>CAXKVI010000003.1:60556339-61229877 GCA_964058755.1 Campiglossa producta | reverse complement strand
ATTCGTGATCCTGCAACGGTTTTTGAGCCCTTTCCCATAATGTTTTAAAATTTTTTTGCAGTTGACCCCTAAAGGAAACAAATACCAATGCTTTTTGGCTATAAAATCCCCAATTCAACATCATTTGTTTTTCCCCGCCGAGGAACAAACTCAGAGCAGCACTACAAAAATTTGAAGATAAATGTTTTTGAAGGTTCTAATGATAACCTGTACATTTATCGCGCCATAGTTCTTTTTAGGTGTGTTTTTCCATGCTAGAAAAAAAATTTGGCGCCCTTGAAACTGTGTTGGTACAAAAAATAAATGTGAGTGGCAACACTGCGCTGGACTAGTAGTGGTGCAAGTCTATGATTTTGAAATGTTCAAATGTAGATGGCGCGCGGGTGGGTAATTTGTGGCAACCCCGTCTCCAGCTGATAGCAACTCAACCGCGGAGTGTCGCGACGATTAACACAAAAATGCAACTCAGCCTAGTCGTCGACAGCGAAAGCAGTTGCTACTGCCAAGAACCGTTTTCTAACGCCACTTATTTTCTAGCGGCTTTTTAAGTCACACCACTTTTGTACACTTTGATACTTATATATCTGCGAACGGTGTTACACATGCTGTGCATGTAATAAAGTTAGTTGAGTTTAATAGTGGTGTTTTAATATTGTGGGGCTTGTGCTTAAAAGCCAAATTGGTGACCCCGACGTGATTTTTAAAATCACAGCTTGAAAAACTCCACATTTTTATTTTTCACCGCGCAAATCCAATTGCAAACACGCACATATGCAATAATATGCCATTAGACCGTTCGCCAATTCGCAGCGATCCAAATCAGTTAACGCCGATACAATTAGTGCAGCGGCAAGACGAAACGCAACAACAGCAGCAACCGCCATCGCAACAGCAAACGCAAATGGTAGCCATCGCAACAGCAAACGCAAATGCTAGCAATGACGCGCATATCATGGCAATTACACAGCTAAAACTTCCTGAGTTTTGGGTAGCCGATCCCGAAATTTGGTTCATCCACATTGAAGCTCAATTTACCACACGGAACATTAGGAACGACAACAGCATGTACCAGGCAGTAGTTGGTGCCCTGAAGCCTGAGGTTCTGCGAGAAGTTTCTGACATACTCAGGGCACCGCCAACACAAGATAAGTATACTTATTTAAAATCCAACTTGATTAAACGTTTCACCGATTCAGTTGACCGACAATTATTTAAATTATTGACAGAGCTTGAACTGGGGAATCGAAAGCCTAGCCAACTACTAAGGGAGATGAGATCCCTCGCTGGTAACAGAGCATCTGAAGAACTGATCCGCAGTAGATGGTTGGCCCTTCTACCCGACATCGTGTGCAAAATCCTCAAGGCTGTCCAAAACAACAGTACACTTGATCAGCTAGCTGACGCTGCTGATAACGCAATGGAAAATCATACAAGTTCACGCATCATGGCAGCTAGTATTCAAACCGTGCCAGGTGAAGTCCACGCTGTAACAGCCAACGCACATACCGGCACCAGTGGTAAGGGCAACATAGAGCATCGCCTCTACAATCTTGAGAAATCAATTGAATCACTGTCCGCATCATTTTTTGAGCTATCAACTAAACTGAACAAAGGTTATGACAGACGATCGCGTTCGCGCACGCCGGCCCCATCAGGTCAGTGTTTTTACCACAGCCGATTTGGTGAAAAGGCAAATCGTTGTCTACAACCCTGCAGCTATAAGCCCCCTCCAAGGCAGGGAAACTAACAAAGCTGTCGTCATTAGTAGAGGCGGTTGACGACAGCAATCATCGTAGTCCATCCATTAAGGAGTACCGCCTTCATGTTTACGACAGATACTCACAGCTTAGGTTTCTCGTCGATTCCGGCTCAGTCGTCTCTGTACTGCCACGATCATTCACCAAGCAACAACTTGAACCAACCGATATTGAACTTTATGCAGCAAATTCAACGAGGATTAGGACATACGGTAGCCAGCCACTGACGCTCAATCTTGGTCTTAGACGTGCGTTTTCTTGACCCTTCCTTATTGTCGATGTTCAGTCCGCAATCATCGGGGCTGACTTTATTGTGCTTTACGGGTTACTGATAGATCTTCAAAAGCATCGACTTATTGATCCTCTCACGTCACTCTCTACAACGGCAGAACTCGCTGAAACCACTGAATATGGCATCTCAACTCTGGATCAGCACACCTTCTCCAGCACTCTTTCTGATGGGTATTTAAACCTGTTGCAGCAATTCATCGACATAACCAGACCCAGTACATCCTCAGCCGCGCATGATAGCAATGGCGGGTGACAAATTAAAGGCGGCAAGGGACGATATCGACCTTCTCCTGGAACTTGGTGTTCTACGACCATCCAGCAGCAAATGGGCCAGCCCAATTCACATGGTACCGAAAAAATCAGGAGGTTGGCGCACAACTGGTGACTTCAGGCGCTTAAATTCCCAAACGGTTCCTGACCGCTATCCAGTCCCAGTCCCAGAGGATTTATTTCAACGGCTTCACGGCAAAAAGTTATTCTCCACAATAGACCTCGTACGGGCGTACCACCAAATTCCCGTGGCCACGGAAGATATAGAGAAGACGGCGGTAACAACCCCCTTTGGCCTTTTCGAGTTTTTAGGCATGCCGCCTGGACTTCGAAACGCCACGCAGACCTTCCAGCGGCACATGGACAACATATTGAGAGGTTTAGATTTTGTTGGGTGCTTTGTAGATGACCTCATAATCGCTTCTGAAAGCCATGAGGAGCACCTTGAACACTTGAAGCGCGTTTTTACAATACTACGTACCAATAAGCTTACTTGAACCCCAGCAAGTGCCAGTTCGCCAAGGATGAGGTTTTATACTTGGGCTATACCATCAGTAAAGACGGCTACAAGCCCCCACCGGAGCGAGTTGAAGCCATTTTGACGTACCCCAAGCCGGAAACTATTGTGGATCTCCGGCATTTCCTGGGGATGGTTAATTACTACCGCAAGTGTGTTCCGAATGCCTCGGAGTTGCAAGCGCCACTCAATGCATTCTTGAAGAACGCCAAAAAGAACGACAAGCGCAAGGTACCCTGGACGCCAGAGTCACAACAAGCCTTGGAGAGGTGCAAGCAGGGCATAGCGGCCGCCACTCGCACCGCCTTTTTATCGCCCTCGGCGCCACTTTCGCTCACGACCGATGCCTCCGACTCAGCCATAGGCGCATCGCTGGAACAGCTCGAAAACGAAGTCTGGAAGCCAATCGGGTTTTTCTCAAGGAAGCTGAGTTCCACTGAAGCTAAGTACAGTACATATGATAGAGAGCTTCTTGACATATTTGCTGCCATAAAATTTTTTCGACACATTTTAGAGGGACGCCAATTTATTATCAGGACAGACCACAAGCCACTGGTATATGCATTTTCCCAAAGGACCAGCAAAGCTTCACCTCGACAGCTCGCTCAGCTTGACTTCATTTGGCAGTTTACCACCGAAATCGTATATTTAAAAGGCTCAGACAATGTCGTTGCTGACGCCCTTTCTAGGGTCTGCACCATCAACATGCCATCTATCCTGAGTCCAGAAACAATCTATCAGGAGCAGCAATGCGATGAAGAGCTTCAGCAGCTGATATGCAGTACCAATTCATCCGTAAAGCTCCAACGTCTAGCAATCGACGGCACCCCCTCTATATACTGTGACGTATCCTCAGGGGTGGTAAGACCTTTTATTTCAAAGAATCTTCGTAGAGTAGCCTTCGACACTGTTCATGGCCTGGCCCATCCTAGTGGTCTGGTCACCGCGCGCATGCTCAGGGAGAAATACATATGGCCTGGCATTAAAAAGGATGCACTAGAGTGGTGCCGAAACTGCGTTCCATGTCAACGCTCGAAAATTCAACGCCACAATCGCCTAACGCCTCAACACATTGACGTACCAGATGCTCGTTTCAATCATGTGCACCTTGACCTAATCGAACTACCGGTAGTCAACCAACTACGTTACTGTCTAACTATTATTGATCGGTTATCCAGGTGGCCAGTTGCTGTGCCCCTGAAGGACACGACAGCAGACACTGTGTGCACAGCGTTTTACTCAAATTGGGTCGCACAGTTTGGCACACCACTAACCATCACCACAAACCAAGGGTCTCAGTTCGAGTCTGCACTCTTTCTGGCCCTGACACGTTTGATCGGCGCTAATCGCATCAGGACGACTCCCTACCATCCGCAGTCCAACGGGCTTATCGAAAGGTGGCACAGAACCCTTAAAGCCGCGCTAATGTGCAACAATCAAGCACCGTGGCCAGATGTGCTTCCTACAGTTTTACTGGGCCTTCGCACAAGCTACAAAGAAGATTTGAAAGCGTCACCTGCTGACCTCATATATGGCACAGGGTTGCGCGTGCCAGGAGAATTTTTCGTGTCAGAGGATATGCCCGCAGATCCGCAAATATTTCTTGAGCACATCAGAGGTCTGCGACCAACACCAACGGCTCATCATACGAAATCTCGGCTATTTATCCTAAAAAATTTGTATTCATGCACGCATGTTTTTCTTCGCATCGACGCCGTCAAACGCCCTCTTGAGCCACCCTACTCTGGACCGCATGAAATTGTGGAGCGCATCGACTACTACGTATTTAAAATTAGAGTTGATGGTGTTGAGAAGGTTGTATCGGTGGAGCGGCTCAAGCCAGCTTACACAGCCAAGGAAGACGAGGTGAGCATTCAAAATACTGAGCATCCCGAAACCAGCCGGCTGGGCTGCAGCCCAACGCGCCAAATTTCTGAAGAGCAGGACACAATGCAACCACGAGCTGGATTCATGGACAAGCCTCTCCGTACGTACTCCAGGAAGACCAAGTCCGTTTCGTTCCCTGCGCATTCTACGAAGATCACTGGGGGGAGAGTGGATGTGGCAACCCCGTCTCCAGCTGATAGCAACTCAACCGCGGAGTGTCGCGACGATCAACACAAAAATGCAACTCAGCCTAGTCGTCGACAGCGAAAGCAGTTGCTACTGCCAAGAACCGTTTTCTAACGCCACTTATTTTCTAGCGGCTTTTTAAGTCACACCACTTTTGTACACTTTGATACTTATATATCTGCGAACGGTGTTACACATGCTGTGCATGTAATAAAGTTAGTTGAGTTTAATAGTGGTGTTTTAATATTGTGGGGCTTGTGCTTAAAAGCCAAATTGGTGACCCCGACGTGATTTTTAAAATCACAGCTTGAAAAACTCCACATTTTTATTTTTCACCGCGCAAATCCAATTGCAAACACGCACATATGCAATAATATGCCATTAGACCGTTCGCCAATTCGCAGCGATCCAAATCAGTTAACGCCGATACAATTAGTGCAGCGGCAAGACGAAACGCAACAACAGCAGCAACCGCCATCGCAACAGCAAACGCAAATGGTAGCCATCGCAACAGCAAACGCAAATGCTAGCAATGACGCGCATATCATGGCAATTACACAGCTAAAACTTCCTGAGTTTTGGGTAGCCGATCCCGAAATTTGGTTCATCCACATTGAAGCTCAATTTACCACACGGAACATTAGGAACGACAACAGCATGTACCAGGCAGTAGTTGGTGCCCTGAAGCCTGAGGTTCTGCGAGAAGTTTCTGACATACTCAGGGCACCGCCAACACAAGATAAGTATACTTATTTAAAATCCAACTTGATTAAACGTTTCACCGATTCAGTTGACCGACAATTATTTAAATTATTGACAGAGCTTGAACTGGGGAATCGAAAGCCTAGCCAACTACTAAGGGAGATGAGATCCCTCGCTGGTAACAGAGCATCTGAAGAACTGATCCGCAGTAGATGGTTGGCCCTTCTACCCGACATCGTGTGCAAAATCCTCAAGGCTGTCCAAAACAACAGTACACTTGATCAGCTAGCTGAGGCTGCTGATAACGCAATGGAAAATCATACAAGTTCACGCATCATGGCAGCTAGTATTCAAACCGTGCCAGGTGAAGTCCACGCTGTAACAGCCAACGCACATACCGGCACCAGTGGTAAGGGCAACATAGAGCATCGCCTCTACAATCTTGAGAAATCAATTGAATCACTGTCCGCATCATTTTTTGAGCTATCAACTAAACTGAACAAAGGTTATGACAGACGATCGCGTTCGCGCACGCCGGCCCCATCAGGTCAGTGTTTTTACCACAGCCGATTTGGTGAAAAGGCAAATCGTTGTCTACAACCCTGCAGCTATAAGCCCCCTCCAAGGCAGGGAAACTAACAAAGCTGTCGTCATTAGTAGAGGCGGTTGACGACAGCAATCATCGTAGTCCATCCATTAAGGAGTACCGCCTTCATGTTTACGACAGATACTCACAGCTTAGGTTTCTCGTCGATTCCGGCTCAGTCGTCTCTGTACTGCCACGATCATTCACCAAGCAACAACTTGAACCAACCGATATTGAACTTTATGCAGCAAATTCAACGAGGATTAGGACATACGGTAGCCAGCCACTGACGCTCAATCTTGGTCTTAGACGTGCGTTTTCTTGACCCTTCCTTATTGTCGATGTTCAGTCCGCAATCATCGGGGCTGACTTTATTGTGCATTACGGGTTACTGATAGATCTTCAAAAGCATCGACTTATTGATCCTCTCACGTCACTCTCTACAACGGCAGAACTCGCTGAAACCACTGAATATGGCATCTCAACTCTGGATCAGCACACCTTCTCCAGCACTCTTTCTGATGGGTATTTAAACCTGTTGCAGCAATTCATCGACATAACCAGACCCAGTACATCCTCAGCCGCGCATGATAGCAATGGCGGGTGACAAATTAAAGGCGGCAAGGGACGATATCGACCTTCTCCTGGAACTTGGTGTTCTACGACCATCCAGCAGCAAATGGGCCAGCCCAATTCACATGGTACCGAAAAAATCAGGAGGTTGGCGCACAACTGGTGACTTCAGGCGCTTAAATTCCCAAACGGTTCCTGACCGCTATCCAGTCCCAGTCCCAGAGGATTTATTTCAACGGCTTCACGGCAAAAAGTTATTCTCCACAATAGACCTCGTACGGGCGTACCACCAAATTCCCGTGGCCACGGAAGATATAGAGAAGACGGCGGTAACAACCCCCTTTGGCCTTTTCGAGTTTTTAGGCATGCCGCCTGGACTTCGAAACGCCACGCAGACCTTCCAGCGGCACATGGACAACATATTGAGAGGTTTAGATTTTGTTGGGTGCTTTGTAGATGACCTCATAATCGCTTCTGAAAGCCATGAGGAGCACCTTGAACACTTGAAGCGCGTTTTTACAATACTACGTACCAATAAGCTTACTTGAACCCCAGCAAGTGCCAGTTCGCCAAGGATGAGGTTTTATACTTGGGCTATACCATCAGTAAAGACGGCTACAAGCCCCCACCGGAGCGAGTTGAAGCCATTTTGACGTACCCCAAGCCGGAAACTATTGTGGATCTCCGGCATTTCCTGGGGATGGTTAATTACTACCGCAAGTGTGTTCCGAATGCCTCGGAGTTGCAAGCGCCACTCAATGCATTCTTGAAGAACGCCAAAAAGAACGACAAGCGCAAGGTACCCTGGACGCCAGAGTCACAACAAGCCTTGGAGAGGTGCAAGCAGGGCATAGCGGCCGCCACTCGCACCGCCTTTTTATCGCCCTCGGCGCCACTTTCGCTCACGACCGATGCCTCCGACTCAGCCATAGGCGCATCGCTGGAACAGCTCGAAAACGAAGTCTGGAAGCCAATCGGGTTTTTCTCAAGGAAGCTGAGTTCCACTGAAGCTAAGTACAGTACATATGATAGAGAGCTTCTTGACATATTTGCTGCCATAAAATTTTTTCGACACATTTTAGAGGGACGCCAATTTATTATCAGGACAGACCACAAGCCACTGGTATATGCATTTTCCCAAAGGACCAGCAAAGCTTCACCTCGACAGCTCGCTCAGCTTGACTTCATTTGGCAGTTTACCACCGAAATCGTATATTTAAAAGGCTCAGACAATGTCGTTGCTGACGCCCTTTCTAGGGTCTGCACCATCAACATGCCATCTATCCTGAGTCCAGAAACAATCTATCAGGAGCAGCAATGCGATGAAGAGCTTCAGCAGCTGATATGCAGTACCAATTCATCCGTAAAGCTCCAACGTCTAGCAATCGACGGCACCCCCTCTATATACTGTGACGTATCCTCAGGGGTGGTAAGACCTTTTATTTCAAAGAATCTTCGTAGAGTAGCCTTCGACACTGTTCATGGCCTGGCCCATCCTAGTGGTCTGGTCACCGCGCGCATGCTCAGGGAGAAATACATATGGCCTGGCATTAAAAAGGATGCACTAGAGTGGTGCCGAAACTGCGTTCCATGTCAACGCTCGAAAATTCAACGCCACAATCGCCTAACGCCTCAACACATTGACGTACCAGATGCTCGTTTCAATCATGTGCACCTTGACCTAATCGAACTACCGGTAGTCAACCAACTACGTTACTGTCTAACTATTATTGATCGGTTATCCAGGTGGCCAGTTGCTGTGCCCCTGAAGGACACGACAGCAGACACTGTGTGCACAGCGTTTTACTCAAATTGGGTCGCACAGTTTGGCACACCACTAACCATCACCACAAACCAAGGGTCTCAGTTCGAGTCTGCACTCTTTCTGGCCCTGACACGTTTGATCGGCGCTAATCGCATCAGGACGACTCCCTACCATCCGCAGTCCAACGGGCTTATCGAAAGGTGGCACAGAACCCTTAAAGCCGCGCTAATGTGCAACAATCAAGCACCGTGGCCAGATGTGCTTCCTACAGTTTTACTGGGCCTTCGCACAAGCTACAAAGAAGATTTGAAAGCGTCACCTGCTGACCTCATATATGGCACAGGGTTGCGCGTGCCAGGAGAATTTTTCGTGTCAGAGGATATGCCCGCAGATCCGCAAATATTTCTTGAGCACATCAGAGGTCTGCGACCAACACCAACGGCTCATCATACGAAATCTCGGCTATTTATCCTAAAAAATTTGTATTCATGCACGCATGTTTTTCTTCGCATCGACGCCGTCAAACGCCCTCTTGAGCCACCCTACTCTGGACCGCATGAAATTGTGGAGCGCATCGACGACTACGTATTTAAAATTAGAGTTGATGGTGTTGAGAAGGTTGTATCGGTGGAGCGGTTCAAGCCAGCTTACACAGCCAAGGAAGACGAGGTGAGCATTCAAAATACTGAGCATCCCGAAACCAGCCGGCTGGGCTGCAGCCCAACGCGCCAAATTTCTGAAGAGCAGGACACAATGCAACCACGAGCTGGATTCATGGACAAGCCTCTCCGTACGTACTCCAGGAAGACCAAGTCCGTTTCGTTCCCTGCGCATTCTACGAAGATCACTGGGGGGAGAGTGGATGTGGCAACCCCGTCTCCAGCTGATAGCAACTCAACCGCGGAGTGTCGCGACGATCAACACAAAAATGCAACTCAGCCTAGCCGTCGTCGACAGCGAAAGCAGTTGCTACTGCCAAGAACCGTTTTCTAACGCCACTTATTTTCTAGCGGCTTTTTAAGTCACACCACTTTTGTACACTTTGATACTTATATATCTGCGAACGGTGTTACACATGCTGTGCATGTAATAAAGTTAGTTGAGTTTAATAGTGGTGTTTTAATATTGTGGGGCTTGTGCTTAAAAGCCAAATTGGTGACCCCGACGTGATTTTTAAAATCACAGCTTGAAAAACTCCACATTTTTATTTTTCACCGCGCAAATCCAATTGCAAACACGCACATATGCAATAATATGCCATTAGACCGTTCGCCAATTCGCAGCGATCCAAATCAGTTAACGCCGATACAATTAGTGCAGCGGCAAGACGAAACGCAACAACAGCAGCAACCGCCATCGCAACAGCAAACGCAAATGGTAGCCATCGCAACAGCAAACGCAAATGCTAGCAATGACGCGCATATCATGGCAATTACACAGCTAAAACTTCCTGAGTTTTGGGTAGCCGATCCCGAAATTTGGTTCATCCACATTGAAGCTCAATTTACCACACGGAACATTAGGAACGACAACAGCATGTACCAGGCAGTAGTTGGTGCCCTGAAGCCTGAGGTTCTGCGAGAAGTTTCTGACATACTCAGGGCACCGCCAACACAAGATAAGTATACTTATTTAAAATCCAACTTGATTAAACGTTTCACCGATTCAGTTGACCGACAATTATTTAAATTATTGACAGAGCTTGAACTGGGGAATCGAAAGCCTAGCCAACTACTAAGGGAGATGAGATCCCTCGCTGGTAACAGAGCATCTGAAGAACTGATCCGCAGTAGATGGTTGGCCCTTCTACCCGACATCGTGTGCAAAATCCTCAAGGCTGTCCAAAACAACAGTACACTTGATCAGCTAGCTGAGGCTGCTGATAACGCAATGGAAAATCATACAAGTTCACGCATCATGGCAGCTAGTATTCAAACCGTGCCAGGTGAAGTCCACGCTGTAACAGCCAACGCACATACCGGCACCAGTGGTAAGGGCAACATAGAGCATCGCCTCTACAATCTTGAGAAATCAATTGAATCACTGTCCGCATCATTTTTTGAGCTATCAACTAAACTGAACAAAGGTTATGACAGACGATCGCGTTCGCGCACGCCGGCCCCATCAGGTCAGTGTTTTTACCACAGCCGATTTGGTGAAAAGGCAAATCGTTGTCTACAACCCTGCAGCTATAAGCCCCCTCCAAGGCAGGGAAACTAACAAAGCTGTCGTCATTAGTAGAGGCGGTTGACGACAGCAATCATCGTAGTCCATCCATTAAGGAGTACCGCCTTCATGTTTACGACAGATACTCACAGCTTAGGTTTCTCGTCGATTCCGGCTCAGTCGTCTCTGTACTGCCACGATCATTCACCAAGCAACAACTTGAACCAACCGCTATTGAACTTTATGCAGCAAATTCAACGAGGATTAGGACATACGGTAGCCAGCCACTGACGCTCAATCTTGGTCTTAGACGTGCGTTTTCTTGACCCTTCCTTATTGTCGATGTTCAGTCCGCAATCATCGGGGCTGACTTTATTGAGCATTACGGGTTACTGATAGATCTTCAAAAGCATCGACTTATTGATCCTCTCACGTCACTCTCTACAACGGCAGAACTCGCTGAAACCACTGAATATGGCATCTCAACTCTGGATCAGCACACCTTCTCCAGCACTCTTTCTGATGGGTATTTAAACCTGTTGCAGCAATTCATCGACATAACCAGACCCAGTACATCCTCAGCCGCGCATGATAGCAATGGCGGGTGACAAATTAAAGGCGGCAAGGGACGATATCGACCTTCTCCTGGAACTTGGTGTTCTACGACCATCCAGCAGCAAATGGGCCAGCCCAATTCACATGGTACCGAAAAAATCAGGAGGTTGGCGCACAACTGGTGACTTCAGGCGCTTAAATTCCCAAACGGTTCCTGACCGCTATCCAGTCCCAGTCCCAGAGGATTTATTTCAACGGCTTCACGGCAAAAAGTTATTCTCCACAATAGACCTCGTACGGGCGTACCACCAAATTCCCGTGGCCACGGAAGATATAGAGAAGACGGCGGTAACAACCCCCTTTGGCCTTTTCGAGTTTTTAGGCATGCCGCCTGGACTTCGAAACGCCACGCAGACCTTCCAGCGGCACATGGACAACATATTGAGAGGTTTAGATTTTGTTGGGTGCTTTGTAGATGACCTCATAATCGCTTCTGAAAGCCATGAGGAGCACCTTGAACACTTGAAGCGCGTTTTTACAATACTACGTACCAATAAGCTTACTTGAACCCCAGCAAGTGCCAGTTCGCCAAGGATGAGGTTTTATACTTGGGCTATACCATCAGTAAAGACGGCTACAAGCCCCCACCGGAGCGAGTTGAAGCCATTTTGACGTACCCCAAGCCGGAAACTATTGTGGATCTCCGGCATTTCCTGGGGATGGTTAATTACTACCGCAAGTGTGTTCCGAATGCCTCGGAGTTGCAAGCGCCACTCAATGCATTCTTGAAGAACGCCAAAAAGAACGACAAGCGCAAGGTACCCTGGACGCCAGAGTCACAACAAGCCTTGGAGAGGTGCAAGCAGGGCATAGCGGCCGCCACTCGCACCGCCTTTTTATCGCCCTCGGCGCCACTTTCGCTCACGACCGATGCCTCCGACTCAGCCATAGGCGCATCGCTGGAACAGCTCGAAAACGAAGTCTGGAAGCCAATCGGGTTTTTCTCAAGGAAGCTGAGTTCCACTGAAGCTAAGTACAGTACATATGATAGAGAGCTTCTTGACATATTTGCTGCCATAAAATTTTTTCGACACATTTTAGAGGGACGCCAATTTATTATCAGGACAGACCACAAGCCACTGGTATATGCATTTTCCCAAAGGACCAGCAAAGCTTCACCTCGACAGCTCGCTCAGCTTGACTTCATTTGGCAGTTTACCACCGAAATCGTATATTTAAAAGGCTCAGACAATGTCGTTGCTGACGCCCTTTCTAGGGTCTGCACCATCAACATGCCATCTATCCTGAGTCCAGAAACAATCTATCAGGAGCAGCAATGCGATGAAGAGCTTCAGCAGCTGATATGCAGTACCAATTCATCCGTAAAGCTCCAACGTCTAGCAATCGACGGCACCCCCTCTATATACTGTGACGTATCCTCAGGGGTGGTAAGACCTTTTATTTCAAAGAATCTTCGTAGAGTAGCCTTCGACACTGTTCATGGCCTGGCCCATCCTAGTGGTCTGGTCACCGCGCGCATGCTCAGGGAGAAATACATATGGCCTGGCATTAAAAAGGATGCACTAGAGTGGTGCCGAAACTGCGTTCCATGTCAACGCTCGAAAATTCAACGCCACAATCGCCTAACGCCTCAACACATTGACGTACCAGATGCTCGTTTCAATCATGTGCACCTTGACCTAATCGAACTACCGGTAGTCAACCAACTACGTTACTGTCTAACTATTATTGATCGGTTATCCAGGTGGCCAGTTGCTGTGCCCCTGAAGGACACGACAGCAGACACTGTGTGCACAGCGTTTTACTCAAATTGGGTCGCACAGTTTGGCACACCACTAACCATCACCACAAACCAAGGGTCTCAGTTCGAGTCTGCACTCTTTCTGGCCCTGACACGTTTGATCGGCGCTAATCGCATCAGGACGACTCCCTACCATCCGCAGTCCAACGGGCTTATCGAAAGGTGGCACAGAACCCTTAAAGCCGCGCTAATGTGCAACAATCAAGCACCGTGGCCAGATGTGCTTCCTACAGTTTTACTGGGCCTTCGCACAAGCTACAAAGAAGATTTGAAAGCGTCACCTGCTGACCTCATATATGGCACAGGGTTGCGCGTGCCAGGAGAATTTTTCGTGTCAGA
Source organism: Campiglossa producta (assembly GCA_964058755.1). NCBI lineage: Eukaryota > Metazoa > Arthropoda > Insecta > Diptera > Tephritidae > Campiglossa > Campiglossa producta. The sequence continues at coordinate 61,216,461 of CAXKVI010000003.1, read as the reverse complement.
GGATATGCCCGCAGATCCGCAAATATTTCTTGAGCACATCAGAGGTCTGCGACCAACACCAACGGTTCATCATACGAAATCTCGGCTATTTATCCTAAAAAATTTGTATTCATGCACGCATGTTTTTCTTCGCATCGACGCCGTCAAACGCCCTCTTGAGCCACCCTACTCTGGACCGCATGAAATTGTGGAGCGCATCGACGACTACGTATTTAAAATTAGAGTTGATGGTGTTGAGAAGGTTGTATCGGTGGAGCGGCTCAAGCCAGCTTACACAGCCAAGGAAGACGAGGTGAGCATTCAAAATACTGAGCATCCCGAAACCAGCCGGCTGGGCTGCAGCCCAACGCGCCAAATTTCTGAAGAGCAGGACACAATGCAACCACGAGCTGGATTCATGGACAAGCCTCTCCGTACGTACTCCAGGAAGACCAAGTCCGTTTCGTTCCCTGCGCATTCTACGAAGATCACTGGGGGGAGAGTGGATGTGGCAACCCCGTCTCCAGCTGATAGCAACTCAACCGCGGAGTGTCGCGACGATCAACACAAAAATGCAACTCAGCCTAGTCGTCGACAGCGAAAGCAGTTGCTACTGCCAAGAACCGTTTTCTAACGCCACTTATTTTCTAGCGGCTTTTTAAGTCACACCACTTTTGTACACTTTGATACTTATATATCTGCGAACGGTATTACACATGCTGTGCATGTAATAAAGTTAGTTGAGTTTAATAGTGGTGTTTTAATATTGTGGGGCTTGTGCTTAAAAGCCAAAAATTGCCAGTGGTGAAAGTCACACGGACAGTTATATGTGGCATTTTCTAGAGTCAGGCGATTCCACGATATAACTTTTTCAGCCCAGTGGCCAGTGGGTCATATTTATAGAAAAAATCGCTTGCTTTTTATCAAATTTCAGAAAATTTTACATAAGTTTGTATGTCGTAAGTAAACGATTTCAAACCATTTGTTTTTTTTGCGCAAGGCGCGCACGGGTCCACCTAGTATTCTTTATTTTATTATAGTAAGATCCCAACCGATCGTCACCCATAGATTAGTACAGAAATGTTTGCTTTCCGTACACAGTTAATTCTTAGTTCAGTCATTAGGAAACAAAAGACTTATACCAGTTGAGAAACTAGGATGTATTATGGCTAGTAATTGTGCTCACATCAGTGGTGCTGCACTATCGCCAGTGTGTAGTTGGCATAACTCGCATCATCACTCATACATATACGAGCACATATTTATGGATACGGTGACCATCCGTTCTGTTTTTGGCAGAACAGTTCTGTTTTTAAGGAGCTTGTTCTGCGTATTTTTTTTTTTAAGGAAAATAACAGAAATGTTCTGTTTTTAAGCAAATGTTCTGTTTTTGTTCTGCTTTTTTGTGCCGGCAACCTTTTACAAATGTAATGAATAGCTCTGTAAAGTTAGTTTGCTCAATAATTTCAAAACTTTATGAAAAATTTAAAATCTTTCAAAATATTTTAAAAATAATTTAGTTTATGTTTAACGCGGTCAATTGCTTCAGCGAAATCAAAAATTGAGTACGTTAAAATGCAAAAACGTACCAAATTTGGAAGTTCCGTACCCGGAAAAAAATGGTACCAAAAGTGGTACATTTCGGCCAAAACGGCAACCGTGGTTATGGTAGGTTTTAAATTAACAAGGAAATGTCTCTCACCATCAAGAAATACTATTCACAAAAAGGAAAAATATACTTAAAAAAATTACTTTCAATTGATGCACTTTGGTTGAAATTCTTTGCGATTGCAATTTCAATGTTTCTAAGACGTTGGCAACATTTTTTACTGCAAAGAGATGATTACGCCATGAAAAACACTTTTTTTATTCCACATATTGAGAGTGTAATATGGTCAGACGAGTGCATGCCTCCAGATTGGAATTTAAGTGTGCTCTGCCCAATCCACAAGAAAGGCGATCCCGCTAACCGCACCAACTACCGCGGAATCAGCCTTCTTAATATCGCATATATGGTTCTTTCTAGCGTATTGTGTGAAAGACTGAAGCCCATCGTAGACAAGCTGATTGGACCTTATCAGTGTGGCTTTAGACCTGGTAAGTCTACCATCGACCAGATTTTCACGATACGCCAAATCCTGGAGAAGACCCATGATAAAAGAATCGACACACACCATCTCTTTGTCGATTTCAAAGCCGCTTTTGACAGGGCAAAAAGGAGTTGCCTGTATGCCGCCATGTCTGAATTTGACTTCCCTGCAAAGCTTATACGGCTTTGCCAAATGACGTTGAGCAATACTAACAGCTCCGTCAGAGTCGGGAAGGACCTCTCTGAGCCATTTGAAACCAAACGAGGTTTCAGACAGGGCGACTCCCTTTCGTGCGATTTCTTCAACCTGATGCTGGAGAAGATAATTCGAGCAGCAGAGCTAAACCGCAATGGTACAATCTTTTACAAGAGCGTGCAATTGCTGGCGTATGCCGATGATATTGATATCATTGGCCTTAACAACCGCGCCGTAAGCGCTGCCTTCTCTGGACTGGATAAAGAAGCGAAAAAAGTGGGTCTTGCGGTCAACGAGGACAAGACGAAGTATTTGCTGTCATCAAAGAAAGAATCGGCGCACCTGCGCCTTGGCAGCCACGTCACTGTTGATAGTTACAAATTTGAAACTGTGAGGGACTTCGTCTATTTGGGAACCAGCATTAACACCGAAAATAATATCAGTCTAGAAATCCAACGGAGAATCACTCTTGCGAACAAGTGCTACTTTGGACTGAGTAGGCAATTGAGAAGTAAAGTCCTCTCTCGAAGAACAAAGATCGCGCTCTATAAGTCTCTCATCATACCTGTCCTGATGTATGGCTCAGATTCATGGACAATGTCAAGAGAAGATGAGATGGCCCTTGGAGTATTTGAGAGAAAAGTTCTCCGGAAGATTTATGGTCCTTCCCGTGATGCCGACGGCGAGTATCGAAGGAGATTTAACGATGAGCTGTACGAGCTTTACGCAGATCTGACCATAGTCCAGCGAATTAAAGCCCAAAGGCTCCGCTGGCTGGGTCACGTCATGCGAATGGACAAAGAAGCTCCAGCCCAGAAGGTTTTCCAATCGTCACCCGAATTCGGCAGCAGAGGAAGGGGGAGGCCTCGACTGAGATGGAAACAACAGGTGGAGGATGACTTGAACTCCCTTGGGGTTTCCAATTGGCGTCAGTTATCGCTAAAAAGGAATGACTGGCGTGCTTTGATAGGCGACGGCCAAAATCGCTTAGGCGGTTAAGCGCCAATAAATGATGATGATGATTGAGAGTGTAACCCCAAATAGTTTATAGCCGGGTAGCGAAATTTTCACGTGAAGGCAATACCAAGCCTTAAGTAAAAAGAGTTCTGTTTTTGCAAAAAAAATTATGGTCACCGTATTTATGGAGCATGATTGCTTGCAATTAATGTAAATGTGGCCCATCGCTCGCAAGAAACTTGGTTGAAAGTGAAAAAGAGTTTATGCAGTAAATATAAAATAAGTTAGTAATTTTGTCTCAGAGATTTAAAGCTGCGAATTGAGTTAAGAGGGAATTCTGCCAATGTTAAATGACACCGAAGCAATCACAGTAGAGATTTAACTTTTCTGTAAAAAACATTCCGTGGAAACGCCCCGTTTAATGCCTATCAGGAAAGTATTTCGTACTTTTACAAAATATTTTTTTAAAAATCCACAACTTCGAAAGATTTTCGGTATATATTGTGAAGTCTGCTAAGAAAGGAGACTCGTATCCACCAGTATCACAACATCGGTTTCATAGCTTGATAATAACTTTTTAGCACCCATTGCAGTGATGGAAATTTTTGACGGTGAATGGAATAGATCCAAATTTTACCCTGATACACACAACATTGAAGATTAACATCTAGCGTCCAATCCGTCATTTTGGTTGTCTAGATGTCGCCGCCTTCGACAGTATGAAAAGGATTTGCCTATACACGAAAAGGATTTGCCTATATGCCGCTATGTCTGATTTTGGTTTCCCCGCAAAACTTATACGGCTATGCAAAATGACGCTGAGCAACACTACCAGCTCGGTCAGAATCAGAAACTAAACGAGGTTTCAGGCAGGGAGACCCCCTATCGGGCGATTTCTTTAATTTGATGTTGGAGATAATAATACAAGCTCCAGAGCTTAATCGCGCTGGAACAATATATTACAAGAGCGTACAGTTGGCGTAAAGGAACTGCGGTATTTGTCGTATAGGAGTGTAATTTCTTTTCTAGCAAGCCTAAAACGCCGGTGAAAAGCTTAATATATGCGGAATTAAATAAAATAAAATTAAAGAAAAAAAAACTTTTTGTAACCTTTAAAGATAATTTGGCTTCTTCGTCTGCCACAAAATAATTCCATATTGTACATAATTATATATTTCTAACATTAAAACTTTACACCTAAATTATTAAATCTTCCAGTATATATCACATTCCTAATTTTATTAATAATAAAAGCGTGTTAATTTTCGATAGCAAGAAAAGAAGGTCCTGAATGTTCTTAATTATACCATCAAATAGAAAAGAAGGTCCTAAATGTTCTTAATTATACCATCAAAATTTAACACCTGAATGTTCTTATTTATACCATCAAATAGAAAAGAAGGTCCTAAATGTTCTTAATTATACCATCAAAATTTAACACGCTTTTATTATTAATAAAATTAGGTATGTGATATATACTGGAAGATTTAATAATTTAGGTGTAAAGTTTTAAAGTTAGAAATATATAATTATGTACAATTTGGAATTATTTTGTGGCAGACGAAGAAGCCAAATTATCTTTAAAGGTTACAATGAACTTATAAAGTGTTATATTCCTTTACAGTCAATTTATTTTTTACTTTTTAGTTAATTTTATAAACCAATAATAAAAGCTTATTTTTAAAAGTTTTTTTTTCTTTAATTTTATTTTTTACTTTTTAGTTCGGTTTATCAACAAGAAATATACCTATAAGCTTGTGCTTAGAACATCTTTTTTCTTGAATTTATTTTAAATATAAAATATTGTTTAAATTAGTTATGCAATCTTTACTTAGTTATGTTAACATTCCTCATCCGATCCATTTCTTTTAATGCATCAACATTACACGGCTCCTTTGAAGTCAACTTTTGTTATTGTACTAAAGCCAATTTATCTTTAAAGGTACAATATCAAAAGCCGCGTGACAACCAAGTTTCGTATGTACATGCATTTAACGCAAACTTATGCGTCACAGCAACAGCGGGACAATCAACTATATGAGAGCCAAGTGTAAAATGCTTCTTCTTATGCTTTTCATGCATACAAAGTTGAAAGTTGGCAACTTTTGCATGTCAGATGTCGCTCGTGATGCGCAATGTGTCGTTCTCTACCTAAATACACACGTTCAACTCATCTGTCAATACATAATGCTGCGGCAAACATTGATTGTGACGCCGCTATAAAGCCGTGCGGCAAAGAGGCAATAATGTCGCAGCGACATCAATCGGCTGCTAGCAGCAACAGAAAACATAGAATCTTTTACAATAAAGCCGCGTGGTTAATAAAGTTACTTTTGGGATATTGGAATAAAGACTAAACTAAACGATAAATGGGATTTTTGAAATTAAGCTAATTTTTTTATTTACTGTTAGCGAAGCCTGAACGATGATGAAAATTTGCAAAATCCCATCTTAACTGCAAGTTAGTACAATATCAAAAGCAAAATTTACTGGAATGAAAAGTTTCGAATATCTCTACTCGTGCGCCACCTATCGGAATTATTTTTTTGTTATTTTGCGTGGAGGCAGAAAACTAAACGATGATGAAAATTTCTAGATCCTACCTCAACGGGAAGTTCGTTGAAAAACGAATTAATCGACACTGAAAACAGACCTTCGTAATTCTCAAATAAAGCGACTAACGCGCCACCTAGCGGGTACAATTTTTTTTTTAACATTTAGAAATTAATTAAGTAACACACACGTAAAATATCAGCCAAATCGGTCCATAATTACGATTTTGAGTTTTTATTACCGCTATCTCAGCCCCACCAAGCGGAATTTTTTTATACAAAAATATTTCTTTTCATGGTAGTAATACATGTTACGAATTTCAGCTAAATCGGACCATAAATGCGAATTTTGAAAATATAGCGACCCACGCGCCACCTATCGAATATTTTTTTTTTATAATATTGCATTGTCATCGGGGTTATACATGGGTGCAGAATTTCAGATCAATCGGACACCGGGAAGTGTATCACATTTAGCTTGCAAGATTTGATTATTTGTTTTTGTTTTGCCTGTAAATCAAAGATATCACTTTTGGGCAATATTGCCGGGCCTGTTCTTATGTTTAAAAAGTTGGCTAATTAGAAAAATTCAGAGTAATAACTGTTATAACAAATATTGCAAAAAATAAAAAAATTATTATTTCGTTTTAATAAGGGTTCTTCTCTCTAAATTTTTTTCATAAAAAACACAGGAAATTTACACACTATTGGAAAATTTTCTTTCAAATTTTTTTTCATGAAACATCAAAATGCGTGTGTTTTTTGTTCTTGCATTTTGCAATTTTGACAAAAGTGTGTTAAATTCTTGTGTTTTTCATGGAAAAAATTTAGAGAGAATACCCCTATAGATTTTTTTTGAGTCTCAGATAATTATTACCTTGCGATGGAAAATTTAAAAATTCTTCATAACAGTTATTGAAAGACGTTTAAAATTTTCGTCATGAAATAATTATTATCGACAATTTTTATTTTTAAAAGTCTTCAAAGACTTTTATTCTGAAATTTATATTTTAAAAGTCTCAAGATAAAAGTTAGTTTTGATAAATATTTTTTTAAGTCTTTGAAAAAAGCTTTTTATGTATGTTATTAGTAGTTATTAGTTCAGTGATATTCGGTTGTGAAACTGCTGAAAACATGTAATTTTGGTGTCATATGGGGGTCATTTTAGAATCGTTTTGGGGTCAGTATGGGATCATTTAGGGATCATTTTGAGGTCATTTTGTGATCATATGGGATTCATTTTATAATCATTTTGGGATCATTTTAGGGTAATTTTCGGGTCACATTGTGGTCATTTTAGAATCATTTTGGGGTCATTTCGGGGGTCAATTTGGCATCATTTTATGGTAATGTTGGGATCATTTTTGGGTAATTTTGGAGTCATACTTTTTCAACACCAATCTCGCTCTGGTCCAAGTCTGTACATATGTATGTATTAGCAGAGCACAGATTAAAGCCAAAAAAGCTCCGCTGGTCGGGTCGTTTTATGAGAATGGCGAAAGAATCTTCTGCCCCGGTTTTCTTTCCACGCTCTAACTCGGCGGGAGACAACACTTCGAAATCGATGAAAAAACAGAAGGATGACTTCACCGTCTAAAGGGGAATATTTGGGTGCGTGGTTTAGGTGCAAAGACCGAAGTCGCCGCCGTTAATCGCCAATTATTAATGATTCAACAAAGATTCTTACCGGTTGCTTTTCAAATTTGGCCAAATAACGATTTAGCTAGCCGGCGCTCCTTTATTCAGTGGAATTTACTCTGCCCTGCCCCTTGCATTTATTTATTTTAAAATAAGACTAAAGAAAAAAGTCCTTGAAGACTCGAAAGAAAAAAATGTCTGAAAATGATTCCAAAATTACCGCAAAATGATCGCAATACGACTCCAAATTGACCCCAAAATGACCCCCATATGGCCCCAAAATGATTCTATATGACCCTCGTATTTATTGTATAATGACCAAGTAGAGTTTACCTTTTTTGAGAGAAGATATTTCCAATACAAAATCACAAACAATTTTTTTTGAAGACTTAAAAAAATGAAAATTGTTCATAATAATTATCGAAAGACTTTTAAAATAAAAGACTCAAGAAAAAAGTCTTTGAAGACTCAAAAGGTTTGTTTATTGGGCAGCTCTAGCTTACGCCAGATTGAGATATTTTACAAAATTGTGTTTAACGAACACTTTTCTTGCTCTAGGTTGCTCTATCTTTTGTTTCATGAGTACGCTCAAAACAAAACTAGAGTAATCCAGATCACAAATTTCTGCTCTAGCTTTTTTTATGGAGTAAGTTAGAGCAGAGAAGCAATTGTCAGTCAGGAAAAAATAAATTTTTGAAAACTTCAAAAAAATTAGCTCGCAAGAAAATCAATGTTTTTGTAAACGTGAATTTGCATTTATTTTGAAGATTTAAACAAAAAAACCAAATAAAAAGAAACTATCGAGATTCAAGTGTTTCATGGCATTTCTGCTCTGAGTTGCTCTATTTCTATTTTGACAGCTGCCCTCCTCTGCTCTGCTCTAAAATTTTCGAATAATAAAATTACACGAATGACAGATTGAACACAATTTATATCAAACCTGCAGTGGAAACAGTTGACAATTATTTCAAACTCAAAACCCTATATTGAATACATCGCACACCTAGATCTAAACAGCGATAAACTCAAAAAATCAATATGTTCATAAAACTCGAAAACTGTCTGCCTCTCCCATATATCTCAATGGCATTTTTAAATTTTAACAGCCACTTTCTTGCTGAGTAGTTGTGACGTGGGTTTCATCGTAAGCTGGGGTAATGCTTAGCCTGTCCAGGATCAAGTAGAAGTCCCACTTCCTTTACTAATAAGAACACAGTGAGTTACAGGTGATATTCTAGTCGGACACACCCACACACCCAAAGGTATGTCTAGTCGGGCAAGGTGAGTAAGGAGTTGGCGAATGCCGGAAAAACGGCTAGTGGATGTCGGTGGAACGGTTGGTTGGTGCCGGTGGATGTCGGTGTAATGATTGGTGAATTCCGATGGATCGGTACCAAGTTACCTTATGACCGGTGGATGTCGGTGGAACGGTTGGTTGATGCCGGTGTATATCGGTGGATCAATTGGTGAATGCCGGTGGATCGGTGCCAGTTTACCGATGACCGGTGGACTAATTGGTGAATTCCGGTGGATCGGTGCCAGGTTACCGATAACCGGGTGGTGGTAAGACGTGTGGGTTCAATACCCGTGTGAGGCGTGTGGGTTTTATAACAATGTGATGCTGCATAAAAGCGGCATTACATAGTACTAGGTGGACCCGTGCGCGCCTTGCGCAAAAAAAAAAACAAATGGTTTGAAATCGCTTACTTACGTGATACAAACTTATGTAAAATTTTCGGAAATTTGATAAAAAAGCAATCGATTTTTCCTATAAATATGACCAGTGGCCACATGTATTTTTTTTACATAACTTCCTTAAACACAATATTTGACTTAAAAATAAAATCATTTGTAATTTTTTGTTTGAATGTCGCTTGGGCTGAAAAAGTTATATCTTGGAATCGCCTGACTCTAGAAAATTCCACATACAACTCTCCGTGTGAAAACACTGGGCTAGGTAAATACAAATCGGCTTTATCAAATGTTTGGCCTTGGGCTTTGTTGGTAGTCATAGCGAAAGCTACTTTTAAGGGAAACTGTTTCCTAGTCATCTGGAATGGTACTATTGGATCTGAATGAGTTAGTTTAACTCGCGGTTTTATAGCAATTTTTCCCGAACCGATTAATTTGACACTGATTGCGTTCTCGCCTAAATGACTGACGACCATCCTGGCACCATTTATAAGTCTTTCTTTGGCATTAAGATTACGAATCAACATTACGATTGCGTTTTTCTTCAAAATTAGTTTATCTGGATAATACACGGCGCGATAAATGTGCAGGTTATCATTAGAACCTTCAAAAACATTTCTCTTCAAATCAAAAAACTTGTATTGGCCGCAGGATCACGAATCCCGGAACGGTTTTTTAATTTTTGTTTCAGTGAAATATTATGAGCAAAATCCCGAAAAAGGACCCAGGTCCGATCCCAATTCGTATCGGGATCCATGGTATTTGTGTGCAGAACACATTTCCGAGTTGCTTATAAAAAATAACACTCGCCCGGTCCAACACAGGCTACGCCATCCTCAGCATTTCTGCGCAGAACACTTTTTTGGACATTTTTAGGGACGGCCTAATGTGATTACAACAACTACATGAAAACTTGCAACTTTGATTGCAAATAACCCCTAAAGGAAACAAATACCAAACCATTTCCAAATTACATTGGGAGACGGGAAATCCCCGAAAAAGGGCGACATCCCCGATTCTGGCAACACCGTTCTGAAGTCTGATGAATGTCAGTCACAATAGCGTTGCAGTACAAATTGATTTTTTTGTGAATTCACAATGGTTTATTTAAAGAAATTAATTTTTATAAAATATGCTTAAACAAAAGCAATCCGCTAATTAATATATGGTTTCGCATGTAGAGCTAACCCCCACCTTTAAAACGATACCTTATTTATTAATATTGGTTTCAAATGAGAGCAGAAAATTAGGAGCAAACACAAAAAGGCCTTACAGAAATAATATATACTAGTATATCCCGTGGTCGAAATTCGACCAATTTAAAATAGTTGAACTTATTCAAACATCTGATCAACTTTTTGTCAATAGCTGCCTTTAGGACCCGTGGCCGAACCTCGACCAACTTAAATGTATACATTAAAAACTCATCTATAGGCAAAATGAGGCCATCAAAGAATTTAAAAAATAGCGGCTGTTATTATATAATAAAAATATTAAATTACAGCAGCCCTTTCCAAAATTATTTATGGCAAATGCCATGCAAATATTCGGTTTTCGAGATTTTATGTTGCACTTGAATAATCGGATGATGACATTGTGCTTAACAAATAGCCACTAATTTATGCGATCGTTTTGAGCAGGTGAAGAACAAAAAAATATTAGGTTGAAAATTAAGTAAATTGTAATAGTTAAGATTAAAGGTTTTTTAATATAAAAAAAAAACATAATTTAAGAAAAAAAAGGAATATTCCGCAACCGGGTCTTGCAACTGTGCACACCGTATTCTATACGCTCACCGCCGCGCCATTACCTTAAGCGTTCAGCAGAATCAATCCGGCACGTACGTCACGTACGTCGAAATAACTGACAGCAAAGTAGACTGCGGGTGTTTGTATGAGTAACGCCAGATACGACGGATACGTCAAAGTAGAAATTGCTCTAAAATTGACGTACGTGACGCAACTGACGTATTGGCGGACTGATTCTGCCGAAAGCTTTATGCACAAAGCAGTTTAAGAATTAACAATATACCAACAACAAAGTTAGACTATTAATATAAACTAGTATATCCCGTGGTCGAAATTCGACCAATTTAAAATAGTTGAACTTATTCAAACATCTGATCAACTTTTTGTCAATAGCTGCCTTTAGGCCCGTGGCCGAACCTCGACCAACTTAAATGTATACATTAAAAACTCATCTATAGGTAAAATGAGGCCATCAAAGAATTTAAAAAATAGTGGCTGTTATTATATAATAAAAATATTAAATTACAGCAGCCCTTTCCAAAATTATTTATGGCAAATGCCATGCAAATATTCGGATTTCGAGATTTTAATTTGCACTTGAATAATCGGATGATGACATTGTGCTTAACAAATAGCCACTAATTTATGCGATCGTTTTGTCTCAAACGGTAAAAATCACTAAAATTTATAGAAGTAATCTACCGAAGTCCGATAAATAGACTACTGTGTTTGAAATAATTTCGCAACTTCGATCTTATATCATCAAAAATTAGACAAAAAAACCCAAATTGAATAAGCGGTTATCGCATTTCTATTATGGGTGGTATGTATGCATATGCTTTCCGTCAACTAAAAATATTCAGCAATTTTTTTTCTCGATAATAGAGATTACAAACATATTTATAAATAAAAACATAAAAATTTTAAAAAAGTTAAGATAAGAAATATTTATAAATTGAAAAAATAAAAACAATTTTCAATGACTGTACTTAAACCATTAACCGCTCGACCACTACTCCCGACGCTTCCCACTGGGCTATCGCTTTATGTACAAATTGATTGTCAGATAACCAATTCAAGTGGCATGAGAAATTTTCATTCGCTTATTACAGATAAATGAAGCAGGATTGCTTATATATTAGATAATTGTGCACTGCCTTAGAGGTATGCCAACAAATCCATATGCATTTCATAAATATTTATGCATATTTAGTATGGGTTTAAGCTTGGGAAATATTTATATGTAAAATTTGTTAGCCTATTAATATAATAGATAATGGACCGAAGTACTCAATGAGCGAAGGAGTGAAAATAATTTCTCTAATAATAGGAGGAGCTTATTGAGTGAAAGAATGAAATTCATTTTGTAGAAATACGAGTTCTATTTATAGAAATTTATTATTTAGTGTTGGTAAATTACAAATGCTGGTTAGGGCAAATCTAGGCTTTTGCAAAAACAGTTAAAGGTTTTTCTAGCTTTTTTCTTTATCCATAACTTAGCAATATTTAGAAGACATTTTAATTTGATTTTTGATTTGATTTAAAAAAAAATGTAGGTATATTGATTTAAAAAAAAAATGTATTCAAAGTGGTAAAATCAGCCAAAATCTAGTCTTTTGCAAAAACTGTTAAAGGTTTTTCTATCTTTTTTCCTTAACCATAACTTAAAAAGATTTAAAAATACATTTCTTATCGATTTTTGATTTGATTTTTGAAAAAAATAGTACGTATATTGATTAAAAAAAAAAATATTCAAAAGTATTGAAACCGGGCAAAATGTAGCCTTTTGCAAAAATAGTTTGAGGATTTTCTAGCCTTTTTCCTTAGCCATAACTTAGAAATATTTAAAAAGACATTTCATATAGATTTTTGATTTGATTTTTGAAAAAAATTTGGGTATGTTGTTTTAAAAAAAAAGTTATTCAAAATTGGTTAAACCAGGCAAAATCTAGCCTTATGCAAAAACAGTTTGAGGGTTTTTAAGCTTTTTTCCTCAACCATAACTTCGAAATATTTAAAAAGACATTTTATATCGATTTTTTATTTGATTTTTGAAAAAAAAACAGTACGTATATTGATTTAAAAAAAAAATATTCAAAAGTGGTGAAACCGGGCAAAATGTAGGCTTTGGGGATTTTCTAGCTTTTTTCCTTAGCCGTAACTTATATCGATTTTTGATTTGATTTAAAAAAAAAAGTGTGGATATGTTGATTTAAAAAAAAAAGTTATTCAAAAGTGGTTAAACCTCGCAAAATCTAGCCTTATGCAAAAACAGTTTGAGGGTTTCCTAGCTTTTTTCCTTAACCCTAACTTGAAAATATTTAAAAAGACATTTTATATTGATTTTTGATTTGATTTTTGAAAAAAAAAAAATTTTGGTATATTGAAACCGGGAAAAATGTAGCCTTTTGGAAAAACAGTTCGAGGGTTTTCTAGCTTTTTTCATTAACCATAACTTAGAAATATTTAAAAAGACATTTTATATTGATTTTTTTTTTTTTTTATTCAAAAGTGGTCTAATTTTGTCTAGACTTGTTTGGTGTTTGGATTGTAAATATGGATGAATAGAAATGAGTTGTTGTCTTTAGTAATATTTTAGTTGACCTCTAACCACTTCGTTTAGTACAAAATTTAAGGACCTGTGATATATATTTCAAAATTTATAGAAATAATCTACCGAAGTCCGATAAACAGAACAATATCCCCCTTATTTATAAAATATATAAAAGGTTTATTAAGCTCTTATTATTCAAAATTTGTATGAAAATGTCATTTTAAAAGGCTTTATAAACCAATTTTATTTTTTATGAATATGAGGGTATGTTTAAAAAAATTTTAATTTTCGGAAAAACTTACAAAAAAACCCAAATTGTATAAGCGGTTATCTCATTTCTATAATAGGTGGTATGTATGTATATTTATGAAAATATTCGCAGTAAGTTTTTTCCGAAAAAAGTATCACAAATATAAAAATATGTCTTATGAAATTTTAATGAGCTTATAAAAAATCAAGATTACAAATACTCATATACCTAAAGATGTTTTAAAAAAGAAAAAACTATTTTCAATGAAAAAAAAAAATTGTAGCCCGGAGCTGTTCTCGAACCTACAACAGTTCGCTCGCTATCCGATGCGCTAACCACTGCTCTACTGCTTTATCTACAAATTTATTGTCAAATCACCAATTCAAGCTGTATGGGCAATGAGCGAGAGAATGAAAATAGTTTCTCTAATAAAAGGAGGAGCTTGTTGAGTGAAAGATTGAAAGGTTCATTTTGCAGAAAATGAGTTCTTTTTATAGAAATTTATTATACAGGCGTGTTTTTAAATCTTTTTAGAGGGGGTCAATTACAAATTCTGGTTAGGTCAAACAAAGTTTGAGGATTTTCTAGCTTTGTTCTTTAACCATAACTTAGCAATATTTAAGACACTTCATATGGATTATTTATTTGATTTAAAGAAAAAATATATATTAATTTTTCTATTCAATTTGGTCTAGTCTTGTTTGGGGCTCGGGTTGCAAATCTACCCTTTTAAAAGTTAATACATATGTACATATGAATAGAAATCAGTTGTTGCCTTCAGTAAAATTTAAGACGACCGCTAACCACTTGATTTAGTTCAAAATTTAAGTACATATTAAATATGTTGTCGATTTTTATATTTTAAATAGGGGATAAACTCCCTATTTTGCAACTTTGTCTTAAACTGTAGAAATCACTAAAATTTATAGAACTAATCTACCGAAGTCTGATAAATAGACTACTGTGTTTGAAAAAATTTCGCAACTTCTTATATCATCAAAAATTAGACAAAAAAAAACCCAAATTGAATAAGCGGTTATCGCATTTCTATAATGGGTGGTACGTATGCATATGCTTTCCGTCAACTAAAAATATTCAGAAATTTTTTTTCTCGAAAATAGAGATCACAAACATAAAATTTTTAAAAAAGTCAAGATAAGAAATATTTATATATTGCAAAAATAAAAACAATATTCAATGACAAAAAATAAAAAAAAAATGTGGCAGATAGCTCTACTTGAACCATTAACCGCTCGACCACTACCCCCGACGCTTCCCACTGGGCTATCGCTTTATGTACAAATTGATTGTCAGATAACCAATTCAAGTGGCATGAGAAAATTTCATTCGCTTATTACAGATAAATGAAGCAGGATTGGTTATATATTAGATAATTGTGCACTGCCTTAGAGGTATGCCAACAAATCCATATGCATTTCATAAATATTTATGCATATTTAGTATGGGTTTAAGCTTGGGAAATATTTATATGTAAAATTTGTTAGCCTATTAATATAATAGATAATGGACCAAAGTACTCAATGAGCGAGGGAATGAAAATAATTTCTCTTTGAGGGAGAGAATGAAGATAAAGAGTGGTTTCCTTTGAAGTTCAGCCAACTTCGAAATATGAGTTTGACGCTATTACTCTAACTCTCAAAGAGCGAGAGAATCAAAATATTTCCATTGCTGGTATTTTACACACATATACAAATTTCTCAAAATAAGCTTGTTACTCCAACAACAGGAGCCATATTGAATTATTATTTTATTTTTTTGAAACATTTTTTTTGTATGGTGGTACACAAGCCAACTTTGATTGCGACATATTTTTTTCAAATTAAAAGTTTGACCATGGTTGCCCTATTTCACATTTTAATAATGGTGTCATGAAAACATAAAACTTTGTAGAATTTCATTTTAAACAAATCTATTACATCGGAATTTTTCCTTGAATAAATTTTTTTAATATGGAATTCTACAATTAAGTGAAGCTTTATTGGGCTTTTGAATCTCTATTTGGATATATACATACATATTAGAGTTTTATGGAAAAATATAATTTTGATTACGTTTTCCCAAAAAATTGTATAGTTAAATTACATTTTATTATAAATATATGTAATTGAAAATTTAAGATTTTCAGGATTTTATGGCACAACAATATAACATTTTTAGTGTTTCATTTGTTTATTAAAACTTTGGAATATAAGGCGATGATAGTTATCTCATTTTTATTATAGAATTCTACGAAAAAGATGTTTGATTTTTATTTTTTTAAAAAGGCAAATTTTCATATTATATAGAATTGACGGCAATGGGTGTATCTATTTCAATCTCATTTTTTTTTTTCTTGATGAATTTCAATACAGAAAGTTAAAACATTGATTGCTTCTTTTCTAAAAATTTTATTTTTAAACTATTTTCGTTTATAATAAAGCGTGCGAGATATGAGAAAAACAAATTGTCACTTTTTTTTAATACTTTGGTACATAACAACACATATTGGGGCAACTCTCATGCGGAAACAAATTGGCTATTCGCGCCGACGCCATCTATTTGGAGTGTAACATTTCAATATACATATGAGTTCAACGCCGAATCTACTGTTTGAACTCAATGAGCGAGAGAATTGGAGTGTTTACGCATATATGTATATGTGTATATAAATAGATATGAGTATGAAATTGGCTTGACGTTTATTTTGAAGGGGTGGAAATTTGGAAATATGAGTACGTGTAATATTAAAGAGTATTAATGAGCGAGAGAACGAAAATAGTTACACATTCAATTTAGAGAAGTATGGGTTGTATTTTAAAAAAATGTATTATACATGGCGTGGTTTTAAAACTTTTTAGTGGGGGTAAATTACAAATTCTGGTTAGGTCAAAAAAAGTGTGAGGGTTTTCTAGCTTTTTTCTTTAACCATAACTTAGCAATATTTAAAAGACACTTTATATGGATTTTTCTTTTGATTTAAAGAAAAAAAAATGTATATTGATTTTTAAAAAAATTCTATTCAATATGGTCTAGACTTGTTTGGGGCTCGGGTTGCAAATTTACCCTTTTAAAAGTGAATACATATATACATTTGAAAAGAAATTATTTGTTGTCTTCAGTAAAATTTAAGATTTCCGCTTATCACTTGGTTTAGTTCAAAATAACGTAGTATCCATAAAATATTTTGTCGATTTTTATACATTAATTAAGGAATTTATCAGCAACTCTATCTCAATCGATAGAATTTGAAAAAAAATTCGCAAATTGCAGCTTTCATCTTCAAAAATTAGAGCAGTCAGACTTATATTAATGGTAATTTTTTGAAATATTTACCAAAAAAAAAAAACAAAAAGAAATTGTATAAGCGGTTATAGCATTTCTATAATGGGTGGTATGTATGTATATTTATGATATAAAATTATTATTTCACATGGCTCTCCGTAAACTAAAAATATTCGCACCAAATTTTTTTCTTCTCGAAAATAGAGATCACAAACATAAAAATATTGTTTATAAAAATATTAAAAAGTCAAGATTAGAAATATAAAAATATATAAAAAATATAAACAATTTTCAATGACAAAAAAGAAAAAAATTTTGGCCTATAGCTGTGTAACTAACTGTACTCGAACCATCAACCGCTCGACCACTACCCCCTAACGCTTCCCACTGGGCTATCGCTTTATTTACAAATAGATTGTCAGATAACCAATTTAAGTTGCATGAAAAATTTTCATTCGCTTATTACAGACAAATGAAGCAGTATTGGTTATATATTAGATAATTGTGCACTGCCTTAGAGGTATGCCAACAAATCCATATGCATTTCATAAATATTTATGCATATTTAGTATGGGTTTAAGCTTGGCAATGATTTATATGTAAAATTTGTTAGCCTATTAATATAATACATAGATGATGATAGCACATAATCAACCATTCTATTACGACCTCGTGTTTTCCTACACAGTAGTATTGTGGAAAAAGCGGGGACCGCTTTGTTCCATAATCTTCGTTTTTTATTTAAATTAGTTTTACCTTTTTAGTTAAATGTTTAAATGATTACTTCATAAAATCGATAAATATATCGAAATATACCGCAGTGCAAACGAAACCTCTGGGCCTCTACTTTCGTTTGATACCCATATTCTATTATTGGACAACCTCATTTTGACCGATAACTCAGTTATCGATAAATTTATCAAAATATATCGTTGCCCAAATGAAACCTGAGGCCTTCCCCTTTCGTTTGATAAATTTAAGGTTTTCGGGCAATCATATTTTGACCGATAACTCAGTTATCGATAAATTTATCGAAATATATCGAAGTCCAAATGAGACCTGGGGCCTTCACCTTTCGTTTGATACTCATATTGTAGGGAAATTTTAAGGTTTTTGGGCAACCACATTTTGACCGATAACTCAGTTATCGATAAATTTATCGAAATATGTCGATGTCCAAATGAAACCTGTGGCCTTCGCCCTTCGTTTGATACCCATATTGTAGGGAATTTTTTGGGTTTTTGGGCAATCATATTTTGACCGATAACTCAGTTATAGATAAATTTATCGAAATATATCGAAGTCCAAATGAAACCTGGGGCCTTCCCCTTTCGTTTGATACCCATATTGTAGGGAAATTTTAAGGTTTTCGGGCAACCACATTTTGACCGATAACTCAGTTATCGATCAATTTATCGAAATATGTCGATGTCCAAATGAGACCTGGGGCCTTCACCTTTCGTTTGATACCCATATTGTAGGGAAATTTTAAGGTTTTCGGGCAACCACATTTTGACCGATAACTCAGTTATCGATCAATTTATCGAAATATGTCGATGTCCAAATGAGACCTGGGGCCTTCACCTTTCGTTTGATACCCATATTGTAGAGAAATTTTAAGGTTTTCGGGCAACCACATTTTGACCGATAACCCAGTTATCGATAAATTTATCGAAATATGTCGATGTCCAAGTGAAACCTGGGGCCTTCACCTTTCGTTTGATACCCATATTGTAGGGAATTTTTTAGGTTTTTGGGCAATCATATTTTCACCGATAACTCAGTTATCGATAAATTTATCGAAATATGTCGATGTGCAAATGAAACCTGGGGCCCTCCCCTTTCGTTTGATACCCATATTGTAGGGAATTTTTGGGCAATCATATTTTGACCGATAACTCAGTTATCGATAATTTTATCGAAATATGTCGATGTCCAAAAGAGACCTGGGGCCTTCACCTTTCGTTTGATACCCATATTGTATGGAATTTTTTAGGTTTTCGGGCAACCACATTTTGACCGATAACTCAGTTATCGATAAATTTAGTTAGAGGTCTATCTACGCCCAGATTAGTTAGAGCGGAGTTGATAGCCTCCGGGATTATATTGTTGAAAGTCCCCTCAATGTCTAGGAGGGCCACGAGACAGTAGTCCTTTTCACACAGCGATTTCTCAATGACAGATACTAGGCTGTGCAGAGCGGTTTCTGTTGATTTACCCTTGGTGTATGCATGCTGATAGCTAGAGATTAATTAAGAAAAATCTCGAAAATGGAATATTTGTATGGCATTTGCCATAAATAATTTTGGAAAGCGCTGCTATAATTTAATATTTTTATTATATAATAATAGCCACTATTTTTTTAATACTATGATGACCTCATTTTGACTATATATGAGTGCATGCCTAAGGCAGCTATTGACAAAATTTTGACCACGGGATATACTAGTTATTATTATTATACCCAGTGTACTAGTACTAGTACAAGGGTATATTAATTTTGTTCACATAACGGTTGTATGTAACGGCACAAAATAATCGAGATAGATATAGAGTTCCATATATGAAAGTTCTTAGGATTAAAAGAGGAGTTGATTAAGGCATGTCCGTCCTTCTGTCCGTCTGTCCGTCCGTGTACACGATAACTTGAGTAAAAATTGAGATCATCATCATTTATTGACTTATAGAGCGTGATCTTTGTTCTTCGAGAGAGGACTTTACTTCTCAATTGCCTACTCAGTCCAAAGTAGCACTTGTTGGCAAGAGTGATTCTCCGCTGGATTTCTAGACTGAAATTACTTTCGGTGTTGATACTGGTTCCCAAATAGACGAAGTCGCTCACAGTTTCAAATTTGTAATTATCAACAGTGACATGGCTGCCAAGGCGCAGGTGCGCCGATTCTTTCTTTGATGACAGCAAATACTTCGTCTTGTCCTCGTTCACGGCAATACCCACTTTTTTCGCTTCCTTATCCAGTCCAGAGAAGGCAGCGCTTACGGCGCGGTTGTTAAGGCCAATGATATCAATATCATCGGCATACGCCAGCAATTGCACGCTCTTGTAAAAGATTGTACCATTGCGGTTTAGCTCTGCTGCTCGAATTATCTTCTCCAGCATCAGATTGAAGAAATCGCATGAAAGGGAGTCGCCCTGTCTGAAGCCTCGTTTGGTTTCAAATGGCTCAGAGAGGTCCTTCCCGATTCTGACGGAGCTGTTGGTATTGCTCAACGTCATTTGACAAAGCCGTATAAGCTTTGCAGGGAAGTCAAATTCAGACATGGCGGCATACAGGCAACTCCTTTTTACGCTGTCAAAAGCGGCTTTAAAATCGACAAAGAGATGGTGAGTGTCGATTCTCTTATCATGAGTCTTCTCCAGGATTGGCGTATCGTGAAAATCTGGTCGATGGTAGACTTACCAGGTCTAAAGCCACACTGATAAGGTCCAATCAGTTTGTCTACGATTGGCTTCAGCCTTTCACACAACACGCTAGAAAGAACCTTATATGCGATATTAAGAAGACTAATTCCGCGCTAGTTGGTGCGGTTAGCGGGATCGCCTTTCTTGTGGATTGGGCAAAGCAAACTTAAATTCCAATCCGGAGGCATGCATTCGTCTGACCATATTCTGCATAAGAGCTGATGCATGCTTTTTACCAGCTCTTCGCCTCCGTGTTTGAACAGCTCGGCGGGTAGTCCGTCTTTTCCAGGCGCTTTGTTGTTTTTGAGCCGGTCAGGTGGTGGGACGACTTTTCCATAGTCAGGGATTGGGGTATCGGGTTCGACGTCTCCCTCGCAATTTAGCAGTGAGGAGAAGTGCTCCCTCCATAATTTAAGTACACTTTGTACGTCGGTTACCAGGTCGCCATTATTGTCCTTACAGGAGCTTGCCCCGGTCTTAAAACCTTCCGTCATCCGCCGGATCTTTTCATAAAATTTTCGGGCATCATTCCTGTCAGCCAGCATCTCAAGCTCCTCACACTCACGCCTTTCGGCCTCACTTTTCTTTTTTCTGAAAAGGCGTCTCTCTTCCTTCTTTCCCTCACGACATTGTTGCCATACACTGCGGGTTGCGCCCGTTCGCAACGTCTCCCTGTATGCAGCGTCCTTTTTGTCCGAGGCAGTGCTGCATGGCCAATCGTACCAGTTGTTCTTGCGGGCTCGCTGAAAAGCTATAGTGGCCTCAGCGGCGGTACGTAATGAGTGAGAGATATGCTTCCATTGTTCGGTTACATCGTTAGCTCGACAATAGCTCTGCAATAGCAGGTGTGAGTGCCGAGTGGAGAAATTACCAGCTTCTCGACGTCACACTTTCCTTCCGTTACTGTGCTCACTTTCATCGCTGCACAGAGGCGTGTGCGTACCTTGGCTGCGACAAGATAATGGTCCGAGTCGATATTGGGACCACGTAAGAGAAGGCACGTCCCGAACGGTGGAGCTATGGCTGCCGTCGATCATGACATGATGAATCTGGTTTCATGTTCTTTGATCAGGGGACAGCCAGGTGGCTTGGTGTATTCGTTTATGCTGGAACCTTGTACTACTGATGACAATATTGCGAGCAGGGGCGAAGTCAATCAACCTAGTGCCGTTGGGTGATGTTATCTCGTGGAGACTAAATTTTCCAACTGTAGGACCAAAGACTCCTTCCTTGCCCACCTTGGCATTAGTCGCCAAGCACGATTTTGATATCATGTTGGGGCAGCGATCATAAGTCTGTTCAAGTTTATCGTAGAAGGAGTCCTTCTCTACGTCGTCCGTCTCCTCAGTCGGCGCATAGGCGCAGATAAGTGTTATGTTGAAAAATATCGCCCTTATGCGGATCGCAGCGAGACGCTCGTCCACAGGAGTGAACGCTAGTACTTGGCGGCGAAGTCTCTTTCCCACCAAAATCCTACACCACGCGATTTACTGCGTGTCTGGCCACTGTAGTATACGTCACAAGGTTCGATGGTCGTCTTTCCTTGTCCCGTCCATCGCATTTCCTGTAGGGCGGTGATGTCGGCCTTTGCGCTAGCGAGGATATCAACCAGTTGGGCAGCGGTACCTTCCATGGAAAGGGTCCGGACATTCCAGATACATGCCCTAATATCCTTGTCATTGTCCTTAATTCGTTTTGCTCGGTCGTCAACATTAAAGGGGGTTCTCATACGAGGCTGTTTTAGGTTTTTCATTGGACTAAATTTTTTACTTGGCGGGTCCCAAACCCAGCGCACAACCCGTCTCCGGGGGTTTGAATAAAAATCTTCACATTTATATAGCGAGCCGCTTGCTACAAGACAGACACTCGCTTGCAGCCGCACCACATGGTGAACAGACGCTGCGAAACAAGACCTCGGTGAGCCCTTAAACCGAATATGTCAGAGTGGCCCCAACGGGGCTCCCTCTCTTTCTGCCGTGAGCATAAGTAGGTCACGTTGCCCAGAATACACGAACGAGGACGCAAGAGTCGGGATTGAGCAGGGTCGCACAGTTGCAGCCGTTTGGCTAACTATACAACCACACCCATTACACTCCATCCAGATATTAACTAAAACTTTTATGTTTTTATTATTCGTACAATGCAAAATATTGCATGTTTTCAGATTTTTCAGATACAAAAAAATCGTTATCATGTGTTACAAAAAATATAAGGGTATTCGTGTTATGTCTTAAGTTTACGAATCTCGTATATTTACGAGTTTTCTACAGTTCTTATACGAACGCCCTTGCTAAGCATTTGTGTTTTAGATCTAACCCAAATAACATTTTTAAGATTGAATTTGGAATATTCCTTTATTTTAGTACAATTTCATTCCTTTTTTGTGATTATATTATCATACAAATGAACAACGGAATAATCAAATATGTTTCTTTTTGATGATCAAAATTAATCTTCGAAATTATTTTTGAATCATTTAGATTATTAATTTCTGAGATTCAAATAAAGTTGAACATGAGTTTTTAATCATATTTTATGATCATATCGGAGCTCTTTGGGTGACTAAATATTGAACTTCTACTTTTTAAAATTCTTGTTTACTGTTTATTTATTTTTATTTTTATTAACACGCTTTTATTATTAATAAAATTAGGAATGTGATATATACTGGAAGATTTAATAATTTAGGTGTAAAGTTTTAATGTTAGAAATATATAATTATGTACAATATGGAATTATTTTGTGGCAGACGAAGAAGCCAAATTATCTTTAAAGGTTACAATGAACTTATAAAGTGTTATATTCCTTTACAGTCAATTTATTTTTCTACTTTTTAGTTAATTTTATAAACCAATAATAAAAGCATATTTTTAAAAAAGTTTTTTTTCTTTAATTTTATTTTTTACTTTTTAGTTCGGTTTATCAACAAGAGGCAATAATGTCGCAGCGACATCAATCGGCTGCTAGCAGCAACAGAAACCATAGAATCTTTTACAATAAAGCCGCGTGGTTAATAAAGTTACTTTTGGGATATTGGAATAAAGACTAAACTAAACGATAAATGGGATTTTTGAAATTAAGCTAATTTTTTTATTTACTGTTAGCGAAGCCTGAACGATGATGAAAATTTGCAAAATCCCATCTTAACTGCAAGTTAGTACAATATCAAAAGCAAAATTTCCTGGAATGAAAACTTTCGAATATCTCTACTCGTGCGCCACCTATCGGAATTATTTATTTGTTATTTTGCGTGGAGGCAGAAAACTAAACGATGATGAAAATTTCAAGATCCTACTTCAACGGGAAGTTCGTTGAAAAACGAATTAATCGACACTGAAAACAGACCTTCGTAATTCTCAAATAAAGCGACTCACGCGCCACCTAGCGGGTCCAAATTTTTTTTAAAATTTAGAAAGTAATTAAGTAATACACACGTAAAATATCAGCCAAATCGGTCCATAATTACGATTTCGAGTTTTTATTACCGCTATCTTAGCCCCACCTAGCGAAATTTTTTTTACAAAAATATTTCTTTTCATGGTAGTAATACATGTTACGAATTTCAGCTAAATCGGACCATAAATGCGAATTTTGAAAATATAGCGACCCACGCGCCACCTATCGAAATTTTTTTTTTTATAATATTGCATTGCCATCGGGGTTATACATGGGTGCAGAATTTCAGATCAATCGGACACCGGGAAGTGTATCAAATTTAGCTTGCAAGATTTGATTACAGACAGCCGTCAGGTGAAACTAAATAAAAGCTTATAATAATAATAAATTAATTAGAACTGCGTTTCAATAATAATTAGCTGTTTCCTTTTTTCTTCAATTTAATAATTCAAAATCAGCAGAGCCAACTTTTTATGCATAATTGCTCAAAAGAGTGAAGAAATTAGCCGAATGTTGCATTCTTCAGCGCCATCTGCATATCAATAGACAATGCTCATAAGAGTAAAGGAATTCGCCGCGTGGTAAGTAAAGGTACTTTTGGAATACACCACGCGGCGAATTCCAATCTTCTTTCTATGGCAATAGGGAAAAACGACTAAACTTGGGTGATGATTGGATTTTTGCAAATAAAGCAATATTTTAGATTTTTTTTTTTTGTATAATGCATTGTCAGTAAAACCTGATCGGTGGTGAAAATTTCAAAACCCCACCTCAACGGGGAGTTAGTTCAAAATCGAAAGCAAAATCTCTGTAAATTAAATTTTTCAAATATCTCTACCCATGCGCCACCTATCGGAATTATTTTTTTATTATAGTGCATTGGGGTACAAAACTAAGCGATGATGAAAATTTCAAGATCCTACCTCAACGGGAAGTTCGTTGAAAAACGAATTAATCGACACTGAAAACAGACCTTCGTAATTCTCAAATAAAGCGACTCACGCGCCACCTAGCGGGTCCAATTTTTTTTTTAACATTTAGAAATTAATTAAGCAACACACACGTAAAATATCAGCCAAATCGGTCCATAATTACGATTTTGAGTTTTTATTACCGCTATCTCAGGCCCACCTAGCGGAATTTTTGTTTACAAAAATATTTATTTTCATGGTAGTAATACATGTTACGAATTTCAGCTAAATCGGACCATAAATGCGAATTTTGAAAATATAGCGACCCACGTGCCACCTATCGAAAATTTTTTTTTATAATATTGCATTGTCATCGGGGTTATACATGGGTGCAGAATTTCAGATCAATCGTACACCGGGAAGTGTATCAAATTTAGCTTGCAAGATTTGATTACAGACAGCCGTCAGGAGAAACTAAATAAAAAAAAAAAAAAAAAAAAAAAGCTTATTATATTATGGCTCATTCCATTTCAAGACAACTGGTCCGCGCGGGACATGATTTTTGATTTCGATGAAATTTTAATATGTTGTTCTTTGGTCAAAATAAAGAAACACGTGTCTGTTTTTTTTGCTGAAAAACATTTTTTTTTCGGATTTATCGGCCGTTGAAATCGTTAAAATGCAATGAACATTTTTTTCGCCCATTTTTTCAACTCGCAATAACTTTGTCAAAAATTAACCGATTATCCTAATTTTTTTTTTTAAATGTTCGTTATTACTATTACTTTTATATAAATTTATAAAAAATATTATATAGTTTAAAAATTTATTTTTTGTCAGTATTTAGTAAAAATTTATGACTTTTTAAAAAAATTAATATCTCAAAAAAGATTATTTTTTTGTTTTGAAATTTTTTCTATATTGAGTCAACAGTTTATATTTCAACTTGGCTAAATGCCTATTAGCCAAAATTCGTTGTTTTCGAGATATGAATTTTTGAATATTAAACATTTTTTCCACCCATATAATAATGAAATGCATATTATCTTAGCCAAAAATTAGCCGATTCTCATGATTTTTTCTTTGAAATGTTCGTTTTTAGTTTTACTTGAATAGAAATTCATAAACAATAGCATATAGTTAAAAAAAAGAAAAAGTTTAAACAAACAAAAAATTACAGTTTCCGAGATATTAATTTTTGAAAAAAGTCATAAATTTTTACTAAATACTAAAAAAACTGTCTTTTTTTAACTATATGCTATTGTTTATAAATATCCATTCAAGTAAAAGTGAAAACGAACATTTCAAAGAAAAAATCATGAGAATCGGTTAATTTTTGACAATATATGGGTGGAAAAAATGTTTAATATTCAAAAATTCATATCTCAAAAACAACGAATTTTGGCTAATAGGCATTTAGGTTAGGTTAGGTTCAAGTGGCTACCGTAGAGGCACACCTAGGCCAGTATTAAAAGGCCCGTTGTGATACCACCAACACTAGGAAAGTCAGTTCCGGGACCCTGCCATATGGAAAATCCCGGTATTAACGGAATTCTCCACATAGCAGAATCCCGGGACTGACGTTCCTATACCGACACCGTTACTCCTCCTCGAACCATTTAGATGACTTGATGAAGGCCATCAGGTCCTTTATGTCCAGCTCCGTGACCTGGCGTAGGCTAACCAGGAAGGGAACTCCCAAAAAGCGCATTCTCGCGCCACTTAAAGCCGGGCAGTTGCAGATGAGGTGCTCCACCGTTTCCTCCTCCTCATCATCCTTACAACTCCTACAGCATCGTCGGTAGGGCACACCAAGTCTTTCTGCGTGCCTACCAATGAGGCAGTGCCCAGTCAATACGCCTATTAATATGGAGATTTCTCTTCTCCTTAGGGCATAAATTTGTCTCGATCTTTTATGATCCCATTTCGGCCAGGTTTCTTTGGATATCCGGCATCCTGGAGATTGCAGCCATCTTTCGTTGGCTTGGCGGAGTGTGTACTCCTTCAGCATAAGCTTGCAAGTGGCAAACGGCATACCTAAGCGCTCTTTATCCCGAAGAACCTGCTTGGTCGTGCCCTGCCTCGCAAGTTCGTCTGCCCTACAATTTCCCTCAATGTCCCTATGCCCCGGGACCCATGTGAGGTTCACGCGATTCTGTTGGGCCATCTCCTGTAGAGATCGACGACAGCTGAGCGTCAGTTCAGAGTTGAACGAATAAGAGCCAAGGGATTTGATGGCCGTCTGGCTGTCGCTGAATATAAAAATGTCGTGTCCGATAGTGTGTTGGCCTATCCAAGCCGCGGCGTCCATGATTGCTGAAACTTCAGCCTGGAAGACACTGCAGTGATCAGGTAGTCTGAAGGAGAGCTCAAGGTTCAGATCCTTTGAATAAACCCCTCCTCCAACTCTGCCGTCTAACTTCGAGCCATCAGTATAAATGGAAGTGCCGCCATGAGTGGCGGGACTCCGATCCGTGCTCTCCCATTCTTCCCTGCTGGGAATGTTGATTTTAAAACAGCTATCTCCGACTGTTGTGGTCGCACAACGATCCGTGCTCAGCGGAAGAAAGCTATAGGATCCCAAAATACAGGCGTGTCCAGTAGTGCTTGCGCCCCAGCCGGACGTTTCCCTTAGACGTAGAGCCGATGCTGCTGCTACCCGGTGCCCTTCCAGATCGAGTGGCAAAATGCCAAGAATGGCCTGGAGTGCTTCATTGGGCGTTGTTCTTAACGCACCCCTTATACAGATCATGCAAGATCTGTGTACTTTACCTAGCAGATTAAGGTTTGTTGCCTTGCTCAGCGCAGGCCACCATACCACAACTCCATAGAGCATGATTGGTCGAATGATTGCGGTGTAGATCCATTTGCATATTTTGGGGCTGAGCCCCCATTTCTTTCCAATGGCTCTTTTGCATGTGTAGAGTGCAATACACGCTTTCTTCTGGCGCTGAAGAACATTCTCCTTCCAGGTTAGTTTCCTATCCAGAACTGTGCCTAAGAACTTGGCTTTGTCAGCCAGGTTCAGTGTTTTGGTAGTGTTAGCGGTGGTATCTTATAGCGGTTGGTGAAAAGAACCAGTTCTACTTTTCCCGGGTTGATGCTCAGTCCGCAGCGCGAGCACCATGAGGAAACCTCTCGCAGTGCTGCTTGCATCAAGTCGCACAGGGTTTGTGGGAATTTGCCCCTATATACTATAGCTAAGTCGTCTGCATATGCCACTACCTTCCCGCCCCCCAGCTTGTGTCTCGCAGCATCGAGTTGACAGTGAGGTTCCATAGAAGCGGGGAGAGAACACCACCCTGAGGCGTTCCCCTTGTGACATAGCGTGATAAGTCAACCGAGCCCAGTGATGAAACTATTCGTCTACCCCTTAGCAGTTGATCAATAAGCCCAATAAGAGACCTGCTTATGCCCAGACTTGTTAAAGCGGTGTTTATAGCATCAGGGCTTATGTTGTTATCTAAAAAGGCCGCAAGACAGTACTCCTTCTCATACAGCGATTTTTCAATAACAGAAACTAGGCTGTGAAGCGCAGTTTCTGTAGATTTCCCTTTGGTGTATGCATGCTGATAGCTACAGATCAGGTTGCTATCAATAGTAGAGGAGAGGTAGTCATTTATTATCCTCTCGAAGGTTTTGAGCACAAAGGATGAGAGACTGATCGGCCTGTAGTCCTTCGGCTCGTAATGAGACGCCTTCCCCGCCTTAGGAATAAACACTACCGTGGCACTTCTCCAGGAGCACGGAATGTAGCTAAGAGCCAGGCAGGCTGTATAGAGCGTGTTTATGAGTTGTGCGGGAATAATCCCGTCTGGCCCGGCAGCCTTGAACGGTTCGAAGCTCTTAACCGCCCACCTAACCTTTTCCTCCGTGATGGGTATGTATACAGCCAGGTTTGTTGTAGGTGCTACGGGTTCCTCATGCAAGTTCCCTGGGAAGTGCGTATTCAAGAGCAGCTCTAGGGTTTCCCTCTCCGTGCTGGTCCAGGCTCCGTCAGGTTTGCGCATTTTTACTAAATACGGAAAAAAAATAAATTTTTAAACTATATAATATTTTTTTTAAATGTATATAAAAGTAATAGTAGTAATGAACATTTAAAAAAAAAATTAGGAGAATCGGTTAATTTTTGACAACGTTATTGCGAGTTGAAAAAAGGGGCGAAAAAAATGTTCATTGCATTTTAACCATTTCAACGGCCGATAAATCCGAAAAAAAAATTTTTTCAGCAAAATAAAAAGACACCTGTTTCTTTATTTTGACCAAAGAACAACATATTAAAATTTCATCGAAATCAAAAATCATGTCTCGCGCGGCCGGTTGTCTTGAAATGGAATGAGCCATATACATATAAAAAAATATGAAAAAATTTATTTAAAATGGATTAAAAAAATACGGCCATAAAATGATCATAAATTATAGTTTTTAATTATCTGGAGAGTGATACTTGAATCTTTGTTAAAAATTTTCAAAATATGCTGGCTGGGTAAGTACATACTCGTATATCAGCTGTTTGATAAATAAATAATAAACAAATCAAACGTCAGAAGAAATTAAAAAAATTTAAAATTTTGAAAAATTCTAAAGCAAAATTCTTTCTACAATCTACACCAAAAACATCGGCCCAGCTTATTTACTTAAGAAGGGAGAACCTAAGAACACTCACTGGGTGTTATGCGGGACATGTAGTCAACATTTTCACCTAAGAAAGCTAGATCTGCCACACACTTCCAAGTTCCAACACAATTTAAAAATTTTTCGTGAAATTTTCAAATTTTTTAAATTATTTTTTTTGAAATTTCAATTTAATTAATGAGATGTCAATCATTCATTTTTGACTTCGTATATTTAGCACGTCATTTACGAGCCAAATTTCATGCTTAAATTTACGATGAATGTGCTAAACATTTTTCATACAAATTTTGACACATGATATACGATGTCGTAAATTTAAGAGGTATAGCATAAATACGATGCAAATAAGAAATTACACGAATACCCTTTATGTGTTGATGCAATAATTTCCCTAAAATTAAAAGTAGGATACATCTAATCTATAAATTAATAGACTAACATTCTCCACATACAAACTTTCGTAACCCAATTTCGTATAGTATTTATGTATAGATCACTATAAAATTTATATTGGAAACTTAGAATTTACTAATCTGCTGTCTCACCAAAAAAAATTTTGAAAATTATTCTTAGTTTATTTATTACTAAACAAAAAATAGCTCTCCAAACACTCCAGCTATTTTATTATCTCCACATTCTGTTATACCTGAACTATACATCACTATTCAGCATACATCACTATTCACCACTTTTATAAAACTCCCAAAGACACACCCACCATCCGCTCATTTCCTTACACACACACGTACATATCTATGCAATGATCCAGCAGCTGCCACTTGTTTTTATTTTTGTGCCAAAAAAAAAAAAACAACAAAATGTACCAAATCATATCATCTTCGGCATCTAAACACCATTTGTAAGGTAAGATATCCAGCTTCACTTGTGGCTTATGTAGTTAACTTTTTATTACTTTGATTATTTGATGTTCTAAGCTTTTCTCGATTTTTTTAAGTTTAATTCACTTATTAAATTTTTAGGGGGTTAAATATTGGAAAAGTATAATTGACAGAACTCTGATTTTTTTTGCAATTTTCCTTGCTTAAAAAATAAAATAAAAACGAATAAAAAGATGATAAAAAAAATTTAAAGACAACCTTTATATGAATGCTGTCAAAAAGCCTCAGCAAATTTGTCGTTAAAGAAAGACATGGTTTCGGTGTTTTTAGTTTTGAAATTCTAGTCATACCAATTGTAATCAATTTTTGAGATTTGAAAATATAAGGTGGAGTGCAATCAATAGGCTTTAAATGTTTTGTCGATACCGGACTCCACCTTTTATATTTTCAAATCTCAAAAATTGATTACAATTGGTATGACTAGAATTTCAAAAGCAAAAACACCGAAACCATGTCTTTGTTTAACGACAAATTTGCTGAGGCTTTTTGACAGCATTCATATAAAGGTTGTCATTAAAATTTTTTTATCATCTTTTTATAATTTCATTTTTAGTTTTGGTGATTCCTATCAGAAATTTTACTTTTAAATATGGTACTGTCACGGTTCCTTTAACTAAATGCTAAGTTTCAAGTTCCTAGATTACCAGAAGTTCCCAACTTCAAAATAGTTTTGAAAATATCTTGATATGTGCGCCAACTACCGGAATTTTTTTCCAGGATTAATTTTTTTTAAATATTTGCAATTATATAGACCAGCGTGCCATCTATCGGAATTTTGATTTATACTATTTGTAGTGTCGCCTTTCCCTCAATTTTGATGCCAAGTTTCAAGATCCTAGGTTACCTGGAAGTTGGTCAAAAGTCGATCGCAAAATTCCCAACTTCAAAATAGTTTTCGAAATATCTCGATCCGTGCGCGACCTACCGGAATTGTTTTGATGAGGGATTGCATTGTCATCGGGTTGTGACAAATGTCTAAAGTTTCAAGTCTCTAACTAACCTGGAAGTTACTAAAAATCGATCTCAAAAGTCCAGGATTAATATTTTTTTTAATATTTGCAGTTATATAGAAAAGCGTGCCATCTATCGGAATATTGATTTTTACTATTTGTAGTGTCACTGTTCCCTCAACTTAATGCCAAGTTTCAAGTTCCGAGGTTACCTGGAAGTTGGTCAAAAGCCGATCACACAATTCTCAACTTCAAATTAGTTTTCGAAATATCTCGATCCGTGCGCTACCTACCGGAATTGTTTTGATGAGGGATTGCATTGTCATGGGGTTGTGACAAATGTGTAAAATTTCAAGTCTGTAACTGATCTGGAAGGTACTAAAAATCGATCGCAAAAGTCCACGAGTCTTCTAATTTTTTTTTTAAAGATTTGCAATTATATAGATCTGCGTGCCATCTATCGGAATATTGATTTTTACTATTTGTAGTGTCACTGTTCCCTCAATTTAATGCCAAGTTTCAAGTTTCTAGGTTACCTGGAAGTTGGTCAAAACTCGATCACAAAATTCTCAACTGCAAATTAGTTTTCGAAATATCTCGATCCGTGCGCCACCTACCGGAATTGTTTTGGTGAGGGATTGAATTGTCATGGGGTTGTGATAAATGTGTAAAGTTTCAAGTCTCTACCTAATCTGGAAGTTAGGTACTAAAATTCGATTGCAAAAGTCCAGGAGTCTTCTAATTTTTTTTTTTAAGATTTGCAATTATATAGACCAGCTTGCCATCTATCGGAATTTTGATTTTTACTATTTGTAGTGTCATTGTTCCCTCAATATAATGCCAAGTTTCAAGTTCCTAAGTTACCTGGAAGTTGGTCAAAAGTCGATCACAAAATTCTCAACTTCAAAATAGTTTTCGAAATATCTCGATCCGTGCGCCACCTACCAGAATTGTTTTTATGAGGGATTGCATTGTCATCGGGTTGTGACAAATGCGTAAAGTTTCAAGTCTCTGACTAGCCTGGAAGTTACTAAAAATCGATCTCAAAAGTCCAGGATTAATATTTTTTTTAATATTTGAAATTATATAGAAAAGCGTGCCATCTATCGGAATATTGATTTTTACTATTTGTAGTGTCACTGTTCCCTCAACTTAATGCCAAGTTTCAAGTTCCGAGGTTACCTGGAAGTTGGTCAAAAGCCGATCACACAATTCTCAACTTCAAATTAGTTTTCGAAATATCTCGACCCGTGCGCTACCTACCGGAATTGTTTTGATGAGGGATTGCATTGTCATGGGGTTGTGACAAATGTGTAAAATTTCAAGTCTGTAACTGATCTGGAAGGTACTAAAAATCGATCGCAAAAGTCCACGAGTCTTCTAATTTTTTTTTTAAAGATTTGCAATTATATAGATCTGCGTGCCATCTATCGGAATTTTGATTTTTACTATTTGTAGTGTCATTGTTCCCTCAATGTAATGCCAAGTTTCAAGTTCCTAGGTTACCTGGAAGTTGGTCAAAAGTCGATCACAAAATTCTCAACTTCAAATTAGTTTTCGAAATATCTCGACCCGTGCGCCACCTACCAGAATTGTTTTGATGAGGGATTGCATTGTCATGTTATGTTATGTTATGTTAAAGTGGCTGCCTCCACAGTCCAGGCGGAGGCTCACGTGGGCCTTAGTTTGGTCCGTTGTGATACCACGAAAAGATCCCTAATTTCCCTTTCTGTAGATCGACCTAACCCGGCAGAACGGTCGCATCCCCCAAAAACTTTGTAAGAAACCTTCCGTATACGACTGCTCCGCCGGGACGGGTCGAGGCAGGAGGCCCCAAAACAGATAAAAACCTTGAAGGATCCGTCCCTCCGTCACCCCCATACAAAGTACAACGTATATGTTGCAACTCTATATGGTGATGATAGACAGACGGATCCCCAAGATTCCATGTGTTTAGGGCCGGAGTTCATACACCCATGAAGCTAAACTAGCGCCTTTGTCTGATGTAGCGCAGAATATCATCCCGGTACAAAACTATGGCCTGGGACTCATATTATACTCAGGCTGCACTTATCGGCTAGCTTATTTAGGGCTTCCCTGCACTTAATCGCCACTAGTGACGACGTCTTACTACTTGGCAGGGATTTTATGGCAGCTTGGCTGTCGGAAAAGATGGAGATAGAGTTAGTCACTAGCAGGTTAGTCAGATAGCGAGCAGCTTCCCAGATAGCTATAAGCTTAGCCTGAAAGACACTGCAGTGGTCTGGAAGGCGTAAGCTCATATTAATATCGAGCTTACTTGAGAAGATTCCACTGCCAACTTTGTTGTCTAGTTTAGAGCCTTCCGTGAAAACGGAGATTTCTTGACTTCCCGGTTCCACGCAATTTTTCCACTCGCTCCTCTCTGGGATCCACGTTTCGAACTTGTTATCCCAGCAAGGCAGTGTATCCACTTTCAACTTTGAAGTGTTGTAACTTTTGAACCGCTATACCTCTATACCGATTATTTATTTTTGAGTTCAAATTCAAAATTTGAACCAGATCGGACCATTGGTTCAGGAGCTACAACCTTCCAAACACATTATATACGTAAACACACACCCGGGATACGTTTGTACCCCAATAGTAAAAATCCTCATAATAATCAAAAAAAACATTTTTTATATAATTTTTTTATTTGAAAAATTAAAAATATTCATTTCACACATTAGATTATTGACTTTTATTATAAAAATTATAAAAAGGCATCTTATATCTAAGGAAAATCATGGCAAATAGAGCAATTTGTTGATGTGACCGAATGTTCAAGACACATTGGCTTCTCACATTTGGCGCACAGCTTTCTGGTTTCTTCTTTTTTCTACGGCGTTTTTCCTCTTGTGCGTAACATAAATAGCAAGATCCGCACATAGGTTTTGGCGTGCGCGCTGCGGCAGATGTTGATGCTGCTGTTGACACCATTGATTCCACCGGTCGGTTGAAATATGCTTCAATAGCAATTTTAGTCGAAAAATTTGGCGTCACTTGACGATTTATGGCTCTGGCTTCAATAATGGGCATACACAATGCTTCAGCCAAGCTGCGCAGGATCAGCTTACGCTTGTTTGATCTCCAAGGCAACATAGGGTTATTTAAATCGTAGACAATGTAGGCTGCAAGAGCTGTAATGTCCAACATGTTGAAGAACATCGCTAGTGGCCATCGTTTTGTTTGTCTTTGTGTTGGATATTCCGCAAACATTTGGTCCATTCGATCAACACCACCTTTGGTACGATTATAATATTCAATTATTTCAGGTTTCCCACTGTCAGCTATTTCAGCATCATTATGCATGGTCGAAAGCAAAATTACTGCTTTATTTTTTTTTGGGAACATGAGAGCACATTGTCACATTATTTTTGAAGCCAAATGTCGTTGAACCAATTGTCCTGTTTTTGTTCGGCTTCATTTCTTGAGGAATATATGATTTGTTTTTGCGCAAAGTTCCAACGATAGTGAGTTTCCAGGTGAGGAGTAGTTCTGCAACTGGCAAGGTCGTAAACAAATTGTCCATTGTAATGTTTCGGCCACTTGGTATTTGGCAGACAAATCCTTCACCACTCGTTCGCTTTGGTGATAGTTTTTGACGCTTCATAAATCTCGAACATGTTCTCCATTGCTATGGTTCGCACCAGTCATAATAAGTATGCCAAAAAATGCATACAGCTCTGTTATTGACACAGGCGTCCATGACTTAGGAGTTGTGTTTGGATGCGCATTGTTGTAAGCATCATAAGTTTCTTTTGCTAACTTATTTGTGTGGCGCTTAATTATATTAGCCATTTGAACGTTCATGAAACATTTGAATGTTTGCTCTATTGACAACATTTCAGTGCATCTAGCTGGTCCAGAACGTTCTCTTATAATATTTTGTTTGAGTACCTGACGACTTACATTTGGTTCTTTCATCCACTCAGTACCATCACGTGCAACAAATTTTTCGTCAATAGCAGTAATTCATTATTTTCTTCTACTTCTTCTTCTTCATCGTCTTCTTCAGCACCCTCATAGTCCGAATAATCAGGTAATACTTCTGCGGCACTTTGCGAAACTTCAGCATCGTCATTTCAATGTCATTGATTTGAATTTCTGCTTCATCTTCTGAGTCAAAATCATAGGGAGCGTCATCGTCACAAATTTCATCAAATAAAGATTGTATATACGATTCTCGCTGTTCCTCAGTTAGCCTGCATAATAAAAAATATTAGTATATGTTTACATTGTTGCTTATTTTACATTTTTTACCTTCTATATCCTGCACTTGATAAATATTCGTTTCTTCTTGAAGCCATTTCGTATCCAGTTATTTATAGTTTCAGTTATATTTATTTTCACTTATATTTTCACTTCTTACACTTTTTGAGCACCAGCAGCATTTATAACAACACCTCTTGTGAAAACAACCCTTGCAGCTGCATATAAAATACAAAACCCAGTTATACCAGTGTATTTGTTACCTACGTACCCACGCGCGACCTTTTTGCACATATCTTTTGAACCAGGTAGAATATTTCAATGAAATAAAAACCAAAATGTGTATTCGTTGTTACTCTACAAGTATATTATTATAAATTATATTATTTTGTTTTGCATTTATCAGGACAACAACAAAAACAAAAAAAAACAAAAATCCACTCTTGCATGTCCTGATTTTATTTGCCCATATCGCTACGGTGACCATAAATTTTATTGGAAAAAACAGAACTCTTTTTATTTAAGGCTTGGTATTGCCTTCACGTAAAAATTTCGCTACCCGGCTATAAACTATTTGCAGAACGAAAAAAAGTGATATTTGTTGAAAAATATATTTTTAAAATATCATTATTTTTAACAATTTGATCGCAAGGGGTGACAAAAAAATGCAATATCTTTGGAATGGTATAGGTTAGGTTAGGTTCAAGTGGCTGCCGCAGAGGCACACTTAGGCCAGTTTTGAAAGGCCCGTTGTGATACCACCAACACAAGGAAAGTCAGT
Source organism: Campiglossa producta (assembly GCA_964058755.1). Classification (NCBI taxonomy): domain Eukaryota; kingdom Metazoa; phylum Arthropoda; class Insecta; order Diptera; family Tephritidae; genus Campiglossa; species Campiglossa producta. Next base: position 61,180,298 of record CAXKVI010000003.1, on the reverse strand, counting down.
CCCGGGACCCAGCCAAATGGAAAATCCCTGAGTTGTTGGGATTTTCCACATAGCAGAATCCCGGGACTGACACTCCTAAACCGACACCGTTACTCCTCCTCGAACCACTTAGATGACTTTATGAAGGCCATCAAGTCCTTTATGTCCAGTTCCGCGATCTGGCTTAGGCTATCCAGGAACGGAACTCCCAAAAAGCGCGTTCTCGCGCCGCTTAAAGCCGGACAGTTGCAGATGAGGTGTTCCACTGTTTCCTCCTCCTCATCATCTTTGCAACTCCTGCAGCATCGTCGGTAGGGCACACTTAGCCTTTCTGCATGCCTACCAATGAGGCAGTGACCGGTTAATACCCCTATCAATATGCAGATTTCCCTCCTAGTTAGGGCATAAATGCGTCTAGACCTTTTAAGATCCCATTTTGGCCAGGTTTGTTTCGATATCCGACACCCTGGGGATTGCAGCCATCTTTCGTTGGCTTGACGGAGTGTGTGCTCCTTCAGCATTAGTTTGCATGTGGCAAACGGCATACCTAAGCGCTCTTTATCCTGAAGAACCTGCTTGGTCGTGCCCTGCCTGGCAAGCTCGTCTGCCTTTCAGTTTCCCTCAATGTCCCTATGTCCCGGGACCCATATGAGGTTTACGCGGTTCTGTTGGGCCATCTCCTGAAGAGATCGACGACAGCTGAGAGTCAGTTCAGAGTTGAACGTGTATGAGCCAAGGGATTTGATGGCCGCTTGGCTATCGCTGAAAATAGCGATATCTTCTCCGATAACACGTTTGCTTAACCAGGCCGCGGCATAAATGGACAACAATTTTTTTTATTATTATTAAAGGTGACTGTTTTACGCGTTATTTTACATATTTTGAAATTTTTTTGAGCGTGTAGAACGAAAAAAAAATTATTTGTTTAAAAAAAAAATGATTTAAAGTATAATTGTTTAAACAATAAGATCGCATAAAATTACTTATAATATAGGAAAAAACAATTATCTGTAAGTAAAAAAAATACATTGATTTATCTGCAGTAGTTTATGAGAAAATAATTTTTCAATATTATCATGATCAGAAAATTATCAAAAGTTCAAGCTCCAATAACATTAACAAAGACACGAATTTTGACGAAATATGTTTAGCACGAGGTTTGAGTCTGGCCCATTATCCAATGAAACGATAGTTTTCAAAATCGTCGATAAAGTGATTTTACCTGTGCACACTTCACATGGCTTTACCCTTTAAATTTTTCATAAGGTTTGTTTATTGGGCTGCTCTGGCTTACGCCAGATTGAGATATTTCACAAAATTGTGTTTAACGAACACTTTTCTTGCTCTAGGTTGCTCTAACTTTTGTTTCATGAGTACGCTCAAAACAAAACTAGAGTAATCCAGATCACAAATTTCTGCTCTAACTTTTTTTATGGAGTAAGTTAGAGCAGAGAAGCAATTGTCAGTCACGAAAAAATAAATTTTTGAAAACTTCAAAAAAATTAGCTTGCAAGAAAATCAATATTTTTGTATACGTGAATTTGCATTAATTTTGAAGATTTAAACAAAAAAACCAAATAAAAAGAAACTATCGAGATTCAAGTGTTTCATGGCATTTCTGCTCTGAGTTGCCCTAAGTTGCTCTACTTCTATTTTGACAGCTGCCCTGCCCTGCTCTGCTCTAACCTGCTCTGAACTTTTTTTTGGTCAGTAAACAAACCTATAAAGTTTTGAAATTATTGAGCAAACTAACTTTACAGAGCTACTCATTACATTTGTTAAAAAAAGGTTGCCGGCACGAAAAAGCAGAACAAAAACAGAACATTTCTGTTATTTTCCTAAGAAAAAAAAATACGCAGAACAAGCTCCTTAAAAACAGAACTGTTCTGCCAAAAACAGAACGGATGGTCACCGTACATATCGCTGGAACCAGTAGGAATATTCGAATGAAACAAAAGACAAATTACTTGTTATATATTAAAATATACATTTCAAAAAAAAAAATCATAGAAATCGGTTGAATAAGCAAAATAAGGTCCCGGGTACAAACATATCCCGGGTGTGTCTTTTCGTGGTATTTTCTGGGTGTGTGTTCTAGAGTTAAACGGTCACACATGTTGTCATACTTCATTTCTCTGTTATTTGTGAACGAAACAACATGGCACCCGCATTGGTTGCATCACTTGTATTTGACATTTTATAAGAGACGAAATAGAACAAAATAGGCAGCATTCTTTTTATACCTTTCATGAACATGAAATGGTATTATAACATTGGTCGATGTTTGTAAGTATGAGAAGAAGAAGAGATGGACCCATCACTAAGTATACCGAAATGATCAGAATGACGAGATGAGTTCATTTAGCCATGTCCGTCTGTCCGTCTGTCTGTCTGTTTGAACGCAAACTAGTCCCTCAGTTTTTGAGATATTTGGCTGAAATTTTGTATGCAGCCACCATTTTCTAATATAGGAATCATTTGTCGGAACCAGCAAGATCGGACCGATATTACATATAGCTCCCATATAACCGATGGTTCCGATAAACGGATTTTGGGCTATAACTCCTGTAATTAAAGAGGTAGGAACGTAAACTTTTGTGAGAATTGCTATTTTTATATAAGAACTCCCGGTCTTGAAAATCATTGTGATGGGATAAATATTTCACATAGCCCTCTTACAATCGATTGTTCCGATAAACGGATTTTGGGCTATAACTCCTGTAATTAAAGAGGTAGGATCGTGAAATTTTGTAAAAGTTGCTTATTTTATATAAGAAATATCGATGTTGAAAATCATCGAGATGGGATAAATATTTCACATAGCCCCCATACAATCGATTGTTCCGATAAACGGATTTTAATAGATAACTCCTGTAATTATATAGGCGGCCGCCGTGGTGTGGCGGTTAAGTGTTCGGCCTTCTGCACCAAGTCGTGTCGGTTCGATACCCGGCAAAAGTAACATCCAAAATTATTTAGAAAAAGAATTTTTCTAAACGGGGTCGCCCCTCGGCAAAAAATTCATTTGCTTTGCAAGTGCCGGTCGGAGTCGGCAAAAAACTGTAGGTCCCGCCAACTTGTAGGAAAAACTCAAAGGCAACACACCACAAGTTGGAAAGAGAAGCTCGGCTAAAAATCTCGTTAGAGGTTATGATGACCTGTTGGTATATCGCCGCCATTAGTTTTTTTTTTTTTTTTGTAATTATATAGGTAGGAGAGTGAAATTTCGTAACAATTGCTCTTTTAGAATGTGGAATGTCGATGATAAAAATCAATGAGATTGGACCAATATAACAAATCGCCCCCATATAATCGATAGTTCCGATAATTTCGGTAAGAGCTAAAGTTAAATTGAAACAGGCTGTACTGGGGATCGAACAGTGAAAATCGTGACGCTTATTCATGAAAAGTATATAGCCATCGAAGGGGCTTTCAACAATATAAGGCCGGAGGCTATTAACACTGCTTTAACAAACCTGGGCATAAATAGGTCTCTTATTGGACTAATTGATCAACTACTAAAGGGAAGGAAAATAGTTTCTTCACTGGGAACAGTTGATCTTTCACGCTATGTCACAAGAGGAACGCCTCAGGGTGGTGTTCTCTCCCCGCTCCTATGGAACCTCACCGTAAACTCGCTGCTACGAGACACAAGGTGGGGGGCGGGAAGAAAGTGGCATATGCAGACGATTTAGCTATTGCATATAGGGGCAAATTCCCACAAACCCTGTGTGACTTGATGCAAGTAGCACTGCGAGAAGTTTCTTCATGGTCCTCTCGCTGCGGACTTAGCATCAACCCGGGAAAGGTGGAGCTTCTCCTTTATACCAGGCGGTACAAGATACCGCCGTTGAACCTACCAGAACTAGATGGCGTGCGCCTGAACTTAGCTGACAAAGCCAAATTCCTAGGCACAGTTCTAGATAGAAAGCTTAACTGGAAGGAGAATGTCATCCAGCGCCGGAGGAAAGCGTGCATTGCACTTTACACGTGTAAAAGAGCCATTGGCAAAAAATGGGGGCTCAGCCCCAAAATTTGCAGATGGATCTACACTGCGATAATCCAGCCAATTATGCTGTATGGAGTCGTGGTATGGTGGCCTGCGCTAAGAAAGGCAACAAACCTAAATCTGTTAGGGAAAGTCCACAGATCGAGCATGATCTGTATAAGCGGGGCGTTAAGAACAACGCCCAATGAAGCTCTCCAGGCCATTCTTGGCTTTTTGCCACTCGATCTGGAAGGGTACCGGCCAGCAGCAGCATCGGCTGTGCGTATAAGGGAAACGTCCGTCTGGGGCGCAAGCACTATTGGACACTCCTGTATTCTAAGATCTTACAGCTTTCTCCCTCTGAGCACAGATCGGTGTGCGACCACAACAGTCGGAGATTGTTGTTTTAGAATAAACATTCCCAGCAGGGAAGACTGGGAGAACATAGATCGGTGTCCCGCTAATAATGGCGGCACTTTTATATACACCGACGGCTCGAAGTTAGACGGCAGAGTCGGAGGAGGGGTTTACTCAAGGGATTTGGACCTAGAACTCTCCTTTAGACTACCTGATCACTGCAGCGTCTTCCAGGCTGAAGTTTCAGCAATCATGGACGCCGTGACTTGGACAGGTGAACGCACCATCGGACAGGATATCTGTATTTTCAGCGATAGCCAAGCGGCCATCAAATCCCTTGGCTCTTACTCGTTCAACTCTGAACTGAAGCTCAGCTGTCGTCGATCTCTTCAAGATATGGCCCAACAGAACCGCGTGAACCTCACATGGGTCCCGGGACACAGGGACATTGAGGGAAACTGTAGGGCAGACGAACTTGCCAGGCAGGGCACGACCAAGCAGATTCTTCAAGATAAAGAGCGCATAGGTATGCCGTTTGCCACGTGCAAGCTAATGCTGAAGGAGCATACACTGCGCGAAGCCAACGAAAGATGGCTACAAGCGCCAGGGTGCCGGATATCCAAGCAAACCTGGCCAAAATGCGATCTTAAAAGATCTACACACATATACGCCCTAAAAAGGAAGGAAATCTCCATATTAATAGGTGTTTTAACCGGGCACTGCCTTATTGGTAGGCACGCAGCAAGGCTAGGCGTTCCCTACCGACGATGCTGCAGGAGTTGCAAAGATAAAGAGGAAGAGGAAACGGTGGAGCACCTCATCTGCAACTGCCCGGCCTTAAGCGGAGCGAGAAGGCGCTCTCTGGGAGTTCCCTTCCTGGTTAGCTTAAGCCAGGTCGCGGAGCTAGACATAAAGGACTTGATGGCCTTCATCAAGTTATCAAAATGGTTCGAGGAGGAGTAGCGGTGTCGGTTAGGAGTGTCAGTAAAGGCCGCTTATAGTTTACTGCTCTCGATATGTTTTGTTTTATTCTGAGGACCCTAATCCGAAGGCTTCGGAGCCCTCACAACATTTATACATACGCTTCATAAGCTCAAATGAAGTACGAGCTGTTTTATGAACAATACTGGATTTTTAGATTTTTACACATACGCTATTTTGCAAAACCACCGAGTTACGTGGTTTCACACAAGGAAATACACTTAAATATTATACTTATCCATTTTCATGCAAAACATTGAAATCTGATGCTTTTGCACATAAGCCGTTTCTTAAATGAAGTACATACGCGGTTCTACATAAACGACATATACTTATACTTTGTATATAGCCAATTATATGAAGTATACTGAAATTTTATATTTTTGCACATATGCCATTTTTACGTCAAGCACATACACGCTTTTGTACAAAATATATACATACTCATGCTTATATGTACATACAAACATACAATCTACATAATTACATATTTTGCTAATGAAATCTAATTTGTACAATATTAGGCACATCCTGATGTATGTTTGTAAAATAGAAGATTTTTACCGGAATATCAGCGGCCCAACATGAGAAAATATTCTTGTTGACAATAACCGAAATTTTACACAAACAAGTTATCAGCATTCCAACTAGCAAAAGGGTCGGTCACCAACCCAAACAGCTTTGCTTGGCTACATACACCCGCATGCCTACATACTAGATCATCCGATGCCGCGGACATAGCATAAAGAAGAGAAGGAAAATGCATCGTAGCACGGCAAGAACAATGGGCATTGGGAATGCAGCAAAAATTAACAAGTAACTTATACGTATTGACGTCACCAATATTTATGTGAACAGCAGGCCCAGCTGATCGAGGCAGTGCGAGCTGATGGAAGGCAATGGGGGCATTCCAGGAGGAAGTAGTAGCAGTATAAAAACTGTTAGCAAATATGATACAAATTTATATATATGTAAATGTCGTATATATACCTAAGGTCTTAGAAATTAAGTGGAAGATGCGCCGTTAGGTTAAGGAACATTAGTTGCTGCGCACAAAAAGAGTATAAAAGGGCGAACATTTCTTAGAATAATTGAGTCGTTAGCGACTAGAGCTAGGTATAGTAGTCGTGGATTTTCACCTCGATGAATGCGGAACTGGGGGCTTTCACCTCACTATCGCAGAGTTTATATTCAGTGGTGGGGTTTCACCTCCGCTGACGGTTGGGTCGAGCAGAGGGTTTTCACCTCAGCCGCCTTTATTTTAGCTAGGAGTCTTAAGTCATAGTAAGGGGTGGGTTTTCACCTCCGCCGAAGAAGGGCTGAGTAGGGGGTTTTCACCCTTACCACCCTTATCGTAGTTTGAAATTAAAATTAAGATTTGTAGATTGATTTGAGAAAAGAGGAGTGAATCCCAACAATAAACATTTTAAAAATATTAATCTGGGTTTTGTCATTTCGAGAGGACCTTTAGGGAACGTCTATTTTCAGAACCCTGGACGGACTGAGCCTACCCCAGCATACCGAAGGAAAAGTCCGTCACATTATGAGCAATTTTTCAATCGTCATTCTTCTTCTAACTCTGTTCTCCACAACCCGTATCTTCACGTTGTCAAAGTCAGCTGTGTGATTTTGATCAGTCAGGTGTTGCGCCAAGCTGTGTTGTTCTTCTTGTTTTTGGTATCTAGTTTGTGTTCGTTTATTCTCGTTTTTAATTCTCTTTTCGTCGTACCTATGTAAACTTTATCGCAACTGTCGCCGTCTTTGCCCATGCATGGGATTTGTTTCATTAAGAAAGAAAAAAAACCCCGGCCGAAAACCTCCAATTAAAATATTATTAAAAGTTGTTACTTGGCCCAATATAAATTATTGTTACAGGGTTATTTTAAGTAAGTGAATAAGATGTCGCCGATACTCTTAATTTCTTTCATTTGGTTGTGGCTATTGCTGTTGTGGTTTATTTATCTGAGGAGTGTTGTCAGCGAAAATTTTTTTGTGCTTTATATCTGCTCAAATCTTCTTCATTTCTGGGAATTTATAATGAAGATTATGCTCAAGTTTTTTCCCAAAAACGTAGTCTAAAAAATTTGGCTGTTATACCAAATATCTTATTTGACCGGACTATAACTTCGAATTAAAACATGTTATGCTATGAGTGTGGGATTTATTTAAAAAACGCGCCACAAGTGAAAATTTGGAATATAAAATCGCGCAATTTTTAATGTAACCTGTGATAAAAAATATTATGCCATGAATTTTGGATATATTCAAAAAATAGCGCAATGTTATGTTCAACATTACATTTTCTTTTTTTACATAGACGAAAAAATTGCAATACCTTGCCCATTTCGAGAGGGGTCCGGTCTCTGGACCCCTGCCCTGAATACGCGCCTGGTTTTCTACCACTGCGATTAAAAATATCGGGCTCTAACTGATATCCAAACTGGGTAGGTTGATATCTAACTCTGTAAGGTCTCGGTCTCTCAACCACCACATCGTATACAAAATTAACATGTGGTATATGCCCTCTCGCTTTACAACTGCAAATACTACACAAACGGCATAAGTTTATACAACCGACATATAAATAATTTAAAACTTTAAGTGCCCTTTTGACAGCCACTCAAATTCGTTCTTCGCTTTCTTGAAAAGCTATGCTAGCGCTGCAAATACGACGTACGTAAAAAGAGCATCGGTCCTTATATGTACATATTTTATTTCTCACTTTTGACCTTAACTTAGGTCGTCCACAGCTTTGAAATTGTCATCAGTTGTCGATTTTGGTTTATAAAATGAGAGTAAAGAAATCACGATTTTCTTATACCCACTTGTTGCCTCGGTGATGTTTCCATTGATAAAGCGAGCAAACAAACTGACCTCCCCTAAATTTAACCAAATGTATCAGGTGCTAGCCGCAACTGGTTATACATATGTCACAACTTTCTAAATAAAGTTATTGTAAAATACAAAAATTATATTTAGGGTACTCACAGTCCCATATTACCAGCCATGCTAATATTGCCAGCTGGCAATGTTTTGACAGTTTACCAGGTGTCAAATATTTTGTTTTTGTTTTGCCTGCAAATAGAAGATACCACTTTGTGGCAATATTGCCGCGCTTGTTCCTATGTTTAAATTTGTGGCAAAATTGAAAATTGTCATTTTGCTTTGTTTTCAAACAAAAATTTGTCATGAATAAATAAATTGAAAGGAAAAAAGTAAGTTTTTTTCATATTTGGAATTTAATTAAATAATTTAAATATGTTTATACATAAATATTTTCAGATTTCAGACGTGAAATAACAAAGGCCATGCAGGAGATAAAAGGGGGTGCTCACAGTCGTCAAATTGTAATGTGGCAAACTTAAAACGTTTTAAGTTTAGCAGATGACTGTGAGTGCCCTAATTGATTTTCTTTTTAAGAAAGGTGAAAAAAAAATTACTGTAATTTTTAATTTTTAAATTAAAATCTAGAGGTCTATCCTTGCTAGTTTGGATTTTACAGACTTAACCTACAATTTGGTATAAAAACGACAAATCATTGTTGAAAAACACGATTTACCTGAACACATTTTGTAGGAAATTGAATTACCTACAAAAGCTGCCTAGACTGAAATTTTCTCAGACTAGCCGTTTTCTAGTATTCTAGCCCCAAACATTGGCATGTTTTTTGGTTTTCTCGATTTTGGTTTGAAAATTTGCGAAACATGAAAAAATCAACATCGAAAAAAAGCTAAATACATATTCTTAAGGGAAATTGGCTGCTGAGTCTAAATTCGATATCAGAATTCAACAACGGGACCGATGTGCGGCCCTAACCTTGCTATAAAAGTCCAATATTATTTTCTGATGGTTTTGTTAGGTTGGAGAAGAAATGCGACCTGTTAGGCTAATTCTGATTACGGATTTGGATTTAGCTCGCCAAAATACATGAAAATTAATGTATTGAGTTCTAATGTATTTGAAGACTGTAAAACTACACCTTCCCAGAGAAAGCATATATTAAGCAAAAATATGTTTGAACGTATATGATAAATATATATTTTTGGTTATAATATTCATCATATAATTATAATTAACCATGTAGAATATTAATAAACAAAACTTAGTAAAAAAATTGGATCAAAAACACAAAAAAGACGAATATATGAATTTTTTTAATTTAATACTAAATAAGTTTTGAAAAAGTAACTTTACAAACAAAAGTTGTTTAACGTTTTTTGTGGCCCACGCAATTCCCTTTAAGAATCTGTATCTATCTTTGTTGTACATGGATATTTGCATTTTTGACAATTTCTGAAAGCAAAAATGGGAAATCTAAAAAACATGCTAATTTTCTAGGCTAGAATACTAGAAAACGGCTAGTCTGAGAAAATTTTGGTCAATGCAACTTTTGTTGGGAATTCGATTTCCTTCAAAAATATGTTCAGGTAAATGGTGTCTTACAACAATGGTTTGTCGTTTTTAAACCAAATATGAGGTAAAGTCTGTAAAATCTAAACAAGCGATGATAGGTTAGGTTCAAGTGGCTGCTGCAGAGGCACACTTAGGCCAGTTTTGAAAGGCCCGTTGTGATACCACCAACACAAGTAAAGTCAGTCCCGGGACCCAGCCATATGGAAAATCCCTGAGTTTTTGGGATTTTCCACATAGCAGAATCCCGGGACTGACACTCCTAAACCGACACCGTAAATCCTCCTCGAACCACTTAGATGACTTTATGAAGCCCATCAAGTCCTTTATGTCCAGTTCCGCGATCTGGCTTAGACTATCCAGGAACGGAACTCCCAAAAAGCGCGTTCTCGCGCCGCTTAAAGCCGGACAGTTGCAGATGAGGTGCTCCACTGTTTCCTCCTCCTCATCATCTTTGCAACTCCTGCAGCATCGTCGGTAGGGCACACCTAGCCTTTCTGCATGCCTACCAATGAGGCAGTGACCGGTTAATACCCCTATCAGGGCATAAATGCGTCTAGACCTTTTAAGATCCCATTTTGGCCAGGTTTGTTTCGATATCCGACACCCTGGGGATTGCAGCCATCTTTCGTTGGCTTCAGCATTAGTTTGCATGTGGCAAACGGCATACCTAAGCGCTCTTTATCCTGAAGAACCTGCTTGGTCGTGCCCTGCCTGGCAAGCTCGTCTGCCTTTCAGTTTCCCTCAATGTCCCTATGTCCCGGGACCCATATGAGGTTTACGCGGTTCTGTTGGGCCATCTCCTGAAGAGATCGACGACAGCTGAGAGTCAGTTCAGAGTTGAACGTGTATGAGCCAAGGGATTTGATGGCCGCTTGGCTATCGCTGAAAATAGCGATATCTTCTCCGATAACACGTTTGCTTAACCAGGCCGCGGCGTCCAGGATTGCCGAGACTTCCGCCTGGAAGACGCTACAATGATCAGGTAGTCTGAAGGAGAGCTCAAGGTCCAAATCCCTTGAATAAACCCCTCCTCCAACTCTGCCGTCCAACTGCGAGCCGTCGATGTATATGGAAGTGCCACCATTTGTTTCGGGACACCAATCCGTCCTCTCCCAGTCTTCTCTGCTGGGAATGTTTATTTTGAAACAGCTATCCCCGACTGTAGTGGTCGCACAACGATCTGTGCTTAGAGGGAGAAAGCTGTACGATTCCAGAATACTGGAGTGTCCAATAGTACCCGCAGCCCAACTGGAGGTTTCTCTTAGGCGCAGAGCTGATGCCGCCGCTGACCGTAACCCTTCCAGATCAAGTGGTAAAATGCCCAGAATGACCTAGAGGGCTTCGTTGGGCGTTGTCCTTAGCGCACCGCTTATACAGATCATATTGGATCTATGGACTTTCCGCAACAGATTCAGGTATGTTGCCTTGCTCAGCGCAGGCCACCATACAACGACTCCATACAGCATGATTGGGCGAATGATGGCCGTGTAGATCCAACTGCATATTCTAGGGCTGAGCCCCCATTTTTCGCCAATGGCTCTTTTGCATGTGTAAAGAGCGATGCAAGCTTTCTTCTGGCGCTGAAGAACATTCTCCTTCCAATTCAATTTCCTGTCCAGAACTATGCCTAGAAACTTGGCCTTATCCGACAAGCCCAGGCGCGTGCCATCTAGTTCTGGTAGGCTTAGTGGCGGTATTTTGTACCGGTTGGTGAAGAGGACAAGTTCCACCTTCACCGGGTTGATACTAAGTCCGCAGCGAGAGGACCACGTCGAAACTTCTCGCAGTGCTACTTGCATCAGGTCACACAGAGTTTGTGGGAACTTGCCTCTGAATGCAATAGCTAAATCGTCTGCGTATGCCACTATCTTCCCGCCCCCCCCCCCCCCCCCCCCCCCCCAGCTTGTGTCACGTAGCAACGAGTTGACTGTGAGGTTCCATAAAAGCGGGGAAAGAACACCACCCTGGGGTGTTCCCCTGGTGACATAACGTGATAACTCAACCGTACCAAGTGAAGAAGCTATTTTCCTTCCCCTTAAAAGTTGGTCAATTAAACCAGTTAGAGGTCTATCTACGCCCAGATTAGTTAGAGCGGAGTTGATAGCCTCCGGGCTTATATTGTTGAAAGCCCCCTCAATGTCTAGGAGGGCCACGAGACAGTAGTCCTTTTCACACAGCGATTTCTCAATGACAGATACTAGGCTGTGCAGAGCGGTTTCTGTTGATTTACCCTTGGTGTATGCATGCTGATAGCTAGAGATAAGGTTGCTATCAATAGTCGTTGAGAGGTAGTCGCTTAGTATCCTCTCAAAGGTTTTTAGTACAAAGGACGAGAGACTGATAGGTCTGTAGTCTTTTGGCTCGTAGTGGGATGCCTTCCCAGCCTTAGGGACAAACACTACCGTGGCGCTTCTCCAGGAGCCCGGAATGTGGTTGAGAGCCAGGCAGGCTGTGAAGAGAAATACCAGCCATTTAGCTGATGTCTCCAACGTGTTTATAAGTTGCGCGGGGATAATCCCGTCCGGCCCGGCAGCCTTATACGGTTCAAAGCTCTTAACTGCCCACCTTACTCTTTCCTCAGTGATGGGTATATTTACTGCCAGGTTTGTTGCAGGTGATAGTGGTGCGTCATGCAGATTCCCCGGAAAATGTGTATTCAAGAGCAGCTCAAGGGTTTCCTCTTCCGTGCTGGTCCAGGATCCGTCAGGTTTTCGCAAATAGCTGATGGCTGTTTGACTTTTCGAGAGGACTCGTCTAAGTCTCGCTGTGTCGTCGACCATTTCGACGCCAGTGCAGAAATTTCTCCACGAGGTTCTCTTCGCCTGTCTCAGAGCTCTTTTGTAGGCCCTTAGTTTAGCTTTATATTCGTGCCAAACAGGCTCAGAGTCGAGGCTCTTGGCCTTGTTAAATTGTTTCCGGCATGATTTGCGGAGCGAGTCCAAATCGTAGGACCACCAATGTGGCCTGTGTTTACCGCGTGGTTTTGGCACTGGACAAGCCTGCCCTAGAGCATTTGAGAGCGCCGATGTAAATGTAGTAACAAGATCCTCCAGCTCCTCTACCTACGTGGATTGCGCTTCATGATTGGTTGTTCTACAATAAAGTATAAAACCATTTCTATGTAACGGTGGTCGGAGAATGAATGTTCTTCCAGAACCCGCCATTTTCTGACCCACTCATAAGCGGCTTCACTACAGATAGTGAGGTCTATGACCTCCCTGCGGGTCTTAGTGATAAAAGTAGGCTCATTACCCACGTTGCAAATCACCAGGTTGGTTGTTAAGAGGTAATCAAACAGAGACTCGCACCTGGCATTGATGTCGGAGCTCCCCCATTAGACATAGTGAGCATTAGCGTCCGATCCAATAATAAGATTACCGGTGCAGAAATTTGACACCAGGTCTTTCACCTCCGTTTGTGGTGGGGGTTCTTCGGCATCGTAGGGCATATAGACCGACGCCGCCGTCAGGCGGGTGCTGTCGACCGTTAGACTGAAAGCGGTAATATCACCATTGGAGTAGTTAGGTAGGAGAAAGGAGTTCAACTCAGAATTGACCAAAATACACGTTCTGACTTTGCTCTCCTCGCTGGCTCAAATGAGCTTGAAGCCCTTAGTCCCCAATCCGCAGATTCTCGAGCTATTGACCCAGGGTTCTTGGATGAGGACCACATCCACGTCGCCTTTAGAAAGACGACTACTTAAAGCAGCCGAAGCCACTTTAGATTTGTGCAGATTAATCTGAAGCACCACCAACATGAGAGCGCACAGACTTCCCTGCCGTCCCCATATCGTCGAGGTTTGCCCCATCCCGGAGGTTGCCTATCAACGTCGAGTTGTTCCGATTAACTGCCCGATATGACGTTGCAGGAGTCTTGCTGTCTGTAGCGTTATATGTTAATCGCTCAGCGTTGGCTGCTACCACCGTGACGTCGAGGACTACCTCGTCCTGTAGGCTGTCCTCCATCTCCGAGTTGTTCACAGCACCATCGCCAAGGGACGTAGCGGATAACATGCTTTCCGCATCGGAATCCTCCGCTTCCTCTTCTGGTAATACGTTTTCCGGTTACCCCGGAGCAGCCGAGAAGGCAGCGCGCTGAGCATCACCACGATATACGTGGATAACGATCTGGCCTACGCTGTAGTGTACTAGGCCATTGGATCTTTTGAGGGGCTCGATTGACTCTTTATTCATGGTGAACACCACCTGTCTGTCGGGCCCTACCGCATCCCCGACCAGATTGACACTCCAGTCATGCGTTGGGAGGGACGGATTCATTAGCCGTAGAATCCCGAGAATTCTCTCGGGTTCGTCAGGGATGGCCGGAATCCACGCCCTTGCCCTTGGGCAAGCTGGAATGTCCTTCCAGTCGACGACCTCTATCTTTGCGCCCTTGTAGACTTCACCCAGTTTAGCAGCTGCTGCCTTGTACAGTGCTACGGTTTTGCATCCTCGCATGCGAGTAATTTAATCTGACCCTGGTGCCAACCCGCATCCGTTACTCGCGCCGAACTACCCGGAAACTCCGGAGCAACATTGAGAAGAATGTTGCCGAGTTCATTTCGCACGTAACGCCACCGGTCCTTAGGGATGGCCAGACGGTCATTGCCTCAGTCAAGGAGGCCTATAAGGATCCTGTCCTTGGTTACCTCAGCAAAGCTTAGTTTGCCCGATCCAGGGGTATTCTGATGCCGCTTGGAAGGGGATTTAACTCCAGGTCCGATCTCTGGCGCTTGAAAGGGTTAACTTTTAACCTCTTTGGCATGTAAGAATTTGGAAATCCGGTATCACAGCTTTCGCTAGCTCTACCGATTTACTGGAATTCGGCGACAGCGATTCCTGCGGTACCCCTTCATACCTCATCAGGATCTTTGCAGCCAATCTTTTATCGTGGTATGTGAAGCGGCGGGGAGATGTCTCCTGGGAGTGCGGACCCGTAGTTGCCATCGCGGTCGCTCTCCTTGCCGAAATCTCAGTTGCAGCTTCCTTCTCCTTCGAAACTCCGAGGCCAGGTCGTGAGACCGCTGCCACAGACGTAAAGATACTGGTTTTCATATCAGCGGTTGATGGGAGTTTAGCATCCGCCGTTGTCCGCTTAGCTGCGTTGGCAACCGCACTGGTGCTAGCTCCCATCAAGTCAATCTTAGTCGATAGAGGGTTGGTTGACCGACTCGTAGTTGCCATCGCTGTCGATTCCCGCCTTGATTGTGGAACGGAGGTTGTCCTCCGGCGTTGTTGTTGTTTTCTCGCCTGTTCCTCCATAGCTCTCCTTTGCTGAGGAGTGAAATTTGGCGTTGTTTGTTTTTTAGGTTTATCGTTTTTATTTGGGTTATTTGAGTTCATCTTGTTCGTACGACCCATCACCGGACAAGGCCAGCTTAGGGTCAAGGGAAGAGTAGGGGAAAATGTGTCGTCCGCCGCGGCAGAGACCCGTACCGCGGTAAGGCCATGCTTACTCTCTGAGGCGACCCGATATCAGAGAGGCTCCGCTCAAATACAGCCACGATTTGTCTCCCGGCTGCAAACGTCCAATGGGCACGGTTTCGCATAACACTCTGGATTGGGAGGGGGAAGATCTTTGTCGTCGCGCCAGAGAGGCTAGGCTGCTCTCGTGATGAAGTGCCGTATGAGCTATGATCACAAGGGCAGCGTAGCCCTGTTGCTATCGACTTAAGCCCTCGTACCGCGGCAAGGTATCCACCCTTCACGAGGGACAAGCGATGATAGACATATAGACTTTAAATTAAAAATTTGAAAAAATTTTAGTAATTTTTTTCACCTTTCTTAAAAAGAAAATCAATATAATTTCTGAAAAAAAAAAAAAATTTTTATTTTGGCCCAGTCTAGTCTACATATCGTCGGAAAAAGTACAAAACCGCACATCGCAATTCTGCAAAACTGCACATACGTAGCCGCACAAATTTTACAGGAGACACTGAAAACTGATTAACTTTTATACGAGCCACTATGTGGTGGGTCAAATTCAAATGTCGTTTTTTTGTTATTCTTTTGCACAAACCCCTACCTTTTTGTTACTAATGAATGGATCCGGATACCCAGAAGCCCTGGTAGGCAAATATCATTATTTCTTTCATACCAAAACTTTTGCCGCCTCAAAGAAGTTTTTTATATTATTTTGGAACTACACTCACAAACATAAATGCTTGTGCTGTAGAATATATGTTTGTATGCATATATATAAAGAGCGGAAGTATTTTTCACAACTTTCCTAACTCTTTCCGATTCACAAAATTGGCAACTACTTATGTACATTATTGTGGCCTTTGGCTTTGTCACCCACATTTCTTTGATTCTTATTCTTATAGTTGTTTTGTGCGCTCCAGTTCATTGTCAGCTCAAGATTTTCTATTGGTTTGGAATTTTGGCTTTAGCTGCCAAGTATGCCACCAGCAGCTGACTTCTATTACATTTGGCCATTGTTGCATTGACATTTGCCAGCAAACAAAACTCGCTGATAATATCAAATTATGTGTGGATATGACTTTTTTATGGTGAATTGATCGATCGATATTATGTCTTAGCTATTCAATTCAACGAATAGAATGTTATTGTCGTTGAAATCAAAATTGTGAAATAGCTAAAATGATATAGTTTTAGTATGAACCCGCTAGTCTTTCTATTATAATTTTTTGATAAATTTTCAAAAGTAGGCGTGGCATCGCCCATTTTTCAGGGAAGCATACTGGAAAATTTCACGGGTCATAACTTTTAAACTGATTACGGTAGAACGATGAAATTGGTACAAGGTAAACTAGCATAATAGGGAGCATACCTGATGTAATTGGACGAAATCGCTTCCCGACCACGCCCACTTTCTATATGGAAAATTTCGAAAATCACATAAATTGACATAATTCGGTAACGGAAATGGCTAAAATGATATAGTTTGGTAGGATGAACCCCCCAATCATTATATTATGAAATTTTGATAAATGGTTAGATGTGGGCGTGGCTCATGAAATTTGACACAACATATACTAGCAATATAGGTGATGAAATTGGACGATATCGCTACCCGACCACGCCCACTTTCGATATGGAAAATTTCGAAAATCACATAAAATGACATAATTCGGTAAGATAAATATCTAAGATAGTAAAAACTTTAGGTAAGTCCTCCTAGGGCCTATATCATTGTTATCCCGTCCTGAAAATTACCGATGGGTATTTAATGTTCGGTTCACCCGAACTTAGACTTCCTTACTTGGTTATTTTATTTTTTATTATTTTTATTTTTATTTTAAGGTAAGTGGCTATAATTACGTGGTAGTACCATATTCCGTGGTATTTTGATTTTTCGGACAAATAAGGATTTGAAAGTTATTCTAATAAAACTAAAAAAAAAAATGAGGAGCTTCAAACCAAAACGCAATAAGTATACACTGAATCAGTATACATTTATTGCGTTTGGTTTGAAGCTCCTCAAATGCAGTCATGAGCATTTATCTTTAAGAAATATAAATCGACATAAATATTTTTTTTCTAGCCTATATTTATTTAATAACAACGGTCAAAGATGATACTTTGGATAAAAAGCATTTTGTATGGGGGTAAAATGTTAAGGAGTAAAATGCTAAGGAGTCCAATGAAAATTCTTAAGGCTGTAAAAAATCAATCGTATGCTTTTATTTAATTTTTCTTACAATTTTATATTCAATGAACATTTATTAACTATTTTTTATAACCTCCAAATAAAATAAAACAATTTCTTCTACTCTAAATTTAATAAGTCTTACCCACGGAATTAGGTACACCATTCGTTTTTCAATGTACGTAATTGCGTGGGAACCACGAATTAGGGTATTTTAATACTTTTTTTTTCTTTATTCTAATAAACTTTTTATAAGAAAACCTACAACAATAAGTAATTTTATCACTAAATAAAGCCCCAAAGAAGATCCTGACGTAATTCCGTGGTATATTTTTTTTACCTATTCTTCAATATTTGAGCCGTAAATATCTGTGGCGCGCAATATTTTAACGAAATATTGACGTTATTGAATTTTCGCAAATTCGTTATTTCCCAATAAAAAATAAAAAAATAATTAAGCATTTAACTTCTTTATCTTTATTTGGAATTCATATTTATAATAAAAAATATAAATTATAATAAAAATTTCGAATTACCGTTCAAATCGCTACCACGGATTTATATACCACGTATTTTGTACATGTTCCTTATTGCGTGGCATACGACGCATTTACATTACAGCAGCTAGACGCAAAGAGGTCCCTAAAGCTAGCAGAACATAAAAGTAACATGTGGAAAATTATGTGCTCATTATGTGCTAATTAAGTGCCCTAATCCCAAAAAATGTGCTCTTCAACTTTTCCCAAAAGTGATGCTCTGCTAGCTTAAGGCTTAAGCCTACATCAAAAGTGAATATACAGAAATTATGTGCTCTTTATGTGCTAATTAAGTGCTCTAATCCCAATTAGGGTGCTCCTCAACTTTTTCCAAAATACGATGCTCTGCTAGCTCAAGGCTTAAGCTAGCAGAGCACTATTCGTTAACAGTGAAGGATGAGGACCACATCAAAACTGAATATACGGAAATTATGTGCTCTTTATGTGCTAATTAAGTGCTCTAATCCCAATTAGGGTGCTCCTCAACTTTTTCCAAAATATAAAAAGGCTTAAGCCTTAAGCTAGCAGAGCACTATGCGTCAACAGTGAAGGATGAGGACCACATCAAAAGTGAATTTGGGACATTGCACCCAAAAGAGGAAAAGTACCAAATTTTTAAAATGCCATAAACTCCCACTGCTCTGACAGAACTTTACAATAAAGGTCTTTTTATTATCATGGGTTAGGGGTAACTAGTTGCATAGCTAAATTTTTGAGGAACTGCATCGATAATACTGAAAAAACTTAAAAATTGTATCACGAAAAAACAGGAAAATGTCTCAGGAGTCACACTCTTTAACATTTCTAAAAAGTTTCTAAAAGCTACCACTGATCTTATTTTTAAAGAATATGGTACCATGTAGTATGTACTTTCGATGATATACAAATAGTAGTTCAAAGTTGAACTGTAAAGCTAAAATTCGTTTTCGGGCTCACAAAGGTGCAACAAAAGGATTTTTCGGTATCCCAGGAGTCACACTCACTTACTGAGTAGTTATAAAGCTATTTGTTGTTATTTCGCAAATTCTTTTAAAGAATTTATTGTATTGGATATTTATCCATGTCGATAAATCCCAATGTCAGTTTATTAAGTCAAAGTTGACTAAGCGCTCGAGTCAAATGTCCCAGGAGTCACGATGGAATGTTCCTTAACTATCCTCTCATTTGTTTCGAGCATCAATACCAAAAAAGTAAGTGTAAAAAATGTTACGAAGCCTCCCTTAACGAGGTAGGCTTCATCACTAAGGGATTTAATACCAAATGGAAGATTCGACACTATTTTCAGCATATTTTCAACACATCTCATATTCTGTCATTTAGATAAAAAAAAAGATAGGCGTTTTCTTGAATGGCCTTTTTATCTTATTTCCTTGCGTTAACGCATAGTGCTCTGCTAGCTTAAGAATTAAGGCTAGCAGAGCATCATATTTTGAAAAAGTTGAGGAGCACCCGAATTGCGATTAGAGCACTTAATTAGCACATAAAGAGCACATAATTTCCGTATATTCACTTTTGATGTGGTCCTCATCCTTCACTGTTAATGCATAACTTTTTTGGGAAAAGTTGAAGAGCACATTTTTTGGGATTAGGGCACTTAATTAGCACATAATTTTCCACATTATACTTTTATGTTTTGCTAACATTGCTCTGCTAGCTTTAGGGACCTGACGCAAAGCACGGTCTTTCGGTCGAGCCATTTAAAAATATATTTTTTGCATATAACTTTTTTAAATTTATTTT
The DNA here is from genome assembly GCA_964058755.1 of Campiglossa producta. NCBI lineage: Eukaryota > Metazoa > Arthropoda > Insecta > Diptera > Tephritidae > Campiglossa > Campiglossa producta. Next base: position 61,160,693 of record CAXKVI010000003.1, on the reverse strand, counting down.
AAAGCTAAAATCACATTTTTAATTTATTTGTTCTGTGTTAATGAAACCAAGAAAAAGTATTACTGAATTAAATTTGTTTATTTATTTAAAAAAAAAAAAAAAAAAAAAAAAAAAAAAAACTAATGGCGGCGATATACCAACAGGTTATCATAACCTCTAACGAGATTTTTAGCCGAGCTTCTCTTTCCAACTTGTGGTGTGTTGCTTTTGAGTTTTTTCTACAAGTTGGCGGGACCTACAGTTTTTTGCCGACTCCGAACGGCACTTGCAAAGCAAATGAATTTTTGCTGAGAAGCTTCTCATGGCAGAAATACACCCGGAGAGTTTGCCAAACTACTGCCGAGGGGCGACCCCGTTTTAGAAAAATTGTTTTCTAATTCATTTTTGATGTTACTTTTGCCGGGCATCGAACCGCCACGACTTGGTGTAGAAGGCCGAGCACTTAACCGCTACACCACGGCGGCCGCCGTTGAAGTTATTTTTATTTTATTGCTATTTCATTTTCAAAGCCTTATATAATTTAAGAAAAAGAGATACTTTTAATGAATAAAAACAAAAAATACAAAAAAAATTATTAAAATAAAAAAAACACCAAAAAAAAAAAACAAAACAAAAAAAAAGAAAAAAAATATATTGATTGAAATTTTTATATATTATTGAAGCAACTTTTTTAAATTTATTGTGAAACTTAAATTTTTTATTTATTTGTTATGTGGTAATGAAACCGAAAAAAGTATTTCTGAATTAAATTTTTTTATTTGCTTTACAGCTTCATGTAATTAACAGTACTGAATTTTAATTGAAGTTATTTATATTTTATTACTGATTCACTTTGAAAGCCTTATATAAGTAATTTAAGAAAAAGATTTACTTTTAATAAAAAAAAAACAAAAAAATACAAAAAAAAAGAAATTATTAAAATAAAAAATAAACACGAAGAACAGAAAACAAAAATTTGTGGCAATGAAATATGCGTGTTTGCTTCATACCATGGAATTAGGGACAATTTCCCACAGAATTAGGTACATCATGAATTTTTTTGCCACGGAATTAGGAACATCTCAGTTAGTCACTAATTTTAATTACACTGGATCACAAATTCGAACTTTTTTTCTGCACCAGAGACGCCATAGTGAAATTCCTATGTAAAATCACCTCCTAATTCCGAAAATCAAAGTTATTTTTACTTGAATGGTACCGTTTTTGAGATATTTACGATTTACCGTTATTTCAAAAAACAAAAAAGATGGCTCCACTTAATCGGGTATACTCAAGAACAAATTGAGCTATTCGAAAACGGTTTGAAAAATTTTAAAGCTTATAAAATTTACTATAATCAGTACATACAACACTTTTTGCTAGGTCCTGCAGATTCAAACATAGTGAACAATCATTACGGATTTTTTAAATTTTTTTTGTAAAAATATAAAAAAATTTGTACTTTGCGAGGAAGCATTTCGAAAACTTTTTGTTTTTTAGCAGATATTCCCCCCCCCCCCCCCTCTAAGCTCTGTTTTATTACAAAAAAAAAACAAGCTATCAGTGAACAAAATCGATGAACTAATACAAAAGTTATAAGCATTCAAGTAAATATATCCATTTAATACTTAAGTACCCTACAAATAATAGCATATGTACATATGGTTCTGTCTTAACTCTATGATCTTATTTTATAATTGAAAAAGTTATGTGTCTTGTTTTGACGCTTATTTAGATTAGGATCGGATTCTCTTATGAGAAACCAACAGTAGTCGCCCATCATAGCGACATCCCAGAATCCTTGATACCGACTTTCAATCACTTTCATTTGCTGGTGAAACCTTTCGCCATGCTCGTCACTTTCGTCGCCAAGATTTTGCGGGAAAAAATTTAAGTGGGAGTGTAAGAAATGAATTTTTAAAGACATATTTACTCCTGAAAGAAAATAAAAAAGTAAATTAGATAAATACATAAGTGACACATTAGTATATAATTTTCTTAGGCTGGATTTATCTTTCAATTCAGAACAAATTTTTTGTTTATATTTTTCCCGTTCTTGTTTGTTCGGAACTGGACGATGAATTCAGATTTATGGCTATATATTCTCATGTAAATTTGTGTAATATATAATTTATTATAATATGTTTTTTTATTTACCCATTTCCGCATAGTTTTTGATTAAGTCGTTCACTATCATCTCGTAGTTAGGACTTTTGTGTTTGCCTGAAAAAGAAGTAACGACCTTTTCAAAAGAATCCCACGCTGCTGCCTCCACTGGTGACAATAGTTCTTTGGAGAAACTGAAGCCGGAACTAAAGTTAAATTTGATTCTGGCAATGTCGCTTCTGTTGAAATTAGTTCTGGTAATGACACTGTAGATACGCTCGCATAGGTTACTTTTCTGGACTTTCCAACCCCAAGTACTTTTGTAGTATAAATATAGCAGTCCGTTGAATGGCAAGTTGGTTCCCTCCACTTCATTGGTGTAAAAAATTTCACACGTCGCCTAAATAGATAGTTTCAGAAATTAGTCAGCTATGCATTAAAAGGGAACAAATTCCTAATTTTTACAACGTACCTTTTTGTTCCGGTTTCCGAAGAAATCAATTCGACTCGGCATGTGGTGCACACAGTGTTCGGTGTCCATGGTTTTTAGGCTCAATTCCAAAACACTTATAGTATGTAACTTTCAAAGGATTTGAAAACACACGTCTCATACTTTTAACAATAAATTGACCGCAGATGAAACAGAACATATCTGGATCATTTGTACACTCAAACTCTCGCGCCCTTTTATTCATTTTTTATTTTTAAGTAAATGACGGGTTATAAACTGCAATTATAAACTGAACAGTATCCGGCGAGCCTTGCGCATGTACTCTTATTTATACTTAGATCCAGTAAAAATTCAAGCCTACCTAAACAAAAAGGTTCCCTAGTTCTACAAAGAAAACACTACCTGCCTCAATATGCTCTTGTTTAAAATATACCTAGGTTTGAGAAAACGACACTAACAGCTTTTTATATCTAATAACTTTTCGAAAATCTACCTGTTAACTAACTGATATACGAATACTAACACATATGTACCAGTAGGGTACTTAAGCATTAAATGGATATATTTACTTGAATGCTTATAACTTTTGTATTAGTTCATCGATTTTGTTCACTGATAGCTTGTTTTTTTTTGTAATAAAACAGAGCTTAGAGGGGGGGGGGGGGGGGGGGGGGGGAATATCTGCTAAAAAAACAAAAAGTTTTCGAGATGCTTCCTCGCAAAGTACAAATTTTTTTATATTTTTACAAAAAAAATTTAAAAAATCCGTAATGATTGTTCAATATGTTTGAATCTGCAGGACCTAGCAAAAAGTGTTGTATGTACTGATTATAGTAAATTTTATTAGCTTTCAAATTTTTCAAACCGTTTTGGAAGAGCTGAGTATGTTCTTGAGATATACACGATTAAGTGGAGCCATCTTTTTTGTTTTTTGAAATAACGGTAAATCGTAAATATCTCAAAAACGGTACCATTCAAGTAAAAATAACATTGATTTTCGGAATTAGGAGGTGATTTTACATAGGAATTTCACTATGGCGTCTCTGGTGCATTTTGGCTGTAAACCAGTGTTATTATTAATATATTATTACTTATTTTCAAATGTCGACAATTGAAAATAAAAGAAAATTGATCAATTAAATAGGAACAATGCGATTTTCCAGGTTTCACTTTTTTGTTTCAACGTAGGATGAGCAAAAAGTCAGAAAAATCTTTAATACCACGTAATAATAGCCACTTACCTTAATTTTTTTTAATTGTATTTGAATATATAAGTACACAAATTACACAGCGCAGTGGCCTGATTTGTATGGAGAGTGGGATAAAATTATATTTCTCAGAAACGTTTGAACCTACCAATACCAAATTTTGCACATCGGTTTTCTACTATAAGACTTGTGTATAATTAAGAGCACAAAGGTTGCAAGCCACGCCCACCGCTGAAGGATAGACTTTTATAATTTTTGTAATTGATGTATGTGAATAAAAATGCGAGCTTAAATAAATATTCTGGTGAAGAAATTGAAATGTGCATTCGTACAGCTCCTACTTACTAGCGTGATGTAGATTTAGAGTGAAATTTCAAAGGCTTCTACTCTATAGAGTCTATAGCCCGAATAAAACAATATTAATTTATGGATATTTCTTGTTAAATTGGGTTTATTTATTAGAGAAAGTTTTACCTTTTATGAGAGTTGTAATAAGTTTGTAATTTCTTTAGTTAACGCAGAAGTTTTAGCCAATTGTAACTGCCGCATGTTTGAAATGTATGGGTCCGATTTCAGAAGAATTCGGTTTATCAAATCTTCGTTTGTCAGGCTTCGAGTCATTTTTATGGTGTGGCATCGCCGAAAGTCTGTGATATTTTTGTTACTGGCTTCAGCTGCCTCTTCCGAGAGTTGTCCTATTCCAAGTATAGAGTGTTTTATCACATCTGAGCCGTTCCAACAAACATTTAGGCTTGAGTTACGCTAGTTCTCAAGTTGAGATCTAAGTGTCTTCTCAAACCTCAAGCGTTGTTTCTCAACAAAAAAAAAAAACACTTGGGAATGATAGCGTTCTCAACAACAAGGGCATTTTTTTTAACTATGTATATGAAAAAACGCTGTTTCTTAAGTTGAGAAAGGGATAGTTCTCAACTTGTATTCAAATGGAATTCTCTAATTGAACTCAAAGAAATGAATTAACACTCTGAAAATAAACACCGAAAAAAATAAACCATATATACAGATATAAAGTGGCCAATAAGAACTAGTACGTTAGTGATTACATTTTCACTAGTTCGAAACCAGCGTTTGGGGAGTCATTAAAAGGCATTTGGATTCGTATTTGAATTTAAGTTTTTGTACTTAATTTATATTTAGAACTATAGAAATAGTGCCAATAAACGAACTAGATCCAAACTATCGAATTTTGTACTAGTTCCAGCCTAGGACATCGCCATGTTAAATTCGCCAGTTGATTTCATGTAAAAAAGATAGTTCGCGAACTAGTACTGGTTCGGAACGCACTAGAAGCGAACTAGCTCTGAACTAGAGATTTTCCCTACAGGGTAATTACAGTTAGTCAAAAATAGTTATTAAGTGAAGTTTATAAATAGAGCATTTTTGAATAAAACGAGTGAGTTCTATTGAGACATCGAAGAAGGCGGTTTTATTTAAGAACGTGACTGGCGACGAGGAAAACAAATTTTACTTTGCAAGAGTCAAAAGTAAAATGGCTACAAGCAGAAAGTTATTAATTAAGTGTGATAGTGCGAAATAAATATTGTTTTTCTATAAAAAACTGCAAAATTCGACAATCAGCGAACAAAAAGATCAACAAAATCAGTGTGCAAATATATAAGTAAAAGTTTAATATTAACTAAAAGTAAAAAATACCTACTTTGAAATAAATGTGTAAAAAAAAGCAATGCATTTTTTGAGAATAAAAAGAACTTCATTAAGTGACAACTTGATGTGCTGAAGAAAAATGAGTTGAAAATTTTTTCTACATACAGTTTAAAAAAAAAAAAGAAAGCACTATAACCTTGAGACAGTGAGAAGGTCATATTTTAGCAAACAAAAATTGCCTATGCTATTTTTTTTAACCCATTAAGAGTGCTGTGAAATTTTCAAATTTTTAAGAGGCGCCTTATAATAGCACCGTTGAATATAGATTCATCATCATATACCTAAAAACAAATAATAACAACAATTGATTTGCAATAACTGTTACCCACAAACAACAAAAACATTGTGCACTGAGTATACTGCCCTACAATCAATGCAGTCAGAAAACTTAAGTTTAAAAACCATTTACTCTTTTTTTTGTTTCTCACAACAATAATGACTTGAGTGTTTTGCATAAGCTCATAAACATTAAGAGAATTTGACTAATAACTAATAACAGCCACTTAGCACTAAAGTATAAAGCAGAGAGAAACTGCGTCACAACAAACAACAATAATCTTCATGCTCAGTGAGCATATACAAATAATAAGTGGGACAATATACAAATAAGCGAGCCACCATGTCTCCATTTTTATACAGACGAGATATTGGAACATTATCAATTTTCGGATCATGAAATCATTGAAATACTGTGATGGCTGGAAGTGGACATCAGGCTCTTTCAGCTAAGAAAATTACTCCCATTATAGTTAAGAGTTTTAAATTAATTTCGTACAGGGTACTGATGGATAAATCCACCACAGTTATTAAATTATTTTGCAAATTGTTGTTGCGTTACCCAACACTGGCAAAAGATGTCTGGGCAACTGAGAGCACAGAGTAGCGAAGTTGTAATTTTCTATCACGATCAAAAACTCTGCCATTTCCGCTGAGGTTCGACAGCAAGTAAGGTGACTAAAATTTTTTTTAAGTTGTGCTGTAATTAAATCGAAAGTTTATTTTGCAATCGTATAAGATTTTGATCGAAAAATAGCGCGAGTCAACTGCTGTAAAGCTTTAGCACCGCGAAAGTTCCATAGTTTCCATAAAATCGTGTTTTATTTAAGAAATATAAGAATCGGAGAAAGTGGTTTTCGTTTCATTGGCTTAAGGCTAAAAAGAAGGATTTCTAGAGGAACCTTCTCCGCCTTGGTGGAACACCTTGTTCTTTTACATCCTGGCCTAGACCACGGCCTTTATGCGGTACGTAATATTGTTTTTCTGAAAAAAACGAAGAATTTTTAGTAAAAATATGGTTTTCCCAAATTTATAGGCTATCGGTTTCCTTCCCACGTGGAAATAAGAGTGTGCAGGGAATATAGTAAATAACGTCCAGCGAACCCAGAGAATTTCTGTCCACTATCATCTGGGTAACATAAGAGGCATACGAGTGTGTTTTCCGTCATCATAACCCTCGAAACAAACCACGTGGAATACCTAGTGAGACTTCATCCGGAGCCCTATCTTCCCTTATCTCCGCGTGTACGTAAATCGGCCTGAACATACAGGAAAAACAGCTGAAATGGCTAAAACAGAAAAATCGCTTATATATCCATAAAACGCATGTGCATGGCATAGAGGTTAAAAGTTTGTGAGAAGTAAAATTCATTTAGTAAAATTCAACAATTTTTTTTTAGTTGTTAAAAAAAAAAAAAAATAACAAGTTCCTTCAAAAAAAATGTAGTGACTGGTATCAGGAAAAAGCATTTTTTTTTATATTTTTCCCATTTCATGTTTTGGAATTATCCTAAAATGTTACTTTTAACATTAGAATGCCCGATTATTTTGATTGTGATTTCTAGTTACCACGCTTAAATTTCTGATCAAGTTTCTTTAACTGTTTACTATTAACTTCAGAAAAGAAAAAAAAAGAAGAAAAAAAAAAACATTATCTAAGAACGTGAAGTAAATATGGAAATACCATAAACCATTTAAAGTAAAGTTTTGGAAAATATGAAATAAAAAGGAAAAAAAAAAAGATTATTATTTAAAAATGTAAGAAAGAAGGAAAATTGAATTAAAATAGATATTTCTAAGTTAATATAGTCTAAAAGGTAAAACCACAAATGTACATATGCACACTTATGCCAAAACAACCTTAACAAAACTCTTAAACTAAAACAATGCCATTAATGGAAGACAACCTGTTTGCGCAAACATCGTTGGAGCACCCTGTAATGTAAGTAAAACCAAACAACAAATAACATAAGTATGCATATAAATAAATCTTAGCGTAAATCAATAACGTTAGAAATTTACTATGAGTTGTACTCACAATACAGTTTACTCATTTTTGTTTTTCCATTGATCTTTATTGATATTTTTTTTTTGTGTATAAAAATTCATAAATTACTCATATTTTCTTGTATTGTTTTTGCAAACAAGCAAATGGTTTTGCAAATCGCTTCAAATATTTTTACCTACATTGATTAGAGTAGGAATGAGTACCAGAATGGCATAAATATGTATGTATATAACTAAATCTTAGTTGTAAATCTAAAAACGCTTGAAATTTACTATGAGTGGTACTCACAATACAGTTTACGCATTTTTTCATTGATTTTTTATAATATTAGGTGTATGTTTGTACATACCTAATTTACTCGAATTCCCTCTTTTTTTGTTTTTACAAACATACAAGTGGTTTTTGCAAAATCATGAATTAGAGTATGAATGAGCACAATAATTACATATATATATATAGGTAGATATGTAAGGTTAAGCATTTAGTTAATGCGAGAAATCTCTTTTTTTTATATAATGTTCATTTAGCTGCATAATAATGAATAAAGAGTAGATCATTGTTAAGTCTTGTGAGTTGATTATGTAGTCGTGGGTTTGGATTTGGTTGGGTATGGGAGATGTTGTGGTCAACTCTCAATACATTGGTAGGGCAGGGAGTGAGAGTAAATATGGAAGTGAAACAACACCGAAACCGCCTCCTCTCACAGGTATGTGTTTTTTTTTTGTTCTGATCGCGCATTCACTATCTTTGCATAGTAAGCCCTTGTGTGGTATGGTCAGATGAATGAAGGTATATATATGTATATATACTGTTCTCTGAAGTCCGAATTTACTGTCCGTCTGTTTTCTTTTACTATGCTAGTTAAGAGAGTCCGTCCGCGTATAAAGAGTATAAGCTGGATGCAATTTATTGTTTTCTTTTATGAAGGATTCTGTTCGGGTTCATTCAGAGTAGTGCATGAAATACTATTTATATATGCTCATACTAGGGTGGTTCTATAAGAGCAAAAACCCCGACCTCCCGAGTGACTAAAGCCTGGTTAAAGCAAGCATGCACGCCCGCTCCGTAGTCCCCTAGTGTCGGTTCATGACAATACCAGGTAGTAACCCAGTCGGGAATTTGGCTAACCACAAATACATTTTAAGTTGACTACAACGCACCCAGTACTGTTTCAAAAGCTAACTACTTTGTATGGAGCAGGCTGGCTATTTTTACATGGCGATGGCCTAGGAGGTAGTCAGTAGTGCTTATTTCTTTATGATTCTCAGCTAACTAAAAGTCAACTTGTTTGAAACCGAAGAAGGTAACCTATATTGAGCTCACTTTTTCAAAATGGTTTTTAGGTGGCTACTTTGACACAGATTTAAACCGTTTACTTTAGGTTAGCTAATAGTCTAATATCTTTCAACGGCTTTTTGGCAAAATTTTTTAAATACTAGAGTTCGCCCAGTGGTTGAAATTCAACCACAAAACCTTATTTTATCTTCCTACCTTTTTGTTATTTCTTAAATTTTCCTTACTTTTCCATATTTTGTATATTTTTGGTTTCTATACATTCCTATTCATTTTGCCTTTTCCTCCCTCTTTACACCATTCAGTAATATAGTTTCAATGTTGATAATTATTTATTCTTCTTAGGTCGTCTTCATACGTATTTCTTTCCTTTCCTTTCCTTAGCATTCATTTGCTTTTATTTCCTTTCCGCTCCTTTTCCTTTCCTTTTCTCTTCTTTCATTTCATTTTATTTCCCTTCTTTCTTTCTTTCTTTCTTTCTTTTCTGTTTTTTTCTTTTATTTTTCTTTCTTTTCGTTTCTTTTATATTCTTACCTGATCCTTCTTTCCATTTCCATTACATTCCTTTTTCCTTTTATTTTCTTTTTCTTTCCTTTCCTTTCGTTTCCGTTGCTTTAGTTTCTTTTCATTTTATTCATTTTTTTTTTTTTCATTTCATTTCTTTTCTTTTATTTTTTTCTTACCTATATTTTCTTTCACTTTTTTTCTTAAATTTCCCTTCCTGTCATTTCGTTTCCTTGCCTTTCCTTTTCTTACGTTTCCTTTCCTACCGTTTCCTTATTTTCTTTTGTTCCTTTCCGCAACTCCTTTGCTTTTCTTTTTCTTTCATTCATTTCCTTAATTTAGTTTTTTTTAGCTTTTCATTACCTTTCTTTCCTTTATTTTTCTTTCTTTTTATTTTCATTTATTTTCCATACCTTCTTCCTCGCTACCTTTTCTTTCCCTTCTTTTTTCCTTCTTTCCTTTCTTTGTTTTTCTCCTTTTGCTTCTCTTTTCCACTGCTTTACCTACATTACATTTCCTTTCTTCCCTTCCTTTTTTCTTTTCAATTCCTTTCCTTTCCCTTTGATTTTTCTGTCATATTTTCCGTTCGTTACCTTAACTTACCTTTATTTTCCTTATATCCATTCCTTTCCTTTCCTATTATTTTCTTAATTTAATACTTTTATTTATTTCATTTTGTTTCATTTTTATTTATTTTATATTAACTATTCCCTTTCCTTTCATTTCCAACAAATTTTATTTTTTTACTTTAAATCACTTTTCTATTTCTGATTTTACTTTTTTTTTAATTTTATCAATTTTCCATTTTATTTTATTTCACTAAGTCTAGCCACGAAGGGCCTTGTGCATGATCTAGCTTATTTGTGCTTTTTTTCAAAAGCATTTGCTTCTATGAATCCCCACGCACAGATTTTTTTTTGTAAACACTGTTTGTACCTAAGCTCAATAAAGTTGACGCGCTGGCTCATGTTATCTTATTGCTGCCAACAAAACAACTCACCCTACTGCAATGAATGCAAACACCACAATGCAAGTGGTCATACCTACATACATACACCCATAACAGCGGCTCTATAAAGCGAATGCGTGTATAGCACTTGTAGTGGTGTGATTTTCAAATCATATTATAATTAATTTTTTTTAATTTTTGGTTTGTTGCCGGCCACCCTGCTCGGCGAGACATATCGATACATACCAAATTTTATATACCTTAGAATTGTGGTTATTGCAAAAAAGGGAGGAACCAGTTATGTTTGCGCATTTATATATAATAGATATTAACACATTGTTTGCACACGTATGCATGTCGGAACTTTTCCACATTTATTTTATATATGTATGTAAGTATCAATATCAAAGAATTATATAGTAAAGAAGTTAGACGTCTTCTTGTGATAAAGATCATTTATTAACTCATATTGTACAAACACTCTTCTTAGCTTAGGACTTAAATTAAAATTAGCTGACACATTTAGTTAATAAGAGTAAATAGGATTGAGTAGAGCTAATGATGTGAGTTTGAGTAGGTGTTTGTATGTATGTTGAGTGAGTGAAAGGATAGGTTAAAAAGTATGAAAGTATGTGAAGTGTGGGAGTGATAAAGTAGATTTTGTAATGACTAATAATAATTAATTATAAGAGTAAAATTAGGTATAACAAGAGTAAAGATTAAGGTAAGTTCTCTTAGGAATTACATTTAGTATACATGTATATAGGATTATTATGTAACTTCTCCCCCCCTAAGTTATTTGTGTCCTCGCAAATATTTTATTTAAATGTTAGTATTACATTTTATAAAAAAAAATTTAACAAAAGTTTTCTTGTTTTAAGTTTAAATTATGCTAAAATTAATTTACATTTTCGGTGTTCAAATTGTATTTTCGTTTAAATTGACTTTTGTAATATTTTATTTTTCGATTATTTGAAGAATCCACAACATAATTACCTTGTCGATCATATTTTTCAAGTTTCTTATATTTAGGTTTAGTTTTCGCAATATCTCTATTAATTAGAATGTTTTCTAATAGCTTAGGTTCAGCCTTTCTACCCTTATTCAATTTATTTATTTTTTGAATTTTTTGTTGCTTATATTCTTCACATAATTTATTTATTTCCTCTTTATCATAGTTTTTTATTATGAAATCAATTGGTCGCTTTTTTGTAGTTGAATGAATAGTTCTATTGTAAGCATTAAAGATTTCAAAAAGTTTGTCGTCTAAGTCTATTGTTTTATGACCAGTATTAGCTTCTAATAATCTTAGATGCTCATTAAGTGTACCATGCAGGCGTTCAATATCAGAATTACCTGTCTTAAGGTAAGCCGTGGTTACATGTGGCTCAATATTTTGTTCATTTAAAAATAATTTAACTGCGCTATGTAAAATGCAACGATCGTTATCAAAAATAAGTTTATTCATTTTACCCAAAAATAAAATACGTTCTTTTAAAGCTCCTAGAATAGCTATCCAATTTCTGTCATTTAATTTATGAAATGTCGCATACTTCGAAAATTTATCAATTGTTGCCAAATACATTTTATTTCTACAAGGATACCAAATATCTATATGAACTATGTCATTAAAGTGTGTAGGGGTTTCTGTAATTTGATAAGGAATTTTTAAGGGATTTCTGTCGTGTTTAGCTATAGTACAAATTGAACAGTTATTTATGTAAAGTGTTATCGTTTTATAAAGATTCGGGTAAAAATATTTATTTTTCAATTCTAAAAATACTTCTTGTATACCTCTGTGGTTGTTGCGAAGATGTTCATTTTCAATGATCGTCAATATATCGTTTTTGTCAGTTATTTCAATTAGCTTTCTATTTGATCGATATAAGATCAACGATTTTTTATTAAGATAGGTAAGATAAATATTTTGAAATTTAATAAAAAGGTTATCATTTTCGCAATAAATACACATTATTCCCTTGTCTATTAATGTTGATTGCATAATTTTGTTAAGATCTGACTCTGCAGTTACTTCTATGTAATTTTGAAACTTTTTGTTTATAATTTTTGTAAAACATTTTTCTTTTTCTCCATAATATAAGTATATTTGATTTTTGTAGTAATTAATTGCCTTTTCTGTTATAAATATATAATTAAGATTATCTTCAAATGCGCTGTGTATTGTTGCAGCTGTTGACATATTATCAACTTGATCATCATTTTGTTTTAAAAATTTATTTTCTTCACTCAATTGGCTATTAAAAATATTAATATTTTCAAAATTTTTTTCTTTATCTTTTACACAATATCTGCTAAGAACATCAGCGACTGTATTATCTCTACCTTTAATATGGGATATGTCAAAATCGTACTCTTTAAGTCGGATTTTCCACCTTTGTAACTTCATATTTGGTTCCCTAATATTATGAAGCCAAACTAATGGACGATGGTCGGTCTGAATTTGAAATTTGCGCCCGTATAAATATGTACGAAAATGTACGAATATGTACGACAACAGCTAGTGCTTCTTTTTCTATGGTTGAGTAGCGAATTTCATGGTCAGACAGCGTTCGAGATGCGTAACAAATTGGGTGGCCTTGTTGGCTTAAAACCGACCCAATTGCGAATTGTGAAGCATCCGTCGTAAGGATGAACTTTTTATTAAAATCCGGTGATTGCAATACAGGTTCATTCGTAATAAGTTTTTTTAATGTTTCAAATGAATTAAGAAACTCTTGGCTTTTAAAATCTAGAACAGCATTTTGCTTTAAAAGCCGAACCATGGGGTATGCAACTTTGGCATAGTCTCGCATAAATTTGCGGTATTAACCGGTGATACCTAGAAATCGTTTGATTTCTTTTATGTTTGTAGGGGGATGCATTTTGTTGATTGCATCAATTTTTGAGGGATCAGGTTTTATACAATCACCTGTTACAAGGTGTCCCAAAAATTTAGTGGTTAATGCCGCAAAATGGCATTTATCAATTTTTATTTTCAAATTATATTCTCTTAATGTACTAAAAATTTTTTTATGGACTCTATGTGTTCCTGAAAGCTAGAGGAAAATATCAAAATATCGTCTAAATATACGACGCAAATTTTATTAATGTGATCTCTTGAAACGTTGCAGGGGCTGTTTTGAGGCCAAATGGCATACGATTAAATTCGTAATGGCCAAATGCAGTTGAAAAAGCTGTCTTAGCCCTATCGTCTGGATGCACCTCAATCTGGTGGAATCCTTTGGTAAGATCTATTGTAGTAAAGTAACAACATTTACCCAACTTATCAAATATATCTTCCATATTTGGAAGAGGGAATTTATCGTCTATGGTTTGCTCATTTAGTTTCCTGTAGTCGATTACAATTCTCCATTTTTGTTTACCGCTGTTATCTGTTTTTTTTGGGTACAACCCATAGTGGGGAATTGTAAGGACTACAACTGGGAGATATGATATTTTGGGCTAGCATTTCCTGTATTTGTCTGTCTACTTCTGCCCGATGTATCACAGGGTATCTATACAGTTTGCTATATATAGGAGTGTCGGTTTTTGTTAAGATACGATGACGAATTTCGCTACTAAAAGGTAAGTTTTCACCATCTTTATAAAAAATATCGCTAAACTTATTTATAACAGTCTTTAAAACTTGTTCGTCTTTTGAACTTAGGTGCGTAGGAAACATATTAGATACCGGAAATTCTGCGAGCTTTACTTCTTCGTTAGCAATTATTTGCAAATTCTTATTTTTCAGATAATTATCTACAGTAATTTCCTCTTCTTCACAAAAATAAATGGGTAAAGTTGCATCTTTTGTTACTAAAACTCGGTTTTCATAGTCGATTTTACATTTCAAATTAAGCAATATGTAGTTACCTATTAGGCCATCAAAATATTTATGAAAATTAAACTCTAGAAGATTAATATTAAAATTTGGTTTATTGAATTCTTTGAATATTGGAAAGCTATACTGTACGTCTGTAGTAACAGCTCGATTTATTACTTTTAAGGTAATAGAACGTGATATTACTCTCCACTTTGGATTGCAAATATTTGGATTTATAATGCTAAATTCCGCACCAGTATCTAATATAAACTTAAGTTTCCTTACGTTTGTTTCAATTGTTATATAGGGTAGTTTTCTTGGCCCTCTGGTTGAAAATTTTGGTTGTTTTAATTGGCTCCTATTTCCATTGGCTCTACAACTGGATGATTGTTAAAATAATTTTGACTTCTGTTATTTAACAGTCTGTTATTACTATTTTGATTATTAAAACTACTTTGTTTGGTTGCTATGGTTGCTATTAAAATTTTGTGGGTGAAAAGAGTTGAGTGTCGCAAAACTATGGTCGTTTTTCGCTTGAAAATTATTAACATTTCTGTTGTTGTACTGTGGTATATGCTCGTGACTAATTGGATAGCTTACTCTATTGCTGTTGAACGGTTGCGCATTCTGTTGATTAACATAATTGCTCAGATTAGTTTCTCTGTTAAAATAGTTTTGTTGCCTGCGTTGTTGATTAGAATAATTCATGTTATTATTAGCATTATTTTCGAAGTTATTACTTTTGTTAAACTGACTACTGTTAAAATAATTTCTTTGTTGATTTTTATAATTTAAGTAACCATTTGATTTGATAATATCATATGCATCTTTCAAGGTTTTTGGATTCCTACTTACAATCATTGTTTAATAATATAAGGTTAAGCAGTCCGAGACGTTTTTGACACTTCTCGGCTTCATGCTTCCTTCTCTGATTGACAGTGCTACTTCTTTTCAAAATCGTATGAAAATGGTAGTAAAAACCAATATTCTTGATACGAACAAAATTACAGCAACACTGAAAGCTTTTGAAGTTTGTTTTATTTTTATTTTGAAAAATTAATTGTATATTTGGTAAGATTTTTATGAAAATTTATTATTTTAACTAAATAATAGCAATTTTTCCTGTTCTGCAGCCTTTACAGCATACAAATACGTTACCTCATCCTTTGAAGCTGAATTCAAATCAAGGAAAAAGCTTGTGTGCATTCTTATTTTAAGAAGCTCACATTTCACTAAAATGCAGATTCTGACCTTGCCCTCCTTGCTAACTCGAATGAGCTTGAAGCTGTTGACCCAGGGTTCTTGGATGAGGACCACATCCATGTTGCATTTAGAAAGCCGAAAATACTTTATATTTGTGCAGATTTATCTGAAGCACCACCAACATGAGAGCGTTCAGACTTCCCTGACGTACCCATATCGTCCGAGGTCTGCCAATCCCTGAGGTTGTCTCTCAACGACGAGTTGGCGTAACGGGAGCACTGCTGACTGAAGCATCAGAGATATTGCGCTCAGGATAGGTTGCTCCCCGTCCAGCAAGCTGTCTTCCATCTCCGAGCTGTTCACGTCACTTTGCGAAAGTGCTGTGGCAGATAACATGCTTTTCGCGTCGGACTCCTCCGTTTCCTCTTGCAGTTCTTCGATAACCGAGTCCCCCGTTGCAGCGGAGCTGGCAGCGCGCTTGGCCACGGTTTACGTGGATAACGATCTCACCTACACTCTAATGGACTAGTCCATTGTATCTTTTAAGGGGCTCAAGTGCCTCCTTATTCATTGTCTATCAGGCCCTACAGCAGAGATTGGTTTTCATACCGGCGATTGATGAAAGTTATTAAAAAAGCATCCAATTATAAACATTGCCGTTTTATAACCTTCTTTCGTACATGTTACTGCTACCCACAAGAAGGGCATGCTTTTTACAGTTAAATTGAAAATTAATTTAATTTTCCTAATAATTTTAAAAAATAACCCCCTTATTCATAAAAAATATAAAAGGTTTATTAAGATCTTATAACTCAAAATTTGTATGTGAATGTCACTTTAAAAAGCTTTATAAACCAATTTTATTTTTTATGAATAAGGGGGTAAATCTTGAAAAGACAGATTCCCGGAAAAAAATCCTGAAATTATGCGAACGGTCTTCCTTCCTTTTCTACTACAATTTTCCTAAAGGGGGATTTTTTTTACCCTTTTTTGCATCCTTCGTAAATGCAACTCTAATAAGGAAGCTTTGCCTTGGCAAATGTCAAAATCTGCTTAACCTTATATAATTTAACAATGCTTACAATAATACTTTTGACCGGTTCTGGTAAACCATATTTAAAAGAATTTAAAGCAATTCTAGCATTACTTTCACTATTTATGCTTTCAGAGCTACTACTGCTAAAAATGGATGCGTTGTTTAACCGACATAATAAAGTATTAAGTGAATTATAAAAAGATTCAATTGTAGAGTCACATCTACAAACTCTAATTTTGTCAATAAGTTCATCAACAGAATTTTTTTCGCCATGGTTATCAATAAGAACTTTTCTTATTTCGGCCCAAATTTCTGGGTTTCCATTAATCAAAATAGATCTTCTGGCGCTTCCTATTATTTTATCTTTAATTTGGCCAATTAATAGAACTATATATTCGGCTGCAAAAGAGTCTAAAATTGGTAGCATTGAATCGATACGTTGTACAAAATTTAGTAATGCATCTCTGTTTCCATCATATGGAGGAATGCTATTTATGTTAGTAGAAATGAGTTTAAATTTTGTATTCATGTCTAAAGTATCCATGTTTGATATATTGAACTTACTTTACTGCTAAATGAATTACTAAATTTTTACTTTTTAATTTAAATGCTACGAATTTATATGACAATGCAAAAAAATGTATTTGCTCTGCTTTACATTTTAAATACGTTCAAACATACGTATGAGCATACATTAGCTATTGATTTACCTCAAGTGGTGTCTACTAGTTTACTCACTGAGAATGGAAAGTAGTGAAATGGTTTGAGGCCTTATAGTTATTGTTTCTCGTTGACTTCCGCTTCGCTCTGACTGAATACTGTTTGTTGTCGTAAGCTTCTATTGTCTTTGCTTGCCGGTTTCGTTTGCCGCTGAAATTTTTGCTGAATATTGACTTTTGGTTGGTTCTGACTAAAATCGGTTTTCGGTTGTCAATGAAATTGTTGCTGCTTGCGAACTCTCGCTTGTGTCTGAATGAATCAATTGTTGTTGTTGTTTTATTATATTAATATTTTGATTGTAGTATGTATGTATGTTGAATTCAAAGTGTTTGTTGCTGTTGTTGTTGATTTTTATTTCATTAAGCAAAGGCAAAGTTGCTCTCGATTTATTAGTTGTTCTTTCTGTCTACATTCAGTTTTTTTGTAAAGCTAGTTTGATCACTCCTTTCTTCGATTTTGCTTTATGGGTTTTTTTTTTCTGAGTAACACCAAATGTTGTTCTCTCCAAGGTGACTTCTAATTTACAGTTTTTTTCACCTTACCGTTATTTTAATGGATAGAATTTTCTTTAACAGAAAAATTTTATTAACTTTGTTTTTTAAATGTTTTTTGTAGACTTTCAAGTTTTAATAATTTTATCACTGAATCACTTTTTAATTATAACAAATATTTATAAGAACTTTTTATTATTTTTTTTTACTTGTGTTCAGTGTATAACTAGGCGTAGTTAAGTCAATTTTCTTTCCGAAAATTTTTTTTGGTTTTAGCTTTTACTCTTTTCGAGTATTTTTTTGCTTTTTTGTTTTTCATTCAAAACTTCACGTTTCTCATAATAAAAATGATTATAACAAAATGTTCTTTTCGAACAATTTCGCCATTAATTAAAACTTAAATAATTTTTATTTAAATCTGCAGTGCGTGTGAGGTTCGCGATTGACTGCGCCAGTAAAGAAGTTAGACGTCTTCTTGTGACAAAGATCATTTATTAACTAAAATTGTACAAATACTCTTCTTAGCTTAGGACTTAAATTAAAATGAGCTGATACATTTAGTTAATAAGAGTAAATAGGATTGAGTAGAGCTAATGATGTGAGTTTGAGTAGGTGCTTGTATGTATGTTGAGTGAGTGAAAGGATAGGTTAAAAAGTATGAAAGTATGTGAAGTGTGGAAGTGATAAAGTAGATTTTCTAATGACTAATAATAATTAATTATAAGAGTAAAATTAGGTATAACAAGAGTAAAGATTAAGTTAAGTTCTCTTAGGAATTACATTTAGTATACATGTATATAGGATTATTATGTAACTATATGTATTAACATAATTTAACAAAGACTGTCTAAATAAGATACTTTTTCAACAAACAAAACACATTAATAATGAATTAGTTATTACATACATACATATGTAGTATCTGTAAAAAGACATGTATTTTTTTAATAAGCATCGTTGCGGTGCGTAGGTCTGAGCGTCTTCTGAGGATTCTGAACGAACTGCTTCTGGTAAAAAAGTTATACATACATAATTAATATTTGTATGTAATTATTATATTATGTGGCCACTTTTTAATTACCTTTTACTTTTTTGTATTTACTCGCCTTAAAATTTTGCATGTGCAAAGAAAAAAAGATCGGTTTTCTCAATCATTTGTAGTTATCTTCCAAAAAATTTGTTTACATCAAAATTTGTTGATAGTTAGCGCAATCAGAATTTCTCACAGTTCACATAAAAAGCAAAGCAAAGTATAAGCTGATTGTTTTCTGCATGACTTTATGGCTAGCTAAAAGTCCGCCTGGTAAAATGTATAAAAGGTGATCAATTTTATTAACGAATACATTACCTCTGCATGACTTTGGGGTTAAATAAAAATCAATTGGTTGATCACTGCATGACTTTAGGGTTAACTAAAAGTCAGGTTCGAAAAATGCAAAACAAAGACAAACAAATTATTTCCAACTGTTTGATTTCTGCATGACTTTAGGGTTAGCTATAGACCGATCTGTAAAGATTGCCTTAAAGCTATTTTTTTGTTAGACAGACTACAAAAGTCCCGACTGGGAATCTTTAAAAGCTTAAACACATACATAATAAATAAAAAATTATTATTCATTTTATAGAATTTCCATGTCATTCCCAAAATCATCATCATCATTTATTGGCGCTTAACCGCCTAAGCGATTTTGGCCGTTTCATATCAAAGCACGCCAGTCATTCCTTTTTAGCGATAACGGACGCCAATTGGAAACCCCAAGGGAGTTCAAGTCATCCTCCACCTGTTGTTTCCATCTCAGTCGAGGCCTCCCCCTTCCTCTGCTGCCGAATTCAGGCGACGATAGGAAGACCTTCTGTGCTGGAGCTTCTTTGTCCATTCGCATAACATGGCCCAGCCAGCGGAGTCTTTGGGCTTTAATTCGCTGGACTATGGTCAGATCTGCGTAGAGCTCGTACAGCTCATCGTTACATTTCCTTATATACTCGCCGTTGGCATCACGGGAAGGACCATAAATCTTCCGGAGAACTTTTCTCTCAAATACTCCAAGGGCCATCTCATCTTCTCTTGACATTGTCCATGAATCTGAGCCATACATCAGGACAGGTATGATGAGAGACTTATAGAGCGTGATCTTTGTTCTTCGAGAGAGGACTTTACTTCTCAATTGCCTACTCAGTCCAAAGTAGCACTTGTTGGCAAGAGTGATTCTCCGCTGGATTTCTAGACTGATATTATTTTCGGTGTTGATACTGCTTCCCAAATAGACGAAGTCCCTCACAGTTTCAAATTTGTAACTATCAACAGTGACATGGCTGCCAAGGCGCAGGTGCGCCGATTCTTTGTTTGAATGGTCCGGTGAGATTTAACCGTACAGCGGGAAGATCGCCCATCACTTGATGAGCTCCCTTGCAAGCATACCGAGAACAGGTTGTGCATCTGCTGATAACCGTTTTAGCTAAGCGAACCCCAGATAATATCCAAACTTCGCGACTTTCGTAAGACATAGTTAGGGTAATCCCATATAAAGTACGATCATGTGCATCTAAAATAATAAGCTTTGACAAAGGGTTTGATTTTTCTAGAAAGGCTGGGTATTTGGTGTCAGGCGGTAAATTTGAATTTCTTAGTCGAGTCAATAAATGGTGATAGCTTCAGCAAGGATTTTTCTTTGACTTCTCTTTGCCTACGTAAGGCAGAGACACTTTGAGGAAAGTCAATTTGTTGAGTCAACTTTAGCAGACAAAGTTTTGTGACACGAATTTCTCTAGAGCTCAAGTGTCCAAAATAACGATTTTCCACTCTGCGTTTGCAGTCGTTAAAGAGTCGAAAACACCACGAAATAACACGCAACAATCTGGAAAGCGTGGAAAATCTCACGATGAAATCCTGATACTGGGGAACTGTCAAGTGGCTAACAGTTTGCATTTTTCGTTCTTCAAGAGATGACTGAAGGTTGGCAGGAAGCTTAGGCCAGTAATCTTCAGTTTTCGTTATGAATTTAGGACCATGCCACCAAATTTCCTGACCTTGCAGCTCATTTGGAAGCAGTCCTCTCGACGCGCAATCGACGGGGTTCTCAGCCGATGGAACATAGTGCCACTGCACAATATTAGTATATCGCTGAATTTCGCCCACGCGGTTGGCTACATAGACAGTCCAGCGAGATGGTTGCTGCCTAATCCAGCTCAGCACTGTTGTGCTATCGCTCCAATATGTTACCGAGTGTATGCAACCCGGTGAATTTTCTGAAAATGACTCGATCACACTTGCGGTGAGTTTGACCAATAACGTAGCTGCACAAATCTAATCTTGGTATCTTGATTTGGCTTGTAGAAGGGAAACCGATAGTACACCGTTGATTGAAATGCGTGCATACACTATGACCGCATAAGCAGCTTGGGACGCGTCGCAAAAACAAGGTGAGTAACCTATCCATCTAGGAATTCGTATTTCCTGAAACGCAGTCAAATTTGTTTTGTAGTTATACCATTTCGACTTAATATCGGTGGGAACTTCTTCATCCCAGTCCACACCAGCAAGCCACAATTTTTGGAACAGTACACAGAGCCAAAAATGCCTAATAAAATTAATAAGATTGTCTTCATAAGCGGGTTTTGGGCTGAGGGGTAGTCGAAACGACAGAAACGAAAAAAAACTATACACAAATCTATTTGGTTTAATGAGGAAATTCTTATTGAAATTATTAAGTGCAATTTCTTCTTATTTCTTTTCGATTTCTTTTTATATGTGTTATTAATAAGAAAATCTTTTCAAGATTTCCTTAAAAATATGAAAAAAAAGATGAAAAAGGAAAAACTTCTTATTATAATAAGATGATCTTAGGGTTCCTAACAAGAAGATATGACTTATTAACTGATTTCCGCATAATTGTATGTGTTAATAAGATGATCTTAGGGTTCCTAACAAGAAGATTTGACTTATTAATGTTTTCAAAGGGAAATCTTGCAGAAAACGAAATGATTTCTTAGAGTTCTTTTTAATAACATGATCTTAGGGTTCCTAACAAGAAGATATGACTTATTAACTGATGTCCGCATAATTGTATGTGTTAATAAGATGATCTTAGGGTTCCTAACAAAAAGATTTGACTTATAAATGTTTTCAAAGAGAAATCTTGCAGAAAACGACATGATTTCTTAGGGTTCTTTTTAATAAGATGATCTTAGGGTTCCTAACAAGAAGATATGACTTATTAACTGATTTCCGCATAATTGTATGTGTTAATAAGATGATCTTAGGGTTCCTAACAAGAAGATTTGACTTATTAATGTTTTCAAAGGGAAATCTTGCAGAAAACGAAATGATTTCTTAGAGTTCTTTTTAATAACATGATCTTAGGGTTCCTAACAAGAAGATATGACTTATTAACTGATGTCCGCATAATTGTATGTGTTAATAAGATGATCTTAGGGTTCCTAACAAAAAGATTTGACTTATAAATGTTTTCAAAGAGAAATCTTGCAGAAAACGACATGATTTCTTAGGGTTCTTTTTAATAAGATGATCTTAGGGTTCCTAACAAGAAGATATGACTTATTAACTGATTTCCGCATAATTGTATGTGTTAATAAGATGATCTTAGGGTTCCTAACAAGAAGATTTGACTTATTAATGTTTTCAAAGGGAAATCTTGCAGAAAACGAAATGATTTCTTAGAGTTCTTTTTAATAACATGATCTTAGGGTTCCTAACAAGAAGATATGACTTATTAACTGATGTCCGCATAATTGTATGTGTTAATAAGATGATCTTAGGGTTCCTAACAAAAAGATTTGACTTATAAATGTTTTCAAAGAGAAATCTTGCAGAAAACGACATGATTTCTTAGGGTTCTTTTTAATAAGATGATCTTAGGGTTCCTAACAAGAAGATATGACTTATTAACTGATTTCCGCATAATTGTATGTGTTAATAAGATGATCTTAGGGTTCCTAACAAGAAGATTTGACTTATTAATGTTTTCAAAGGGAAATCTTGCAGAAAACGAAATGATTTCTTAGGGTTCTTTTTAATAAGATGATCTTAGGGTTCCTAACAAGAAGATATGACTTATTAACTCATTTCCGCATAATTGTATGTGTTAATAAGATGATCTTATTGTTCCTAACAAAAAGATTTGACTTATTAATGTTTTCAAAGGGAAATCTTGGAGAAAACGAAATGATTTCTTAGGGTTCTTTTTAATAAGATGATCTTAGGGTTCCTAACAAGAAGATATGACTTATTAACTGATTTCCGCATAATTGTATGTGTTAATAAGATGATCTTAGGGTTCCTAACAAAAATATTTGACTTATTAATGTTTTCAAAGGGAAATCTTGCAGAAAACGAAATGATTTCTTAGGGTTCTTTTTAATAAGATGATCTTAGGGTTCCTAACAAGAAGATATGACTTATTAACTGATTTCCGCGTAATTGTATGTGTTAATAAGATGATCTTAGGTTTCCTAACAAGAAGATTTGACTTATTAATGTTTTCAAAGAGAAATCTTGCAGAAAACGAATTGATTTCTTAGGGTTCCTAACAAGAAGATTTGACACCCTAAGAAATCGGTTTGTTTTTTGCAAGATTTCTCTTTGTAAACATTAATAAGATTTTCTCTTCAAATTTAAAAAGAAATTCTTCTTGAAGAAAATCTATAGAGATATCATATGACTTTTGTTCTATTTTATTGGGCATTGTTGTTGGCGACAATAGTAGATGGAGTGAGCCACCCTAAAGGGTCGAAAAGACTTGCCGTGTCTGCTAGAATGGAACGTTTTGTTGTCTTTACATCAATCTCGAAACTCGTTTTAAAGATAAAGGAGTCAAGATTGGTGTTCCACTGTACACCAAGCGCTTTAACTATGTTATCTCGATTTAGATCGAAAGTGTCAGAACACTCTCTAAAAGAAGGTTCAATTTTATTAAGAAATTCTGAGGAATTGGAATTCCAATTTCTTAGTACGAATCCGCCTTTCTTGAGAAGAGCACATAAGTCTTTTTGCAATGTTACCACGCTAGATAAAATGTCAGAGCCTGACATAACATCATCAACGCATACTCATATTGATGTCTATGATCGTGGGAAACTTGTTGTAAGACTCTAATTGAAGGATATGGAGCTGGAGTTGTACCGTAAGTTACGGTATTCAGTTCGTAAATTGTGATCTCGTCACTTGGGTCAACGCGCCACAAAATTTGTTGATATTTACGCTGATCAGAAACCACCTCAATTTGACGAAACATCTTTTCACCGTCTGCCGTGAAGGCATATTGATGTTTTCGCCAGCGTAAGAGGATTTGAAACAAGTTGTTTTGAAGAATTGGCCCGGAAGTAGCTCCTCATTGAGTGATGTTGAGTCTTTTGACTTGCCACTACCATCAAAAACAACTCGTATTTTGGTGGTAGAGCTACCTTCTCGAATAACACCATGATGGGGCAAAATATAAGAGTTGGGCTTAACATCAGCTGGGTATATGCCTACTTTAGACATGTGATTAAGGCTTTCATATTCCTGCATGAAAGCCTTGTATTGTTGGCAGTACAAGGGGCGCTTATGAAATGACTGTTCTAAATGCACAAAACTGCATGAACATGAAATTGCTCAAAAATCATCCCGAAATGGTTAGGAAAAGTCCCGAACACAATCCCGAAAAGTCCCAAAAACAATCCTGCAATGATCCGAAAGCAATCCCAAAATTATCACGAAATGATTGAAAAACCAATCCCGAAAAATTCGCGGAATAATCCCGAAATTATCCGAAAACTATCCCGAAAAAGTCCCGAAGACAATCCCGAAAAGTCCTGAAAATAATCCCGAAGTGGTCCCGAAAACAATTCCAAAATGGTCCTGAAAAATTATAGAAATGGCCCCTAAAAAGATCCTTCATATCCCTGAATAAAACCTAGAAATCCTGGCAAAAGTTTTTTTTTGGTTCACATTCCTGTCGGTATACTCGAAATAGCATTTTTCAAATTTTCTACTACAACCTTCTGCGAATATGCCATACAAAATATGCATTCAATGAACGTTCTGAAATGCCTTCGTGAAATATTCCCGCCACATATGCATATGAGGTACGTTCATGTATAGATTCGAGAAGGCATTTATGAATGATTCACGAATGCATTCATGAACGTGATCGGTGTGGATTTTTTATGCGTTCTTATTCACGAACGCGAATGCAAATTTTTTTTTTACTCTTCATGTTCGTGAGTGTGAGTGAAAGATAAAAAAGAATTTTCAATGGAAATGGTACTGCTTTCTAAGGGTATAACTATAAAGTTTTTAATGAAAATTAAATTAAATGAAGAAATTGAGTGGTGAAAATAGCAAAAAATCGTGTTTTTTTCACTTTTGGGCATGAATATCTCAAAAACGAGAACCAAATTTACAAATCTGACTCCAGAGTTAGATTCAGCATACTGAACGCCTTTAGAAAAGTATTGGTTAATTTCTGGGTCTTAAATTTGTCGGCCTGTGTTATCTAATCTCAAGATAAATTAATAGTTGATGGCACTTTACTGTGAAGGAGTCCGCTATGCACTCCACTCCTGCAAACACACTTATGAACAGTTATATATGTACCCACCATACAGCAACGCAACTAGTTTTATACTAATAAACAACTAGTTCGAGTAGTAGTTTTCCATATCTGCAAGAGGTCCCTGCAGCGAAAGTAACTAGTTGAAAACTACTTTACAGCTAGTTGGTCCCAACTAGTCAGTGTTCTGTCTTTTTTCCATATAAGCAACTGGTATTTTTTACGTGTTGATGTCCTACGAAATGTCAATTGTCAGATTTCAACCAGAACATACCAGTCTTCTACTAGTCATGATATACTAGAATTATACTAGTTGTAAAATACTAGTTCCATACTAGTTCAACCTGGACTAGTATGGTTTCCATAATATTAACTAGTCCCCATACTAGTCCAAAAAGGACTATTATGAAAAATACTAGTCCTATACTAGTCCAAAAAGCATTGAACCTGGACTAGTATGATTTCAACCAGAATTTTCATGACTTACCCTTTATTTTATCATTTGACTTTATTTTCATGTTTATTCTTAAGAAAGCAGCGACTATTTGTATTTACCATATCACGAAAAAGCATCTTTGAATTATAAGAGAAATAAAATTAAAGAAAAAAACTTTTTTAAAAATAAGCTTTTATTATTGGTTTATAAAATTAACTAAAAAGTAAAAAATAAATTGACTGTAAAGGAATATAACACTTTATAAGTTCATTGTAACCTTTAAAGATAATTTGGCTTCTTCGTCTGCCACAAAATAATTCCATATTGTACATAATTATATATTTCTAACATTAAAACTTTACACCTAAATTATTATCTAAATCTTCCAGTATATATCACATTCCTAATTTTATTAATAATAAAAGCGTGTTAAATTTCGATAGCAAGAAAAGAAGGTCCTGAATGTTCTTAATTATACCATCAAATAGAAAAGAGGGTCCTAAATGTTCTTAATTATACCATCAAAATTTAACACGCTTTTATTATTAATAAAATTAGGAATGTGATATATACTGGAAGATTTAATAATTTAGGTGTAAAGTTTTAATGTTAGAAATATATAATTATGTACAATATGGAATTATTTTGTGGCAGACGAAGAAGCCAAATTATCTTTAAAGGTTACAATGAACTTATAAAGTGTTATATTCCTTTACAGTCAATTTATTTTTTACTTTTTAGTTAATTTTATAAACCAATAATAAAAGCTTATTTTTAAAAAAGTTTTTTTCTTTAATTTTATTTTTTACTTTTTAGTTCGGTTTATCAACAAGAGGCAATAATGTCGCAGCGACATCAATCGGCTGCTAGCAGCAACAGAAAACATATAATCTTTTACAATAAAGCCGCGTGGTTAATAAAGTTACTTTCGGTTTATCAACAAGAGGCAATAATGTCGCAGCGACATCAATCGGCAGCTAGCAGCAACAGAAACCATAGAATCTTTTACAATAAAGCCGCGTGGTTAATAAAGTTACTTTTGGGATATTGGAATAAAGACTAAACTAAACGATAAATGGGATTTTTGAAATTAAGCTAATTTTTTTATTTACTGTTAGCGAAGCTTGAACGATGATGAAAATTTGCAAAATCCCATCTTAACTGCAAGTTAGTACAATATCAAAAGCAAAATTTCCTGGAATGAAAACTTTCGAATATCTCTACTCGTGCGCCACCTATCGGAATTATTTTTTTGTTATTTTGCGTGGAGGCAGAAAACTAAACGATGATGAAAATTTCAAGATCCTACCTCAACGGGAAGTTCGTTGAAAAACGAATTAATCGACACTGAAAACAGACCTTCGTAATTCTCAAATAAAGCGACTCACGCGCCACCTAACGGGTCCAATTTTTTTTAACATTTAGAAATTAATTAAGTAACACACACGTAAAATATCAGCCAAATCGGTCCATAATTACGATTTTGAGTTTTTATTACCGCTATCTCAGCCCCACCTAGCGGAATTTTTTTTTACAAAAATATTTCTTTTCATGGTAATAATACATGTTACGAATTTCAGCTAAATCGGACCATAAATGCGAATTTTGAAAATATAGCGACCCACGCGCCACATATCGAACTTTTTTTTATAATATTGCATTGTCATCGGGGTTATACATGGGTGCAGAATTTCAGATCAATCGGACACCGGGAAGTATATCAAATTTAGCTTGCAAGATTTGATAACAGACAGCCGTCAGGTGAAACTAAATAAAAGCTTATAAAAAGAAGCAAACAAAACGAATGAATTATGTATTTTTTAACTGGTATGATTTCATCCAGAAAAATCTAGTTGTATACTAGTATAGAATAGATATTTCCTGACTAGTATGGGTTCAGCCAGAAAATTCTAGTTGTATACTAGTATGAACTGGATATTTCCTGACTAGTATGAGTGCTGCCATAAAATTATAGTTGCATACTAGTATTTTTCTGACTAGTTTAAGGTTTCGCTGCAGGGGTATTTTTAACTCGGCGATGCCTAACGAGATGGCAGGTGTCCTCTTCTGCTACAGCACCATACCAATTGGCATACTAGTCGGCCTCTGCATCAGCAATATACCAGTTGCTATACAAGTTCATATGTATATGCATCAGAATTATACTAGTGATATACTAGTTCGAATATACATCAGGTGTATACCAGTTAACATACTAGTTCATATCGACGTGCCATACGAAAACTAACACTCAAATTTTGTGTCTGAAGAAAACTAACACTTTTATTTTGTGTCTGACGAAAACTAACACTTTCAATTTGTGTCTGACGAAAAAGAACACTTTTAATTCGTGTCTGGCGAAAAGTAACAGTTTCAGTTTTTCTCTGAAGAAAATGTACTAGCCAAAAGAGTTAGTTTTCGTCAGACACAAAATAAAAATATTAGTTTTCCTCAGACACAAATTGAAAGTGTTAGTTTTCGTCAGACACAAAATAAAAGTGTTAGTCTTCTTACAGAATTTGAAGTGTTAGTTTTCGTAAAAAATTTTAAAAGTGTTAGTTTTCGTATGGCACGTCGATATATACATCAAAATCATATTTGAATTTACACCAACACGAAAAAGCATTTGTGAATGACAAGAGAAAAAAGAAGCAAACGAAATAACCTAGTATGAATACACCTCAAAATGTATAGTTAATGAACCATAATGTTTCCTGGGTAGTTTGGCATTGACTGGTTTAAAGGTAATTAGAAATGAACTAGTACACGGTTAAAAATTTGAACCTGAATTTTAAACTTTTTTGGACTACATATATGATCAAACCAAATTTGGTTTCAAATTTAAACTACACGAGTTTTCAAGAAAATTGGTTAAATGAGACGGGTTTCAATTTCAAACCACAAATATTTTAAGAATTTTCTTAAAAAATTTGCCCATCTGCTCTACCACTGAGCTACATCGCACACATAAATGTTGTTGGCAAAATTTAATCTTAAATAAGCTTTCAAAAACAAATGAAAACAAAACAAAAATTGTAGACAGAAATGGTTTTAATTTTAAGCCGAACAGATTTAATTTAAAACCAAAAAGTTTTAATTTTAAACCGAAAAGTTTTAAGAATAAAATTAAATTAAAACAAGTAAGGAAAGCTGTCTGTGCCGAAGGCTAAATACCTTTCATGAATAAGCGTCACGGTTTTCACTGTTTGATCCCAGTAAAACCTGTGTGAATTTAAATTTAGCTCATACTGAAATTATCGGAACTATCGATTATACGGGGGCGATGTGTTATTTTGCTCCAATCTCATTGATTTTTAACACCGACATGCCACATTCTAAAATAGCAGTAGCTATGAAATTTTACTTTCCCACCTATCTAATTACAGGAGCTATCTACCAAAATCCGTTTATCGGAACAATCGATTGTACGTTCTTACGTGTTTAATTACAGGAGTTATAGCCCAAAATCCGTTTATCGGAATAATCGATTGTATGGGAGCTATGTGAAATGTTTATCCCATCTCAATGATTTTCAACATCGATATTTCACATAAAAAATAGCGATACTTACAAAATTTCACGTTCCTAGCTCTTAAATTAAAGGAGGTATCTACCAAAATCCGTTTATCGGAACAATCGATTGTATGGGGGCTATGTGAAATATTTATCCCATCTCGATGATTTTCAACATCGATATTTCACATATAAAAATAGCGATACTTCCGAAATTTCACGTTCCTACATTTTAATTACAGGAGTTATAGCCCAAAATCCGTTTATCGGAATAATCGATTGTATGGGAGCTATGTGAAATATTTATCCGATATCGATGATTTTCAACATCGATATTTCACATATAAAAATAGCAATTCTTACAGGAGTGTAATGGGGTGTGGTTACCGAGTGACCGCGCTCAATCCCGACTCTTGCGTCCTCGTTCGTGCACTCTGGGCAACGTTGAGCTACCTAGGCTCGCGGCAGAAAGAGAGGGAGCCCCGGGGGGGCCACTCTGACATACTTGGTTTAAGGGCTCACCGGGGTCTTTTTCGCAGCGTCTGTACACCAGGAGGTGCGGCTGTAAGCGGGCGTCTGTCTTGAAGCAAGCGGCTCGCTATATAAATGTGCAAAACTTTTCCCTCCCAATCCAGGGTGTTATGCGATACCGTGCCCATTGGACGTTTGCAGCCGGGAGGCAAATCGTGGCTGTAGTCGAACGGAGCCTCACTGATACCGGGCCGCCTCAGGGAGTACTATGGTCTTACCGCGGTATGGGGCTCTGCCGCGGCGGACGACACACTTCCCCTTACACTACCCTTGACCCTAAGCTGGCCTTGTCCGGCGAGGGGTCGTACGAACAAGATGAAGAACACACAAAATACAAAGCAATTAACGACTTCGTTTACTCCGCAGCAGAGAAGAACTATGCTGGAGCAAGCGAAAACACAACGCCGGAGGACAAACTCCGCCTCAAAGTTAACTGGGAGGCCGACAACGATGGAAACTACGGGTCAGTCATCCCCCAAACTGCTATCAAGTAAGAGTGACTTGCTGGGAGCAAGCAACAGTGCGGCTGCCTACGCAGTCAAGCAGAAAACGGCGGAAGCTAAACTTCCATCAAGCGCTGGTACGAAACCCAATCTCTTCACATCTGGGGCAATGGTCTCACGACCTGGTTTCAGAGTTTCGAAAGAGAAGGACGACGCCGTAAAGGGAGAGACCGCGATGGCAACTACGAGTCTGAATCCCCCCAAAGAGGCATCTCCCCGACGCTTTGCGTACTGGGATAAAAGAAAGGCCGCAAGGATCCTTAAAAAATATGAGGGAGCACCGCAGGAGAAGCTGTCGCCGGAAGAAAGGAAGATGGTGGAGGAAGCGAAAGCTCTGATACCAAATTTCCAGAGGCCCTATGTGCCTAAGAGGGTGAACGGTAATCCCTTCAAACGCCAGAGATCGGACGGAGAGGTAGACCCCCATCCGAAGCGGCATCAGGTCAACCCCGTAGTGGGAAAACTCAGCTTTGCTGAAGTAACCAAGGACAGAATCCTTATAGGTTTCATTGACCGAGGTAACGACCGTTGGTCCATCCCCAAAGACCAGTGGCTGTATGTCCGGAATGAAATGGGCAGGGCCCTCCTCCACTTAATGCGTGAGTCTCCGGGTAGTCCGCCGCGAGGTACTGACGCGGGCTGGCACCAAGGTCAGATCAAAATATTCGCGTGCGAGGATGCAAGAACTGTCGCACTGTATAAGGCAGCAGTTGCAAGACTGGGTGAAGTCTATCCAGGGGCAAGACTAGATGTCGTCGACTGGAAGGACATTCCTGCTCGGCCAAGGGCAAGGGCATGGATTCCTGCCGTCCCTGCAGAACCCGAGAATATTCTTGAGATGCTGCAGGTCTGGAATCCGTCTCTCCCGACGCAGGATTGGGGCGTCAATCTGGTCGATGATGTGGTTGGGCCCAATAGACAGGTGGTTATCACTCTGAATAAGGAGGCGCTCGAGCCCCTTAAACGGTGCAACGGACGAGTGCATTACGGCTTGGGTCAGATCGTGATCCACGTATACCGTGGCGATGCACAGCGCGCTGCTATTCCGGACGCTCCGGAGGACTCGGAGATCGAGGCATCGGAAGGGGAAGCAGAGGAGTCCGACGCGGAAAGTATGTTATCCGCCACGTCAAATTGCGATGGTGCTGCGAACAACTCGGCGATAGAAGAAAGCCTGCTTGACGAAGAAGGCCTCGACGTCACGATCGTGGCTAAACCTGAGCACACTAACGTTGCTGCTGCTTCAGACAGCAGGGTTCCCGCCACGCCAAATCGTGCAGGTGCTCTGAACAACTCCTCGTTGAGAGACAGCCCCCGGAACAGGCCAGACCTCGACGACACGCTGGCGGCAGGGATGTCTGAGCTCTCTCATGTTGGTGGTGCTTCAGATAAATCTGCACAAATCTAAAGCAGCCTCGGCTGTTTTAAGCAGTCGTCTTTCTAAAGGCGACGTAGACGTGGTCCTTATCCAAGAGCCCTGGGTCAATAGCTCTAGGATCTGTGGATTGGGGACTAAGGGGTACAAGCTCATCCAAGCCAATGATGAGGGCAAGGTCAGAACCTGTATTTTGGTAAAGTCTGAGCTAAACACCTTTCTATTACCCAACTACTCAAATGGTGACGTTACAGCTGCCAGCTTAACAGTCGGCAGCACCAGCCTAACGATGGCGTCGGTCTATATGCCCTATGACGCCGAAGAACCTCCTCCACAAAAGGAGGTGAAAGATCTGGTGGATAATTTCTGTACGGGCCATCTTATTATTGGAGCTGACGCTAATGCTCATCACGTCCAGTGGGGAAGCTCCGATATTAACGCTAGGGGCGAGTCTCTGTTTGACTACCTACTAACAACTAACCTGGTGGTTTGTAACGTGGGTAACGAGCCTACTTTTATAACTAAAGCTCGTAGGGAGGTTATAGACCTCACTGTTTGTAGCGAAGGCGCTTATGAGTGGGTCAGAAAATGGCGTGTTCTGAATGAGCATTCATTTTCTGACCATCGGTACATAGAAATTGTGTTAGACTTTATTGTTGAGCAGCCAGTTATGAAACGAAATCCACGCAACACTAACTGGCAGCTACATAACCAAATATTAGCTAGGGACCTACCAGTATTACCTCCACAAGCCCCCTCATCAGTGGGAGAACTGGATGATCTGGTAACGACCTTTACAACGGCGCTCTCAAATGCCCTAGAGCAGGCTTGTCCAGTACCAAAACCACGCGGCAAACATAGACCCCACTGGTGGTCTTACGACCTGGATTCGTTCCGTATATCATGCAGGAAGCAATTTAACAAGGCCAAGAGCATCGGTACGGAGCCTGAATGGCTCGAATATAAAGCTAAACTGAGGGCCTATAAAAAGGCTCTAAGGCAAGCGAAGAGAACTTCGTGGAGAAATTTCTGCACCGGGGTCGAAAAAGTCGATGATACAGCGAGACTTAGACGAGTGCTATCAAAAACTCAAACAGCCATTAGCTATTTACGGAAGCCTGACGGATCTTGGACCAGCACGGAAGGGGAAACCCTGGAGCTGCTCCTGAACACACACTTTCCGGGGAACTTGTATGATGCACCTGTAGCATCTGCAACAAACCTGGCGGTAAACATACCCATTACGGAGGAAAGGGTAAGGTGGGCAATCAAAAGCTTTGAGCCGTTCAAGGCAGCCGGGCCAGACGGGATTTTCCCCGCACAACTTATAAACACGCTGGAAATATCAGCTAAATGGCTGGTAGTTCTCTATTCAGCCTGCCTGGCTCTTAATTACATTCCGTGCTCCTGGAGAAGCGCCACGGTAGTCTTTATTCCAAAGGCTGGGAAGGCCTCACACTATGAGCCTAAAGACTACAGACCGATCAGTCTCTCGTCTTTTGCACTTAAAACCTTCGAGAGGATAATTAGCGATTATCTCTCCTCTACTATTGATAGCAACCTTATTTCTAGCTATCAACATGCATACACCAAAGGTAAATCAACGGAAACTGCGCTCCACAGCCTAGTCTCTATTGTTGAAAAATCATTGCACGAAAAGGAGTACTGTCTCGTGGCCTTTCTGGACATCGAAGGGGCTTTCAACAATATAAGGCCGGAGGCTATTAACACTGCTTTAACAAATCTGGGCATAAATAGGTCTCTTATTGGACTAATTGATCAACTACTAAAGGGAAGGAAAATAGTTTCTTCACTGGGAACAGTTGATCTTTCACGCTATGTCACAAGAGGAACGCCTCAGGGTGGTGTTCTCTCCCCGCTCCTATGGAACCTCACCGTAAACTCGCTGCTACGAGACACAAGGTGGGGGGCGGGAAGATAGTGGCATATGCAGACGATTTAGCTATTGCATATAGGGGCAAATTCCCACAAACCCTGTGTGACTTGATGCAAGTAGCACTGCGAGAAGTTTCTTCATGGTCCTCTCGCTGCGGACTTAGCATCAACCCGGGAAAGGTGGAGCTTGTCCTTTATACCAGGCGGTACAAGATACCACCGCTGAACCTACCAGAACTAGATGGCGTGCGCCTGAACTTAGCTGATAAAGCCAAATTCCTAGGCACAGTTCTAGATAGAAAGCTTAACTGGAAGGAGAATGTCATCCAGCGCCAGAGGAAAGCGTGCATTGCACTTTACACGTGTAAAAGAGCCATTGGCAAAAAATGGGGGCTCAGCCCCAAAATTTGCAGATGGATCTACACTGCGATAATCCAGCCAATTATGCTGTATGGAGTCGTGGTATGGTGGCCTGCGCTAGGAAAGGCAACAAACCTAAATCTGTTAGGAAAAGTCCACAGATCGAGCATGATCTGTATAAGCGGGGCGTTAAGAACAACGCCCAATGAAGCTCTCCAGGCCATTCTTGGCTTTTTGCCACTCGATCTGGAAGGATACCGGGCAGCAGCAGCATCGGCTCTGCGTCTAAGGGAAACGTCCGTCTGGGGCGCAAGCACTATTGGACACTCCTGTATTCTAAGATCTTACAGCTTTCTCCCTCTGAGCACAGATCGGTGTGCGACCACAACAGTCGGAGATTGTTGTTTTAGAATAAACATTCCCAGCAGGGAAGACTGGGAGAACATAGATCGATGTCCCGCTACTAATGGCGGCACTTTTATATACACCGACGGCTCGAAGTTAGACGGCAGAGTCGGAGGAGGGGTTTACTCAAGGGATTTGGACCTAGAACTCTCCTTTAGACTACCTGATCACTGCAGCGTCTTCCAGGCTGAAGTTTCTGCAATCATGGACGCCGTGACTTGGATAGGTAAACGCACCATCGGACAGGATATCTGTATTTTCAGCGACAGCCAAGCGGCCATCAAATCCCTTGGCTCTTACTCGTTCAACTCTGAACTGACGCTCAGCTGTCGTCGATCTCTTCAAGAGATGGCCCAACAGAACCGCGTGAACCTCA
The DNA here is from genome assembly GCA_964058755.1 of Campiglossa producta. Classification (NCBI taxonomy): domain Eukaryota; kingdom Metazoa; phylum Arthropoda; class Insecta; order Diptera; family Tephritidae; genus Campiglossa; species Campiglossa producta. The sequence goes on along the minus strand of CAXKVI010000003.1, from coordinate 61,126,018 downwards.
CATGGGTCCCGGGACACAGGGACATTGAGGGAAACTGTAGGGCAGACGAACTTGCCAGGCAGGGCACGACCAAGCAGATTCTTCAAGATAAAGAGCGCATAGGTATGCCGTTAGCCACGTGCAAGCTAATGCTGAAGGAGCATACACTCCGCGAAGCCAACGAAAGATGGCTACAAGCCCCAGGGTGCCGGATATCCAAGCAAACCTGGCCAAAATGCGATCTTAAAAGATCTAGACACATATACGCCCTAAAAAGGAAGGAAATCTCCATATTAATAGGTGTTTTAACAGGGCACTGCCTTATTGGTAGGCACGCAGCAAGGCTAGGCGTTCCCTACCGACGATGCTGCAGGAGTTGCAAAGATGATGAGGAAGAGGAAACGGTGGAGCACCTCATCTGCAACTGCCCGGCCTTAAGCGGAGCGAGAAGGCGCTCTCTGGGAGTTCCCTTCCTGGTTAGCTTAAGCCAGGTCGCGGAGCTAGACATAAAGGACTTGATGGCCCTCATCAAGTTATCAAAATGGTTCGAGGAGGGGTAGCGGTGTCGGTTAGGAGTGTCAGTCCCGGGTTTCGGCTATATGGAGAGTCCCAACAGCACTGGGATTTTCCATATGGCCGGGCCCCGGGACTGACTTTCCTAGTGTTTGGTGGTATCACAACGGGCCTTTTATTACTGGCCTAGGTGTGCCTTTGCGGCAGCCACTTCTACCTACCTACCTACCTACCTACAAAATTTCACGTTCCTAGCTCTTAAATTAAAGGAGTTATAGCCCAAAATCCGTTTTTCGGAACAATCGCTTGTATGGGAGCTATATGTAATATCGGTCCGATCTTGCTGGTTCCGACAAATGATTCCTATATTGGAAAATGGTGGCCGCATACAAAATTTCAGCCAAATATCTCAAAAACTGAGGGACTAGTTTGCGTTCAAACAGACAGACGGACATGGCTAAATCAACTCATCTCGTCATCCTGATCATTTCGGTATACTTATTGATGGGTCTATCTCTTCTTCTTCTCATACTTACAAACATCGGACCAAAGTTATAATACCATTTCATGTTCATGAAAGGTATAAAAATGTGGCAGGATTCGAACGAAAGCGCTCATGAGTGACAGCCGACTGCTCTACCGCTGAATTTCAATTATCTACATTCAAGCAAACCAAAAAAAAAAAAAATTAGACTGATTTTTTAATTTAGATCTTAAATCGAAACCAAAAGAAATTAAAATTCTTTTTAAACTTTTGGAAGGCTTAAATATTAAATATAAAAAAATCGCCTAAACTTTAGACGGGTTTAAAATTTACGCTCTTTTTTTTTAACCGTGTATGAATATATAGTCAATGGACTGGAATTTTTTCTGAGTAGTTTTGTATTGACTGGTTTTAAGCTAGTCAACAATGAACTGGTATGTATATGTCACATAATGTTTAGTCAATGAACTAGTATGTTTCCTCAGTAGTTTGGCTTTTGACTGCAGGGTACATAGGTACACACATTCGCGAATCGAATTGGTGAAATTATTATTGTAGCTAATTTAGTACCTAACCTACATTTCACAACAGACGCCTAATTTAAGTGCTCTCAAATGCATCTACTTGTGTAGGTATGTATGTATTTTTGGTAGTAATGTGCGTATGCCCAAATGCAAATACAATGGAAGCTTTATACCAAGCCCCGGCAGATAGTGGGACAATTGTCCGTAAATCTGAGAACCAATGAAATTGTTGGTGCGCTTGTGAGAGCGTTATGATCGCACTGACCAATCAATGGACGTCGTTGGTTATGCCCAGTCGCTCACTGACAAGCAACGACTCAACAACATACGATGTTGCTTTGGTGCTTGCGAGTGAGCCACGGAGAAAAAACAAATAACAATTCACAGTAGAAATTCATCTACCGGGCCCTGCTTTATACGTAGTATTGAGTTTGTGGTCTTCTGGACGTCTTTATCTAATTGTGATTAGAGTGTACTACTGCAATTACAGACGTACAATGAAACGTTCATACTTTTTTTGTTTACTCGTTCCTAGGCAATTCTTGATTAGCCACCTGTTGCTATTTCCCATTGTATTATTTGATTACTTACTGATTAAAATTATGTATTCCCGATTTTGTGTTGGTATTTCATGTATAGTAAATACATATATTTGTGTAACTATTATAGTAAAACATAATTAAAATTTGTGTGAGATTTCAAATTAGGGAATTCATTGCATTACTACTATTGTGTGCGGTCAATGTGTTAGTCCTAAGTCTGGACGTCATGACTATCCTTTTGCGTGTTACGGATTTTGTAGGCTTCGCCTCGTTTTGTGGCCGTTTCAATGTTAAATGCGCGCTCATTTCGGGAATTGGCATCACTCTCTTTTCGAGTATTTGTAAATGTTACTGTAGATATTGGAGGCTGGATCCCACTCAACTGCCATCCATTCAATTAATCGATGCATACAAATGGGTAATAGCATTGTTATTGGTTAAACACATGTTTGTTAAGTACGTACTTAGGTGAGAAAAGTAATTACGTTAGCCCAAAACAAACGTATCTGCGTTGATGTTGCAAATAGCATTGTGGGTGCAAATCTGCAAACAATCGCCGCAAATGCAAATACACCCACATACCTTATTTATATTAGTACGCAGCTCACTTATTTTTAACACCCACATTTAGGTCGCAGCTTCCCAGCTGGTTAGGGGGCTTAGAATATACCCGCGGTAGGTATGCCTGTCGTAAAAGGCGACTAAAATCCACATGGCATTAGGAATATGCAACGGATTTCAAGGTCTTGGCTGTGTGACATTTAGCTTGTAGTGCTTGCGTGTCACAGTGCTGGCAGCATTGTGGCCCCACCTTCAGGTAAGTGTGGCACGGTAAAGACTATGCCGATATGCATATTCCTTTTGCTAATTCCTGCTTCGGGTTGTGCGCTGGGTTTGGGACCCGCAACGTAAAAAAAGTCCCCAATGAAAGTCAACAGCTTTGTTGGCAGGTAAAACCGTTCAGACGGATAATGCCATTTAAGTTAGTTAGTAGTAGTTAGGTCGCAGCTTAAAAAGTTGGTCAGATTATTTAGTTCGAAATAATTTTTAGCTGTAATTCAAATTCGTAGGTAGAGCGTTGTTGAAACATCAATAGCAATGATTTTTTTTAAACGAAAACTCTGTAAAAACATGTAAATTACATAGTGCTACAGCCATTTTACACTTTTGAAGCGACCTAATAGAGATTGTTCATCTGGTCGAGTTACACACGAAACGTCCTTTAAAAGATTTGTAACACCCACAAAATCTGGGTTTAAGTCCAAAAAACCGTTTTTACAGTTCGTAAAAAAAAATTTTAAAAAACCAATTTTTAACCGATTTGAAAATTCTCAACGGTTTTGGGTAGCGAATTGTTGACTCTTTTCAAATTATATACTGTTTTATTCATTTGAAAAAAGTATGATATGTTTTTTAAGACAGAAGTTGAAATTTTTGGAATTTCCATCGGTTTTCCGGTTTTGACGTCATTTTTTTGGCACTAATTGATAATGAATGATATTTTTTGGTTCAATATCATCGAGAGGCAGCTACTACTTAATTATTCCAATTTTATTTTTTTGGAAAGGACATCAAGTTTTCAAGATATGCAGCATAAACCAAAATCTAATATTTTGGTCCCAGGCGCCCATTAGGCGTGTCGATTTGAAAATCGCCCAAGTGACAAGGAAAATATTATTTTAGGGATTAAAGTAAGATACTTTGCCGAAGGAAGCATACCTACTTCTAAAACCAATTCTGATTTTTCGATTTTTTACTTTTGACCTTGAGTACCAAAGTTTGAAAAATCCTAAGTTGATCCATTTAGAGTGCCCAAATCGTGCCCAAATGTATGACCGACCCCCACTAACTTTAAACCCCACCTGAGGGGCTCTCCAAAGAAACATTAAAAAAAAAACATTTTTGGCACTTTTTATGAGAAAATCAATGAAATGGCTATGTTTTTTAAAGTTCTTAAGAGAAAACTGAACTCCAATAAAAAGATGATAAACATTTTTTAAAGAAAACCTTTATATGAATGCTGTCAAAAAGCCTCAGCAAATTTGTCGTTAAGTGAAGACATGGTTTCGGTGTTTTTGGTTTTGAAATTTTAGTCATACCAAATGTAACCAATTTTTGAGATTTGAAAATATAAAGGTGGAGTGCACGTTTCCAAACTAAGGCAAACAATTTCTGAGAGCCTAAATAGAAGTTCGGTTATCTACAAAACATTTAAAGCCTATTAATTGCACTCCACCTTTATATTTTCAAATCTCAAAAATTCATTACAATTGGTATGACTAAAATTTCAAAACCAAAAACACCGAAACCATGTCTTTGCTTAACGACAAATTTGCAGAGGCTTTTTGACAGCATTCATATAAAGGTTCTCTTTAAAATTTTGTATCATCTTTTTATTATTTTATTTTTAGTTTTGGTGATTCCTATAACTAAATGCTAAGTTTCAAGTTCCTAGATTGCCAGAAAGTTGATCAAAAGTGTAACATATAACTGTGATAGTCGTAGCTTCGTAGGGGTGATACACCCTAATGTATGACATTTTGTGGCAAGTACAAGCTAGCGTGCATGCGTTCGTTTCCGGCTACTGTCTCGTCGGCTAGTGGGGTGGTGATCTTGCCGCTTGCGTCCTGCTTCAACTTACTACCACACTCTACAATAAACTTTAAAAGTCCGCATGCATAGGGGGAAAGGAGGATAGAAAAGAAGAGAGATATAGTTACTGACTATGAACGTTCGCCTTCCTCGTTGGTTCGCCGTGGCTGGTTTAGATGATATTGCCAACCGTCATTGCCCGCCCTACCATGACCATTCACAGATCCTATAAAATCAATGCTATGTGAAAAGTCCCTCATCGGACACAACACTCCTCTACCGAAAATCAACGTATAGGTGTCTACTCCATATTCACAAATTTATTGAAAGTTAATAAAGTCTCACAGAAAAAAACTTAAATAAATATAGGGTTAGCTTAACTATATATATGTATGTACATAGTTTTAAAAGAAGCTATTCAAAAGCAAAAAAAAATTGTAACCTCGACTTTTCCAAAAGATAAATGTTGCAAATGTACAACTGTATGCGTGTATATGAGCTACCTTGCACGTTTTGCCAACATTGAATTTGCATAGACATGTGAAATAACGAAAAACAATATAAAAGTGGCATCACTTACAATTTGTTGTGCTGCTCCCACGATGAAAGATCTTTCATAGTGTTCCCAAATACAATGTTGCTAGGGATGTTGCCCGAGTCGATGCTGTTTATACCGCTGTTAATGTCGCTGTTAATAACAAAGTTAATGTTGCCAATGACAAATGAGCTAATTACCATTATCTTTCGAAACTTAATAACAACAAAAAAAAATTCAAATTGTTAGGTTATTTATGTCGAGGATTACGGTATCAGAGTTACGATAGTTAATTATTGGTTAATCCCGACGGAATAGTTTTATTTGTTGATAAGTAGTTAAATTAACACTTCTATTAACGCGAACATTGTCTCGCATGAGATCTTTTTTTCTATTTCTCTTCTAATGCTCATTTGCTTTTCTTAATATTGAAACCGTAACGGGATGATTATGTACAAGTCTACTTCTTTTTGTGTGCTTTGCACTGATCCCCACTGCGTACGTATGTATCCTATTTGCATTGACCTATGTACATATTAATTATGGTACATTTCAATTGACAATTGTTGTAAATTAAGCATGGGCTTATGACAATTAGCACAAAAAAATGCACTCTACCCCACTTTAGGTCAGATTTCCGTAATCCCGCGACACAATACGTAGGCGTAGCCTGATATGCAAAGTTTTAACTTTTCTATTTTATACACAAATAGCGTTTTCTTGTGTTTTCGAGCACATTAAATTCATCTTATGAAACCGCGACAAGAAAGCCACTAAAACTCAAATTTTTAATTAAATTTCGAGGACTGTTTAACACTAGATGTTGTCCCGACGATCGCCACGCTAAACTGGGTTTTGCTGGTCTCTCTTAATCGATCGATCGCTTACGCCGTATGTCCGTATATGTAAGTTTTTTTTGTATCATGTACATATTATGCTCTATTATGTATTACGTAGATGAGGGCGTTTGAATTACGCATAAAATGCCAAATCTATATTAATGTCATACATTTTTTTTTTTGGTTATTAATATATATGGAAGGGATTAAATGGGTGATAGTTTATTTACCCGAATTGGACTTGGCACTGAAGCCACGTAGGTAATCAAAATGATGGATTACACAGGAACCGGATTGAATGGACGGATGTCTGAATCCCTTGAATTTTAATATTTCCTAGAATTTAGGATTAGATGTGCTTAGGAACTAATCTCCTGTCTTTTCCGCTAGATAGTTCTAATTTTGGTCTGCTTACCTTAACAGGTTATGGTTTCCCAAAAAAAAAACTTTTAAACACAAAATAATTCACGATGCTTACTGGTCTGCGTCCTCCAAATAAAAGAAAGAGGGAAGTTGGTATTCGTATCGAGAAACCATCTTTAATTTGTACTAAAAGCGAAATTTCGATGAGTTCGGGTTCCCTTTGAATAAAATTTCCTAAGTATTTGTGCAAAAAGGTAATAAGCAAATTTTGAAATAGCTGTGTTTAGTGAGGAGATACAAGGTGTTCACCGGAAGTGATGATAATTTGTATGCATTTTCGGGATTCAAATTGAAGGTGAACCAAAGTTCCAGATTTGGCTACAAGCGCCATTACAAAAGTCGATCGCAAAGTTCCCAACTTCAAAATAGTTTTGGAAACATCTTTATATGTGCCCCAACTACCGGAATTTTTTTGATTGTCATCGGGTTCTGACAAATGTGACAAGTTTCAAGTCTCTAGCTTAGCGGGAAGTTACTCAAAAATCTATCGCAAGATTCCCCCTATATTTTAGAGATTTTCAATTATATCGAAAAGCACGCCACCTTTTGGAATTCTGATTTCAACAAATTGTATACAAAACGCGTTTCCACAACCCGGAATTGTTTTGATGAGGGCTTGCATTGTCATCGAGTTGTGACAAATGTATCAAGTTTCAGGTTTCTAACTAACCTGGAAGTTACTGAAAAACGATCGCAAAATTCCAGGAGCGTTTTAATTTTTTTTTTTAAGATTTGAAATTATAAAGACCAGCGTGCCATCTATCGGAATTTTGATTTTTACTATTTGTAGTGTCACTGTTCCCTCAATGTAATGCCAAGTTTCAAGTTCCTAGGTTACCTGGAAGTTGGTCAGAAGTCGATCACAAAATTCTCAACTTCAAATTAGTTTTCGAAATATCTCGATCCGTGCGTTACCTACCGGAATTGTTTTGATGAGGGATTGCATTGTCATCGGGTTGTGACAAATGTATCAAGTTTCAGGTTTCTAACTAACCTGGAAGTTACTGCAAATCGATCGCAAAATTCCAGGAGCGTTTTAATTTTTTTTTTAAGATTTGAAATTATAAAGACCAGCGTGCCATCTATCGGAATTTTGATTTTTACTATTTGTAGTGTCACTTTTCACTCAATGTAATGCCAAGTTTCAAGTTCCTAGGTTACCTAGAAGTTGGTCAAACGTTGATCTCTACTTCAAATTAGTTTTCGAAATATCTCGATCCGTGCGCCACCTACCGGAATTGTTTTGCTGAGGGATTGCATTGTCATCGGATTGTGAGAAATGTGTAAAGTTTCAAGTCTCTAACTAATCTGAAAGTTACTAAAAATCGATCGCAAAAGTCCAGGAGTCTTTTAATTTAATACCCAGCGTACTAGTACTAGAACAAGGGTATATTAATTTTGTTCACATAACGGTTGTATGTAACGGCACAAAATAATCGAGATAGATATAGAGTTCCATATATGAAAGTTCCTAGGATTAAAAGAGGAGTTGATTAAGGCATTCCGTCCGTCTGTCCGTCCGTGTACACGGTAACTTGAGTAAAAATTCAGATATTTGCATGAAATTTTGTATACAGGTTACTTTCTGGCCAAGGTAGGTTGCTATTGAAAATGGGCGAAATCGGATGATAACCACGCCCCCTTTTTCGATATCGAAAATTTCGAAAATCACACAAATTGGCATGACAATTGGGCGTAACTTTTAAATTGATTAGGGTAGAACGATGAAATTTTGCACAAAGCATACTAGTATCGTTGGGAGTATACGTGATGTAATTGGATAAAATCGCCCTCCAACCACGCCCACTTTCGATATCGAAAATTTCTAAAATCACATAAGTTGACATAATTCGGTAACGGAAATGGCTAAAATGATATAATTTTATAGGTGAATCCCCCTGGCCATTCTTTTATGATTTTTTCCAAAAAATGTTATAGTGGGCGTGGCACCGCCCACTTTTAAGGGAGGCATTTTTGAAAATTCGACTGGTCGTAATTTTTAAACAGATTAGGGTAGAACGATGATATTTGGCGCAAAGCATACTAGTATCGTTGGGAGTATACCTGATGAAACTGAAAAAAATCATTCTCCAACCACGCCCATTTTCGATATCGAAAATTTCGAAATTCGGTAACGGAAATGGCTAAAATGATATGGTTTGGTAGGATGAACCCCCTAGTCATTCTATTATGATTTTTTGATAAATTTTTAAAAGTGGGTGTGGCATCGCCCACTTTTCAGGGAGGCATATTCGAAAATTTCACCGGTCATAACTTTTAAACTGATTACGGTAGAACGATGAAATTGGTACAAGGTATACTAGCATAATAGGGAGCATACCTGATGTAATTGGACGAAATCGTTTTCCGACCACGCCCACTTTCGATATGGAACATTTCGAAAATCTTATAAATTGACATAATTCGGTAACGAAAATGGCTAAAATGATATAGTTTGGTATATATCAATATATTATGATTTTTGATAAATGCCTCCTTTAAGGGAGGCATTTGGAATATTCGACTGGTCAAAACTTTTAAACTTATTACTTCAGACTTATGAAATTTGGCACAACATATACTACCAATATAGGTGATTAAATTGGACGAGATCACTTCCCGACCACGCCCACTTTCGATAAATAAAATTTCGAAAAATCACATAAATTGACATAATTCGGTAAGGTTAATAGCTAAGATAGTAAAAACTTTAGGTAAATCCTCTTAGGGTGTATATCTTTGTTATCCCGCTCCGAAAATTACCGCTGGGTATTTAATGTTCGGTTCACCCGAACTTAGACTTCTTGTTTTTTTTTTAAGATTTGCAATTATATAAACCTGCGTGTCATCTATCGGAATTTTGATTTTTATTATTTTTAGTGTCACTGTTGCCTCAATTTAATGTCACAGTTTGTATTGTCTTCAATTGTTCATATGTATGCAAATTTTTAATAATCTAGCTTACCGGGAAGTTCCTCAAATATGCGTCCCAAAATTTCAATTTTTAAATGAATTTACCGTATTTCTTGATCCGTGCGCCACCAAGCGCATACTTTTTCGTTCACATTGCATTGTCACGGAGCTCCGAACTATGTTCCAAGTTTCAAGTGTCTAGCTCAACGGGAAGCATTTAAAAAATACCAATCGCAAGGGGGAAAGCAAGGTGTTATATTACCTAGAGAGTTTTTAAATGGTACACAGACCTGACCTTAAGTGTCAGCTACAAAATCACCAGTACATATATATTTGTTGTCATACTTTTATTTATTGGCCACTATAGCAAAAAGTGTATTGTAAAATATTTTCAACGTTACAACTCCTTTTTTTGTCACCCTGATAACATATTGCTGGCAATAGTTGTAGACAGCCGGGTTTATGTCAGAAAAACAGCGTTGAAGAGAATTTTGGATGCAAGAGACGTTGAAGAAGAAAAACCTTTAACCATAAAAAAAACGTGGTAGACCTAAAAAGTATTCGGCGCGATCTGTTAGAGTTTTTAAGCCGCCTAGAAATATAATTAATGCTGAAGCAGTTAACTGGTCAGCATACAAAATAACTGCCCCACCTTTACTTGACGACATTCCTTCCGAAGACTTGCAGACATACATATTAATGGAAAATCCACCCAAACTTCAAGTTCCGAAGTTGCCCAATCACACACAAGCAGTTGAAAGATGTGTCAAACTAGTAACCTATGCAAGGAAAAACGTGGTTGGATACTAGGCTAGAGAGGGCTACATTTTAAATAAGCTGAAATCAAGGGCTGAGTTGCCATCTTTTAAAAATAAATCTGACTTTAAACTTAATGTAAAAAGCCTCAGCAAATTTGTCGTTAAGCAAATACATGGTTTCGGTGTTTTTGGTTTTAAAATTTTAGTCATACCAATTGTAATCAATTTTTGAGATTTGAAAATATAAAGGTGGAATCCACGTTTCCAAACTAAGGCAAATAATTCCTGAGAGCCTAAATAGCAGTTCGGATATCGACAAAACATTTAAAGCCTACCAAAAACACCGAAACCATGTCTTTGCTTAACGACAAATTTGCTGAGGCTTTTTGACAGCATTCATATAAAGGTTTTCTTTAAAATTTTTGTATCATCTTTTTATTATTTTATTTTTAGTTTTGGTGATTCCTATAACTAAATGCTAAGTTTCAAGTTCCTAGATTACCAGAAAGTTAGTCAAAAGTCGATCACAAAGTTCCCAACTTCAAAATAGTTTTGGAAACATCTTGATATGTGCGCCAACTACCGGAATTTTTTTTGATTGTCATCGGGTTCTGACAAATGTGACAAGTATCAAGTCTCTAGCTTAGCGGGAAGTTACTCAAAAATCTATCGCAAGATTCCCCTATGTTTTAGAGATTTTCAATTATATCGAAAAGCACGCCACCTTTTGGAATTCTGATTTCAACAAATTGTATTGTCACCGTTTCCACAACTAAATACTAAGTTTCAAGTTCCTAGGTTACCTGGAAGTTGGTCAAAAGTCGATCGCAAAATTCTCAACTTCAGATTAGTTTTCGAAATATCTCGATCCGTGCGCCACCTACCGGAATTGTTTTGATGAGGGATTGCATTGTCATCGGGTTGTGAAAAATGTGTCAAGTTTCAGGTTTCTAACTAACCTGGAAATTACTAAAAATCGATCGCAAAATTCCAGGAGCCTTTTAATTTTTTTTTTTAAGTTTTGAAATTATAAAGACCAGCTTGCCATCTATCGGAATTTTGATTTTTCTATTTGTAGTGTCACTGTTGCCTCAATTTAATGTCAAATATCAAGTTCCTAGGTTACCTAGAAGTTGGTCAATAGTCGATCACAAAATTCTCCACTTCAGATTAGTTTTCGAAATATCTCGATCCGTGCGTTACCTACCAGAATTGTTTTGACGAGGGATTGCATTGTCATCGGGTTGTGACAAATGTATCAAGTTTCAGGTTACTAACTAACCTGGAAGTTACTAAAAATCGATCGCAAAATTCCAGGAGCTTTTAATTTTTTTTTTAAGATTTGAAATTATAAAGACCTGCGTGCCATCTATCGGAATTTTGATTTTTACTATTTGTAGTGTCACTGTTCCCTCAATGTAATGCCAAGTTTCAAGTTCCTACGTTACCTGGAAGTTGGTCAAAAGTCGATCACAAAATTCTCAACTTCAAATTAGTTTTCGAAGTATCTCGATCCGTGCGTTACCTACCGGAATTGTTTTGATGAGGGATTGCATTGTCATCGGGTTGTGATAAATGTTTAAAGTTTCAAATCTCTAACTAATCTGGAAGTTACTAAAAATCGATCGCAAAAGTCCAGTATTCTTCTAATTTTTTTTTTTAAGATTTGCAATTATATAGGCCAGCGTGCCATCTATCGGAATTTTGATTTATACTATTTGTAGTGTCACTGTTGCCTCAATTTAATGCCAAGCTTCAAGTTCCTAGGTTACCTGGAAGTTGGTCAAAAGCCGATCACAAAATTCTTAACTTCAAATTAGTTTTCGAAATATCTCGATTCGTGCGCCTCTTACCGGAATTGTTTTGATGAGGGATTGCATTGTCATCTGGTTGTGACAAATGTGTCACGTTTGAAGTCTCTAACTAACCTCGAGGTTACTAAAAATCGATCGCAAAATTCCAAGAGTCTTTTAATTTTTTTTGTAATTATCTCGACCAGTGTGACATCTAGCGGAATTTCTTGTACAACAGTGTGTATTGTCTTCAATTGTTCATATGTATGCAAATTTTTAATAATCTAGCTTACCGCAAGTTCCTCAAATATGCGTCCCAAAATTTCAGTTTTTAAATTAAATTACGGTTTTTTTGATCCGTGCGCCACCTAGCGCAAACATTTTTCGTTCACATTGCATTGTCACGGAGCTCCGAACTATGTTCCAAGTTTCAAGTGTCTAGCTCAACGGGAAGCTACCTAAAAAGACTTTGCAAGATTTCGAAATTTCGTATGAAAAAGGTGGTGCAAACGAGAAAGCGACTTAATATAAAGGTTTTAATAAAATTGAAAAACAACTCTTATTTTGCGATCGAAATAAAAAATATTGAAAAATAGCTCTTATTTTGCGATCGAAATTAAAAAGTTTAAAAATAACTTATTTTTCGATCGAAATAAAAAAAGTTAAAAATAACTCTTATTTTGCGATCGAAATAGAAAAGTTTAAAAATAACTCTTATTTTGCGATCGAAATTAAAACATTGAAAAATAACCCTTATTTTCCGATTCGATATATAAAAATTAAAAAATAAGTGTTATGACCAACTTTTAAAATAAAAGTAACTGTTATTTGGGAGCCCTGCTTGCAGATATATTCATTAATTGAAAATCCACCCAAACTTGAAGTTCCGAAGTTGCCCAATCACACACAAGCACTAGAAAGATGTGACAAGGCTAGAGAGGGCTACATTTTAAATAAGCTGAAATCAAGGGCTGAGATGCCATCTTTTAAAAATAAGTCTGACTTTAAACTTAATATAAACTAATAAACGGGGGTTTCCGATGCCCTGCTATTATGTGCTTCTAACATTCCGCATAATAGTAACCATAGCCTGTATACTGCTCATATTGACAACATTACGCATCTTGCTTGGAACAAAAGAGAAGAGGGTCAGGGCTGCCGTTTTTGGTTACTTTTCACCAAAATGGTTACCAATTTTTCATTTGCTTACGTAGTTATCGCTTGTCCATTTTGTTTACTTCTAAGCTTTTTGCATTTTCTTACTTTCACACTGTGTTTTCGACAACATTAAATATTAAATATTTAGAGTGCTAAGTGACCGAACTATCTAGCATAATGAATAAAAACACTTAAACCTTTTTGTCACTTCATAATTTTTTATTGTACAAACACAATAACAATACATATGTTTCAGCACTCGCGTGGTGCCTTCATCAGTTGGTAGCGTTGAACTAGCCATTGTCTAACGTTAAAAACAAAGCATTGCTCTCAAAAATAACAATAACAAGCTTTACTGCAACGCTACAAAAAGACTTGAATACAGTGGGCCAATATCTCTATTCACAGCAACATTTTTATTTTTAAAAATATGCATAGATTCTCAAATATTTAATTTATTAACATTCGATTCTGGTTTGATTAATTTGAAGTCATCTTCACTTATTGGGTGCTTGTTTAAAATGGTATGTTCAGCAATTCCACTTTTTGGTTCGATATTTTTTATATATTTAAGGTGCTCATTCATCCTTGTGCGTACTGTGCGCGTTGACTGGCCAATATATTTCGCACTGCATATCACTCCGTCGTAATTACTTGGAACTTTTAAATCAAATTCGACAGAGATTCGACTTTTCAAGAGCTGATTTAAAGAACTTATCCACTATAACACCAAGTAAAGTTATATCTAGGTCCGATGATGTATATCTCCTTTGTTAAAAAATTTTCCCAGCTTGAACGGTTGTTATACAGGCCGTAATCACGGAGTGGAAACTGCTTAGATTTTCATTTAACGAATTACTTTCTTCGGATATCTTCGTTGACGATTGGAAACTAGGTTTCATCGCCCCTATCTTCAAAAGTGGTAAAAAAATGACATCACTAACTACAGGCCCATCTCTAAGCTTTCCGCAACATCTAAACTTTTCGAAACCATTATTCAAAGAATTCTTTTATCCGCTGTCTAAACTTTGTTTGTCCCGAACAGCATGGCTTCATTCCGTGTCGTTCTACTGTGTCTAACGTTACAGTTTTTTCAAGCGATTGCCTAGCGGCCTTTCAGTCTAGTGCTCAGGTCGATACAGTCTACACTGATTTCTCCAAGGCTTTCGATAAGGTCTCTCACAGTATATTACTGAATAAATTAGGATCTATCGGGTTTCACTCGACGTTTCTGAGATGGATCACATCTTATCTTAAAAATCGCCGCTGTTCGGTCGTAATTAATGGTGTTAGACCTTTGCCTTTTTTTGCAAGCTCTGGGGTTCCACAGGGTAGTATCTTGGGCCCACTCTTGTTCGTCCTGTTTAACAATGATATCAGTACTTGCTTTTCTTCTGCAAAATGTTTGCTTTACGCGGATGATCTTAAGATTTTTTCCGCTATTAGTAGCTACCAAGACTCTATGTTGATGCAACGTGACATCGATAGTGTAAGCAATTGGTGCGTAGAAATAGCCTCTCGTTGTACATAAACAAATGTTGTCATGTTACCTATGCTAAACGCAATAACATCAATCAGACGTCTTACAATATCGCTAGCTCGCCTCTTCGAACTGTTTGTGAAATCAAAGACCTTGGGGTAATTTTCGACCAAAAGTTCTCATTTACCAGCTACGTGAGCTTTATAATTTCCATATCATATTCCATGCCTCTTTTTGCGCGACGTCACAGCTCAGAATTTGCTGACCCATATACGCTAACATTACTGTATTTGGCGTTTGTTCGATCTAGGCTCGATTACGCCTCTTTTATTTGGTCCCCTTATTTTGATTGCCATATTATTAAGATTGAGCGGATCCAAAAGGAATTTTTACGTTTTGCGCTTCGAAGCCTACATTTTACAGATCCTGTGCCAGCCTATGAATCCAGATGTCTCTTTATAAACCTAAAATCGCTACAGAGTAAGAGGACTATTATGTCTCTGTCGTTCGTTCGGGGGTTGTTCACTGTCCTGTTCTCCTTGAAAGAATTTCCTTCAACATTCCGTCCCGGCATCTTCGACACACCGAGATTTTCTTTGTTGGTGTCTTTAGAACTCTATATCTATATATTAATAGGCTAACACTCTCCCCATACAAACAGGCGCAACCCAATTTCGTATATTATTTATGGATAGATCTCTATAAAATTTATAGTGGAAACTTAGAATGGACTAATCTGGTGTCTCACCAAAAAAAATTTTGAAAATTATTTTTAGTTTATTTGTTATTAAAGAAAAAATAGGTCTCCAAACTCTCCAGCTATTTTGTTATCTCCACATTCTGTTATACCCGAACTATACACACTATTCAGCACTCTTATAAAACTCCCAAAGATACACCTACCGCTCATTCCCTTACACACACACGTACATATCTATGCAATGATCCAACAGCTGCCACTTGCTTTTATTTTTGTGCCAAAAAAAAAACAACAAAATGTACAAAATTATATCATCTTCGGCATCTAAACACCATTTGTAAGCTAAGAAGTCCAGCTTCACTTCTGGCTTTATATATTTAACTTTTTGCCTATTGGTTAAAGTTTATTTTTTTAACGATATGATTTTGTAAGAAAATTCCACAATGTTAAGATCGAAATTTAAATATCGTACGGACTTTAACTAAAGAACAATTTTACATGACACTAATGCTGATTTCGTTGAACATGTTTATACCCTTGCACAGAATACTGTAAAAGTGTGATAAAAGTGTACCCGTTCTACCTGAAACTGCTATATCGATAAAACGAACAAAAAACATTGCCCGTTTGCTATGCTATGTGCATGAATAATTAGTTTTCGCTTATCAACCATATTCAATTGTTATTGCAAAATCCAATTTTTTTCACCAAATTTATCTGTCAAATAAAATTTTCGTCAGCTGATTTTCAGTGCAACCAACTACCCTGTCAAAGCTTCAGAGGGTAAAAAGTGTGAGTTTTTTAGGAAATGAAAGCATATTCTGTTTGACGTTATACCTTCATTTTGCAAACGAAAACGGAAAATTGAAGAGTGTAAAAAATACGCATTTTTTGATGAAACGAAATCACCATAACTCTACTTTTTTCACGAAAAACATATTTTTAGGTATTTGTTTCCTTTAGGGGTCAACCGCTAATAAATTAGCTAAAATTATGGGAGATAGCTCAAAAGACAGGTTTTGGCCTCAGGATCACGAGTCCGGAAGCGCTTTTTTAATTTTTTTGTTTCTATGGAAAGTTATGGTCAAAAAATCGAAAAATTACCCACTGCACGCATTTTTTCGCACGTTTTTAGGTACAGCCTAATAAAATTACAATTACCCCGTCTTTTGAGCTATCTCCCATAATTTTAGCTAATTTATTAGCAGTTGGCACCTAAAGGAAACAAATACCCATTTTTACTTTGATTATTTGATGTTCTAAGCTTTTCTCGATTTTTTAAAGTTTAATTCACTTATGAAATTTTTGGGGGGCTAAATATTGGAAAAGTATATTTTCTAAGCAGAAAATATATTTTTCATACAGTTGAAGATTTCCCAGAAAAATATCCCCAATCGTCTCATTTAAAGCAAATTCAATTTTCCTTGCTGAAAAAATAAAATAAAAACAAAAAATGAAAAAAAAACAGTTTTAAATTTTTCCTTCCACCGAGAATCGAATATAGGTGTTCTGCAAGTAGTAAACATTTATACCCATTCTGGTATAAAAAGGGGACACCTAAAGGAAACAAGTACCCATTTTTACTTTGATTATTTGATGTTCCAAGCTTTTCTCGATTTTTTTAAAGTTTAATTCACTTATGAAATTTTTGGGGGGTTAAATATTGGAAAAGTATATTTTCTAAGCAGAAAATATATTTTTCATACAGAAAAATATCCCCAATCGTCTCATTTAAAGCAAATTCAATTTTCCTTGCTGAAAAAATAAAATAAAAACAAAAAATTAAAAAAAAAAAAAACAGTTTTAAATTTTTCCTTCCACCGAGAATCGAATATAGGTGTTCTGCAAGTAGTAAACATTTATACCCATTTGTTACTTTGATAATTTTATGTGCTAAGCTTTTTTGATTTTTAAATAGTTTTTCTACTTATGAAATTTTTAGAGAAACAAAATATTGGAAAAGTATATCTTCTAAGCAGAAAATGTATTTTTCATACAAAAAAGTGAAGTTAGTTATATAGAATTAAAAATTTTTATCCCAACATCAGAATTGTAATTTTCAAAAAATAGGTTTAAAAAAATTTGTTTAAAAGAAAAATATTAAAATTCATGCACAGGAATGTAAAGCAGGAGTTATTAGCTTTCAAATGTTGTTAAAAAAAATCTATAGCATTACTACAAGCCGAAACATAATAATTTCAGTTGTTGCATGTTTTCATCACCTTAGGAAAAATTGCAGTATCTATATATTAATAGGCTAACACTCTCCCCATACAAACAGACGCAACCCAATTTCGTATAGTATTTATGGATAGATCTCTATAAAATTTATAGTGGAAACTTAGAATGGACTAATCTGGTGTCTTACCAAAAAAAATTTTGAAAATTATTTTTAGTTTATTTGTTATTAAAGAAAAAATAGGTCTCCAAACTCTCCAGCTATTTTGTTATCTCCACATTCTGTTATACCCGAACTATACATCACTATTCAGCACTCTTATAAAACTCCCAAAGACACACCTACCGCTCATTCCCTTACACACACACGTACATATCTATGCAATGATCCAGCAGCTGCCACTTGCTTTTATTTTTGTGCCAAAAAAACAACAAAATGTACCAAATTATATCATCTTCGGCATCTAAACACCATTTGTAAGCTAAAAAGTCCAGCTTCACTTCTGGATTTATATATTTAACTTTTTGCCTATTGGTTAAAGTTTATTTTTTTAACGATATGATTTTGTAAGAAAATTCCACAATGTTAAGATCGAAATTTAAATATCGTACGGACTTTAACTAAAGAACAATTTTACATGACACTAATGCTGATTTCGTTGAACATGTTTATACCCTTGCACAGAATACTGTAAAAGTGTGATAAAAGTGTACCCGTTCTACCTAAACTGCTATATCGATAAAACGAACAAAAAACATTGCCCGTTTGCTATGCTATGTGCATGAATAATTAGTTTTCGCTTATCAACCATATTCAATTGTTATTGCAAAATCCAATTTTTTTCACCAAATTTATCTGTCAAATAAAATTTTCGTCAGCTGATTTTCAGTGCAACCAACTACCCTGTCAAAGCTTCAGAGGGTAAAAAGTGTGAGTTTTTTAGGAAATGAAAGCATATTCTGTTTGACGTTATACCTTCATTTTGCAAACGAAAACGGAAAATTGAAGAGTGTAAAAAATACGCATTTTTTGATGAAACGAAATCACCATAACTCTACTTTTTTTACGAAAAACATATTTTTGGGTATTTGTTTCCTTTAGGGGTCAACCGCTAATAAATTAGCTAAAATTATGGGAGATAGCTCATAAGACAGGTTTTGGCCTCAGGATCACGAGTCCGGAAGCGCTTTTTTAATTTTTTGTTTCTATGGAAAGTTATGGTCAAAAAATCGAAAAATGACCCACGGCACGCATTTTTTCGCACGTTTTTAGGTACAGCCTAATAAAATTACAACAACCACATGAAAACTTGCTACTTTGATTGCAAATATCTCTTCAGAGAAGCAAAATATTAAAAAGCGCTTCCAGATTCGTGATCCTGAGGCCAAACCCCGTCTATTGAGCTATCTCCCATAATTTTAGCTAATTTATTAGCAGTTGACACCTAAAGGAAACAAGTACCCATTTCTACTTTGATTATTTGATGTTCTAAGCTTTTCACGATTTTTTTAAAGTTTAATTCACTTATGAAATTTTTGGGGGGTTAAATATTGGAAAAGTATATTTTCTAAGCAGAAAATATATTTTTCATACAGTTGAAGATTGCCCCGAAAAATATCCCCAATCGTCTCATTTAAAGCAAATTCAATTTTCCTTGCTGAAACAGTTTTAAATTTTTCCTTCCACCGAGAATCGAATATAGGTGTTCTAATATAATAATAATCGAATATAGCAGCTGACATACTAGATCATATATACATACATCAGCATCATATTTGTATCAGTAATGAACTAGTATAAATACACCACAAAATGTATAGTCAATGAACTATATTGTTTGCTGAGTAGTTGGACATTGACTGGTTTAAAGGTGATCAGAAGTGAACTATTATGAATACACCACAAAATGTATAGTCAATGAACTATATTGTTTGCTGAGTAGTTCGACATTGAATGGTTTAAAGGTGATCAGAAATGAACTAGTATGAATACACCACAAAATGTATAGTCAATTAACTATATTGCTTGCTGATTAGTTTGGCATTGACTGGTTTAACGCTAATCAGCAATGAACTAGTATGCATACGCCACAAAATGTATAGTCAATGAACTAGAATTTTCGGCGAGTAGTTTGGCATTGACTGGTTTTAAAACCAATCAACAATGAACTGGTATGCATATGCCACAAAATGGTTAGTCAATGAACTAGTATGTTTGCTGAGTAGTTAGGAAACCAATCCAAAGTTTCCAAAATTCTATTTATTTCATTCTCTATTTCCTCTTGAGAAAGATCAAAATCAGTATACAAATTCCTGAAATGGGTTATTCTAAACCAATGTAATTTCAGATTTAACGTTTTACTCACGCTTTATTATTTTTATTTAACAAGGGGCACTTAAAAGTATCGTGATCCCTTCCACAAATTTCGCAATAGTATAGCCTTATATATTTAGGCTTAGCTGGGATATTACCCATTTGAATTATTTATTTAAATTGCTAATTATAGCTTTATAATTTTCAATTACACAAAGTCGTATCTCTTATACATACTTTTCCTTTTATATTCGATCAATTCAACCCTCATGGCAAAACCTCACACAAAAACATCCACTTACAAAAAATTCATACTTAACTAAATTCTCCGTTTCCGGCTGACGTCTGGATGCTGGAACCATTGGAGGCATTGGTCATCACCACAGTTATAATTCCCGCGACGTTGGCAGACCCCTGAAGTTGGTTACCGATTTGGTGAAGGCATACCAAAAGTCTTCTGATGATATTTTTTTTTTGCTTGTGATACTCCAAGTGTGGAGCAAAAATGGATAATCGTTTAATGACCGTTTTCAACAGCCTGGTTATATTTCAGTTTGTTTGTTGTATTTTCTTTTATGTTGATGAAAGTTTTTTCTTTTTGAACAAGGATATGTTTTTTTATCCCTTTTTTCTTTCTTTTATTTTTTCGGACACTCTCGAACTTTTTTATTTTTATTTTTCGTTTTTGTTGTTTTTTCTTTTTCACCTTTTATGTTGATGAAAGTTTTTCTCTGAACAAGGATATGTTTTTTATCCTTTTTCCTTTCTTTTATTTTTCCGACACTCGCGAACTTGGGTACTTGTACTTTTCCCCCTTATCGTTATGCGTAGGTTGTGCCACTTAGTTGGACGCCAGTTATGACTTAGCTCAATGGCTAAGTCTTTTTAAAAAGGTTTCTTTACTTTACTTCGCACTCGCGAAGGAATTAAAAAATTCAACTGCGTAAGCTGCTGGAAACTCTTAAACTAAACTTTATTCAATAATTCGGTATATTTATAAATGTTACAATTGTTTACTTAAAACCTATTTCATCATATGATGAAATTCCCTTAATCTTGAAATGGCTTGGCCTTGAAACGAAGATATCAATATCACCATCCATTAAGAAATATCAATTAGATTGAGCTTAAGTCTCGAGTGTGAATTTAAGACTGTAGATTGAGCTTGCAACAAGAGTTTCAAGAAAGAACGATTCTTGTTTACAATTACGGTAAGGCTACTGTGTGGAGGCTATCGTTAACTTGCACATTGCGGCAAAGCAAGACATCAAAGAAGGACTCAATGGATGTGCTCTACTTGCAATGTGCCGCTTTGTCTCAGCAAAACAAAAACCTGCTTCAATGAATTTCATAAATAAACCGTGCACACCATGCGCGGTGGTAAACAAATTGTACCACATCCTTGAACAGAATCCTGCAAGGATAAAATTTTTCTTTTTATATTTTCTTAAATAAATAACTCAAATGAATGAAATAAAAAAAAATTTTAATTAATTTTTAGGGATTTCTTGTAGTGCGCCGGAAAGAGTTAAACAATGATGCACTGGCAGAAAGTAGAGGAGAAGATAAAAATTTCGGAAGAGCAATTCAATAAATCATATAAATGTTTGAATAAATGTTTAAAAGTCAGGGAAGAAATATTCCTAAAACACATATTATTTCTAATGCATATTTTGAAAAGCTCACCAAAGAGCACAAAGAAATTGTATTAGACATATTCTGGCGCAAAAGGGACAAAATATTAAAAGTCCTATCAAAATACGAATACGAAATTGAAATCCCGCATACAATTGATAAAAATATTGAATTTTCTTCAGAAATTTTTAATCCGAATCTTATTACACCAGAAGTAAACAATCACACAGCAAAAATGTCGGAATTTAATCTGCAATTAGCATCAAAATCTCTCCCAAATTTTTCGGGAAATGGCGGCCGCCGTGGTGTAGCGGTTAAGTGTTCGGCCTTCTACACCAAGTCGTAGCGGTTCGATGCCCGGCAAAAGTAACATCAAAAATTATTTAGAAAAACTCTGGCAAACTCTCCGGGTGTATTTCTGCCATGAGAAGCTTCTCAGCAAAAAATTCATTTGCTTTGCAAGTGCCGTTCGGAGTCGGCATAAAACTGTAGGTCCCGCCAACTTGTAGGAAAAACTCAAAAAGCAACACACCACAAGTTGGAAAGAAAAGCTCGGCTAAAAATCTCGTTAGAGGTTATGATAACCTGTTGGTATATCGCCGCCATTAGTTTTTTTTTTTTTTTACAAAGAGCTGGACGCATTTCTGAAAATAATAGAAATCATCTACAATGATTTAGCAGAAGCAGCTCAACCAGCATTAATCGATTTCGTTGTATACGTAAAACTAAGTCAAACGGTGAAGACAAATGTCACCGCAATAACAATCCCACAAACTTTGCAAGATTTAACCACAGCCCTCAAAAACAAATATAAAAACACAGCTACCATACCTCAACTACAAAACCAGTTGGCAAATCTCAGCCAACGAAATCTGAGTGTGGCAAACTACAAAAACAAAATCCTCCAACTAATATCAGCACTAAACTCAAGTGCATCCCCTGAACAGAAAGCTGTTATCGTCAACCTAAATGAGCAATACAGCCTCACTGTTTTTAAAAATGGGCTGAACGAAAGCTCAGCACAGACAATATTTGCCGCACTACCTAAAACATTCGACAGCGCTGTCAACCTGGCTCTGAAACTAGAGCAAGGGACGCAAAACAGCAGCCGAAATGTAATGTTTTTCAGAAATGAGAGACAGAAGTGGAACAACAATTACCAGAATACTTACAGGCAGCAGAACAATGGAAATAGAAACTATTATCAGCCTAGGTATTCCAGTAACAATAATACTAGACAGCAGAACGTTCCAAGGAATATGCCCAACCAGTCACAGAACGGCAATTCCAATAGGTATTTGAATAATTCCAGGCCAAACTCGAATAACAATTTCCAAAGACAAGGAAATAACAATTTCCAAAGACGAGGAAACAATAACTACAAAGACAGGGAAACTCTAACCAAAATAATCGCCGAATGAACGTCGTCCAATTCCAGGGAAACGTGGACGACCCGGAGGACTACGATGGCAATCTTCCGGGGGACAGGGAAATGTAGATAGAAATAAATCCAGAAACATCTTTGTCATCACAGAAACCCTCAAAAACTACCTAACACTAAATAACTCTGAATTTAACAAGCCGATGTCTTTCCTGATTGACACAGGAGCAGACATCTCAATTTGCAAAAACCCTTTCCACGATGAATTTGACAACAATACCGAAGCTAAATGCAAACTCACAGGCATAACCAAAAAAGAAATTTATTCTATTGGTACGGGTAAACTAAATTTCCTAATAGATAATAATAAAACATGTATAAATTTCCAATTGGTAAACGAAACTTTTCCAATAGCAACGGATAGAATACTTGGTAGAGATTTCTTGGTAAAACACCTATGCAAAATCGATTATGAAACATTCACCTTAGCAGTAAATCTAAAAGACAAAGAAATTATTTTACCAATCCACACAAAATTACCTAAAAACAAAACCGTAACGATACCACCAAGAACCGAAATAATTCTCCCAATTAACTAACAGATAGAAGAGGACAGCGTAGTCTGCAACAAAGAGATACAAGACGGTGTATTTTTAGCAAATTCGATAGCACCCGCCAAAGGAATAGTACACGTAAAAATTTTGAGCACTAACAGTCACGCAGTTAATTTAAAGGAGTTAAGGTTCATGACGGAGGGACTATCCAATTACGATATTTTAAGTAGAAAAAACGAAAGAAACTCATACAGTCACGAACGCTTTGACAAGCTAATAACTGAACTAAAACTAGAAAAGCTAGACAAAAATACAGAAAACGAACTAAAAGACATATTTTATAAATACCAATCCATTTTCCATTTAGAAGGAGAAAATCTTTCAATAAATAATTTCTACAAACAAAAACTTAATTTAACTGACAACGTACCAGTATACATTAAAAACTACAGACTACCACAAACCCAGCAAGATGAAATTCAAAGACAAGTTCAAGAAATGGTCGACAACGACATCATCGAACCATCAGTCAGCCCTTACAACTCTCCATTGCTTCTGGTACCCAAAAAGAGTAACACTGACGAAAAGAAATGGCGTCTGGTAGTGGATTACAGGAAATTAAACGACAAAGTAGTAAATGACAAATTTCCTCTAACAAGACTTGAGGACGTATTAGACGTTTTAGGCAGAGCCAAATACTTCACAACTTTAGACATGACAAGCTCTTTCCACCAAATACCCCTGCAAAACGACTCAAGACCACCCACAGCATTTTCGACCCAAGATGGTCACTACCAATTCAAACGTCTGCCATTCGGATTAAAAATATCCGCAAACAGTTTCCAAAGAATGCTAACAATAGCACGAAGCGGTCTAAAATCGGAAGCTTTCCTCTACGTAGACGACATCATCGTTTTCGAATGCTCCTTGAAGCACCATAATAGAAACCTCATAAAAGTTTTCGACAGGTTAAAATACTACAACCTCAAACTTAATGCAAACAAATGTCAATTTCTTAAATCGGAAGTAATTTATTTAGGACATTTAATAACGGATAAAGGCATAAAAACAGACCCAGCTAAATGCGAAGTAGTACGTAACTATCCCAAACCTACAAACCCAGACGAATCGAGATGATTCATTGCATTTTGCAATTATTATAGACGTTTCATCCCAGATTTCGCAAAAATAGTAAAATGCCTCAACTCTCTATTGAAGAAAGGAAAACCTTTTATTTGGTCAGAAGAATGCGAAAAAGCATTCAATAACTTAAAAGACAAACTAATTAACCCGCCCATTTTACAGTACCCAGACTTTGACAAACCGTTTATACTAACAACAGATGCTTCTGATTTTGCATTAGGAGCCATACTATCACAAGGAGAAATTGGGCACGATTTACCAATTTCCTACGCAAGCAAGTCTCTACAAAAGCATGATATCAACAAGCCAATTATCGAAAAAGAATTATTTGCAATTCATTGGGGAATAAACTATTTTAGAACATACCTGTACGATAGAAAATACTAATATACAAAGCTCCAAGGGAAATAAACAGCATGATAACCAAATACAAACTGATAGACGAATTTCACTGCTCAAATATCGCAGGCCACCTAGGAATTCGAAAAACTATTTTAAAACTAAAACAAAGATACATTTGGAAAAATATGAGACAAATGGTCAAAGAATTTGTAAACAATTGCAGAAAATGTACTCAAAACAAAATTGTTAGACACACAAACGAGCCGCTTGTGGTGACAGACACCTCGGCATCTACACTTGATACTATCGTGATTGACACAGTCGGTCCGCTTCGCATATCAAACGGTTATAGATACATATTGACAATGCAATGTGATTTATCCAAATTCGTCATAGCACACCCCATTGAGTCAAAAGACGCAAAAACAATTGCAACCACTTTGGTTGAACAATTAATTCTCAAGTACGGTTTCATAAAAACATTGAAATCGGATAGGGGTTCGGAATTAGTGAATGAGCTAATGAAACATGTGTGCAACATTCTTAACACTAAACAAGTATTTTCCACACCATACCATCACGAAACTATGGGATCACTTGAGAAAAACCATAGAACACTTAACGAATTTTTACTTTCTTTTGCAGACGATTATGAGTGGGATAAATGGGTTTCATATTACACTTTCGCTTACAACACGACCCCACACGTAGATACACTGTATTCACCGTATGAATTAGTTTTCGGTAAATTACCCGCGCTACCAAGCGATAACATAAATAAGCAAACAAAAATTTACGACATTGATGACTATGCCAATGAATTGAAATTGAGACTCCAAAGGTCAATACTCAATGCCAGAAACATTATTAAAACTGTAAAAGAAAAACGAAAATCAAAATATGACAGTAATATAAACAAGGTTGAGTTGGAAATAGGAGACCTAGTATATGTAAAGCTAGAAAATAAAAAGAAAAGCCAAAGCCCATATCATGGCCCATACAAAATTGTAAAACGAAATGGAGTAAATTCCGTAATAGACATTAATGGCAGACACAAAGAACTGCACAATAATATTTTAAAGAAATACTTAGAGATAACCTAAGGCAAACAAGCCGATATATGTTAGAAATTACGTAGACATAAATGAAATTACATGTAGGGAAACAGTTTGAGATAAGATAAAACAAACCCACCGACATCTTTAAATAATTATATTCACTAATTTAGAAAATTACATGTAAGCCAATAACACTCAAGAAATTACTAAGAAATAGGATAAACAAAAACCTACATATGTAAACAATAAATATAAGAAACTACACTTAAGCAAACCATGTATGTTCACATGAAAGGTATTTGCATCAGTGTACGAAAATAAACTTTATTGTACGGTACTATTTCGTTTTGTTTATTACTTCAAAACAAAATCCAAAAGCTGAGTTCACTTTGAAAACTGTAAAATACATTTTTTGAAATTTACATCCAAAATAAAAAACAAAATAAAAAAAAATATTTTGTTCTCTATGAACATACATTCAAACACTTATATTTTTCTTCAATCAATTGAAACGTTTGTGTTTATAAATTTTTTTTGGTGGAATTGTCACAAACAAAAAGCAAACGTTTCCAAAAAGTAATAAACTGTACAAAACTTAAATGACATGCTACTCGATGAGGAAATGAAAAGTATTTTGTACAGTTTATTTTCGTGCCCTGATTTGCATAACTCCACACAAAAATTTATTTCATTTCTTAAATTAAACGAAATAAATTTTTCTCTTTTGCGGTAAGGGTGTAGTGTACTCATACAAACCCTGCAGTCAAATTCCGAACTACTCAGCAAACATACTAGTTCATTGACTAACCATTTTGTGGCATATGCCTACCAGTTCGTTGTTGATTAGTTTTAAAAGCAGTCAATGCCAAACTACTCAGCGAAAATTCTAGTTCATTGACTATACATTTTGTGGCGTATGCATACTAGTTCATTGCTGATTAGCGTTAAACCAGTCAATGCCAAACTACTCAGCAAACAATATAGTTCATTGACTATACATTTTGTGGTGTATTTATACTAGTTCATTGCTGATTAGCTTCAAACCAGTCAAGGCCAAACTACTCAGCAAACAATATATTTCATTGACTATACATTTTGTGGTGTATTCATACTAGTTCATTTCTGATCACCTTTAAACCAGTCAATGTCGAACTACTCAGCAAACAATATAGTTCATTGACTATACATTTTGTGGCGTATGCATACTAGTTCATTGCTGATTAGCGTTAAACCAGTCAATGCCAAACTACTCAGCAAACAATATAGTTCATTGACTATACATTTTGTGGTGTATTCATACTAGTTCACTTCTGATCACCTTTAAACCAGTCAATGTCGAACTACTCAGCAAACAATATATTTCATTGACTATACATTTTGTGGTGTATTCTTACTAGTTCATTTCTGATCACCTTTATACCAGTCAATGTCGAACTACTCAGCAAACAATATAGTTCATTGACTATACATTTTGTGGCGTATGCATACTAGTTCATTGCTGATTAGCGTTAAACCAGTCAATGCCAAACTACTCAGCAAACAATATAGTTCATTGACTATACATTTTGTGGTGTATTCATACTACTTCACTTCTGATCACCTTTAAACCAGTCAATGTCGAACTACTCAGCTAACAATATAGTTCATTGACTATACATTTTGTGGTGTACTTATACTAGTTCATTGCTGATTAGCTTCAAACCAGTCAAGGCCAAACTACTCAGCAAACAATATAGTTCATTGACTATGCATTTTGTGGCATATGGATACCAGTTCATTGTTGATTAGCTTTAAACCATTTAATGCCGAACTACTTAGCGAAAATTCTAGTTCATTGACTATGCATTTTGTGGTGTATTCATACTAGTTCATTTCTGATTTCCTTTAAGCCAGACATTGCCAAACTACTCGGCAAACAATGTGGTTCATTGACTGTACATTTTGTGGTGTATTCATACTAGTTCATTTCTGATTAGCTTTAAACCAGTCAATGCCAAACTACTCAGCAACATTATAGTTCTACGCCTAAAAATTGTGTGGCGTATTCATACCAGTTAATTTCTGACTACCTTCAAACTAATCAATTCCAAACTACTCAGCAGACACCTAGCTCGTTTACTATACATTTTATGGATGTTTTTATACTAGTTCTTTGCTGATTACCCTTAAACCAATCAATGCCAATCTAATCAGAAAACATACTAGTATACAACTATAATTTGCTGGGCGAAATAATACTAGTCAGAAAAATCCTGGTTCGTACTAGTATGCAAGTATGTATGAAACTCGGGTTGAAATCATACTACACCTTTTTCAGTTTATATTCAGAAAGTTTTCTGAATATCAATTGTAATTTTCTGAATGTCAATTGTATTTTTCTGAAAATCAAATGGAAATTCTGTAACTGCATTCAGATCTTTTATGATCCGGCATCCGGACATCCAAACAAACCTGGCCAAAATGGGATCATAAAAGATCTAGAGGCATTCACGCCCTAAGAAGGAGAGAAATCTCAATATTAATAGGTGTTCTAACTGGGCACTGCCTTATTGGTAGGCACGCAGAAGGGGTGCCCTATCGTCGATGCTGTAGGAGCTGCAAAGATGATGAGGAAGAGGAAACGGTGAAGCACCTCATCTGCAACTGCCCGGCCTTAAGCGGCGCGGGAACGTGCTTTTTGGGAGTTCCCTTCCTGGATAGTCTAAACCAGACCGCTGGGATTTTCCAAATGGCCGGGTCCCGGGACTGACTTTCCTAGTGCTGGTGGTATCACAACGGGCTTTTCAAAACTGGTCTAAGTGTGCCTCTGCGGCAGCCACTAACCTAACCTAACCTAACTGCATTCAACTGTTTGAACAGTCACAGATTTTTAAATTTAAAAAAAAAACTAGGTCCCGCCAACTCATAGGGAAAAAATCAAAGCAGCACACTATAAGTTGGAAGAGAAGTTCGGCAAAAGTCTCGTTAGAGGTTATGACAACCTGTTGGTATATAACCGCCATTTTTTTTACGTTGCGGCATAAACTTGAGTATATTGACAACAACAATATAAATTAACTCTACCAATGCTCCTTTGACTCGAGTGTATGGGCCAGCATGAAAACAGTCTTACTTTGACTCTTTTTGATGTAAAAATAAGACTTAATTTTATCTATATATCATATGTGGGTCCGGAACTCCGCAGTGGACGACTAACTTAACCTTTATTTACCTTACCTAAAAATACAACCCCAAAGCCCCAATTACATAAAACTTTGACAAATGCGCGCCTCGTTTTTGAGCATTTGCAAAAATTTCGCTTCGCTTTACGTTTAAAAAACTTTGTATGAAAGTGGATCCTACAAAGTTGAATGCAATTGGGCTTTCACCTATATAATCAAACTTGACGAACGCGGAATTTGAAAGGAGCCATTGCAAGTAGAATTCAATAATTAAATTAAAAATACAATAAACAACATAATTTAAAAAATATAGAAAAAACAAGTAAGGAAGTCTAAGTTCGGGTGAAACCGAACATTACATACCCAGCTGTGCACATAAAGTGGGCGTGATCGTTCACCGATTTTTCTTATTTTCTGTGGTAGTACTCTACATAAACATAACATGCCTGGTACCTAGTTTCGTAAATCTATCTCACACCGTTCTGAAGTTGTTAGCAGTCGAATTTAAAAATTGCTTGACTCATAAGTGGGCGGTGCCACGCCCACTTTCCAAAATTTTGAAAAAATTATGTAAAGAATATGAAAGTTGATGTATGTACCAAATTATATTATTATAGCGAAATCAGTTAATTAGATATGGACTTTTCAATATTTCCACCTCCTTTCAATATAACTTTTATGAAAAAGTAGGCGTGGTCGCGAAGCGATTTCGTTTATTTTCTATAGCTGAATTTACCACAACAATAGTATGTCCTCTACGAAATTTCGTTATACTAGCATAAACTGTTCTGAAGTTATTAAGAGTCAAAATTTTAAAATTTCTTCAAATATACGTGGGCGGTACCACGCCCCCTTTTCAAAAATGTTTATAAAATCGGCCTTAGAACATCTAAATCAATACGTATTGCAAATTTTATCATTGTAGCTGCTTCTAATATTGAATTAACCCATTTTATACGTTTTTCGAAATTTTCGATATCGAAAAAGGGGCGTGGTTATGGTCCGATTTTACCCATTTTCAATAGCAATCTATTCTGAACCCAAATAAGTACGCATGCCAAATTTGGTGAAGATATCTCATTATTTGCTCAAGTTATCGTGTTAACGGACAGACGGACGGACGGACGGACGGACATGGCTCAATCAAATTTTTTTTCGATCCTGATCATATTGGTATATGGAAGTCTATATCTATCTCGATTCCTTTATACCTGTACAACCAACCGTTATCCTAACAAAGTTATAATACCCTGTGTACAAGTACAGCTGGGTATAAAAACTTGTGTTAACTTTACCGAGAATCGAACTCAGAGCCTTTAGCTCATTTTTGGCTGTGTATGAACTAGTATATCAAGTGGTATAATGCTGATGCAGAGGCTGACTAGTATACCAATTGGTATGGTGCTGATGCCGAAGAGGACAATTGCTTTTCTTTTTCTCTTGTAACTGCTTCTTTTTTACCTTGTAATTCACAGATGCTTTTTCGTGTTTGGGTAAATACAAATAGTCGCTGCTTTCTAAAGAATAAACTGGTATATTGCTGATGTAGAGGCTGACTATGATACTGGTGCATAGACCGACTGGTATACCAACTGGAATGAATGTCAAATTCGTGGACTAGTATGACAAGTGGTACGATCTGAATGGGCATAATGATTAGTATGTCCTGCCGCATAGGCCGAGCAGTATGTCAACTGGTATGATTCTGATGTATATATGAACTAGTATATCAACTGGTAATATTCTGATGCATATATGAACTAGTATGTCAAATGGCTGAGCAGTATGTCAACTGGTATGATTCTGATGTATATATGAACTAGTATATCAACTGGTAATATTCTGATGCATATATGAACTAGTATGTCAAATGGTATATTTCTGATGCAAATTTGAACTAGTATGTCAACTGATATGATTATGATGCATAAGTGAACTGGTATGTGAACTGGTATGATTCTGATGCATAAATGAACTACTATATCAACTGGTATGATTCTGACGCATATATGAACTAGTATGACAACTGGTATGATTCCGATGATTTTTTTAACTAGTCTGTTATTTGGTATGATTATGATGCATATATGAACTAGTCTGTCAACTGGTATGATTCTGATGCAAATAAGAAGTAGTCTGTCAACAGGTATGATTCTGATGCATATATGAACTAGTCTGCCAACTGTTATGATTCTGATGCATATATGAACTAGTCTGTCAACTGGTATGATTCTGATGCATATATGAACTAGTCGTTCAACTAGTATGATTCTGATGTATATATGAACTAGACTGCCAACTGGTATTATTCTGATGTATATATGAACTAGTCTGTCAACTGGTATGATTCTGATGCAAATAAGAAGTAGTCTGTCAACAGGTATGATTCTGATGCATATATGAACTAGTCTGCCAACTGTTATGATTCTGATGCATATATGAACTAGTCTGTCAACTGGTATGATTCTGATGCAAATAAGAAGTAGTCTGTCAACAGGTATGATTCTGATGCATATATGAACTAGTCTGCCAACTGTTATGATTCTGATGCATATATGAACTAGTCTGTCAACTGGTATGATTCTGATGCATATATGAACTAGTCTTTCAACTAGTATGATTCTGATGTATATATGAACTAGACTGCCAACTGGTATTATTCTGATGTATATATGAACTAGTCTGCCAACTGGTACAATCCTGACGTATATACGAACTAGTATCTTAAATGGTATGATACTGATGTGTATAATAACAAGTATATCAACTGGTATATTCCTGATGCAGAGGCTGACTAGTCAGCCAACTGGTATGGTACTGATGCAGAGAAGGACAATTGCCATCTCGTAGGACATCGCCGTGTTAAAAATACCAGTTGCTAATATGGAAAAATTACAGAACTCGAACTAGTTGAGGCCGCCCGGCTGACTGGTATTTGATTAGTATAAAACTAGTTAAGTTGACTGCAGGGAACGTACATACGTACATAGCATGCAACAGCCACGACCCACATGCATGTGTGTTTGTATAACCGCATTTGAAAAATGCATTTGACACCTTCGGCCAATAGCGTAGATTGAAGTATGTCAATGCTACGGCTGAGCCAGCGTTTGTTCTAGAGCTCTGCTTGGCCTCATGCTAAGCACTTCTATTGGCTAATGTAAGAAATTGCCAAGCTGAATTTGAATTCAGCTACATAGAAGTCGAGAAAGAGGAGGAGTCAAGCAAATCACTTTCTGTGATTTGATTTGTATAAATAGAGTAAGATTTAAAAATAAAAATAAGTAAATTATAAGTTCAGAACTAAACTCACAAGTTGTCTTCTGTTTTAATTCTCATGATCTTTTCCGGCTGTCTTTCGGGATAGCCTATGTGATCGGCTGAATCTCTCCGGCCTTTATATTCAGAGAGATTTCCCTTAAAATAAAAATTATACATACACTGACCCCATAGGACCACCACAGTCGATCACAAAATTCTCAACTTCAAATTAGTTTTCGAAATATCTCGATCCGCGCGCCACGTACCGGAATTGTTTTGATGAGGGATTGCATTGTCATGGGGTTGTGACAAATCTGTAAAGTTTCAAGTCTCTAACTCACCTGGAAGTTACTAAAAATCAATCGCAAAATTCCAGGACTCTTTTAATATTTTTTGTAATTATCTCGACCAGTGTGACGTCTAGCGGAATTTCTTGTACAACAGTTTGTGTTGACTTCAATTGTTCATATGTGTGCATATTTTCAATAATCTAGCTTACCGGGAAGTTACTCAAATATGCGTCACAAAATTTCAATTTTTTAATGAATTTACCGTATTTCTTGATCCATGCGCCACCTAGCGCAAACATTTTTCGTTCACATTGCATTGTCACGGAGCTCCGAACTATGTTCCAAGTTTCAAGTGTCTAGCTCAACGGGAAGCTACCTAAAAAGACTTTGCAAGATTCCGAAATTTCGTATGAAAAAGGTGGTGCAAACAAGAAAGCGACTTAATATAAAGGTTTTAAAAAAATTGGGATAGGTGGCAACCCTGCAAACCGCCATAAGTGGCAACACCCATGAATTCTGCTCGGCCTAACTATTACAATTTGTGCAATGTTAAAGCGCCATTACACCGCACCAAATTTGGTAAATTTGGCGAAAAATTGCAAATTTGGCGCTTTTTTCCATACAAATTTCATTTTCCAAATTTGGAATTCCATCGCATTTGGCCTCATTCGCTGAACAATACAATCCACAATTCCTCAAAATAGCAACCCTGCCTGTGTTCCACATTTAGAATTGCCCAGCAAGAACCTTAATGGGTAATTAACGTGTGAAAACTTTTGCATTATGCACTGTTCTAAATAACAATTTCAACTATTTTTTTATGATATTGGACCAGTTCCACTAAGAAAAGAGAGAAGCCTTCTTGATTCTTCATTTATTATTACTCTACATGTGTTTAAAACATCAAGGTGGTGCATTTTCTTTCGGTGGCTTTGTATTCTGGTAGAAGATTCTTGCAGGGAAGGTGAAGCCAAATGCAAATTTGCCAGTGTAAACAGGTTCGAAATGACACATTCAAATTCGCCAAATTTGGTGCAGTATAAATGTACTATTAGCTAGATCCTAAAACTTCACCTCCTATTTGATTTGCACAGCTAAACATTGTTGTGAAAATCGCCTACATCTTAAAGTCTGCAACATACGCCTGAAAGTCGGCTACAATTGCTATTTCCGTTGCATAATTCACGTTGCATCATCAGCAATATTCTCAAATTTTGCTCTCAATCAAAACTTCATATCGCCGCCTAAGAACTTAACTTCAAAAGTAAGTTTCTAACTCCCTTACAGAGAAGGGTTTAACATAAGCATGGATATACCCTCAGAGCCTAACTATTAAAGCCTCCTTAACTCCTCTTCTTTGATGGTGATGGAGTGAGTGTTATTCTATCCATGTGCCTGCTGATGGATCATCGTTTCGCTTTCTCGTTCGCTGTCCACCGCTGTACATTTATGAGTCTGCACGAGTACACCACCCGGTCACGGCAACTTGCTGCCGAACCAGCGGTAACCAAAAACCGGGTATCGGCAACTAGGCACCGATCCATCGGAAACACCAATCCGATCTACCTATATCCACCAACCGGACATGGGTAACTAGGCACGATATCACACTACCGGTTATCGGAAACACTAAGCCGATGCACTGGCATCCACCAACCGATTATGGGTAACTTGGCACCCATCCATCGGCATCAACCAACCACACCAAGCGAATTAATTGGCATCCACCAACCGGTCACGTCACCTGGAACCGATCCACCGGCATCCCCCAACCTGTAATGGGTAATTTGACACCGATTCATCGACACTCACCAATCAGCCGACATCCACCAAAAATCAATGGGAGCATGGCATAGATTTCGGGTAATTTGACACCGATTCATCGACACTCACCAATCAGCCGACATCCACCAAAAATCAATGGGAGCATGGCATAGATTTCCCAACATCATCCGACCGGCCACACATTCACGGGCAATTACCAACCCTTCGCCGCAACCATTTACTGCTTCATCTCCATCAACAACCGTCCACCCACACTCTCAACCACCCGCGTACTCGCAACCACCCGCGCACTCCCGCCAAACTCCCCCCATCATTCAGTACCTCGTCACCGATCCACCTAACCTACATGACTGCATAGCTAAAGCTTTACCCAGTGGCGCAGCCAAGGGGTGGTTTTGGGGGTTTAAACCACCCCTGAGATATAAAACTCTATATGTGAAAACTAGTTTTCATGACATGTTTGCAAAAATTTCGATTGCATGAAAATCGAAATACGTCAATTCCATAACAGGGGCCTAAGCTTTACATCCAAATTGACGCAATCCATGGCTGTTACATCCATACACCTAAGATACAGGGTCATAAGTGTGCAAAGGTACTAAAAAACGGTTTTGACCCCTAACTCAAGATTTTGAGGGTGTCCGGCAAATTTCTTGTACGCAGTTCTTCTTATCTCATTGAGATCTTACAGAAAATGCTATCTCGTCCCAGGTATTTTTTTCGTGTTGCGCAGTGTAATAGATTCAATGACAAATATAAAAAGAAGGCTGGCCCTTGTTATATATGTAAGTCAATATAAGGTTTGTTTACCAAAAAAAAGTTCAGAGCAGGTTAGAGCAGAACAGAGCAGGACAGCTGTCAAAATAGAAATAGAGCAACTCAGAGCAGAAATGCCATGAAACACTTGAATCTCGATAGTTTCTTTTTATTTGCTTTTTTGTTTAAATCTTCAAAATTAACGCAAATGCACGTATACAAAAACATTGATTTTCTTGCAAGCTAATTTTTTTGAAATTTTCAAAAATTTATTTTTCTGACTGACAATTGCTTCTCTGCTCTAACTTACTCCATAAAAAAGCTAGAGCAGAAATTTGTGATCTGGATTACTCTCGTTTTGTTTTGATCGTACTCATGAAACAAAATATAGAGCAACCTAGAGCAAGAAAAATGTTCGTTGAACACAATTTTGTGAAATATCTCAATCTGGCGTAAGCTAGAGCAGCCCAATAAACAAACCTATAAAGTAACATTTATTGGCAGGTATCTATGTATGTATGTATATTAGACTGGGCCAAAAATACCAAATTTGGTTTTTTTTTTTCAAAATTTATATTGATTTTCTTTTTAAGAAAGGTGAAAAAATTACTGCAATCATTCAGATTTTTATATTAAAGTCCAGAGGTCTATCATCGCTAGTTTAGATTTTACAGACTTAACCTCCAATTTGGTATAAAAACGACAAATCATTGTTGAAAAAACATCTGAGCATATTTTTGTAGGAAAAAGCTACAAAAGCTACCTAGACTGAAATTTTCTCAGAATTCCCGATTTTGGTTTGAAAATTTGCGAAACATGAAAAAAATCAACATCGAATAAAGCTAGATACTAGGGATGTCAATTTTTCGGGTTTTGGCCGTCCCGGGATTTTCGGGATATGCTTTTACAAATCCCGGGATCCCGGGATTAGTCCCGGGATTAGGGATTCGTTATTTCTAACAGGTTTGCTTCAAAAAGACTGGAGAAAATGTTTGTGAAACTGTCAATTTTTAAATAAATAACAAATAAAATTAATTAAATTTATTTATCCCTTATATTTTTTATTTACTTTTAATGTATTTCATTTGAATAAAAAAAAATAACACACTTCAATAGAAAGTTATAAAATATAAATAACTTATTATGTTTAAGTATAAATGCACTTAAACATTTTGATATACGTACCCTGCAAAAAATGCGATTAGTCCGGGATGCATCCGGGATCAATCGCAGAGGAACAGGAGACTACTACTTTTTCTAGTCTCTTTGTATGGAGAGTTTTGATCGCATTTGTTCGAGCATGTCCTATGGAGAGACTAATTGTACCCCTTTCATACCAGAACGGGTATGAATGTATACTACTCGCTATTATATCCAGACCGGGTATACATGTATACTACTCGCTTTTATATCCAGATCGGGTATAAATGTATACTACTCGCTTTTATATCCAGATGGGGTATAAATGTATACTACTAGCTTTTATATCCAGATAGGGTATAAATGTATACTACTCGCCATTATATCCAAATGGGTCTACTTGTAGAGTCCTCCCTTTACTATACCCAAAAGTATACAAAATGGGCCTAGTGGCTTTTTGTAACTATACCAGCTCTACACCCTTCCTCCTTCCTCGGATCTGTGAACTCAATATATTAATTTTCATGTATTTTGGCGAGCCAAATCCTAATCCAAATCCGTGATCAGAATAAGCCTAACAGGTTGCAGTTTTTCTCTAACCTGACAAAACCATCACAAAATAATATTGATCCTTTTTGCAAGGTTAGGGCCCAACCTCGTTGTTGAATTCTGTTATCGAATTCGGATTCGGCAGCCAATTTCCCCTAAGGAATATGTATTTAGCTTTATTCCATGTTGATTTTTTCATTTTTGACAAATTTTCAAAGCAAAATCGAAAAATCAAAAAAACATGCCGATGTTTGAGACTATAATACTAGAAAACGGCTAGTCTGAGAAAATTGGGGTCTATGCAGCTTTTGTAGGAAATTCGATTTCCTTGGAAAATATGTTCAGATTAATGGTGTTTTACAACAATGGTTTGTCGTTTTTATACCAAGTATGAGGTAAAGTCTGTAAAATCTAAACTAACGATGATAGACCTCTAGAGTTTAATTTAAAAATCTGAAAAAATTATAATAATTTTTTTCCACCTTTCTCAAAAAGAAAATCAATATAATTTTTGAAAAAACAAAATTTTTATTTTTTGGCCCAGTCTAATATACACAATGCTGTGTAGTCACTATTGACAACCGTAAAAGATCTGGATAACACTAATGCTTTGATAACTTACTTTTGCTAGACTGTTTTAATGCGGGTTTATATAACACATCAATGACGGCCAGTTGAAGTCCGTGGGAAAGCATAACTGCTGATGAGGCTTTATGAGCCTGCCAACTTTCTTCATAGTGCTTGCGCCGTCTGTTGTGATAGCTATAACATCATTTTCCATATCAATTTTGAATTCACTCAAGCGTTCCACCAAATGTTCGATACACATTTCAGCTGTCATTGAACTTCGGAATCGCACAAGACCCAAGTTCCAAAATTTAGATGCCGCAAAGATATTAACGTTCATAAAATGTTTGTTTGACACAGATGTCCATTCGTCAAAAACTACGCAAAATTTTTCACCTTCTTTTACGAGCTTTTCAATTTCATGTAAAAATCCTACTCTAATATTTTCGTAATAGTTGAGTACAATACTTTGTATAGTGTTTCTGGATTTTGGTAAATCGAAGCCATTACCTCGCATTACATCGCGTAGATCTTGTGATTTGGTGAAAGCTGAAAAAGCAAAACCATCAACAGCCGTCATCCTAGCTAAAACAGCTTCCATACTCCTCTCCGTTTTATTACTAAAAAATTTATGCAACTTTTGCTGTTTACAAGGTACAGGAGTGGCTTCTGGAGCTTTTGTTTTACGGCACACAACAATATTATGTTTTTTCAAATGCGTGTGCAGCCCTTTTGTTGAGCCACCTTTCGTTAATAATATTTGACTGCATTTTTTGCACTGAGCTGACTCGTCGTTGTCGCGCGCAACTAAAAAATAGAACCACACGGAAGACTCCTCTTCCGCCTTTGTTTTATGTGCAACAAAACCTGTACGAAATAAATTTCAATTTCATTACAGTGATTCTTTATTTAATGAAAATGAAATACTTCGTATAAAAATGGATGAGTGCGAGGTATTCCACTTCACCGAAGTTATAAATATATCTATATTTACCTGAAGTGGACGGCTTTTCAGTCATATTTAATTATTCTTATTATTCATCAATCAATTATGCGCGCAAAAATAACAATGAAACCAGCTGATTTCTACGTCAACCGTGTTGTAAACGCTAACCCAAATTTCAGTGTGGTTTCTTTGCTATACAAGAGGGATTTTTCTCACATCCCGAAAATCCCGGGATTGCTGGAACACAATCCCGGGATTTTCGGGAGCTTAAAAAGGGTCGGGATCCCGGGATTTCGGGATCCCGGGATCCCGGGATGACATCCCTACTAGATACATATTCTTAAGGGAAATTGAATGCTGAATCCGAATTCGATATCAGAATTTAACAACGGGCCCGAGGTTCGGCCCTAACGGTGTAAAAAATTCCAATATTATTTAGTGAAGGTTAGTGATTTAATTTAAAAATCTGAAAAAATTACAATAATTTTTTTCACCTTTTTAAAAAAGAAAATCAATATAATTTTTGCAAAAAAACGAAATTTTGAATTTTTGGCCCAGTCTAATGTATAATTATCTTTTTTGAATGCTTTCTTTACGCTACTTCTGACTGGCACTATAAAATAATTTTGTAAATAGTTGTGCTAGGAAAATATTAAAATGAAAAAAATTAAAAACCACCCCAAACATTTTCTTCTGGCTGCGCCCCTGGCTTTACCTAACAAAACTGATGGTTAAATTCTAGTGAAAAATTGCCATACGGCCAATTGGGACTAAGTAGAGAGTTAATTTAAGTTTGCCATAGCTTGCCAGCACAAGCAAAGAGGCTTCAGAGTCTTAGTCTCTGTTCCACTTTTTTCTGATCAACACGCTGTCTGATTTCAGTTTTAACCACCTAACCACATTCTTTTGCAAAGGCCCCGCAGCTTCCGCGAATTTGTGTAATCTACCAACAGGTATGGTGCTCTCCGTAGATTCACGGCCGCCATAACGTAGCGGTACTGTCACACCAGAGACTCCGGGTTCTCATCCCGGTAAAATTCTTTAGAAAATGGGTAAGTTGCACTTCATTAGCTTTTGTACATTTTAGTAGCCTCTTGTGAGAGGCATATGACATACATATGTACCTACCTCGAGCAGATTCTAAACCCGTAACGGCCGGGTAGAAGGTTTGTAGGTATTTCCTGAGCCGTCAAAGATTTTCGCCAATCTGTTGTCTCAGTCGAACCTTAGGATGGAAGCTGGAACGCTATCATCTTAAATTTTGCTTTCAAATATCTATGTAGAACTGTGTAGGTGTACACTGTACAAAAAAAGTTTTTCCAGTCCACCCCTAGGATTAAAGATATTTTGAACGCGATCCCAAAAAAATTTTTTTTTTGCCACGCCCCCGCTATGAGCTATTTACTTTTTTTGACTCTACGTCGCCATTTTAAGTCCGATTTTAATGAGCCGTACACCGTTGTTCATGGCTTGGAAGCCGCCACAATTCTTATCTTTATAATTTTTTACTCCGAGTTTAAGTTCTAGTAGTGACTCTAGGTATCTCGTTTTACATCATCACATCACATCATATGATGTGAAACGAGATACCGACAGTCACTACTAGAATTTGAACTCGGAGTAAAAAAAGATTAAGGTAAGAATTGTGGCGGCTTCCAAGCCATAAACAACGGTGTACGGCTCATTAAAATCGGACTTAAAATGGCGACGTAGTGTCAAAAAAAAGTAAATAGCCCATCGGGGGGCGTGGCAAAAAAAATTTTTTTGGGATCGCCTTCAAAATATCTTTAGTCCTAGGGGTGAACTGGAAAAACTTTTTTTTTTGTATGGGGACCGATCCGGACTAGTGTACAGCATCCTTGAAATATTTGAAAAATCAGTAGCAGCAAAGAGGTGACCGCATCAACTTGATTTAAATGGCATTCACAATCCAAAAAGATATTCTCCTGCTGAAGCACACCTCATTCTATTAATTCCATGAAACTACGGAAACACATAAACTGTTGATTTTTTTCTAAAGCCAAAGCAAAGTATGCTTTGATGGCATACTCAAAGTGAATAATCAAGAAAAGATCAGCTCTTCTTTTTGGTGTAAACAGCACGCAGCATACTAACTCATATAATAAGTCATGCCTTAGTAAATGTTTAAATATTTACGCCAAAGAAATGAATTTAAAAAAGAGAAATACAAAAAAAGTGCATAATAAAAACTTTCAAAGTTCATGACTTAAGGTAAATGCTAACTTTTCACAGCTACCGTTGACATAGAAACTATGGAAGAGTGCTGTAATGCCAAAGTAGTGCTGTAATAATAAAGTAAGTACATACTAAATATGTATGTCTGTATAATTGTTAGTGGAGATTGCGGCACTACCACATTATTAGCTTAATAAAGTGAAGAGTATAAAACAAAATGATTTTTATGAAAGAAATACAAAGGACCGCTTTTGCATAGTGTTTTGCAAAAAACTGGAACAAAAAAAAACGTTGGCGGTGAAGCCCTAATAAAATAAAGGAAATTAATATTAAAGTTAAATTGAAGCTGTTACAAAATGATAAAAAAAGATGGTCAAATATATATGTTCGGTATGTAGCTTTTTGAAAATCAAAAGAATTTTGTATGCAGTGTATTTTTTAAGATTATTGATATGATATGTCTAGCCGTTATCAAAATAACGTTTAATACCAGTTTTATGCTAATATTTCAGAGTTTTTGCGCAACCACATTTCGACCGATAACTCTTTTATCGATATATATATCGAAATATACCAAAATCCAAATGAAAGCTGTGGTCTTCCCCATTGGTTTGATACCGATTTTGTGCGAATATTCCAAAGTTTACCCCAAACCACATTTTGACCGATAACTCTATTATCGATAAATATATCCAAATGAAGCAAAGTCCAAATGAAAGCTAGGGTCTTCCCCATTCGTTTGATACCGATTTTGTGCGAATATTCCAAAGTTTACCCCAAACTACATTTTACCCGATAACTCCGTTATCGATAAATATGTATATCGAAATGAAACAGAATCCAAATGAAAGCTGTGGTCCTCCCCTTTCGTTTGATACCAATTTTGTGCAAATATTTAAAAGTTTACCAAAAACCACATTTTGACCGATAACTCTGTCATCAATAAATATATCGGAATGAACCAAAGTCCAAATGAAAGCTGTGGTCTTCCCCATTCGTTTGATACCAATTTTGTGCAAATATTCCAAAGTTTACCCGAAACCACATTTTGACCGATAGCTCTGTTATCGATAAATATACCGAAATGAACCAAAGTCCAAATGAAAGCTGTGGTCTTCCCCATTCGTTTGATACCAATTTTGTGCAAATACATACATGTATATTTGCATTTTTGACAATTTCTGAATGAAAAAATGGGAAATCTAAAAGAAATGCTAATTTTTGAGGCTAGAATACTAGATAACAGCTAGTCTGAAAAAATTTGGTCAATTCAACTTTGTAGGGAATTCGATTTCCTTCAAAAATATGTTCAGGTAAATGGTGTTTTACAAGAATGGTTTGTCGTTTTTATACCAAATATGAGGTAAAGCAGGGGCAGTGAAATAACGCCCGCGGGCGTTATTTCCTCTTCAAAAGGAAACAGTGCTATTTCTTTTTGATAACGGGCGTTATTTCCTTTTGAAAGAGAAATAACGCCCGCGGGCACTATTTCCTTTTAATTGGAAATAACGCCCGCGGGCATAATTTCCTTTTTAAAAAGGAAATAAAGCCCGCGGGCGCTCTTTCCTTTTGTAGCGGGCGTTATTTCCCTTTTGAAAAAGAAATAACGCCCGAAATTTAAAGTTCTCGAAAAAAATAAAAAATAAAATAAAATAATAAAAATTATTAAATCTTTGCATTCCTT
Source organism: Campiglossa producta (assembly GCA_964058755.1). NCBI lineage: Eukaryota > Metazoa > Arthropoda > Insecta > Diptera > Tephritidae > Campiglossa > Campiglossa producta. The sequence goes on along the minus strand of CAXKVI010000003.1, from coordinate 61,083,845 downwards.
TATTATAAAAAATAAAAATTTGGAATTAAAAATCGCGCGATCTTTCATTCCAAATTTTCGCCTGCGGCGCTTTTTTTAATAGACCCAGTATTTTTATCTCAGTTTCGAGTAAATGATAAATTAATAAGGATAAATATTTTAAATTTTTATTAAAAAAAAAATTAAAATTTGGAATTAAAAATCGCGCGATTTTTTATTCCTAATTTTCGCCTGCGGCACTTTTTTAATAGACCCAGTATTTTTAACTCAGTTTTGAGTAAATGTTAGAATAATGAGGCTAAATATTTTAAATTTTTATTAAAATAAAAAATGAAAATTTGGAATTAAATATCGCGTGATTTTTTATTCCTAATTTTCGCCTGCGGCGTTTTTTTTAATAAACCCAGTATTTTAAACTCAGCCTTGACTAAATGTTAGATTAATGAGGCTAAATATTTAAAATTTTTACTAAAATAAAAAATGAAAATTTGGAATTAAAAATCGCGCGATTTTTTATGCCAAATATTCGCCTGCGGCACTTTTTTTAATAGACCCAGTATTTTTAACTCAGTTTTGAGTAAATGATAAATTAATAAGGCTAAATATTTTAAATTTTTATTAAAATAAAAAATGAAAATTCGGAATTAAAAATCGCGCGATTTTTTATTCCAAATTTTCGCCTGCGGCCCTTTTTGTAAAAGACCCAGTATTTTTAACTCCGTTTTGAGTAAATGATAAATTAATAAGGCTAAATATTTTAAATTTTTATTAAAATAAAAAATTTAAATTTAGAATTAAAAACCGCGCGATTTTTTATGAAAAAAAAATAATTTTTTCCAATTATTGTTAAATTAATAAGACTGAATATTTTAAATTTTTATCAAAATAAAAAATGAAAATTTAAATTTCCACACGCGGCTATTTACTTTTGAAAGCGGGCGTAATTTCCTTTTGTCGGCGGGCGTTATTTCCCTTTTAAAAAGGAAATAACACCCGCGGGCGTTATTTCACTGCACCGGTAAAGCATGTAAAATCTTAAGTTTAAGAATCTGAATTTTTTTTGGCTCAGCCTTATGTACAATGTACATAAGGGTGGATCGACAAAAAAAAGTTTCGTTTTTCCAGATATTTTGAAGGCGACCCAAAATTTTTTTTTTTTTGCCACGCCCCCCCGATGGGCTATTTACTTTTTTTGACACTACGTCGCCATTTTAAGTCCGATTTTAATGAGCCGCACACTGTTGTCCATGGCTTGGAAGCCGACACAATTCTTACCTTAATAATTTTTTACTCCGAGTTCAAATTCTAGTAGTGACTGTCGGTATCTCCTTTCACATCATCACATCACATCATATGATGTGAAACGAAATACCAGCAGTCACTACTAGAATTTGAACTCGGAGTAAAAAATGATTAAGGTAAGAAATGTGGCGGCTTCCAAGCCATGGACATCGGTGTGCGCCTCATTAAAATCGGACTTAAAATGGCGACGTAGGATCAAAAAAAGTAAATAGCCCATCAGGGGGGCGTGGCAAAAAAAAAAAAAAGTTTTGGGATCGCCTTCAAAACATCTTTAATCCTAGGGGTGGACTGGAAAACTTTTTTTTTGTATGGGGACCGATCCGGGCTAATCTACATTATACTTTCCCAAAATTTCAAAGTTGTTTTATTTAAACGCATAGGTACACCCTAATTTTGGCCATTATGCATCAAAAACTACCCTGACAAAGTTTTATGGAACTCGGACGACGGCAACCCATGCCGACTTGAACTCCACTGCGTTTTGCAAATTTAGTTTTTATTTATTCGTTTTACTCATATTACTCCTTACAAGGGCTTCATAATATATAAATCGTTATTTTTTTATCCCCTGTGCATCTCCTTTAAAGAATGTCAACATAATGTAGAAATGTTGTTACTAATTAAAAAAATAATAAATAAAAAATAGAATAAAAAAATATATTTAATTTAAAATGCTTTTAAAATGAACTAAAAACTGCAAAATAATTTCTCCTCTGCCTACATAGATTCAGCACCACGAAGAGCTTGTCCTGAAAATTTGTGAGTGTGAATTCTTACAGGTATTAATCAGTACTTGATTGAGTAAGATTGATATGTATAAAAACATTTGGCGCTTGATATAGAGTGAAAAGGGGATCTTTTGAGGAAAGCTCAAATCGGAAATATGATTGTTAGAAAGTTATGTAACCCAGAGGAGAAATTATTTTGCAGTTTTTAGTTCATTTTAAAAACATTTTAAAATAAAAATATTTTTTTTATTCTATTTTTTATTTTATACTTGTTAGTTGAGAGTCTGTGAAAGTTTTTTAAGATTGTAATCGGATATTCTGTCAGGTTTCATAAAATACCTTTTATATTTTAATTTTAAATTTATTAACATATAGTGGTATTCATGTATAACTTTGCGAAACGCGTAAATCTATGCAGCACAGTTGGATGAACGCTAAAGATAAATTAAAACTTTATGTCAAACAAATACATTTTATTTCAAATTCCCTTTAAAAAAGTAATTTTTTAGTATATTCTACTTCTGTCTAGTGTGCATTGAATGCATTAAATACATTTCATGTCGAACAGCTTCATCGAATTAGGTAAATTTACGAGCTTTTACACACAAATTTTCACCAAGTTTGTGTTAACTTGGTTCCCTACAAATTTTGACAGCTCATTTACGCATTTGGCAATTTTCTATGTTAATAGGCTTTACGCGATGTTTCTATGGTTACATGAATACCATTATTCTATTTAACGAGAAAAAATAAACAATATTAGCATTTATTTGCACGAAATTTCGTTTGCATTTACATTTTATTTACTTTTGCGCACTTATCGTTTTTGACATTGTTCTATCAAATCTGCCATCACTACTATTTACATACTTTGACAGCTAAACGCTATTGCACATACTTTGCTTTCATCATCATTCTTCTTTATACCTTTGTGTTAATAAAACGTGCTAAGCAAAATTCTTCTAGAATAAAATCGAATAATCTAATAGGTTATGGGCCACAGCACGCTTCCACTGCGCTGAAAGGGAGTGCCACTAAATCCCCAAAAACAAAATCCCAAAACACAAAATACCCAGCATTTAAAAAATCCCCAAAAAAATTATGCCCAAAATCAAAATCCCCAAAACAAAAATCCCCAAATCCAAAATCCCCAAAATTAAAATCCCCAAACATAAAACCCCCATGTTTTGAATAAACCATGTAAAAAAGTTATTCGGGGTAAAAAGTCGAGAAAAATAAAAAAACTCTTTTTCCTGACTTTCGCCAAGAATAACTTTTTTCGCACAACGCGGATCGATGCGAATTTTTCAGTTTTCTTCCTGGGGGCGAACCTAAGCTCCTGACAAAAAAAATGGCTCTGTGGGATATTTTGTTTTACAACATAAACTAAATTTACCGGATTAGTATCTTTTTATATTATGCAAGGAGAAAAGGTGACTCTAGCTCGTGAACTATAGGCCTTACAAAAATAGCTATTATCATTGTCAATGGGGAACTTCGTGACAAGAAAACGGTAAAAGAAAATTTTTCTCCGCATACAAAAGTTTTCGAGAAAAATCCCTAAAACTGCATTCGTGGCAGATATTTTCTTATAATTTCCAGAGCTGATTTTACAGTCGCGATATTTCAGAACTGCCCTGCAGTCAAATTCCGAACCACTCAACACACATACTAGTTCATTGACTAAACATTTTGTGGCATATGCATACCAGTTCATTTCTGATTACACTGTGCAACAAGATTTTACGTAATTGATGAAACCAATTGGAAATGAAACTTTAGCCCTCCCATATCAAAACTTCATACTAGGTATTTGGTCTATACGTCTGGTTTCTTTGTTATTTTTATTACCACGCTTTTATTAGGTTCACTTGTATGTTTGTTTGTTTGTTTGCTTGCTTGTATGTATGTAACTCTCGTTCGGTTTAAGCCCCAGTGGCCCATAAACCGTAAAATGTCCCTAAAATATGGGTATCAAACGAAAGGGGAGGGCCCCAGGTTTCATTTGGACATCGACATATTTCGATAAATTTATCGATAACTGAGTTATCGGTCAAAATATGATTGCCCAAAAACCTAAAAAATTCCATACAATATGGGTATCAAACGAAAGGGGAGGGCCCCAGGTTTCATTTGGACATCGACATATTTCGATAAATTTATCGATAACTGAGTTATCGGTCAAAATATGATTGCCCAAAACCTCAAAAATTCCCTACAATATGGGTATCAAACGAAAGGGGAGGGCCCCAGGTTTCATTTGGACATCAACATATTTCGATAAATTTATCGATAACTGAGTTATCGGTCAAAATGTGGTTGCCCGAAAACCTTAAAATTTCCCTACAATATGGGTATCAAACGAAAGGTGAAGGCCCCAGGTCTCTTTTGGACATGGACATATTTCGATAAATTTATCGATAACTGAATAATCGGTCAAAATATGATTGCCCAAAAAGCTAAAAAATTCCCTACAATATGGGTATCAAACGAAAGGGGAGGGTCCCAGGTTTTATATGGACATCGACATATTTCGATAAATTTATCGATAACTGAGTTATCGGTCAAAATATGATTGCCCAAAAACCTCAAAAACTCCCTACAATATGAGTATCAAACGAAAGGGGAGGGCCCCAGGTTTCATTTGGACATCGACATATTTCGATAAATTTATCGATAACTGAGTTATCGGTCAAAATGTGGTTGCCCGAAAACCTTAAAATTTCCCTACAATATGGGTATCAAACGAAAGTTGAAGGCCCCAGGTCTCTTTTGGACATCGACATATTTCGATAAATTTATCGATAACTGAATAATCGGTCAAAATATGATTCCCCAAAAAGCTAAAAAATTCCCTACAATATGGGTATCAAACGAAAGGGGAGGGCCCAGGTTTCATTTGGACATTGACATATTTCGATAAATTTATCGATAACTGAGTTATCGGTCAAAATATGATTGCCCAAAAACCTAAAAAATTCCCTACGATATGTGTATCAAACGAAAAGTGAAGGCCCCAGGTTTCATTTGGACATCGACATACTTCGATAAATTTATCGATAACTGAGTTATAGGTCAAAATATGATTGCCCAAAAACCTGAAAAATTCCATACAATATGGGTATCAAACGAAAGGTGAGGGCCCCAGGTTTCACTTGGACACCAAAATATTTCGATAAATTTATCGATAACTGAGTTATCGGTCAAAATATAATTGCCCAAAAACCTAAAAAATTCCCTACAATATGGGTATCAACCGAAAGGTGAGGGCCCCAGGTGTCACTTGGACATCGACATATTTCGATAAATTTATCGATAACTGAGTTATCGGTCAAAATATAATTGCCCAAAAACCTAAAAAATTCCCTACAATATGGGTATCAAACGAAAGGGAAAGGCCCCAGGTTTCATTTGGACATCGACATACTTCGATAAATTTATCGAAAACTGAGTTATCGGTCAAAATATGATTGCCCAAAAACATAAAAAATTCCCTACAATATGTGTATCAAACGAAAAGTGAAGGCCCCAGGTTTCATTTGGACATCGACATATTTCGATAAATTGATCGATAACTGAGTTATCGGTCAAAATATAATTGCCCAAAAACCTGAAAAATTCCCTACAATATGGGTATCAAACGAAAGGGAAAGGCCCCAGGTTTCATTTGGACTTCGATATATTTCGATAAATTTATCGATAACTGAGTTATCGGTCAAAATATGATTGCCCAAAAACCTAAAAAATTCCCTATAATATGGGTATCAAACGAAAGATGAAGGCCCCATGTTTCATTTGGACATCGACATGTTTCGATAAATTTATCGATAACTGAGTTATCGGTCAAAATATGATTGCCCAAAAACCTAAAAAATTCCCTACAATATGGGTATCAAACGAAAGGGAAAGGCCCCAGGTTTCATTTGGACTTCGATATATTTCGATAAATTTATCGATAACTGAGTTATCGGTCAAAATATCGAAGTCGAAGTCCAGAGGTTTCGTTTGGACTGCTGTATTTTTCGATATATCTATCGATAATTTCATAGGACATTTGACTAAAAAGTAAAAAATAAATATAGTTTAAAAAAACTAAAACTCACGCTTTTAGAGAGTATTGAACTAAAAATTTGAAAATAATTTTAAAAACCCTACACAGTAGTACTGTGGAAAAAGCGTGGTCCGCTTTGTGCCATAATTTTCGTATATCGAGCGCTCGACGCTTTTCCCACATAATGCTAGTTTCTTTACTGCGCTTTCATTAGCTTTACTTCTACATACATTCATATGTATGTTTGCTTGTTTGTATGTAACTCTACTTCAGTCTACTCGATAGTGGCATATGACTGTCACAAAAACCTTGAAATGTGCCTTCAATATGGGTGTCAAACGATAGGAGGTTGCATTTGGACTTCGATATATTTATCGATAACTAAGTTATCGGTCAAAATGCCTACAAAGGGAAGTTCTACAGGTTTCTATTGGACTTCGGAATATTTCGATATATTTATCGATAACTGAGTTATCGGTCAAAATGAGGTTGTCCAATAATATTCAAAATTGCCTACAATATGGGTTCAAACGAAAGTGGAGGCCCAGAGGTTTCGTTTGCACTGCGGTATATTTCGATATATTTATCGATTACTTCATAACACATTTAACTAAAAAGTAAAAAATAAATATAGTTTAAAAAGCGAAAAAACGCGCTTTTAATTAAAGAATTTGGCTAAAAAAGTAAAAATAAACTAAATAAAAAAGAAGAGAAACGGGGACCACGCTTTTTCCACAATACTACTGTGTAGGGTTTTTAAAATTATTTTAAAATTTTTAGTTCAATACTCTCTAAAAGAGTTTTAGTTTTTTTAAACTATATTTATTCAAAGTTGGTAACCCTGTGTATGAAAAAATTTATTAAAACTTGATTAAATGAAGCAATTTTAAATGGGGTTTTTTGCATATCGCTATTTTTTGGATCGAAAGACTCATTTTGGACATTAATTTTTACCTAAGTTTCACGATAGGAGGCGCTGTCATACAATTTGTCTTATTTTTGATAGTTTTTCATGCAAATGAAGACATTTTGGGTTGATTTTTTTGTATATCGCTATTTTTTGGATCGAGAAACTTATTTTTTATATTAACTTTTACCTAAGTCTTAAGGTAGGTGGCGCTCATATAATTTGTCTTATTTTTTTTTAGTTTTTCCTGCAAAAATAGTGTAAAAATTGCTTTTAAAGGGCAAATATAAATATTTGAACCCTGTATTAATAGTAGGATTTAGTAGTGAGGCTAGGGCGGCAAGTTCCCCCCTTTGTGCGCCTCCCAATTTACGTCTTGAATAACCGGCATTCCAAAATAATGCTCATACCACTCTTTCGCACTCTGTTTTTGCACATGCAAAACAAGCAAAAATATCAACAACTGATACAAATAAAATAAGTACCGTACTAAGTAGTGGTGGGGGAGGGGGCGAATTTCCCGTTGCCCCACTACTAAATCCTACTATGAATGCAGGGTTCAAATATTAATATTTCCCTTTTAAAAGCAATTTTATAAATATAAGTCAAATTGTATGACAGCGCCACCTATCTTAAGACCTAGGTAAAATCTAATGTCAAAAATGAGTTCCTCGATCCAAAAAATTGCGATATACAAAAAAAAATTGCTTCATTTGAATGAAAAACTATCAAAAATAGGACAAATTGTATGACAGCGCCACCTATCGTAGCACTTAGGTAAAAATTAATGTCAAAAATGGTCCAAAAAATTGCGATAAACAAAAAAACCCATCTAAAATTGCTTCATTTGCATGAAAAACTATCAAAAATAAGACAAATTGTATGACAGCGCCACCTATCGTTGGACTTAGGTGAAAATTAATGTCAAAAATAAGTTCCTCGATCCAAAAAATTGCGAACTACAAAAAAGTCCATCTAAAAATCCAGGTAAAATCTAATGTCAAAAATGAGTTCCTCGATCCAAAAAATTGCGATATACAAAAAAAAATTGCTTCATTTGCATGAAAAACTATCAAAAATAGGACAAATTGTATGACAGCGCCACCTGTCGTAAGACTCAGGTAAAAATTAATGTCAAAAATGAGTTCCTCGATCCCAAAAATAGCGATATGCAAAAAAAAAACTATCTTAAATTGCTTCATTTGATCAAGTTTTAATAAATTTTTCCATACACAGGTTATCAACTTTGAATAAAAATAACAAAGAAACCATACCTATAGGCCAAAAACCCAGTATGGGGTTTTGATATGGGAGGTCTAAAGTTTCATCTCCAATTGGTTTCATGAATTACGGAGAGATGATCCCTCATTTTGTGTCACAGTGTTACCTTTAAGCTACAAGCCGCAAGCTAGCAGCAGTAGGACCAAACCCCCTGAGGGCAAGTCCGAACCTGTAACAGCTGGCAAAGCTAGCCCCACTGAGGGAAAGCAACTCCCGGCTGAGCAAACGCAGGTGGCCCGTCTTACGGGCACCTCTGCTCAGCATGTGGCGGAAACCAACACCGGGTCCTCCACGGACAGAGTGACTGCCCCCGCCCATGCAAAACAAACTCGTGGCAAGCCGGCTGACCCCCTAGAGGGTTCTAAGGCAAGCAAACGAGTCCCCCTCTCAGTCCGCAATCAGCGGAATCTACGCAATGCCGCCAAAATTGTAGAGAGACTGGACAAGTCTCCCAGCGATAAGCTGACGGCAGAGCAAAAAAGCTCTCTGGCCTGGGCTAGGAAAATCATTGCGGAAAAATCATCGCGTAACACCGCAAACACCGCAACCAATCCTGCCAATACGGCGCCAACCGGGTCGGATGGGCCAGCCCTTAAAAGGCAGCGGTCGATAGTAAACGCCTCGAGCGTTCCTAAAAGGCATAGGCCCATAACCTCTGCCCCTTCTCCACCTGCCCTAACAAAACCGTTCAACGAGGTTGCCAAGGGCAACATCACGCTGGCGGTTTTGAACCGCGGCCATCCGGATGGAAACATTACCCCGGACAATTGGAAGGATGTCCTGAACGGCCTTCTCAGGCAGTTCAAGGACATTATGGACAAGAACCCGGGTGCTGCTCCCATTATCCGCGATGCCGGCTGGTATCAGGGCAGGATTAAACTAGTTTCCTGCGCAGACGAGCGCTCTTGCCGTCTGTATACACTCGCCATAGCTTCGGTGGGGGAGCTGTGGCCCGGGGCTAAGCTGGATGTCGTCAGTTTGGAAGAAATTCCAAACAGACCGAGAGCTTGGGCCTGGGTCCCAGACGAGCTGGCGGAGCCTGGCGAGATTCTGGGCACCATCGCGCAAAGCAACCCGGGACTACCTTCAAGCGATTGGAGGATAGTCCGCGTGGGCGAGACAAGGGAGAATCATCGCTATGTCGGTTTCGTCATTAGCGAGGCGTCTCTCCCTTGGCTTGCTAAATGTGATGGAGTGTTAAGCTACGGCTTCTACTCCATCACGTTGAAAGTCAAGCGGGATGGTACCCAGAGAGAGGAGCCGGAGGAGATGGAGACGAAGCCCGAGCTTCAGAGTGATGTGATGGCAGGAAACACCTTGAGTGCACTTGTTACGCTTGACTCTGAGGCAGCAGCTACCTCCATCGAGTCGGCCCCGATGAATTTGGAGGAGGTGGGCAGCGCCTCGAGTGTACCCACCTCCACCGCAGCAAATATCACGACCCCATGCAACACCTCGAGTGTACATGAGGTCGATATCGAACTAGCACGTAGTGCTCCAGAGTCCGAGAGTGATACACTCTCGGTATCTGAGCTGGCAGGGCAGTTCTCTACCAGCATGTACGAACACCTCCTCCTGGAATCCGACCAGTCAGATGTTGGCTTCGACGATACAATCGTTGAGGTGGCATCGGGCGGGACGGAGCAGGGGGAGATGGACGTGGATGCTGAGTTTTCAGAACGGTCCTAATGGTCCGGATACTGCAAATTAACCTGCATCACTCTAAGGCAGCCTCCGCTGCGCTAATCTTACGCCTCTGCAAAACATCGGAGGCGGTCGTTCTAGTCCAAGAGCCATGGGTCGTCGGTACCAGGGTCTGTGGGCTGAATACCGATGAGTACCAGCTGGTGACACCACCTGCAAAAAGTAGACTCAGCACATGTATTCTTATCAGAAAAACTCTTTCTTATTTTCTACTATCTCCTTTCAGCGATGATGACTTCACCTGTATCAGCCTCGAGCTGCAGGACTATACCCACCTGTTTACATACAATCACCTCCGGCAGCTGGGTGAGCCCCCCTCTAAATACATGCAAGCACTGGCTGCGTTCCCAGTTCATAGAACAAGCCGACGCAAGATGGGCCATGGAGCCGACTTGCAGAACGTCCAGGCAAATTTGGCCCAAACTTAACGAAAAAAGGTCGCAATCGGTAATTCATCTGAATCGCCTATTCATTAGCCCACTAGTGGGCCTTCTTACAGGACACTGTCTTATGGGAACCCATGGCGCTCTCATGGGCCTCTATACAAATACTATGGAGATAGAAAGTGTAGAACACTATCTATGCCACTGTCCCGCTCTGTCGAAAACCAGGTACCGATGTCTCCGCAAACACTCCTTTGGATGCCTCGCGGAGCTAGAATCTGCAAATATAGATGATATTCTGCGCTACATCAGACAAACGCGCTGGTTTAGCTTCATGGGTGTATGAACTCCGGCCCTAAACACATGGAACCTTGGGGGATCCGTCTGTCTGTCATCACCATATAGAGTTGCAACGTATACTTTGCACTTTGTATGGGGGTGACGGGCGGACGGATCCCTTCAGAAGGTTTCTTAGAAAACGTTTTGGGGGATGCGACCTTTCTGCTGGGTTAGGTTGATCTATAGAAAGGGAAATTAGGGCTCCTTTCGTGGTATCACAACGGACCAAACTAAGGCCCACGTGAGCCTCCGCGTGGACTGCAGAGGCAGCCACTTTAACATACATACATACATACCTTTAAGCCACTCAATGCAAACTACTCACCAAACAATATAGTTCATTGACTATACATTTTGTGGTGTATTCATACTAGTTCATTTCTAATTACTTTTAAGCCAGTCAATGCCAAACTACTCACCAAACAATATAGTTCATTGACTATACATTTTGTGGTGTATTCATACTAGTTTATTTCTGATTACGTTTATGCCAGTCAATGCCAAACTACTCAGCAAACAATATAGTTCATTGACTATACATTTTGTGGTGTATGCATACTAGTTCATTTCTGATTAGCTTTAAACCAGTCAATGCCAAACTACTCAGCAAACAATATAGTTCATTGTCTATACATTTTGTGGTGTATTCATACTAGTTCATTTCTAATTACTTTTAAGCCAGTCAATGCCAAACTACTCACCAAACAATATAGTTCATTGACTATACATTTTGTGGTGTATTCAAATTAGTTCATTTCTGACTACCTTTAAACTAATCAATTCCAAACTACTCAGCAGACACCTAGCTTGTTTACTATGCATTTTTTGGGTGTTTTTATACTAGTTATTTGCTGGCAGCCGCCGTGGTGTAGCGGTTAAGTGTTCGGCCTTCTACACCAAGTCGTGGCGGTTGGATGCCTGGCAAAAGTAACATCAAATATTATTTAGACAAAGAATTTTTCTAAACGGGGTCGCCCCTCGGCAATAGTTTGGCAAACTCTCCGGGTGTATTTCTGCCATGAGAAGCTTCTCAGCAAAAAATTCATTTGCTTTGCAAGTGCCGTTCGGAGTCGGCAAAAAACTGAAGGTCCAACCAACTTGTAGGAAAAACTCAAAAGCAACACACCACAAGTTGGAAAGAGGAGCTCGGCTAAAAATCTCGTTAGAGGTTATGATAACCTGTTGGTATATCGCACATGAAATTTTTGTTTTGCTTCTTTTTTCTCTTGTAATTCACAGATGCTTTCTCGTATTTGGGTAAATACAAATATGATTCTGATGTATATATGATCTAGTATGTCAACTGCTATTTTTCTGGTGTATATACACAGAAAAAAAGGCACTGGTAATATCAACAATCTCGTACTGTTATCCTGAAGTTGACCAAATACAGTTGATTTGACCAAATTTTGGTTGTTTGAACGGTAATTTTGGTTGAAGTAACTTCATTCAACTGTTGTTTGAAAAGTGATAGATTTGTCAATTTTTAATTAACAAAATTTGGTAAACTGACAGAATCTGCAGTTCATCCAACAGCGAAGGTACTGCCATTATGTCATAGAACAAAGCTGTAATTAGACGCCGATAATCATAAGTACATAATGGAATCATAGTAGACACCTGGGTTGAGCGTTCAAGACACCTGAGTTCGATTCTTGGTGAAATCTAGATCAGAACTATGAAAAACAATTTTTTTGTTTTTATATCACGTTACGTTGAGACGGCCGCCGTGGTGTAGGGGTTAAGTGCCTACTACACCAAGTCGTGTCATATCGATCGACAAATCCAACATAGGTAGTAGTTTGGCAAACTCTCCGGGTGCATTTCTGCCATGAGAAGCTTCTCAGAAAAATCTCATTTGCTTTGCAAGTGCCGTTCGGAGTCGGCAAAAAACTGTAGGTCCCGCCAACTTGTAGGAAAAAAAATCAAAGCAGCACACTATAAGATGGAAGATAAGCTCGGCAAAAATCTCGTTAGAGGTTATGATAACCTGTTGGTATATAACCGCTATTTTTTTGTACGTTGCGGCATAAACTTGAGTTTATTGACAACAACAATATACATTAACTCTAACAATGCTCATGTAACTCGAATTTATGGCCCAGCATGAAAGCAGTCTTACTTTGACTCTTTTCGATGTTAAAATAAGACTTACTTTTATCTATAAATACATATGTATGTGCGATGGGAACTCCGCAGTGGACGACTAACTTAAACTTAAGTAACCTTACCTAAACATACAACCCTAAAGCCCCAATTACATAAAACTTTGACAAATGCACGCCTCGTTTTTGAGCATTTGCAAAAATTTCGCTCCGCTTTACGTTCCAAAAACTTTGTATGAAAGTGGATCCTACAAAGTGTAATGTAATTGGGCCTTTACTTATTTAATCCAACCAGACGAAAGCGCAGCTTGAGAGGAGGCATTGCAAGTTGAATTCAATAATTAAATTAAAAATACAATAAACTACATAATTTAAAAAATATAGAAAAAAAATTGTGTTGACTTTACCGAGAATCGAACTCAAAACCTTTAGCTCATTTTTTCTGTGTATGCACTACTATATCAACTGGTAAAATGCTGATGCAGAGGCGGACTAGTATATCAATTGGCATGGTACTGATGCAGAAGAGGACAATGGCTTTTCTTTTTCTCTTGTAACTGCTTATTTTTTACCTTGTAATTCACAGATGCTTTTTCGTGTTTGGGTAAATACAAATAGTCGCTGCTTTCTAAAGAATAAACTGGTATATTGCTGATGTAGAGGCTGACTATGATACTGGCGCATAGACCGACTAGTATACCAACTGGTATGAATATCAATTTCGTGGACTAGTATGACAAGTGGTACTATCTGAACGTGCATAATGATTACTACATATGTCCTGGCGCATACACAGAGCCAAAAGGTACCTAATAAAATAGAACAAAAATAATAAGATATCTGCATAGTTTTTCTTCAAGAAGATGTGCTTCTTATTATTGTAGAGACAGTCTTTTTAATGTTATTAAGAAGATTTTCTTTTTAATATTTTAAATGAAAAATAAAATGATATTGCCCTCACCGAGAACCGAACTTACAATTTTCGGAATGATAAACCCGGCTGTTAACCATCAGGCCATCGCTCACTTTTGATTGATAGCGTCTAATTACTGATATGTGTATAGTTGTTAATGTTTCAAAGGAAAATCACATAAATATAACATTTCCAATTAGGAAAAAAGAGAGAGAATCGAACTTACAATTTTTCGAATGCTAAACCCAGCTTCTAACCATCCGGCCATCGTATTCTAATAATTGCCAGCGTCTAACTACACCTTTGTACTAAATGTATAATTTTTTTAATAAGAATTTCTTCTTAAAACCAAAGAGATTTCCCTATAGTTTTTTCTCGTTTCCACCGTTGCGACTTTCCCTTTGCCCAAAAACTGATCATGAAGACAATCTTATTAATTTTATTAGGCATTTTTGGCTCTGTGTAGACTGAGTAGTATGTCAAATGGTATTATTCTGATGTATATATGAACTAGTATTGCAACTGGTATATTCCTGATGCAGAGGCTGCCAATTGGTATGGTGCTGATGCAGGGGAGGACAATTGCCATCTCGTAGGACATCGCCGTGTTAAAAATACCACTTGCTAATATGGAAAAATTACAGAACTCGAACTAGTTGAGACCGTTTGGCTGACTAGTATTTGATTAGTATTAAACTAGTTAAGTTGAAGGGATGCTATGGATACACACACGGAGATTATCTCCAATAAATCTTCTTTATTCAGATCCAAATTTTGCCCTGGCACACACAAAATTGAAGATTATCAGCATTGAGGAATAATTCTTTGGTTGTTATTGCACCATATTTTTACCTACCTCGGCGACATCTAGCTGTCGATAGTCGCATTTTACAAACCAGCGCGACATCAGTCAGCTACCCTTATTTTCCTTGTCTTTCTTGCTGTTGTTGTATATTTATCTGAAGAGGGTTTGCCAGCGCAAATTTCTTAAATCTGATCAAATCGTCTTCATTTTTGGGAATTTATAATGAAGATTATGCTCAAGTTAATTTCCAAAAACGGAGTTATTTCGGAATTTGCGTAAATGTAGGTATCAGCATTATTATTAGTGGAATTTCGTGCATCGCCTTCGTGTGCTGCATATATGCTGTTAATCTTCAATTTTGTGTGTGTCAGGGTAAAATTTGGATCTGATTAAATAAGACTTAGTGTGTGTAGCATTATGCACTCCTAAGAACAAGCTCATAGGTATATTTCTTGTTGCTAAACCGAACTAAAAAGTAATAAATATAGTTTAAAAAAACTAAAACTCACGCTTTTAGAGAGTATTGAACTAAAAATTTGAAAATAATTTTAAAAACCCTACACAGTAGTATTGTGGAAAAAGCGTGGTCCGCTTTTTTCCATAATCTTCGTTTTTTATTTAAATTATTTTTACCTTTTTAGTGCAATATTCTTTAAAAGCGCGTGTTTTCGCTTTTTAAACTATATTTATTTTTACTTTTTAGTTAAATGTTGTATTAAGTAATCGATATATATATCGAAGTATACCGCAGTGCAAACGAAACCTCTGGGCCTCCACTTTCGTCTGTTACCCATATTGTAGGCAATTTTGAATATTATTGGACAACCTCATTTTGACCGATAACTCAGTTATCGTTAAATATATCGAAATATTCCAAAGTCAAATAGAAACCTGTGGACCTTCCCTATCGTTTGATACAGGCAGTAGGCATTATGACCGATAACTTAGTTATCGATAAATATATCGAAGTCCAAATGCAACCTCCTATCGTTGACACCCATATTGAAGGCACATTTCAAGGTTTTTGTGACAGTCATATGCCACTATCGGGTAGACTGAAGTAGAGTTACATACAAACAAGCAAACATACATATGAATGTATGTACAAGTAAAGCTAATGAAAGCGCAGTAAAGAAACTAGCATAATGTGGGAAAAGCGTCGAGCGCTCGATATACGAAAATTATGGCATAAAGCGGACCACGCTTTTTCCACAATACTACTGTGTAGGATTTTTAAAATTATTTTAAAATTTTTAGTTCAATACTCTCTAAAAGCGTGAGTTTTAGTTTTTTTAAACTATATTTATTTTTTACTTTTTAGTCAAATGTCCTAGGAAATTATCGATAAATATATCGAAAAATACAGCAGTCCAAACGAAACCTCTGGACTTCCACTTTCGTTTGATACCCATATTGTTAGGGAATTTTAAGGCATTTGGCCTCAGATTTTGACAATAACTCAGTTATCGATAAATTCATCGAAATATGTCGATGTGCAAATGAAACCTGGGGCCCTCCCCTTTCGTTTGATACCCATATTGTAGGGAATTTTTTTGGTTTTTGGGCAATCATATTTTGACCAATAACTCAGTTATCGATAAATTTATCGCAATATGTCGATATGCAAATGAAACCTGGGGCCCTCCCCTTTCTTTTGATACCCTTATTGCAGGGAATTTTTGAGGATTTTGGGCAATCATATTTTGACCGATAACTCAGTTATCGATAAATTTATCGAAATATGTTGATGTCCAAATGAAACCTGTGGCCTTCACCTTTCGTTTGATACACATATTGTAGGGAATTTTTTAGGTTTTTGGGCAGTCATATTATGACCGATAACTCAGTTATCGATAAATTTATCGAAATAAGTCGATGTGCCAATGAAACTTGGGGCCCTCCCCTTTCGTTTGATACCCATATTGTAGGGAAATTTTAAGGTTTTCGGGCAACCACATTTTGACCGATAACTCAGTTATCGATAAATTTATGGAAATATGTCGAAGTCCAAGTGAAACCTGGGGCCCCCCTTTCGTTTGATACACATATTGTAGAGAATTTTTTAGGTTTTACGGCAGTCAAATTATGACCGATAACTCAGTTATCGATAAATTTATCGAAATATGTCGATGTGCAAATGAAACCTGGGGCCCTCCCCTTTCGTTTGATACCCATATTGTAGGGAATTTTTTTGGTTTTTGGGCAATCATATTTTGACCAATAACTCAGTTATCGATAAATTTATCGCAATATGTCGATATGCAAATGAAACCTGGGGCCCTCCCCTTTCTTTTGATACCCTTATTGCAGGGAATTTTTGAGGATTTTGGGCAATCATATTTTGACCGATAACTCAGTTATCGATAAATTTATCGAAATATGTTGATGTCAAAATGAAACCTGGGGCCCTCCAATTTCGTTCGATACCCATATAGTAGGGATTTTTTTAGGTTTTTGGGCAATCATATTTTGACCGATAACTCAGTTATCGATAAATTTATCGAAATATATCGAAGTCCAAATGAAACCTGGGGCCCTCCACTTTCCTTTGATACCCATATTGTAGGGAAATTTTAAGGTTTTCGGGCAACCACATTTTGACCGATAACTCAGTTATCGATAAATTTATCGAAATATGTCGATGTCCAAAAGGGACCTGGGGCCTTCACCTTTCGTTTGATACCCATATTGTATGGAATTTTTTGGGGTTTTGGGCAATCATATTTTGACCGATAACTCAATTATCGATCAATTTATCGAAATATATCGAAGTCCAAATGAAACCTGGGGCCTTTCCCTTTCGTTTGATACCCATATTGTATGGAATTTTTAAGGTTTTTGGGCAATCATATTTTGACCGATAACTCAGTTATCGATAAATTTATCGAAATATGTCGATGTCCAAAAGAGACCTGGGGCGTTCCCCTTTCGTTTGATACCCATATTTTAGGGACATTTTACGATTTTTGGGCCAGTGGGGTTTAAACCGAACGAGAGTTACATACATACAAGCAAGCAAACAAACAAACATACAAGTGAACCAAATAAAAGCGTGGTAAAAAATAAAATTAAAGAAAAAAAAACTTTTTTAAAAATAAGCTTTTATTGGCCGTGTTTTTATTTACAAGCATATGCGTTTGCGCTTAAATTTTGTATGGAAAATAAGAGTTGATCGCTTATCTCTCCATACAAAATCTAACCGCAAACGCATATGCATGTAAATAAAAACACGGCCATTATTGGTTAATGAAATTAACTAAAAAGTAAATAAATATAGTTTAAAAAAACTAAAACTCACGCTTTTAGAGAGTATTGAACTAAAAAGTTGAAAATAATTTTAAAAACCCTACACAGTAGTATTGTGAAAAAGCGTGGTCCGCTTTGTTCAATAATCTTCGTTTTTTATTTAAATTACTTTTACCTTCTTAGTGCAATATTCTTTAAAAGCGCGTGTTTTCGCTTTTTAAACTATATTTATATTTTACTTTTTAGTTAAATGTGTTATGAAGTAATCGATAAATATATCGAAATATACCGCAGTGCAAACGAAACCTCTGGGCCCCCACTTTCGTTTGATACCCATATTGTAGGCAATTTTGAATATTATTGGTCAACCTCATTTTGACGGATAACTCAGTTATCAATAAATATATCGAAATATTCCAAAGTCCAATAGAAACCTGTAGAACTTCCCTTTTGTTTGATACCCAGATTGTAGGTATTATGACCGATAACTTAGTTATCGATAAATATATCGAAGTCCAAAAGCAACTTCCTATCGTTTGACAACCATATTGAAGGCACATTTCAAAGTTTTTGTCAGTCATATGCCACTATCGGGTAGACTGAAGTAGAGTTACATACAAACAAGCAAACATACATATGAATGTATGTACAAGTAAAGCTAATGAAAGCGTAGTAAAGAAACTAGCATTATGTGGGAAAAGCGTCGAGCGCTCGATATACGAAAATTATGACGCAAAGCGGACCACGCTTTTTCCACAATACTACTGTGTAGGGTTTTTAAAATAATTTTCAACTTTTTAGTTCAATACTCTCTAAAAGCGTGAGTTTTAGTTTTTTTAAACTATATTTATTTTTTACTTTTCAGTCAAATGTCCTATGAAATTATCGATAAATATATCGGAAATTTTAAGGCATTTGGCCTCAGATTTTGACAATAACTCAGTTCTCGATAAATCTATCGAAATATATCGAAGTCCAAATGAAACCTGGGGCCTTTCCCTTTGGTTTGATACCCATATTGTAGGGAAATTTTAAGGTTTTCGGGCAACCACATTTTAACCGATAACTCAGTTATCGATAAATTTATAAAAATATGTCGAAGTCCAAGTGAAACTTGGGGCCCTCCCCTTTCGTTTGATACACATATTGTAGGGAATTTATTAGGTTTTTTTGGGCAATCATATTATGACCGATAACTCAGTTATCGATAAATTTATCGAAATATGTCTATGTGCAAATGAAACCTGGGGCCCTCCCATTTCGTTTGATACCCATATTGCAGGGAAATTTTAAGGTTTTCGGGCAAACACATTTTGACCGATAACTCAGTTATCGATAAATTTATCGAAATATGTCGATGTCCAAGTGAAACCTGGGGCCCTCCCCTTTCGTTTGATACCCATATTGTAGGGAATTTTTGAGGTTTTTGGGCAATCATATTTTGACCGATAACTCAGTTATCGATAAATTTATCGAAATATGTCGATGTCCAAATGAAACCTGGGGCCCTCCCTTTAAGGTTTTTGGGCAATCATATTTTGACCGATAACTCAGTTATCGATAAATTTGTCGAAATATGTCGATGTCAAAATGAAACCTGGGGCCCTCCAATTTCGTTCGATACCCATATTGTAGGGAATTTTTTAGGTTTTGGGGCAATCATATTTTGACCGATAACTCAGTTATCGATAAAAATTTCGAAATATGTCGATGTCCAAAAGAGACCTGGGGCCTTCACCTTTCGTTTGATACCCATATAGTAGGGATTTTTTTAGGTTTTTGGGCAATCATATTTTGACCGATAACTCAGTTATCGATAAATTTATCGAAATATATCGAAGTCCAAATGAAACCTGGGGCCCTCCACTTTCGTTCTATACCCATATTGTAGGGAAATTTTAAGGTTTTCGGGCAATCATATTTTGACCGATAACTCAATTATCGATAAATTTATCGAAACATATCGAAGTCCAAATGAAACCTGGGGCCTTTCCCTTTCGTTTGATACCCATATTGTATGGAATTTTTAAGGTTTTTGGGCAATCATATTTTGACCGATAACTCAGTTATCGATAAATTTATCGAAATATCTCGATGTCCAAAAGAGACCTGGGGCCTTCACCTTTCGTTTGATACCCATATTGTATGGAATATTATATCGAAGTCCAAAAGCAACTTCCTATCGTTTGACACCCATATTGAAGGCACATTTCAAAGTTTTTGTCAGTCATATGCCACTATCGGGTAGACTGAAGTAGAGTTACATACAAACAAGCAAACATACATATGAATGTATGTACAAGTAAAGCTAATGAAAGCGTAGTAAAGAAACTAGCATTATGTGGGAAAAGCGTCGAGAGCTCGATATACGAAAATTATGACGCAAAGCGGACCACGCTTTTTCCACAATACTACTGTGTAGGGTTTTTAAAATAATTTGTAGGGTTTTTAAAATAGTTCAATACTCTCTAAAAGCGTGAGTTTTAGTTTTTTTAAACTATATTTATTTTTTACTTTTTAGTCAAATGTCCTATGAAATTATCGATAAATATATCGAAAAATACAGCAGTCCAAACGAAACCTCTGGACTTCCACTTTCGTTTGATACCCATATTGTTAGGAAATTTTAAGGCATTTGGCCTCAGATTTTGACAATAACTCAGTTCTCGATAAATCTATCGAAATATATCGAAGTCCAAATGAAACCTGGGGCCATTCCCTTTGGTTTGATACCCATATTGTAGGGAAATGTTAAGGTTTTCGGGCAACCACATTTTGACCGATAACTCAGTTATCGATAAATTTATCGAAATATGTCGATGTCCAAGTGAAACCTGGTTCCTTCACCTTTCGTTTGATACCCATATTGTAGGGAATTTTTTAGGTTTTTGGGCAGTCATATTATGACCGATAACTCAGTTATCGATAAATTTATCGAAATATGTCGATGTGCAAATGAAACCTGGGGCCCTCCCCTTTCGTTTGATACCCATATTGTAGGGAAATTTTAAGGTTTTCGGGCAACCACATTTTGACCGATAACTCAGTTATCGATAAATTTATAGAAATATGTCGAAGTCCAAGTGAAACTTGGGGCCCTCCCCTTTCGTTTGATACACATATTGTAGAGAATTTTTTAGGTTTTTGGGCAGTCAAATTATGACCGATAACTCAGTTATCGATAAATTTATTGAAATATGTCGATTTGCAAATGAAACCTGGGGCCCTCCCCTTTCGTTTGATACCCATATTGTAGGGAATTTTTAAGGTTTTTTTGGGCAATCATATTATGACCGATAACTCAGTTATCGATAAATTTATCGAAAAATGTCTTTGTGCAAATGAAACCTGGGGCCCTCCCCTTTCGTTTGATGCCCATATTGTAGGGAATTTTTAAGGTTTTTTTGGGCAATCATATTATGACCGATAACTCAGTTATCGATAAATTTATCGAAAAATGTCTATGTGCAAATGAAACCTGGGGCCCTCCCCTTTCGTTTGATACCCATATTGCAGGGAAATTTTAAGGTTTTTTTGGGCAATCATATTATGACCGATAACTCAGTTATCGATAAATTTATCGAAATATATCGAAGTCCAAATGAAACCTGGGGCCTTTCCCTTTGGTTTGATACCCATATTGTAGGGAAATGTTAAGGTTTTCGGGCAACCACATTTTGACCGATAACTCAGTTATCGATAAATTTATCGAAATATGTCGATGTCCAAGTGAAAGCTGGGGCCCTCCCTTTTCGTTTGATACCCATATTGTAGGGAATTTTTGAGGTTTTTGGGCAATCATATTTTGACCGATAACTCAGTTATCGATATATTTGTCGGAATATGTCGATGTCAAAATGAAACCTGGGGCCCTCCAATTTCGTTCGATACCCATATTGTAGGGAATTTTTTAGGTTTTTGGGCAATCATATTTTGACCGATAACTCAGTTATCGATAAAAATATCGAAATATGTCGATGTCCAAAAGAGACCTGGGGCCTTCACCTTTCGTTTGATACCCATATAGTAGGGATTTTTTTAGGTTTTTGGGCAATCATATTATGACCGATAACTCAGTTATCGATAAATTTATCGAAAAATGTCTATGTGCAAATGAAACCTGCGGCCCTCCCCTTTCGTTTGATACTCATATTGCAGGGAAATTTTAAGGTTTTTTTGGGCAATCATATTATGACCGATAACTCAGTTATCGATAAATTTATTGAAATATGTCGATTTGCAAATGAAACCTGGGGCCCTCCCCTTTCGTTTGATACCCATATTGTAGGGAATTTTTAAGGTTTTTTTGGGCAATCATATTATGACCGATAACTCAGTTATCGATAAATTTATCGAAAAATGTCTATGTGCAAATAAAACCTGGGGCCCTCCCCTTTCGTTTGATACCCATATTGTAGGGAAATTTTAAGGTTTTCGGGCAACCACATTTTGACCGATAACTCAGTTATCGATAAATTTATTGAAATATGTCGATTTGCAAATGAAACCTGGGGCCCTCCCCTTTCGTTTGATACCCATATTGTAGGGAATTTTTAAGGTTTTTTTGGGCAATCATATTATGACCGATAACTCAGTTATCGATAAATTTATCGAAAAATGTCTATGTGCAAATGAAACCTTTCGTTTGATACCCATATTGCAGGGAAATTTTAAGGTTTTTTTGGGCAATCATATTATGACCGATAGCTCAGTTATCGATAAATTTATTGAAATATGTCGATTTGCAAATGAAACCTGGGGCCCTCCCCTTTCGTTTGATACCCATATTGTAGGGAATTTTTAAGGTTTTTTTGGGCAATCATATTATGACCGATAACTCAGTTATCGATAAATTTATTGAAATATGTCGATTTGCAAATGAAACCTGGGGCCCTCCCCTTTCGTTTGATACCCATATTGTAGGGAATTTTTAAGGTTTTTTTGGGCAATCATATTATGACCGATAACTCAGTTATCGATAAATTTATCGAAAAATGTCTATGTGCAAATGAAACCTGGGGCCCTCCCCTTTCGTTTGATACCCATATTGCAGGGAAATTTTAAGGTTTTTTTGGGCAATCATATTATGACCGATAACTCAGTTATCGATAAATTTATTGAAATATGTCGATTTGCAAATGAAACCTGGGGCCCTCCCCTTTCGTTTGATACCCATATTGTAGGGAATTTTTAAGGTTTTTTTGGGCAATCATATTATGACCGATAACTCAGTTATCGATAAATTTATCGAAAAATGTCTATGTGCAAATGAAACCTGGGGCCCTCCCCTTTCGTTTGATACCCATATTGTAGGGAAATTTTAAGGTTTTCGGGCAACCACATTTGACCGATAACTCAGTTATCGATAAATTTATAGAAATATGTCGAAGTCCAAGTGAAACTTGGGGCCCTCCCCTTTCGTTTGATACACATATTGTAGAGAATTTTTTAGGTTTTTGGGCAGTCAAATTATGACCGATAACTCAGTTATCGATAAATTTATTGAAATATGTCGATTTGCAAATGAAACCTGGGGCCCTCCCCTTTCGTTTGATACCCATATTGTAGGGAATTTTTAAGGTTTTTTTGGGCAATCATATTATGACCGATAACTCAGTTATCGATAAATTTATCGAAAAATGTCTATGTGCAAATGAAACCTGGGGCCCTCCCCTTTCGTTTGATACCCATATTGCAGGGAAATTTTAAGGTTTTCGGGCAAACACATTTTGACCGATAACTCAGTTATCGATAAATTTATCGAAATATGTCGATGTCCAAGTGAAAGCTGGGGCCCTCCCTTTTCGTTTGATACCCATATTGTAGGGAATTTTTGAGGTTTTTGGGCAATCATATTTTGACCGATAACTCAGTTATCGATAAATTTGTCGGAATATGTCGATGTCAAAATGAAACCTGGGGCCCTCCAATTTCGTTCGATACCCATATTGTAGGGAATTTTTTAGGTTTTTGGGCAATCATATTTTGACCGATAACTCAGTTATCGATAAAAATATCGAAATATGTCGATGTCCAAAAGAGACCTGGGGCCTTCACCTTTCGTTTGATACCCATATAGTAGGGATTTTTTTAGGTTTTTGGGCAATCATATTTTGACCGATAACTCAGTTATCGATAAATTTATCGAAATATATCGAAGTCCAAACGAAACCTGGGGCCCTCCACTTTCGTTCTATACCCATATTGTAGGGAAATTTTCAGGTTTTCGGGCAAACACATTTTGACCGATAACTCAGTTATCGATAAATTTATCGAAATATGTCGATGTCCAAGTGAAACCTGGGGCCCTCCCCTTTCGTTTGATACCCATATTTTAGGAAATTTTTGAGGTTTTTGGGCAATCATATTTTGACCGATAACCCAGTTATCGATAAATTTATCGAAATATGTCGATGTCCAAATGAAACCTGGGGCCCTCCCCTTTCGTTTGATACCCATATTGTAGGGAAAATTTTAAGGTTTTTGAGCAATCATATTTTGACCGATAACTCAGTTATCGATAAATTTATCGAAATATGTCGATGTCCAAAAGAGACCTGGGGCCTTCACCTTTCGTTTGATACCCATATTGTATTGAATTTTTTAGGTTTTTGGGCAATCATATTTTGACCGATAACTCAATTATCGATAAATTTATCGAAATATATCGAAGTCCAAATGAAACCTGGGGTTTTTCCCTTTCGTTTGATACCCATATTGTATGGAATTTTTTAGGTTTTTGGGCAATCATATTTTGACCGATAACTCAGTTATCGATAAATTTATCGAAATATGTCGATGTCCAAAAGAGACCTGGGCCTTCACCTTTCGTTTGATACCCATATTGTATGGAATTATTTAGGTTTTCGGGCACCACATTTTGACCGATAACGCAGTTATCGATAAATTTATCGAAATATGTCGATGTCCAAATGAAACCTGGGGCCCTCCCCTTTCGTTTGACACCCATATTGCAGGGAATTTTTGAGGTTTTTGGGCAATCATATTTTGACCGATAACTCAGTTATCGATAAATTTATCGAACTATGTCGATGTCAAAATGAAACCTGGGGCCCTCCAATTTCGTTTGATACCCATATTGTAGGGAAATTTTAAGGTTTTTTGGCAATCATATTTTGACCGATAACTCAGTTATCGATAAATTTATCGAAATATGTCGATGTCCAAAAGGGACCTGGGGCCTTCAACTTTCGTTTGATACCCATATTGTATGGAATTTTTTAGGTTTTTGGGCAATCATATTTTGACCGATAACTCAATTATCGGTAAATTTATCGAAATATATCGAAGTCCAAATGAAACCTGGGGCCTTTCCCTTTCGTTTGATACCCATATTGTATGGAATTTTTTAGGTTTTTGGGCAATCATATTTTGACCGATAACTCAGTTATCGATAAATTTATCGCAATATGTCGATGTCCAAAAGAGACCTGGGCCCTTTACCTTTCGTTTGATACCCATATTGTATTGAATTTTTTAGGTTTTCGGGCACCACATTTTGACCGATAACGCAGTTATCGATAAATTTATCGAAATATGTCGATGTCCAAATGAAACCTGGGGCGTTCCCCTTTCGTTTGATACCCATATTTTAGGGACATTTTACGGTTTTTGGGCCAGTGGGGTTTAAACCGAACGAGAGTTACATACATACAAGCAAGCAAACAAACAAACATACAAGTGAACCTAATAAAAGCGTGGTAAAAAATAAAATTAAAGAAAAAAAAACTTTTTTAAAAATAAGCTTTTATTATTGGTTAATGAACTTAACTAAAAAGTAAATAAATATAGTTTAAAAAAACTAAAACTCACGCTTTTAGAGAGTATTGAACTAAAAAGTTGAAAATAATTTTAAAAACCCTACACAGTAGTGTTGTGAAAAAGCGTGGTCCGCTTTGTTCAATAATCTTCGTTTTTTATTTAAATTATTTTTACCTTCTTAGTGCAATATACTTTAAAAGCGCGTGTTTTCGCTTTTTAAACTATATTTATTTTTTACTTTTTAGTTAAATGTGTTATGAAGTAATCGATAAATATATCGAAATATACCGCAGTGCAAACGAAACCTCTGGGCCCCCACTTTCGTTTGATACCCATATTGTAGGCAATTTTGAATATTATTGGACAACCTCATTTTGACGGATAACTCAGTTATCAATAAATATATCGAAATATTCCAAAGTCCAATAGAAACCTGTAGAACTTCCCTTTTGTTTGATACCCAGATTGTAGGCATTATGACCAATAACTTAGTTATCGATAAATATATCGAAGTCCAAAAGCAACTTCCTATCGTTTGACACCCATATTGAAGGCACATTTCAAGGTTTTTGTCAGTCAGATGCCACTATCGGGTAGACTGAAGTAGAGTTACATACAAACAAGCAAACATACATATGAATGTATGTACAAGTAAAGCTAATGAAAGCGTAGTAAAGAAACTAGCATTATGTGGGAAAAGCGTCGAGCGCTCGATATACGAAAATTATGGCACAAAGCGGACCACGGTTTTTCCACAATACTACTGTGTAGGGTTTTTAAAATTATTTTCAACTTTTTAGTTCAATACTCTCTAAAAGCGTGAGTTTTAGTTTTCTTAAAATATATTTATTTTTTACTTTTTAGTCAAATGTCCTAGGAAATTATCGATAAATATATCGAAAAATACAGCAGTCCAAACGAAACCTCTGGACTTCCACTTTCGTTTGATACCCATATTGTAGGGAATTTTTTAGGTTTTTGGGCAATCATATTTTGACCGATAACTCAGTTATCGATAAATTTATCGAAATATGTCGATGTGCAAATGAAACCTGGGGCCCTCCCCTTTCGTTTGATACCCATATTGTAGGGAATTTTTAAGGTTTTTTTGGGCAATCATATTATGACCGATAACTCAGTTATCGATAAATTTATCGAAATATGTCTATGTGCAAATGAAACCTGGGGACCTCCCCTTTCGTTTGATACCCATATTGCAGGGAATTTTTGAGGTTTTTGGGCAATCATATTTTGACCGATAACTCAGTTATCGATAAATTTATCGAAATATGTCGATGTCAAAATGAAACCTGGGGCCCTCCAATTTCGTTCGATACCCATATTGTAGGGAATTTTTTAGGTTTTTGGGCAATCATATTTCTACCGATAACTCAGTTATCGATAAATTTATCGAAATATGTCGATGTCGAAAAGAGACCTGGGGCCTTCACCTTTCGTTTGATACCCATATAGTAGGGATTTTTTTAGGTTTTTGGGCAATCATATTTTGACCGATAACTCAGTTATCGATAAATTTATCGAAATATATCGAAGTCCAAATGAAACCTGGGACCCTCCACTTTCGTTCTATACCCATATTGTAGTTGAAGTTTTCGGGCAACCACATTTTGACCGATAACTCAGTTATCGATAAATTTATCGAAATATGTCGATGTCCAAATGAAACCTAGGGCCTTCACCTTTCGTTTGATACCCATATTGTAGGAAATTTTTTAGGTTTTTGGGCAATCATCTTTTGACCCGTAACTCCGTTATCGATAAATTTAGCGAAATATATCGATGTCCAAATGAAACCTGGGGTCTTCCCCTTTCGTTTGATACCCATATTTTAGGATCATTTTACGGTTTTTGGGCCACTGGTGCTTAGACCGAACGAGAGTTACACACATACAAGCAAGCAAACAAACAAACAAACAAACAAGCAAACATACAAGTGAAGCTAATAAAAGCGTGGTAAAAATAAATTTACTGTAAAGAAATATAACACTTTATAAGTTTATTTTAATCTTTAACGATAATTTGGCTTCTTCGTCTGCGACAAAATAATTCCATATTGTACATGATTATATATTTTTAACATAAAAACTTTACACTTGAATTTTAAAATCTTCCAGTCTATATCACAGTTCCAATTTTATTAATAATAAAAGAGTGTTACATTTCGATACCAAGAAAATAAGGTCCTGAATGTTCTTAATTATACCATCAAGCGGGTTTTCGGTAAGCAGCGATAATATTGAATTTCATTCGTCAGTGCAGAGGTTGGAATTAAAATTTTAAAAGTCAAGAAGGTCTTGCCGTAACTGGTCAGGGGCCGTATTTATGAAACCTAGCTAGGGTTTGCCGTTTTGTCCTAAGTATAAGAATCTGTGTCACTCCCACAATGGAACGCCGATTTTAACAAGGGACTTGATCAGATTATTTGCAGCGCTAATTGGGATACAGGTGCGTTATCGCCTGCTATGGGTCTGGAAAAATGTCTAGATAGAATTATTAATCAAAGTGAGTCTCTAAAAATTTTGAGCTCAATGTTATAGATTTTGTGACACTGGAACCTTAGAGTATCAAATCGAGGGAAGGGTTTCTTGTAAGATTGCAGATGGATATAAGCATTATCTATGCTGAAGGGAGTCTTAAAGCAGAAATAATATAATTTGCATTAATTTTGACCAAGGACTGAAACCGAAACCGAAACCGAAACCGTAACCGTAACCGATTAAAACCGATTCATTTTTCAAAACCGAAACCGAAACCGTAACCGTTATTTTGATCTGGAAAAGACCGAAACCGAAACCGTTTCAAATGCCGGAACCGGTTCCAAACGGTTTTGAATTTTTTCAATACCTTACTTCTGTGAGTGGGCACATAGGTACTTCCTTTTACAAGCAGGTACCCTGAAAGTTTTCATGGAAGATTGTCGAGCCACGTTTTGACATCAGTATCAAAATTCTGAAAGAGGAAGTTTGACTATAGTTGAATGAAGCGATCGAAACAAATTTACGAGATCCGAAAAAGAAATGTTCAGGCTTGTCTCGGGAAGCGCCACTAATTTTAATGTTTTTAACGATTTATACCCCTCGTGAAGGGTTGACACCTTGCCGCGGTACGAGGGCTTAAGTCGATAGCCACAGGGCGGCGCTGCCCTTGTGATCATAGTGCCGCCGGTACTACATCACGAGAGAAGCCAAGCCTCTCTGGCGCGACGACTAAGATCTTCCCCCTCCCAATCCAGGGTGTTATGCGACCACGTGCCCATTGGACGTTTGCAGCCGGGAGGCAAATCGTGGCTGTAATCGAACGGAGCCTCTCTGATACCGGGCCGCCTCGGAGAGTAACTATGGCCTTACCGCGGCATGGGCGGACGACACATTCCCCATACTCTTCCTTTGACCCTAAACTGACCTTGCCCGGCAAGGGGTCGTACGAACAAGATGAAAAAAAGTAATAAAAACCTTAAAAATAATGATACAACCATGTATACTGCCCAGCAGAGGAGGAAAATGCTGGAGCAAGCGAGAACGCAACGTCGGAGGACAAACTCCATTTCTTCATCAGCCGAGAGGTCGACAGCGATGGCAACTACGAGTCGATCAGCTCTGGATAATAAGGCAATCCCCAAAGTAAGTACCGGTAAAAACACGGTGAAGCCAACAACGGCTGATGCTAGAGCCCTAGTAAGTGCCGGTACCGAAACCAAGTCTTTAACGTCTGTGGCAGTGGTCTCACGACCTGGCCCCAGATATCCAAATAAGGGAACGACCGCGATGGCAACTACGGGTCGAAATTTACCCCAAAAGACATCTCCCAGTCGCTCTGAGTACTTGGACAGAGCGGCCGCGAGGATACTGAAGAAATACGAGGGTATTTCACAAGAGACGCTATCGCCGAATGCTAGGAAGACGGTGGAGATGGCTGAAGCTATCTTACCGAACTTCCAAAGCGATTACGCGCCAAAGAAGGTTAATATAAATCCCTTCAAACGCCAGAGATCGGACGTGGATTTAAAACCTCACCCGAAGCGGCAGCAACACGCCCCCGTAATGGGTAAACTCAGCTTTGCTGAAGTGACTAAGGATAGGATCCTCATAGGCGTCATTGACCGAGGTAATGAAAACTGGGCCATCCCTAGGGACCAGTGGCGGTTCGTCCGGAACGCTATCGGTAATGCCCTTCTCGACATTATGGATGAGTCTCCGGGTGCCACTCCGATGGGTTCTGATGCGGGATGGCACCAGGGCCGAATCAAGGTATTCGCTTGCGAGGATGCAAAAACTGTTGCACTATACAAGGCAGCAGCTGCAAGACTAGGTGAGATCTACCAAGGGGCAAGAATCGAGGTTGTCGACTGGAAGGACATCCCGGCTCGGCCAAGGGCAAGAGCGTGGATTCCTGCTATCCCTGCTGAACCTGAGAGAATTCTCAGGATGCTGAGGATCATGGTATCTGCCACGTCAAATGGCGAAGGAGCAGTGAACAGCTCGGAGATGGGAGACAGCCTGCTGGACGGGGAGGACCTCAACGTCACAGTGATAGCAGCTAGTCCTGAGCGCACCACAGTTGACACTGCCACAGTTAGGAGGATCTCTGCCACGCCAAACCGTGGTCTGAAGAAATCGTCGTTGAAAGATAAGCCTCCAGACGAGGTGGAACTCGACGATACGGCGGTGGCAGGGAAGTCTGAGCACTCTCATGTTGGTGGTGATTCAGATAAACCTGCACAAATCTAAAGCAGCCTCGGCTGCTTTAATCAGTCGTCTCTCTAAAGGCGACGTAGATGTGGTCCTCATCCAAGAACCCTGGGTCAACAGCTCAAGGATTTGCGGTTTGGGGACTAAGGGTTATAAGCTTATTCGAGCCAGCGAGGGGGGCCGGGTTAGAGCCTGTATTTTAGTTAAGTCTGAGCTGAATGCATTTCTCTTGCCCAACTATACCAATGGTGACGTTACAGCTGCCAGTTTAACAGTCGACAGTACCAGTCTGACGATTGCGTCGGTCTATATGCCCTACGACGCCGAAGAACCTCCGCCACAGAGGGAGGTAAAAGACCTGGTGGCAAATTTTTCCATGGGTCATCTTATTATCGGAACTGACGCCAATGCTCATCACGTCCAGTGGGGAAGCTCCAATATCAATGCTAGAGGAGAGTCGTTGTTTGACTATTTGTTAACAACTAACCTGGTAGTTTGCAACGTGGGTAACGAACCTACGTTTATTACTAAAACCCGTAGGGAGGTAATAGATCTCACTATTTGCAGCGAAGGCGCTTATGAGTGGGTCAGAAAATGGCGCGTTCTCGATGAGCACTCATTCTCCGACCACCGGTACGTAGAAATAGTTCTAGACTTTTCTGTTGAGCAGCCGGTTATGAAACGCAACCCACGTAACACTAACTGGCAGCTACACAATGAAATACTATCTAGGGACTTACCAGTACTGCCCCCACAAGTCCCCTCATCAGTAGGGGAGTTGGAGGATCTGGTAAAGACCTTTACAACGGCGCTCTCGAATGCCTTAGAGCAGGCCTGCCCAGTGCCAAAACCACGCGGTAAACATAGGCCGCATTGGTGGTCCTACGACCTGGACTCGCTCCGAAAATCATGTAGGACACAATTTAATAAGGCCAAGAGCCTTGGCACGGAGACTCAATGGCTCGAATATAAAGTTAAACTCAGGGCCTACAAAAAAGCTCTGAGGCAGGCGAAGAGAGTATCGTGGAGAAATTTCTGCACTGGGGTCGAAAATGTCGACGATACAGCGAGACTTAGACGAGTGCTCTCAAAAACTCAAACAGCCACAAGCTATTTGCGCAAACCTGACGGATCCTGGACCAGCACGGAGAGGGAAACCCTAGAGCTGCTCTTGAATACGCACTTCCCAGGGAACTTGCATGAGGAACCCGTAGCACCTACAACAAACCTGGCTGTATACATACCCATCACGGAGGAAAAGGTTAGGTGGGCGGTTAAGAGCTTCGAACCGTTCAAGGCTGCCGGGCCAGACGGGATTATTCCCGCACAACTCATAAACACGCTGGAGACATCAGCCAAATGGCTGGTATTTCTCTATACAGCCTGCCTGGCTCTTAGCTACATTCCGTGCTCCTGGAGAAGTGCCACGGTAGTGTTTATTCCTAAGGCGGGGAAGGCGTCTCATTACGAGCCGAAGGACTACAGGCCGATCAGTCTCTCATCCTTTGTGCTCAAAACCTTCGAGAGGATAATAAATGACTACCTCTCCTCTACTATTGATAGCAACCTGATCTGTAGCTATCAGCATGCATACACCAAAGGGAAATCTACAGAAACTGCGCTTCACAGCCTAGTTTCTGTTATTGAAAAATCGCTGTATGAGAAGGAGTACTGTCTTCCGGCCTTTTTAGATATTGAAGGAGCTTTCAACAACATAAGCCCTGATGCTATAAACACCGCTTTAACAAGTCTGGGCATAAGCAGGTCTCTTATTGGACTTATTGATCAACTGCTAAGGGGTAGACGAATAGTTTCATCACTGGGCTCGGTTGACTTATCACGCTATGTCACAAGGGGAACGCCTCAGGGTGGTGTTCTCTCCCCGCTTCTATGGAACCTCACTGTCAACTCGATGCTGCGAGACACAAGCTGGGGGGGCGGGAAGGTAGTGGCATATGCAGACGACTTAGCTATAGTATATAGGGGCAAATTCCCACAAACCCTGTGCGACTTGATGCAAGCAGCACTGCGAGAGGTTTCCTCATGGTGCTCGCGCTGCGGACTGAGCATCAACCCGGGAAAAGTAGAACTGGTTCTTTTCACCAACCGCTATAAGATACCACCGCTAACACTACCAAAACTGAATGACGTGCACCTGAACCTGGCTGACAAAGCCAAGTTCTTAGGCACAGTTCTGGATAGGAAACTAACCTGGAAGGAGAATGTTCTTCAGCGCCAGAAGAAAGCGTGTATTGCACTCTACACATGCAAAAGAGCCGTTGGAAAGAAATGGGGGCTCAGCCCCAAAATATGCAAATGGATCTACACCGCAATCATTCGACCAATCATGCTCTATGGAGTTGTGGTATGGTGGCCTGCGCTGAGCAAGGCAACAAACCTTAATCTGCTAGGTAAAGTACACAGATCTTGCATGATCTGTATAAGCGGTGCGTTAAGAACAACGCCCAATGAAGCACTCCAGGCCATTCTTGGCATTTTGCCACTCGATCTGGAAGGGCACCGGGTAGCAGCAGCATCGGCTCTTCGTCTAAGGGAAACGTCCGGCTGGGGCGCAAGCACTACTGGACACGCCTGTATTTTGGGATCCTATAGCTTTCTTCCGCTGAGCACGGATCGTTGTGCGACCACAACAGTCGGAGATAGCTGTTTTAAAATCAACATTCCCAGCAGGGAAGAATGGGAGAGCACGGATCGGAGTCCCGCCACTCATGGCGGCACTTCCATTTATACTGATGGCTCGAAGTTAGACGGCAGAGTTGGAGGAGGGGTTTATTCAAAGGATCTGAACCTTGAGCTCTCCTTCAGACTACCTGATCACTGCAGTGTCTTCCAGGCTGAAGTTTCAGCAATCATGGACGCCGCGGCTTGGATAGGCCAACACACTATCGGACACGACATTTTTATATTCAGCGACAGCCAGGCGGCCATCAAATCCCTTGGCTCTTATTCGTTCAACTCTGAACTGACGCTCAGCTGTCGTCGATCTCTACAGGAGATGGCCCAACAGAATCGCGTGAACCTCACATGGGTCCCGGGGCATAGGGACATTGAGGAAATTGTAGGGCAGACGAACTTGCGAGGCAGGGCACGATCAAGCAGGTTCTTCGGGATAAAGAGCGCTTAGGTATGCCGTTTGCCACTTGCAAGCTTATGCTGAAGGAGTACACACTCCGCCAAGCCAACGAAAGATGGCTGCAATCTCCAGGATGCCGGATATCCAAAGAAACCTGGCCGAAATGGGATCATAAAAGATCGAGACAAATTTATGCCCTAAGGAGAAGAGAAATCTCCATATTAATGGGCGTATTGACTGGGCACTGCCTCATTGGAAGGCACGCAGAAAGACTTGGTGTGCCCTACCGACGATGCTGTAGGAGTTGTAAGGATGATGAGGAGGAGGAAACGGTGGAGCACCTCATCTGCAACTGCCCGGCTTTAAGTGGCGCGAGAATGCGCTTTTTGGGAGTTCCCTTCCTGGTTAGCCTACGCCAGGTCACGGAGCTGGACATAAAGGACCTGATGGCCTTCATCAAGTCATCTAAATGGTTCGAGGAGGAGTAACGGTGTCGGTATAGGAACGTCAGTCCCGGGATTCTGCTATGTGGAGAATTCCGTTAATACCGGGATTTTCCATATGGCAGGGTCCCGGAACTGACTTCCTAGCGTTGGTGGTATCACAACGGGCCTTTTAATACTGGCCTAGGTGTGCCTCTATGGTAGCCACTTGAACCTAACCTAACCTAACGATTTATACATTTCATTTGGCTTCCATTTTAATAAAAAAGTAGAGTTAACTTTAGGAATTTGTTTTGCAGAAATTTCATCCATGCATAGCGTTAATAAATGTATTATTATATTGGAGAAATCCCATCATGGCCGCAGGAAAAAAGTTATGAAAATTCAGACCTATTTCGTAGCTACATAGGTACATGAGTATTTTAGTAGTAAAATTTTTGTTTTCCTGTTTTTATTTGGAACCGAAACCGGAACGAAACCGTAACCGAAACCGAAATAAATTTTGAAGAACGAAACCGGAACCGAAACCGAAACACGTTGCAAAAACCGAAACCGAAACCGGAACGTTATTTTAATCGGTTTCAGACCTTGATTTTGACAGAAAATATGGAAACGCAACAGGCGTTGATGTGCGTTGATGTGCGACGCAAGGATCAGACGAAGAAGGGTTCGTCTCGCCTTGGTTGTTGTTGTACAACCTCCTTATCTTGTCTTCCTTATTGGCATCGATTAAGGCGAATAAGTCAATAAAGAGTTGATTCAACAATACCTACTAACATAAACCGTCTAAAGTCTAGACGAAATAAGAAGAACATCATATTAAATGTATTTGCAAATGCCTCCGGATGTATGCACTGTCAAAACAATTCATTAATGAATCTCATTTAAGCATATAAATATAAGTACAACAACATAATTAATTAATCCTGAGAAGTCTTTAACCGAATTTTTAAGATTTTCATCAAAATTCATTCGCTTTCTAAATTTTTGGAAATGTTCGCTAATAAAATTAATAACTTAACATACTACATACATATATGTAAACTTATGTATAACTATGATTATACTCTTATTTACTATTCTCTTTTATTCTCATGTATATTAATGAGGTAGACGTCAAATTCAGAATTGCTCATTATTTTAGTTTAAATTATGAAACCAGAAAATTGATAAAGTTTTTGCCAATCGGGAAATGAGGTGCAAGCATTTTACTTTTTCAATTTGACGGCAAAAAACATTGCGGAAGGTAAGGAAAGTTTATTATGATGTTTTGTAAGTAAAATTAGTTTGATAAATTGAGGAAAACAAAATTGTGGAAAATTTAAAGAATGTATAAAGTATAAGTCACTTTAATAGAATCTTCCAGATAATATTGGATAATGAAAGAGTCAATAGCTCGTTACTTTCAGTTGTAGGCCATTGTCATCCTTTAGCTGACACCAGTTACAGTGACCTAGAATCAGAATTTGCCCTGCAGCGAAAGCAACTAGTTGAAAACTATTTACAACTAGTTGGTGCACCGGGCCCAACTAGACATTGTTCTGTCTTTTTTCCATATAAGCAACCGGTATTTTTTACGTGTTGATGTCCTACGAGATGTCAATTGTCAGATTTCGACCAGAATATACCAGTTATCTACTAGTCAGGAAATACCAGTTTCATACTAGTTCAACCTGGACTAGTATAATTTCCATAAAATGAACTAGTCCAAAAAGGACTAGTATTAAATATACTTGCCCCATACTAGTCCAAAAAGCATTGAACCTGGACTAGTATGATTTCAACCAGAATTTTCCTGGCTTGCCCTTTATTTTATCCCTCTACTTTATTTTCATGTTTATCCTTAAGAAAGCAGCGGCTATTTGTATTTTACCACTTTTTTTCACTTGTATGTTTGCTTGTTTGTTTGTTTGCTTGCTTGTATGTATGTAACTCTCGTTCGGTCTAAGCCCCAGTGGCCCAAAAACCGTAAAATGTCCCTACAATATGGGTATCAAACGAAAGGGGAAGACCCCAGGTTTCATTTGGACATCGATATATTTCGATAAATTTATCGATAACTGAGTTATCGGTCAAAATGTGGTTGCCCGAAAACCTTAAAATTTCCTTACAATATGGGTATCAAACGAAAGGTGAAGGCCCCAGGTTTCATTTGGACATCGATATATTTCGATAAATTTATCGATAACTGAGTTATCGGTCAAAATGTGGTTGCCCGAAAACCTTAAAATTTCCTTACAATATGGGTATCAAACGAAAGGTGAAGGCCCCAGGTTTCATTTGGACATCGACATATTTCGATAAATTTATCGATAACTGAGTTATCGGTGAAAATATGATTGCCCAAAAACCTAAAAAATTCCCTACAATGTGGGTATCAAACGAAAGGTGAAGGCCCCAGGTTTCACTTGGACATCGACATATTTCGATAAATTTATCGATAACAGAGTTATCGGTCAAAATGTGGTTGCCCGAAAACCTTAAAATTTCCTTACAATATGGGTATCAAACGAAAGGTGAAGGCCCCAGGTTTCATTTGGACATCGACATATTTCGATAAATTTATCGATAACTGAGTTATCGGTCAAAATATGATTGCCCAAAAACCTAATGAATTCCCTACAATGTGGGTATCAAACGAAAGGTGAAGGCCCCAGGTTTCACTTGGACATCGACATATTTCGATAAATTTATCGATAACTGAGTTATCGGTCAAAATGTGGTTGCAC
Source organism: Campiglossa producta (assembly GCA_964058755.1). Classification (NCBI taxonomy): domain Eukaryota; kingdom Metazoa; phylum Arthropoda; class Insecta; order Diptera; family Tephritidae; genus Campiglossa; species Campiglossa producta. The sequence continues at coordinate 61,047,345 of CAXKVI010000003.1, read as the reverse complement.
GAAAACCTTAAAATTTCCCTAAAATATGGGTATCAAACGAAAGGTGAAGGCCCCAGGTTTCATTTGGACATCGATATATTTCGATAAATTTATCGATAACTGAGTTATCGGTCAAAATGTGGTTGCCCGAAAACCTTAAAATTTCCTTACAATATGGGTATCAAACGAAAGGTGAAGGCCCCAGGTTTCATTTGGACATCGACATATTTCGATAAATTTAACGATAACTGAGTTATCGGTCAAAATATGATTGCCCAAAAACCTAATGAATTCCCTACAATGTGGGTATCAAACGAAAGGTGAAGGCCCCAGGTTTCACTTGGATATCGACATATTTCGATAAATTTATCGATAACTGAGTTATCGGTCAAAATGTGGTTGCCCGAAAACCTTAAAATTTCCTTACAATATGGGTATCAAACGAAAGGTGAAGGCCCCAGGTTTCATTTGGACATCGACATATTTCGATAAATTTAACGATGACTGAGTTATCGGTCAAAATATGATTGCCCAAAAACCTAATGAATTCCCTACAATGTGGGTATCAAACGAAAGGTGAAGGCCCCAGGTTTCACTTGGACATCGACATATTTCGATAAATTTATCGATAACAGAGTTATCGGTCAAAATGTGGTTGCCCGAAAACCTTAAAATTTCCTTACAATATGGGTATCAAACGAAAGGTGAAGGCCCCAGGTTTCATTTGGACATCGACATATTTCGATAAATTTATCGATAACTGAGTTATCGGTCAAAATGTGGTTGCCCGAAAACCTTAAAATTTCCTTACAATATGGGTATCAAACGAAAGGTGAAAGCCCCAGGTTTCATTTGGACATCGACATATTTCGATAAATGTATCGATAACTGAGTTATCGGTCAAAATATGATTGACCAAAAACCTTAAAAATTCCCTACAATGTGGGTATCAAACGAAAGGTGAAGGCCCCAGGTTTCACTTGGACATCGACATATTTCGATAAATTTATCGATAACATAGTAATCGGTCAAAATGTGGTTGCACGAAAACCTTAAAATTTCCCTAAAATATAGGTATCAAACGAAAGGTGAAGGCCCCAGGTTTCATTTGGACATCGATATATTTCGATAAATTGATCGATAACTGAGTTATCGGTCAAAATATGGTTGCCAGAAAACCTTAAAATTTCCCTACAATATGGGTATCAAACGAAAGGTGACGGCCCCAGGTTTCATTTGGACTTCGATATATTTCGATAAATTTATCGATAACTGAGTTATCGGTCAAAATGTGGTTGCACGAAAACCTTAAAATTTCCCTAAAATATAGGTATCAAACGAAAGGTGAAGGCCCCAGGTTTCATTTGGACATCGATATATTTCGATAAATTTATCGGTAACTGAGTTATCGGTCAAAATGTGGTTGCCAGAAAACCTTAAAATTTCCCTACAATATGGGTGTCAAACGAAAGGTGACGGCCCCAGGTTTCATTTGGATATCGATATATTTCGATAAATTTATCGATAACTGAGTTATCGGTCAAAATGTGGTTGCCCGAAAACCTTAAAATTTCCTTACAATATGGGTATCAAACGAAAGGTGAAGGCCCCAGGTTTCATTTGGACATCGACATATTTCGATAAATTTATCGATAACTGAGTTATCGGTCAAAATATGATTGCCCAAAAACCTAAAAAAATTCCTACAATATGGGTATCAAACGAAAGGTGAATGCCCCAGGTTTCACTTGGACATCGATATATTTCGATAAATTTATCGATAACTGAGTTATCGGTCAAAATATGATTGCCCAAAAACCTAAAAAATTTCCTACAATATGGGTATCAAACGAAAGGTGAATGCCCCAGGTTTCACTTGGACATCGATATTGTTTAGGCGCGATGCCTAAAATATTAAAAAATGTGCCACCCTAATGTTTACTTTCCAATCACCCACACCAAGCCACCCACCGGCATGTGCATGCATGACTATTCGTGTTTTGTCAGCACACACATACATGCAAGTGGGTGCGCATGTGTGGGTCCACCTCCCCTTAAAACCGGAGGATGGTTTTCGGTTCAACGGTTGTCAACGACTTGACAACCGCCTCTTTTTCTGCCAACTGCCAACGGACACACATCAGCCCCAGGACTTCTTATACGTCACAAATAAGGTAATTAAATTAACTTTGTTGACACTTTTGATATTCAATACACGGCCATTGTTCTAAACGAGAATTTCGATCTTTTCTTTCTTCCCACTAAAAAATATAAATTCGAGCGCGGTGCCTTATCAAAGAGATCAAAATTGTCCTGACGACAATCAAAGACACCCCTCGAATTTATTCATGGTCCTTCTCACCGTGAATTTTAGAATCAGCACCATTTGTGAAAATACAGTCCATTTATCGACCACTAACTAAGCGAAGGAAATCAGTCCACTGAATTGGGAAAATTTACAGCCAACAACTCAAGCAGCAGTGAAACAAAGCCGTTTGGAATTACTGCCTGCCACAAAACTGTCCAAAAAATACACAGCCGCTTGCTATTAAAGTCAGCCACAACACAACACAACTGAACTTAAGCTGATCACCACAACAAAGCAACGTAAGTGATATATTTCTTGCCACTATTTTTTTTCGGTGTTTTGAAAAAATATTCATTTTTTAAAAAGTGAGCGAGTTCACCTAAACGTAAGTGCGAAGAAAGTGTTCCCGGTTGAGTGAAATTTAAGTTAAATCATTTGTTGCACAATTTGTTTTGAAATTCAGCTTTGCGACTATCTGGTTTATCCCCCCACCAGTGGTAAGGTTTTCCAGACACAGCGCAAAGTAAGAGGTAACATAACCTCACATTCACAGAGCCTTTCGATTGTTGTTTTTGTTTTGACTTTTCATCACTTTTTTATTGAAACGCGCACAATCAGTGTAATCGAAGACTTTCAGTCCATTTCACGATTTTTTTTCACTTAATTTCACTAACAATTCACTTTCTCGCTCGTTTAGGTCCACCGCCCACTTTTAACTTAAATTTTTTTGCTAAATTTCCACATAACCTATATATACGTGTGTTGGTGGCGAGTAAGCCAGTGTTGTTGTTGCTACATATTTTTTGAGCAAAGGGTCAGACAGTACGGCCAAGTCTGCAACAATAAAGAATTTTTAAATACTGTACAAATAATTATTCTAACGAAGTTATTGAAGCTGTGGTTTTTTTTAAAGTAAAGTTTTGAATTCCCTGGGGCAAGCTCTGCAATCTCACCCATTCAACCGTCATTTATCTCCCTCTTTTCTTTGTCCGACTAAAACCCACACCAAATAGTAACCATGGACAACTTTATCAGATTAGCTGATAATATCACGGAGTTCGAGTCCGATTATAATGATGCAGATGTTGAGACCCATACTGTCCATACATTAACTCTGCAACAAGAGGAATTGAAAGTCCACTGGAGAAAGGCTAAAGGGGCGTATGATGAGCTAATGAGCTCAAGCAAGTTAGACGCGGCAGGCATTACCTCCGTGAAAAGTAAATACAAAAGTACATATGCAATTTATTTACGTTGCATGTCTAATATGGCTACACGCCAAGAAACACTCACGAAGGTAGTGAAAAGCCCAGTCGAACAGTCTGAACGGGAACACAGTATCCGCCTGCCTCCATGCGATACTGAAGTATTCAAAGGCGATTATCTCTCATGGCCTACGTTTAGGGATATGTTCACGGCCATTTATATTCTGAACAAACGCCTAACACCGGTTGAGAAGCTCTTTCATCTAGTCAATAAGACAAAAGGGGAAGCGAGGGATATAGTGGAAAAAAGTCCACTCACGAATGAGGGATTTGATACAGCGTGGAAAAATTTATGTGAGAGATACGAAAATAAACGTATCTTAGTAAACACACAATTGCAAATATTATTTAATTTAGAGAAGGTAGAGAGTGAGTGTGGCAGCGCGATAAAAACCCTGCAACGACAAATTAATAATTGCCTGGCGTCCCTAAGAAGTCACAAAATTGACACGTCAAATTGGGACGCAATTATTACCTATTTGTGTTCGACTAAGTTGCCAGAGAGCACGCTTGGTCTATGGGAGCAAAGCATAGACCATAAGGTGGAAATATCCAAATGGGAGGATATGGACAAATTCTTGTCCAATCGTTTCCAGACACTTGAAACAGTGTCTGGGTTTGTGGGGAGTGCCAGTCCGCAAGGCCAAAAACCACAAACGGCGAAAAAAGCGAACGATCCACCTGCAAAAAAGCTTGGTACGTACCAAGCAAAGGTCACAAAATTCATGTGCACCAAATGCAAATCTACTCGCCATAAATTACGAGCATGCACCCGTTTTTTGAGATTAACTCCAGAAGAGCGAGTTAATTTTATAAAAAGCAACCAGGGGTGTTTGAACTGCCTCTCCCCAGGACATACCGTGGCGAAGTGCCCAAGCTCATACGACTGCAGCAAGTGCCACTCTCGACACAATACGCTCCTACATATAGAATCGCGTCAGAATCAGGAAACAAACAACACCACCCAGCACAATATGGATAATGGTGCTTCCACTTCTGCGCAATCTCAAGGGAGACGGGAGGCGAACGATAAGAACGTAAAATCCTGCCATGTACATTCAAGCGCAGGTGTGCTGCTAGGGACAGCGAGAGTAACCATTCGTCATAATGGTACAGACTTCCCAGCTAGAGCACTGATAGATTCTGGGTCAGAATGTTCATTTATGACAGAACGTCTGAAGCGCAGAATCAACTTACCGGCAAAGAAAATGAATGCCCGCGTATCGGGTATCACGAATGCCGTGTCGGCCCAAGTCAAGGAGGCATCCAACATCGAACTGCGTTCAACAGTGGACCCTGACTTCAGCCTAACCACATCCGTGTTAATTCTGGCCAAACTAACTGGAAATCTGCCATCCTGCCAGGTCGACCCTATGACTATGCAGGACTTTCCAGACTTAGTCTTGGCAGATAAACGATTTTATGTCAACGAGGAAGTTGACATTATACTAGGCGGAGATGTATACCCACAAATCATACTATCTGGGCTCAAGAAGAATGTCTTTAATACACTCCTGGCCCAAGAAACAGTATTCGGTTGGATACTCACCGGCCACGTGGAGTCACCGAGTCCAACAACAAATATAGTGTCCTTTTACAGCGAAGTCGCTTTGGACAAAGAACTCACAAAGTTCTGGGAGTTGGAAAATCTGCCCAAACAAAAAAGTCCAAACGCAGATGATAAATACTGCGAAAAGTTGTATAAAGAAACTACGCATAGGAATGAGGATGGGAGATATGTAGTCTCGCTACCATTCAGACAGGAGTACCCAGATAAGCTAAATATAGGTGGGTCTCTTAGGAAGGCGTGTTCGCAATTCTTTAGGAATGAGACACGATTAGCAAAGGACCCAGAATTGGGAAAAGAGTATACCAGGGTCCTGTCTGAATACGAGACATTAGGGCATATGCAAAAAATTACTGCCATGATATCAGCTGAATCGTCTGATAATTATTTTTTGCCCCATCACGCCGTAGTAAAGGCGGAGTCTACCACCACAAAGGTGCGGGTCGTTTTTAACGCCTCAAGCCCAACGGCAAACGGCACAAGTCTTAACGACATTCTCCTGCCAGGACCAGTGCTTCAAGCAGATCTCCCAGTCCTTATATTGCGTTGGAGATTATATCAGTATGTCTTTAACAGTGACATAGAGAAAATGTATAGACAAATTTGGATGAACGAAAATCATTCCAAATTTCAAAGAATTGTCTACCGCACATCTCCACAAGAACCCATAGGTCTTTATGAGTTAAAAACAGTCACGTTTGGGGTGAATTGCGCGCCTTATCTTGCAATACGAACCCTTATGCAACTAGCAGACGACGTCGAGACATTATTCCCAATAGCATCGAATATACTAAGGGAAAACATGTACGTGGATGATGTATTAGCGGGGGGGCATACACTCGCATCGGCCATTCATGCGAGAGATGAAATTAGACAGGTCTTACACTCCGCTGGATTCCCACTTCGGAAATGGACATCGAACTCCGAGGAGATTCTCAACGACATCCCAAGGGCGGATCGGCTGACCGAGGACTTCCTGGCGTTCGAAGACACCAGCACCGTTAAGGCTTTGGGCATTAGATGGAATGCTCATTCTGACCTCTTTTATTTTAAGGCAGGGTCACTGGACGAATGTGAACAGCTCACGAAACGAGCAATACTATCCGCCATCGCCAAGCTTTTCGACCCTTTAGGATGGCTTGCACCAATGGTCATTGTGGCCAAAATACTGATGCAGAATATCTGGTTGGAGGGCACCGATTGGGATGAGCCAGTCTCGTCCAACACTTTGGAACGATGGGAGAATTTTAAAAGGGACTACAAGGAAATCGATAACATCAGGATACCCCGATGGGTAAATTTTTCACCAGAAGACGAGGTCGAAATCCATGGGTTCTGTGACGCGTCGGAAAAAGCATACGCTGCAGCCGTCTACATGCGCGTAAAAAGGGATGACCAGATCTCCGTCAACCTTCTCCTTGCCAAAACGAGAGTAGCGCCGGTAAAAACCATTTCGCTGCCGCGTTTGGAACTCTGCGGCGCGGTACTCTTGGCGGAGATAATGGAAACGATTTTCCAAAATATAAAATTAGGGCAGGTCAAACAACATTTATGGACGGATTCCACCATCGTTTTAGCATGGATACGGAAACCACCGTGTTCCTGGTCAACATTCGTCGCACACAGGATAACCAAAATTATCGACTTGGTCGGAAGTAATGATTGGCATCATGTCAACTCGGAATCGAATCCGGCAGATTTAGGAAGCAGAGGAATACCGGCGACGGATTTGGTCAACAATTCTTTGTGGTGGCAGGGACCTTCTTGGTTACAAGAAGACAATTCAGGGTGGCCAGCACAAGAAACCGAGTTTCATACATCCGTGGAGGAAAAGAGAGCGCAAACCTACGCAATATCGAAGCGAAAAGAAATCGAGACTCTAGATCGGTTTTCGGATTTACCTAGGGCTTTGAGGGTACTATCATACATTATGAGATTCTTTCGAAGAACACATCCCACAACAAAAGCTTCCTTTCAAGAAAAGTCGTGCCTAATCTCATCCGATGAGATAAAGACAACGACTCAGATCTTGATTAAACTATATCAGAAGCAATATTATTTTGAGGAGTATGTAAATTTGAAGAAGGGAACAGTCATTGACAGGAAAAGCGAGATATTGCCACTTAACCCGTTCCTTGATAAGGACGATATTATCAGGGCCGGGGGTCGTTTAGGGGCGTCGGAAGACCTCGCTTACAACGAGCGTCATCCAATCATACTCCCTTATAATTGTAGGTTGACGCGGCTAGTTGTGCAAATGATACACAAAATCTCCCTCCATGGGGAAAATCAACTAATGCTCCGTCTCATCCGCACCCAATACTGGATTCCGAATGTCAAGAACATGATTAGGGCCATCATCCACAATTGTAAGATTTGCACCATTTACAAGAAACGGGCGCAAACCCAACTTATGGGTACCCTACCCCGCGAGCGGACCACGTTTTCACGCGCTTTTACAAATACCGGGGTCGACTTTGCAGGCCCATTCGATATTAAAAGTTTCCGAGGCAGAGGGTGTCGACTATCAAAAGGCTACGTTTGCCTTTTCGTGTGTTTTACCACCAAAGCGATCCACCTGGAAGCGACCAGTGATCTGAGTACCCCATCCTTTCTAGCAGCCCTTTCGCGTTTTATAGCCAGAAGAGGATGTCCGAAAAACATGTACTCCGACAATGGCACTAACTTTGTCGGAGCCTCACGATCTTTACGATCCGATTTTAAGGCATTTATCTCGGACGCCCGAGATCAAACCATTTCCAAATACAGCCATCAATTAATGACATGGCATTTCATTCCAGCAGGGGCTCCACACATGGGGGGACTCTGGGAGGCAGGAGTTAAGAGCTTCAAAAGCCATTTCAAAAAAATAGCCTCACCTCACAAGTTCACGCATGAAGAGTTCCATACGTTACTCTGTAGGATCGAAGCCTGTCTCAATTCGCGACCATTAAGTCCCGCGTCCAACGACCCTTCCGACTTAGAACCCCTGACCCCGGGGCACTTCCTCACTGGAAGTCATCTTATGGCCCCACCTGAACTCAACGTCAGAGAAAGCTCTGCATCCATGGTTAACAGATGGCAGAAACTCAAGGCCCTTCATCATACCTTCTGCAAGCGATGGAAGGTGGAATATTTGTCCGAACTTCAAAAACGAGTGAAGTGGAAGCAGTCAAAGCAGAACATTAAGGTAGGGGACCTCGTTGTCATCAAGGAAGACAACCTATCTCCCAACGAATGGAGGCTCGGTCGAGTTACCAACGTACACCCCGGCGAAGATAACCGAGTACGTGTCGTAGACCTAACGACCGAGAAGGGACAGACCAGAAGACCGTTGGTCAAACTGATCCCGCTCCCGACAGATGGAATGGATGGTGCGAGGCCCGATGCCTCCTCCTAACCATCCACTCGCCCTCCACTTCGTTTAATCCCCACCTTTCCAAACCCATCTCCCAAAATTCCCCACTCACTCGTTAACCCCAACGAGGACACCAGAAAACCTAACGCAGATGGGCGAACCCTATCTGCCACAGAAGAAGAAATGCGCTCTATAACGAGGCCAGAGAAATCCTAACGCAGACAGGCGAACCAATCTGCCACCGAATCTTAAAATAGATCTGCGACAACGCAGATACCCCCTCACATAAACACCCAGGCCCCAAAGGTGTTAACAAGAGGTAACGTGGGCGTATAAGGTCGAAACTGATTCGATCATTGATCTGTATATATTGGTCAATCTTGGAATAAATTTTCCTCGCATCTGCCGTTGATTCAAATAGGGATCGACTACCCGTTTACACTGATACATTTTTTAAACCACAATGTCAAGTTGAATGTTGAGTTGATCAAAAGTCGGTTGGCGACCAACTTTGTTGCATGCAATTTTGCAAGCAACTTTCAAAATCAACGTGAAATTGAATGAATAAAAATCGAGCAATGTAAACGGGATTATAGACCAAGGCTGCACAAGAAAAAGAAGCAAAAATTTTCTTTTTGAAAGTAACGTTATCAAAAAATTTTCGCTTTGGCTCATCATGAGGTTTGTTTATTGGGCTGCTCTAGCTTACGCCAGATTGAGATATTTCACAAAATTGTGTTTAACGAACAATCTTCTTGCTCTAGGTTGCTCTATCCTTTCCCAGTGGGAAAGGGTAATGTATATCAATGCATAAAGTAATGTATAGCTCCTATAGACTATACATGAAAACATGCATGAATTTTTCTACAGCGATGTCATAGGAAAAGTAATGTGTCGCTCGCCCACAAACTGAAGCGACAAGTTTACATTACTTTTTATAAATGAAAATATGCATTACCTTTCATGAATGAAAAGATGCTTTACAAGGAACATATTAAATTTTGCATAACATTTTATAAATTTCTTTGTGGAGTAACAAGCACATTAAGACAAAGTGAAGCTCTACAGCGGGGAAGAGTTAAGGTCCTATTTGAAATGTTTGAATGACGAGCTCGTCATTTGCTAAGACCAAGATGAGTGCACACAAAAAAATCACAAAAAAAAAAAAAAACTAATCAAAACCAAACAGGCAACGGCATCAGGAGCAAACAGTCCAGTAGACTTCTGAAAAGCCTAGCAGCAGCAAAGAAAGCGATGAAGACTTAAAAAACGAACAGCAGTTTCCAAATATGGAAATTTAAATTGTATTTATTTTTTCTGTTTGAAAGTTTTGTATTTTTTTTTTTGAAGTTTAAAATTTTTTTACAAAGCCTGCTTCTGTGAGAAGCAAATTTTCAAACTACAAAATAGAGCGACACATTACTCTCTTCCTTGCTTTTGGTATGATCTTTTCTTATAACAAAATTCGTACATCTTTTCATGCACGAAAAACAATTTATTTTAAAACTACAAATCAAAAATTGAGCGACACATTACTCCCTTCCTTGCTTTTGGTGTGATCTTTTCTTATAACTAAGTTCATACATCTTTTCATTCATGGAAAAAGGTAATGCATTACCTACTTTCCCACTGGGTTGTTTCATGAGTACGCTCAAAACAAAACTAGAGGAATCCAGATCACAAGTTTCTGCTCTAGTTTTTTTTTTAAGGAGTAAGTTAGAGCAGAGAAGCAATTGTCAGTCAGGAAAAAATAAATTTTTGAAAACTTCAAAAAAAAAAAAATTAGCGTGCAAGAAAATCAATGTTTTTTGTAAACGTGTATTTGAATTAATTTTGAAGCAAAATTATAAATGTACAATTAAATAAAAGAATGCTGCGTATTTGTCCGTCTAACGCGGTTTGCAATTGTATGAACAAAAAAACTAATATAATTAAATAGAAGTTATGCATTTATGACGTCGGATGCATAGAAAATGCGCAAAAAGTGAAATGTAACAACGCAAAACAAAAATAAGTTTTGCTTAAGATTTATTTAATAACGAAAATTGGATGAAAAAATTGTGCTTATATTCTAAGCTATTACGGAGCACCAGCACAAACTCTAGGACAGGTCTGTATCTGGCGAAAAAAAAAAAAAAAAAAAAAAGCCGTTTATGAGGAGTTGCAACTTTTTACCTACTGCATTGAAAATTAACGAAGCCGAAGCAAAGAAAAATTTATTGCGGTGAATTTTAAGCACAAAATACATACTATGGAGGCGGCAGTAACATTGGAACAGCTAGCCGCAAAACATCAATGTCTGACAGTCAACAAATGCTGCCACTATTGCAGCAACTCACAAATGGTTCATTCGGTATCATAGTACCCGACAAGCATTGCCCACTTTGCTTTCAAGCTAAACGTCATCAAGAAAAGATCGAAGGCATCAAGTGTAAACCTGTGGCATGGCGTATACGAGAGCGCATGAAAACTGCAAGCGTAGTATTGGTACTGTGCCTCAACATAGGCGTAGACCCACCGGATGTAGTAAAAATACAACCATGCGCACGTTTAGAATGTTGGGTCGATCCATCATCTGTGTCCGCACCCAAAGCAATGGAGCTGATTGGTAATAATCTACAAATGCAACAGGAACGTTGGCAACCACGCGCACGTTACAAGAAATGTCATGATCCCACAGCTGAAGATGTCAAGAAGCTGTGCACCTCATTGCGTCGCAATGCCAAAGGTGAACGTATACTATTTCATTATAATGGTCATGGCGTGCCAAAGCCAACGGCCAATGGTGAAATTTGGGTATTCAATAAAACATTTACGCAATACATACCTTTGAGTATATTTGAATTACAAAGTTGGATGGGTGCACCATCCATATATGTATACGATTGTTCAAATGCTGGCATTATTATAAATTCATTTCAACAGTTTGCTGAGCAACATGAACGTGATTTGGAAAAGTCGGGTCAGCGTGTTGGACCTGGCGGCCAAGCGCCAGCTATGTTACCACCCTTGGTTAGCTATAAAAATTGCATACATTTGGCCGCCTGCTCTGTCAATGAGATACTACCCATGAATGCTAATCTGCCAGCAGATTTGTTCACCTCATGCCTAACCACACCCATTAATATAGCACTTAAGTGGTATACAATGCAAGAAAAATTCGAGCTAGTGCCACACATACAAAGTGAGCAAGTTGATAAAATACCTGGTAAGGTGAATGATCGTCGCACCATGATGGGTGAATTAAATTGGATATTTACCGCCATCACTGATACCATCGCCTGGAATACATTGCCACGTCATCTGTTTCAACATTTATTTCGTCAAGACTTGCTTGTCGCCAGCCTGTTTCGCAATTTTTTACTTGGCGAACGTATACTACGTTCGCATGATTGTACACCTGTATCTCATCCAGCCTTGCCGCCGTGCTTTCGTCATCACATGTGGGCCGCTTGGGATTTGGTTGTAGACTTTGCCTTGCAACAGTTGCCCGATATATTGGAAAGGGTGCACCTTATCGTCAGCTACCATTTTTCGAACAACAACTAACCGCTTTCCAAGTTTGGCTAGATCGCGAATCGGAATCGCGTTCACCGCCTGAGCAATCACCTATCGTTTTACTGTACTATGTGGATAAACTTCGCCAAATTTTGTTGAATAACATCGAAAAAGTTGCATTTTTAGTTAGCCTTCCAAATATTTGTAACATCTCGCTAAGTGTGATGCACCTTGTAAGAACTAAAATTAATTTTCTGATAAATTTACAATAAAATCACTTACCTGTTGCCAAGAATTATGCTGCTCCCATGTGTTGCGTGCGGCCGGAAATGAATGAAATGTTCGATTTTTCTCTACACCCGTAAAGAAAAATCGAACAATGGAATTGTTTTTTTTGTGTTCCCGACAATTCCATTTCATTCACTGACAAATTAGGCAGGGTTGTAAAAATCATGCCAATTAGTGATGCATAATTTTCGGATATTGCATTAGTGATGTAATACTGACATAACTATCGGGTACCGAAAAACCCGATGTACCAAAAATCGGTACCGCATACCGAATCAGAAATAGGGAGCAGCAATTTAATTTTTCACACTCGTTAGGCCAAAATGAGCGAATTAAACGATATGGGTATAATTAAGTTTTTTTTTGAATCAAGCTTTTTTTTTGAAATAAGTTTTTTTGAAATAATCAATAAAATTAATATCAAAAAAAAAAAAAAAAAACCGGTTTATTTTAAAATACATTACTTATTTGGTTTTTTTTCTCGGGGGGGCAGGACTGTTTTTGCCAACAAAACAACCAAAGTTAAACCGCCACTCAACCACTCTCTACCGGGATCGGTATCAAATCGGGTACCGAAAATGTTGCTTCCGCGCAACACTAGCAAGAAAAGAGTTGCTCGTACGGAAATCTAATGTCACTTGCGCCATCTAGCGGACTACAGCAATAATAAAAAAAAAGGAAAAGAAACACACAGGGTGCAACAGGTGTTATTCACGTAAAGCGGCAAACAGTTGGACGGCAACATGTCGCCGCAACTTCATTGCCACCAGGGAGGGAAAAACGGTCAGATAACGTTACACTTAGGCCCAAATATTAGGAAATAGCAGGTTCCGCCTGGAAATACTTGAAGATACGTCATTTCAAGTTCCCCTTTTTGTCACTTCGGCTACTCGCCACTTTCCTCCCACGTATGTATATGGGCAACCGTATACATTATTCAAACCAATTTTTTTTCTTCTCTTTTTTCGGTCTTCGGCAGCATGACTCGCCATGCTTCCCTACGCCAACGCGCCGCTCGTATGGCCGCCCGGTATCCGAAACCGTGTCCTCTATGTGGTGAAAACCACCCCCTTCGGGCGTGTGATGTTTATCACGGAATGGCACCCCTGCAACGTCTGAAGGAGGTTATCCGGGCGGGATATTGCGACAACTGCCTGTCAATGGTGCATCGGGCTAGGGAATGCACCAGCGACGCCAGGTGCCGACGATGTGGTGACAAACACCACACCACTCTCCACCTCCAGACTGATGACCAGCCGGTGGCCTATAAGAGTTGGGCCCAACAAGTGGAAGAAGCCGAGAGGGAAGAAGCGTGGCCAGCCGAGCAAGCAACCCAGAACAAGGAAGAAGACAGCCGAGAAGAGGTTCTGTCTATACAGGCCTCTGAGACGGGGCTGACCCAGGAGGACGGCGAAGTAATCGAGCCGGGTCAAGGGGTGTCGGACCTACGGCGATTCCGACCCCTTCTAGCGCACGAACGACGATACCAACATCAACGCGACAACAAGCTTTCATCTCGCCGCGCTCATCCCAACAGTCGTAAGCGAAGACTGGCCCCCCAGCCGCGCCAGCTTCGTAATCCCAGTCTACACAACGCCGAAACCCGTAGACTGGCCACACAGCCGCGCCAGCTACGAAATTATGATCCACTTCGCCAAAACGAGCGTAGACTGGCCTCTCAGCCGCGCCAGCTACGACAACATCATGACAGCCGCCGAGACGAGCGTAGACTGGCCACTCAGCCGCGCCAGCTACGCACCATGAGTGATGTAAGCCGCCCAGACGGCAGACTGGCCCTTCAGCCGCGCCAGCTGCCAACCCGAGGTTTCCGCGACGGAGGCAACGGAGTTCTCGCCAGGATGGGTCCACCGTTGCGCCCCATGATCACCCTTGCGCCAACTGCGGTGGTAAAACTGGAAGCGGGTGGCGGATTTTGCTACGTCCGAGCACTAATTGATGCGTGCTCACCCCGCTCCGCGATCGACCGCAGCTTGGCGGAAGAGTTAGGGCTGCAGTTCACCCATTCTGGCGGCGAGCAAGGTTGCTTCCTCCGAATCCGAGGGAAGCATGGCAACAACACGTCCGTCACAGCACACGCGGTGTGTATTAGCAATTTAAATCGCATCAGTCCGGCAACCCAAGTCGACGCCAAAATCGCGGCTCCATATGAGCACGTGCGTTTGGCCGACCCACAATTTTTTATGTCGGCGCCGGTGAAGCTGATCCTCGGCGGCGACGTCTACGCCGACATTATGACCCCGAACACTTTGCCATCTTCGTTCGGGTCACTCATAGCCCACAGCACTATTTTTGGTTTTGTGCTATCGGGCGCTACTAATATGTAAGTTAGGTTTAAATTCAGGTGTAAGTTTAATTTTTTAATAAAAAAAAAAAAAAAAAAAAAAAAAAAAAAAAAAAAAAAAAATTTTTTTTTCTTTTTTCTCACTTTATGGCTTCATGGCAAGAAATATACCACTTTATTTTTTTTCAAGTTTCTTCCCTCTCTTTAACAGCTAGGTACGACACGGCCAAACAACCAGTGGTAACAGAACCCAACTCGAGGAGGTGGCTCGAAGGAGGCAAGCGGGCACAGTGCTATCCAGCACACTACTAGTCTTAAGAACCTAGCCTAAGAGACGGCGTGATGGAAATCCCGGGGCTGGTCAGAATGTTGCGTGTCGCAAGGGGGCCGGCATGTTTAGGCGCGATGCCTAAAATATTAAAAAATGTGCCACCCTAATGTTTACTTTCCAATCACCCACACCAAGCCACCCACCGGCATGTGCATGCATGACTATTCGTGTTTTGTCAGCACACACATACATGCAAGTGGGTGCGCATGTGTGGGTCCACCTCCCCTTAAAACCGGAGGATGGTTTTCGGTTCAACGGTTGTCAACGACTTGACAACCGCCTCTTTTTCTGCCAACTGCCAACGGACACACATCAGCCCCAGGACTTCTTATACGTCACAAATAAGGTAATTAAATTAACTTTGTTGACACTTTTGATATTCAATACACGGCCATTGTTCTAAACGAGAATTTCGATCTTTTCTTTCTTCCCACTAAAAAATATAAATTCGAGCGCGGTGCCTTATCAAAGAGATCAAAATTGTCCTGACGACAATCAAAGACACCCCTCGAATTTATTCAGATATATTTCGATAAATTTATCGATAACTGAGTTATCTGTCAAAATGTGGTTGCCCGAAAACCTTAAAATTTCCCTACATAATGGGTATCAAACGAAAGGTGCAGGCCCCAAGTCTCATTTCGACTTCGATATATTTCGATAAACTTATCGATAACTGTGTTATCGGTCAAAATATGATTGCCCAAAAACCTAAAAAATTTCCTACAATATGGATATCAAACGAAAGGTGAAGGCCCCAGGTTTAATTTGGACATCGACATATTTCGATAATTTATCGATAACTGAGTTATCGGCGAAAATATGATTGCCCAAAAATCTAAAAATTTCCCTACAATATGGATATCAAACGAAAGGGGAAGGCCCCAGGTTTCATTTGGACTTCGATATATTTCGATAAATTTATCGATAACTGAATTATCGGTCAAAATACGATTGCCCAAAAACCTAAAAAATTCGCTACAATATGGGTATCAAACGAAAGGTGAAGGCCCCAGGTTTAATTTGGACATCGATATATTTCGATAAATTTATCGATAACTGAGTTATCGGTCAAAATATGATTGCCCAAAAACCTAAAAAATTCGCTACAATATGGGTATCAAACGAAAGGTGAAGGCCCCAGGTTTAATTTGGACATCGACATATTTCGATAAATTTATCGATAACTGAGTTATCGGTCAAAATATGATTGCCCAAAAACCTAAAAAATTTCCTACAATATGGGTATCAAACGAAAGGTGAAGGCCGTAGGTTTCATTTGGACATCGACATATTTCGATAAATTTATCGATAACTGAGTTATCGGTCAAAATGTGGTTGCCCGAAAACTTCAACTACAATATGGGTATCAAACGAAAGGGGAAGGCCCCAGGTTTTATTTGGACTTCGATATATTTCGATAAATTTATCGATAACTGAGTTATCGGTCAAAATGTGGTTGCACGAAAACCTTAAAATTTCCCTAAAATATAGGTATCAAACGAAAGGTGAAGGCCCCAGGTTTCATTTGGACATCGATATATTTCGATAAATTGATCGATAACTGAGTTATCGGTCAAAATGTGGTTGCCAGAAAACCTTAAAATTTCCCTAAAATATAGGTATCAAACGAAAGGTGACGGCCCCAGGTTTCATTTGGACTTCGATATATTTCGATAAATTTAACGATAACTGAGTTATCGGTCAAAATATGATTGCCCAAAAACCGGAAACGGTCAAAATTCTAAAATTAAAATTCTGAAGTCAAAATTCCGGAATCAAAATTCTGGGTCGACAAAATTCTGGAAATCGGAATTCCGCACTTCCTTCGCCTTTTTTGGCTGTATTTCAAAATTCAGGTTTTTCAAAATTCCGGAATTTACGTTTTCCAGAATTAATTCTGGAAATTTTTTCCCCAAAATTTGAGCAAAATCGAGTATTTTAATAAATTGTGCTTATATTTAGAAATATACATTGACTTTGATTTTTTGGTCATAAGACAGAAAACCAGCGGAACAATTTGTATTTCTACTCAGCCGTGTATGGAAAATAGCTGCCTCATCATCGTTGGAACAACGTCAAATTTACCGTCCATAATCCAGCAGTCGCTCTCATTTAACAACTGCAGCGAAGATTTTGTTCCAAAAATAAGAATGCATTCGCCATATGTAACTTTAATAACTTCCTTACTTAAAATAAATAGTTGACCTTCCAAAACATAAAGTGATAATAAAGGAATGTATATTTTTTCAACACAAGTTGGCTCTTTAAAACATTTTAAACTGTTCCGTTGTCTTCTAACTTTTAACTTAAGGGCACTTCTTGATGGCAGGTAATGTCCAATGTGTTTTTCTGTCATAGATACCGAACGCTGAATTATTTGGCTAGGCTGCAGAAAACTCAAGCGAAACCATATTTTTAAAATGATTTTTTGGATCTGCAACCGATTTTTTATGCGCACATGGATCATGGGAATGTTAATTTTTTTTCGTATAACATTTCACAGCCGTGAAATTGTGTGTCAATACGCACGGTACATTTGTTTTTAATTCCTTCAGAACAAGTCCAGTTAAATGTTAAAGGCAAAATTTTGTAATTAATGATTAAAAATGCGTGTTGATAACAAAAAAAGTGCGCACTTTTTTTGTTATCAACACGCATTTTTAATCATTAATTACAGAATTTTGAATTTCAGAATTTTGGTTTCCAGAATTTTGCAATTTAGAATTTCGTTATCCAGAATTTTGGATTCCAGAATATTGACTTCCATAATTTTGATTTCCGGTGTTTCGACTTCCGGAATTATGAATGCAGAATTTCCAAAAAAGCAGAATTTTGACCCCAACCCCCCAAAAACCTAAAAAATTTCTTACAATATGGGTATCAAACGAAAGGTGAATGCCCCAGGTTTCACTTGGACATCGATATATTTCGATAAATTTATCGATAACTGAGTTATCGGTCAAAATGTGGTTGCCAGAAAACCTTAAAATTTCCCTACAATATGGGTATCAAACGAAAGGTGACGGCCCCAGGTTTCATTTGAACTTCGATATATTTCGATAAATTTATCGATAACTGAGTTATCGGTCAAAATGTGGTTGTACGAAAACCTTAAAATTTCCCTAAAATATGGGTATCAAACGAAAGGTGACGGCCCCAGGTTTCATTTGGACTTCGATATATTTCGATAAATTTATCGATAACTGAGTTATCGGTCAAAATGTGGTTGCCAGAAAACCTTAAAATTTCCCTACAATATGGGTATCAAACGAAAGGTGACGGCCCCAGGTTTCATTTGGACTTCGATATATTTCGATAAATTTATCGATAACTGAGTTATCGGTCAAAATATGATTGCCCAAAAACCTAAAAAATTTCCTACAATATGGGTATCAAACGAAAGGTGAATGCCCCAGGTTTCACTTGGACATCGATATATTTCGATAAATTTATCGATAACTGAGTTATCGGTCAAAATGTGGTTGCCCGAAAACCTTAAAATTTCCCTACATAATGGGTATCAAACGAAAGGTGCAGGCCCCAAGTCTCATTTCGACTTCTATATATTTCGATAAATTTATCGATAACTGTGTTATCGGTCAAAATATGATTGCCCAAAAACCTAAAAAATTTCCTACAATATGGGTATCAAACGAAAGGTGAATGCCCCAGGTTTCATTTGGACTTCGATATATTTCGATAAATTTATCGATAACTGAGTTATCGGTCAAAATGTGGTTGCACGAAAACCTTAAAATTTCCCTAAAATATAGGTATCAAACGAAAGGTCAAGGCCCCAGGTTTCATTTGGACATCGATATATTTCGATAAATTGATCGATAGCTGAGTTATCGGTCAAAATGTGGTTGCCCGAAAACCTTAAAATTTCCCTACAATGTGGGTATCAAACGAAAGCAGAAGGCCCCAGGTCTCATTTGGACTTCGATATATTTCGATAAATTTATCGATAACTGAGTTATCGGTCAAAATATGATTGCCAAAAAACCGAAAAAATTTCCTACAATATGGGTATCAAACGAAAGGTGAATGCCCCAGGTTTCACTTGGACATCGATATATTTCGATAAATTTATCGATAACTGAGTTATCGGCCAAAATGTGGTTGCCCGAAAACCTTAAAATTTCCCTACAATGTGGGTATCAAACGAAAGGTGAAGGCCCCAGGTTTAATTTGGACATCGACATATTTCGATAAATTTATCGATAACTGAGTTATCGGTCAAAATATGATTGCCCAAAAACCTAAAAAATTCCCTACAATATGGATATCAAACGAAAGGTGAAGGCCCCAGGTTTAATTTGGACATCGACATATTTCGATAAATTTATCGATAACTGAGTTATCGGTCAAAATATGATTGCCCAAAAACCTAAAAAATTTCCTACAATATGGGTATCAAACGAAAGGTGAATGCCCCAGGTTTCACTTGGACATCGATATATTTCGATAAATTTATCGATAACTGAGTTATCGGTCAAAATATGATTGCCCAAAAACCTAAAAAATTCCCTACAATATGGATATCAAACGAAAGGTGAAGGCCCCAGGTTTAATTTGGACATCGACATATTTCGATAAATTTATCGATAACTGAGTTATCGGTCAAAATATGATTGCCCAAAAACCTAAAAAATTCCCTACAATATGGATATCAAACGAAAGGTGAAGGCCCCAGGTTTAATTTGGACATCGACATATTTCGATAAATTTATCGATAACTGAGTTATCGGTCAAAATATGATTGCCCAAAAACCTAAAAAATTTCCTACAATATGGGTATCAAACGAAAGGTGAATGCCCCAGGTTTCATTTGGATATCGATATATTTCGATAAATTTATCGATAACTGAGTTATCGGTCAAAATTTGGTTGCCCGAAAACCTTAAAATTTCCCTACAATATGGGTATCAAACGAAAGGTGAAGGCCCTAGGTTTCATTTGGACATCGACATATTTCGATAAATTTATCGATAACCGACTTATCGGTCAAAATAGGATTGCCCAAAACCTAAAAAAATTCCCTACAATATGGGTATCAAACGAAAGGTGAATGCACCAGGTTTCACTTGGACATCGATATATTTCGATAAATTTATCGATAACTGAGTTAACGGTCAAAATGTGGTTGCCCGAAAACCTTAAAATTTCCCTACAATATGGGTATCAAACGAAAGGGGAAGGCCCCAGGTTTTATTTGGACTTCGATATTTTTCGATAAATTTATCGATAACTGAGTTATCGGTCAAAATGTGGTTGCCCGAAAACCTTAAAATTTCGCTACATAATGGGTATCAAACGAAAGGTGAAGGCCCCAGGTCTTATTTGCACTTCGATATATTTCGATAAATTTATCGATAACTGAGTTATCGGTCAAAATGTGGTTGCCCGAAAACCTTAAAATTTCCCTACAATATGGGTATCAAACGAAAGGTGAAGGCCCCAGTTTTAATTTGGACATCGACATATTTCGATAAATTTATCGATAACTGAGTTATCGGTCAAAATATGAATGCCCACTTGGACATCGATATATTTCGATAAATTTATCGATAACTGAGTTATCGGTCAAAATGTGGTAGCCCGAAAACCTTAAAATTTCCCTACAATATGGGTATCAAACGAAAGTGGAAGGCCCCAGGTTTCATTTGGACTTCGACATATTTCGATAAATTTATCGATAACAGATTTATTGTCAAAATGTGAGACCAAATACCTTAAAATTTCCTAACAATATGGGTATCAAACGAAAATGGAAGTCCAGAGCTTTCGTTTGGACTGCTGTATTTTTCGATATATTTATCGATAATTTCATAGGACATTTGACTAAAAAGTAAAAAATAAATATAGTTTAAAAAAACTAAAACTCACGCTTTTAGAGAGTATTGAACTAAAAAGTTGAAAATAATTGTAAAAAACCTACACCGTAGTATTGTGGAAAAAGCGTGGTCCGATTTGTGCCATAATTTTCGTATATCGAGTGCTCGACGCTTTTCCCACATAATGCTAGTTTCTTTAATACGCTTTCATTAGCTTTACTTGTACATACATTCATATGTGTGTTTGCTTGTTTGTATGTAACTCTAATTCAGTCTACCCGATAGTGGCATTTGTCTGTCACAAAAACCTTGAAACGTGCCTTCAACATGGGTGTCAAACGATAGGAGGTTGCATTTGGACTTCGATATAATTATCGATAACTAAGCTATCGGTCATAATGCCTACAATCTGGGTATCAAACAAAAGGGAAGTTCTACAGGTTTCTTTTGGATTTTGGAATATTTCGATATATTTATCGATAACTGAGTTATCGGTGAAAATGAGGTTGTCCAATAATATTCAAAATTGCCTACAATATGTGTATCAAACGAAAGTGGAACCCTAGAGGTTTCGTTTGCACTGCGGTATATTTCGATATATTTGTCGATTACTTCATAACACATTTAACTAAAAAGGTAAAACTAATTTAAATAAAAAACGAAGATTATGGAACAAAGCCGACCACGCTTTTCCTACAATACTACTGTATAGGGTTTTTAAAATTATTTTCAAATTTTTAGTTCAATACCAGTGGCGTGCCTTCCATATAAGCCGAAAAGCCCGGCTTGCCTAGCTAATCCTCTATGAGCTACAATATGTTTCAAAAATGTATCGTAACAATTTCTTTAACGTTTACATTTGGTTTCACTAACTGCCAATAGCATAAACATATAAATAAAGCTCTTCCTGCCATCTGGCGGCTGATAGCAAAACAATTAACATAAAATTTGTTCAGCGCATATGATGGCATCTCTTACTTGCTTACTTAAAATAGCCTTTAACCGCCTAGGCGATGATTGCCATCTCGCTTTTACTTATTGGCTTTTACCTGGCTTTCAAATCCCTTAATAAAATGTCTTTTTGAAGCTACAGTTTTTTTGAATTTAGAAGAAATTTTGTATGCAACTACGAAGCCAGCTTCGTGCTGTTGTTACTATAAGCTTTAAAGCCAAACTGGATATGTATATACATACATATCTACAATGTTAATGTGCAAAGAGCTCTACTCAAAAATTATTGGCGCATATTTTAAAGTAGAAAAAAAGAATTCAATAGTGGTGATTGCTGTAATATTTTTTTTTTTTGCTAGGCATTATAAAATATAAAAAATATTTTTTAGGTTTCTTAGGTCCACTTGCACGACGCCGAGTTATCTTTTTAGCTCAGAGTTAATTTGACATTAACTCTGAGTTAAAAATATAAATTTTCGTTGTGCAAGTGAGCCTTGGCTTCTATATGGGAAATAGTGCAAGTAAACCTTTTCCCTTGGATTGGTAAAGCTTAAAAAATCTGCAAAACAATAACTTGCATATTGAAGAAAGTTTTAGTTTAAGTTTTTCCCCGTGTGCAAAAGTCGATAAATATCTATCCTGAACTCTTCTTCTTCGTCTGAAATGTTCTTTGGCAGCAGTATGTGCTTTTGTTGGGGTTATAAGGACTGGGGCTTGCCTTGATTGAAACACGTAGGCACGCCACTGTTCAATACTCTCTAAAAGCGTGAGTTTTAGTTTTTTTAAACTATATTTATTACTTTAAACCAATTCAATCTCTCTTCTCGTTTGTTTTGAAGTTAGCTTCATTTATTTGCTGTTCGTTTTTGGCGTATTGTACTCGTAGCCATTAAAAAATTTGTTTCCATTGTTCCTTTGCGGCGTCAATGAGAGACTTGCGGAAACATGCTAACACACACTCAGCCAACTTAAATAGAACTCAATGCATGTGTGATAAATACATATTTATATACTTACATTAGACTGATTAAAAAAAAAAATTTATTTGCTATGAATATATCTTCGCTCGCTAGCCAGAGGCCAATTTTGCAGACTTAAGTTAATAGGCTTGTTAACTCTCTGATTAACCTCTCGTTTTTCTACGATTCACAAAAATTCTGAGTTTCCAAAGTACAAGGAACCCCCGGAAATTTGCAATGCCACTTTCTTGAATGTGTGGTTCTATCTCTGAAAATTGTGCCAGATAAACAAATGTGCTACACATTCATGTTTCTGGCGCAACAAAAATGTTTGAAAACTGAATTTGAATACATTTTTTTTAATTTTCGCCATAGTGTCTGTTTTTGAGTGCAAAACATTCATGTTTCTGGCAAAACGAAAATTTTACAAAATTTTAAAATTCAGTTTTTAAACATTTTCGTTTCGAAACATGAATGTGCTACTCAGCTTTAGTAATGAATGTCCTAAGCAGAGTAGAACCCTGCTTGCTAAAATAAACTAGATTAGTTGGTAAGTTCACGCTGTTCGTAGAGGTTCTGGGATTCAATATAGATATTAAGGCTTGGAAAAAAAGGCGCAGATATGATGTAAAGCACGGTGCTAGGAGTGGGCGCTGTGGTATAGTGTAGTGACCTCGGGATCACAACTTAGTAACTTTGCCACCCGTTGTAGTTATAATAGCCATAAACATGGAAACAAATTTAACTGAAAAAATAGGCACTCACGGCAAGCAGAAGGATTTCTACGTTGATAGTCATCACGCTTTCACTTGGCGGATAATAATGTAGGAAACTTCAATTGCAAATCAATGGAGATTCTCTACTGACCATTTAAATTCCATGCAATTAAATTTGCTGTAGACATTTAACATGTGCTTGCCATTGGAAGTCCACCAGTCTCCTTAAAACTACCCTGCAGTCAAATTCCGAACTACTCAGCAAACATACTAGTTCATTGACTAACCATTTTGTGGCATATGCCTACCAGTTCGTTGTTGATTAGTTTTAAAAGCAGTCAATGCCAAACTACTCAGCGAAAATTCTAGTTCATTGACTATACATTTTGTGGCGTATGCATACTAGTTCATTGCTGATTAGCGTTAAACCAGTCAATGCCAAACTACTCAGCAAACAATATAGTTCATTGACTATACATTTTGTGGTGTATTTATACTAGTTCATTGCTGATTAGCTTCAACCCAGTCAAGGCCAAACTACTCAGCAAACAATATAGTTCAATGACTATACATTTTGTGGTGTATTCATACTAGTTCACTTCTGATCACCTTTAAACCAGTCAAGGCCAAGCTACTCAGCAAGCAATATAGTTCATTGACTATACATTTTGTGGTGTATTCATACTAGTTCATTTCTGATCACCTTTAAACCAGTCAATGTCGAACTACTTAGCAAACAATATAGTTCATTGACTATACATTTTGTGGTGTATTCATACTAGTTCATTTCTGATCACCTTTAAACCAGTCAATGTCGAACTGCTCAGCAAACAATATAATTCATTGTCTATACATTTTGTAGTGTATTCATACTAGTTCATTGCTGATCACCTTTAAACCAGTCAATGTCCAACTACTCAGCTACCAATCTAGTTCATTGACTAAACATTTTGTGGTGTATTTATACTAGTTCATTGCTGATTAGCTTCAAACCAGTCAAGGCCAAACTACTCAGCAAACAATATAGTTCATTGTCTATACATTTTGTAGTGTATTCATACTAGTTCATTGCTGATCACCTTTAAACCAGTCAATGTCCAACTACTCAGCTACCAATATAGTTCATTGACTAAACATTTTGTGGTGTATTTATACTAGTTCATTGCTGATTAGCTTCAAACCAGTCAAGGCCAAACTACTCAGCAAACAATATAGTTCATTGACTATGCATTTTGTGGCATATGGATACCAGTTCATTGTTGATTAGCTACTTAGCGAAAATTTTAGTTCATTGACTATGCATTTTGTGCTGTATTCATACTAGTTCATTTCTGATTTCCTTTAAGCCAGACATTGCCAAACTACTCGGCAAACAATGTAGTTCATTGACTGTACATTTTGTGGTGTATTCATACTAGTTCATTTCTGATTAGCTTTAAACCAGTCAATGCCAAACTACTCAGCAACATTATAGTTCTACGACTAAAAATTTTGTGGTGTATTCATACTAGTTAATTTCTGACTACCTTCAAACTAATCAATTCCAAACTACTCAGCAGACACCTAGCTCGTTTAATCCTAGTCAGAAAAATCCTGGTTCGCACTAGTATGCAAGTATGTATGAAACTCGGGTTGAAATCATACTACACCTTTTTCAGTTTATATTCAGAAAGTTTTCTGAATATCAATTGTAATTTTCTGAATGTCAATTGTGTTTTTCTGAAAATCAAATGGAAATTCTGTAACTGCATTCAGATCTTTTATGATCCCTCTAGATCTTTTATGATCCCATTTTGGCCAGGTTTGTTTGGATGTCCGGCACCCTGGGGATTGTTGCTACTTTTCGTTGGCTTGACGGAGTGTGTACTCCAAGCCAACGAAAGGTGTCAACAATCCCCAAGTTGCCGGACATCCAAACAAACCTGGCCGAAATAGGATCATAAAAGATCTAGAGGCATTCACGCCCTAAGAAGGAGAGAAATCTTAATATTAATAGGTGTTCTAACTGGGCACTGCCTTATTGGTAGGCACGCAGAAGGGGTGCCCTATCGACGATGCTATAGGAGCTGCAAAGATGATGAGGAAGAGGAAACGGTGAAGCACCTGATCTGAAACTGCCCGGTCTTAAGCGGCGCGGGAACGCGCTTTTTGGGAGTTCCCTTCCTGGATAGTCTAAACCAGACCGCTGGGATTTTCCAAATGGCCGGGTCCCGGGACTGAATTTCCTAGTGCTGGTGGTATCACAACGGGCTTTTCAAAACTGGCCTAAGTGTGCCTCTGTGGCAGCCACTAACCTAACCTAACCTAACTGCATTCAACTGTTTGAACAGTCACAGATTTTTAAATTAAAAAAAAAAAACTAGGTCCCGCCAACTCATAGGGAAAAAATCAAAGCAGCACACTATTAGTTGGAAGAGAAGTTCGGCAAAAGTCTCGTTAGAGGTTATGACAACCTGTTGGTATATAACCGCCAATTTTTTTTACGTTGCGGCATAAACTTGAGTATATTGACAACAACAATATAAATTAACTCTACCAATGCTCCTTTAACTCGAGTGTATGGCCCAGCATGAAAGCAGTCTTTCTTTGACTCTTTTTGATGTAAAAATAAGACTTAATTTTATCAATATATCATATTTGGGTCCGGAACTCCGCAGTGGACGACTAACTTAACCTTAATTTACCTTACCTAAAAATACAACCCCAAAGCCCCAATTACATAAAACTTTGACAAATGCGCGCCTCGTTTTTGAGCATTTGAAAAAATTTCGCTTCGCTTTACGTTTAAAAAACTTTGTATGAAAGTGGATCCTACAAAGTTGAATGCAATTGGGCCTTCACCTATATAATCAAACTTGACGAACGCGAAATTTGAAAGGAGCGATTGCAAGTAGAATTCAATAATTAAATTAAAAATACAATAAATTAAATTAAAAATACAATAAACAAAACTTGTGTTAACTTTACCGAGAATCGAACTCAGAGCCTTTAGCTCATTTTTGGCTGTGTATGAACTAGTATATCAACTGGTATAATGCTGATGCAGAGGCTGACTAGTATACCAATTGGTATGGTGCTGATGCAGAAGACGACAATTGCTTTTCTTTTTCTCTTGTAACTGCTTCTTTTTTACCTTGTAATTCACAGATGCTTTTTCGTGTTTGGGTAAATACAAATAGTCGCTGCTTTCTAAAGAATAAACTGGTATATTGCTGATGTAGAGGCTGACTATGACACTGGTGCATAGACCGACTAGTATACCAACTGGAATGAATCCAAATTCGTGGACTAGTATGACAAGTGGTACGATCTGAATGGGCATAATGATTAGTATGTCCTGCCGCATAGACTGAGCAGTATGTCAACCGGTATGATTCTGATGTATATATGAATTAGTATGTCAACTGGTAAGATTCTGATGCATATATGAACTAGTATGTCAAATGGTATATTTCTGATGCAAATTTGAACTAGTATGTCAACTGGTATGATTCTGATGCATAAATGAACTACTATAAAAACTGGTATGATTCTGACGCATATATGAACTAGTATGACAACTGGTATGATTCCGATGATTTTTTTAACTAGTCTGTTAATTGGTATGATTCTGATGCATTAATGAACTAGTCTGTCAACTGGTATGATTCTGATGCATATATGAACTAGTCTTTCAACTGGTATGATTCTGATGTATATATGAACTAGTCTGCCAACTGGTATGATTCTGATGTATATATGAACTATTCTTTCAACTGGTACGATCCTGACGTATATACGAACTAGTATCTTAAATGGTATGATACTGATGTGTATAATAACAAGTATATCAACTGGTATATTCCTGATGCAGGGGCTGACTAGTCAGCCAATTGGTATGGTGCTGATGCAGAGAAGGACAATTGCCATCTCGTAGGACATCGCCGTGTTAAAAATACCAGTTGCTAATATGGAAAAATTACAGAACTCGAACTAGTTGAAGCCGCCTAGCTGACTGGTATTTGATTAGTATAAAACTAGTTAAGTTGACTGCAGGGTACTGACCGTGTGAGGTCTGTATGGTTTATTAGAATCAACTTGGAGATGTTGGAACCAATAACTTTCTTCTGTTTATTTGTTACTTACTCTATCTGTCAACAACTCCTTCCAACAGTACTAAGTTTATAACAATTAGGTAATTCACAAGATGTCTTATTGTTTATTGCACTATTTTGATAACACAGCTCTTGTGAGCACTAAGATGAGTTGAACGGTCGTATCTGAAAACTATAAATTGAATTTTTGGAAAAACTTTTCAGGAAATTGTTAATTTTTTGTTTTCCTGCTTCTTTTATTTTTCAAACTGAACAAATTGAAATGAAAATTGAAAAAATTACATTTCAAAACAAAACAAATTGAAAAGCAAAATAGCACACTTGATAAACATAGGTTGCTCAATTTTATTGTGCTATTCAAATTTTATATGAGAAATGACAGCATGGAAATTATGACAATTTTTAACTAATAGCAGATACGCGAATAGGAGATTTTGTGAATTGCCTAAATGTTTTATTAGGTTTGTTTATTGGGCTGATCTAGCTTACGCCAGATTGAGATATTTCACAAAATTGTATTTAACGAACACTTTTCTTGCTCTAGGTTGTTCTATCTTTTGTTTCATGAGTACGCTCAAAACAAAACTAGAGTAATCCAGCTCACAAATTTCTGCTCTAGCTTTTTTTATGGAGCAAGTTGGAGCAGAGAAGCAATTGTCAGTCAGGAAAAAATTTATTTTTGAAAACTTCAAATAAATTAGCTTGCAAGAAAATCAATGTTTTTGTATACGTGAATTTGCATTAATTTTGAAGATTTAAGCAAAAAAACCAAATAAAAAGAAACTATGGAGACTCAAGTGTTTCAAGGCATTTCTGTTCTGAGTTGCTCTAAGTTGCTCTGTTTCTATTTTGACAGCTGCCCTGCTCTACTCTGCTCTAACCTGCTCTGAACTTTTTTTGGGTCAGTAAACAAACCTAATAGCTTGAATTATTTGTTTTACAAAATATGTATCTCCATTAGACTGGTCCAAATAAAAAAAAAATTGGCCAGTGTCAGCATTGTAAACGGCTCAATTATAAAAGGTTCACCTTATTTGAAGATACCGTACAGAGTGGGCACCACAGCTGAAGGAAGTCATCAATTTGTCCTTGATTAATTTTTTTTAAATAAGTCTATTGTATGTTCCCTACGCACATACAAGTAAGCTTATGTGTGTCTTCCGACGCACATGTGCGGTTACATTTCTGGTGAAGATGTTGCATCCCTGCAGTCAAATTCCGAACTACTCAGCAAACATACTATGCATACCAGTTCATTGATGATTAGTTTTAAAACCAGTCAATGCCAAACTAAGCAAACAATATAGTTCATTGACTATACATTTTGTGGTGTATTTATACTAGTTCATTGCTGATTAGCTTCAAACCAGTGAAGGCCAAACTACTCAGCAAACAATATAGTTCATTGACTATACATTTTGTGGTGTATTCATACTAGTTCACTTCTGATCACCTTTAAAAAACTTTGTATGAAAGTGGATCCTACAAAGTTGAATGCAATTGGGCCTTCACTTATATAATCAGTTCACGCTGATTTTTTCTTAGAATCTAAGAAAAATTACATATAATTTAAGAAAAAATTCTTATTATATATGGAAAAATACGTTACTTTTTATTAACGTCAGAACTTCGTTCTTAAAATATAAGAACTAAAATTCATTTTTGTTTTGGCTGAATTTGTTCTTAAATGTTACGAATTTGTTCTTAAATTCTAAGAAATTACGTACGTACAATTTTCTCACTATGATTATAAGAACTCTTTCTTATTATTTAGAACTTGTTTCGTAGAATTTAAGAACTATTTCTTATATTTTAGGAAAGTGTCATAGATTGAACCAACATTTTCTTACCTGAGCAGACAGCGTCACTGTGAAAAATGTTTCATTCATATTAAATGCTGAATATAGTCAAGGCAAATTCGCTATATGTAAATAAATACATAGTTAATATAAATGAATTTGCCTTCAATTTAGTGTAAAAAGGTAAGTTTACTATTTGCCATTAACTTTAAGTGTGTGCTAAACATTTTTCAATTATTTTACAGATGGACATAGACTTCAAAGACACAAACAACACACTTCAAGACACAAGAACCCTGGAAATCGCAATCTTGGTGGCGCATAGCAGCGCTTATGGAACTAAATGGTAGCAACGAGATTTTTTTTCCCGCCTTTGATGAATTCTGCATACGACACTATCTACTATCTATCACCCGGCGTGTAGATCGTGTCCGAATTCTGGTAGCGCCGTGCCAATCTCTACGTTAGTTCAACTAAGCATTATATTAGCTACATATCGTCGCTCCCAACGAAGACTAGCATGGTTCAGTTAGAGTGGAAGACTAGCACGGTTCGTTGTTTACGTGGAAAACTAGCACACTTTGTTCTCTGCGTCGAAGACTAACACGCTTCAGTTCTATGCGAACTATGCTAGTTTTCCACGCAGAAAACGGAGTGTGTTATTCTTCCACGCAGAGAACGAAGTGGGCTAGTCTTCCACGATAACAACGAACCGCGCTAGTCTTAAACGCAAACAACGAACCGTGTTAGTCTTCGTTGAGAGCGACGATATAAAAAAATTATGCAAATTTTGTTACTACTTTTAAATACAATTTTTTTGTAAATAATATTTAACAATAATAATTAAACTTTCATTGATAATATGCTTCGTTTTTTGGATTTTCTTGGAATGAGTTCTTATAATAGAATTAGTTCATAAAATTTAAGAATGGATTCATACATTTCAAGAATGGGTTCTTGATTTCTATGAATTAGTTCGTAAAATTTAAGAATGGATTCATACATTCTAAGAACGACTTCGTATGTATAAATATGTATGGATTGCCATATTCTAAGAATGAGTTCGTACAATTTAAGAATCTTTTCATACGTTTTAAGAATGAGGTCGTAGTATGTATTGACATATTCTAAGAATGAGTTCGTAGATTCTAAGAATGAGTTCTTGGATTTTAAGTATTATTATTGAAATTTTGTTTGACATGAATATTTACGAATTTTCGTTCTTAAATTCTACGAAAACGTTCTTTGGAGAGCTTTTAATGAAAAAAATTCGTAAAATATATGTACTTTTTCGTAGAAAATATGTACTTTTTTGGTTCAGTGTACGAACTAGTATCTTAAATGGTATGATACTGATGTGTATAATAACAAGTGTATGAACTGGTATATTCCTGATGCAGAGGCTGACTAGTCAGCCAATTGGTATGGTGCTGATGCAGAGAAGGACAATTGCCATCTCGTAGGACATCGCCGTGTTAAAAATACCAGTTGCTAATATGGAAAAATTACAGAACTCGAACTAGTTGAGGCCGCCTGGCTGACTGGTATTTGATTAGTATAAAACTAGTTAAGTTGACTGCAGGGATATGTCATGATTGTCGTCTGTGCCATTATCTTCGTCCGTCCTTCCCCTTTTCTGTGTCCCAACTTGGTGCGATGCTATTTTATTATTAATGTTGCGGTTACGTGTCCTCTGTTGAAGTCAACCAATGTTTTGGATTTCATTTGTTCTCTATTTCATTGGGACATGATTCCTATATTATCTTCGATAATGTGGTATTTATATTCGAACGTGAATTTAAAAAAATGTTAAGTTTTGTGCTTTTATTGATAGTTCTTAATAATATATATTTCGGATACTATTTGAATTATAGTCGCATCCTATATAATATTTGAATTATAGTCCATTCGTTTTAATGACGAGATAAAAATATGAAGAGGAGTTGCATTTTTTATTTCTTAAGACTTGGCACAGTGGTCCTCGACCAATGGGTTTTGTGAAGGGTATGATACCTTAAGCTTTTGTATCTTCAACTTTAGTCATGGCTGTATTTTATGTTGCCATTACACTTACGGAACGAGCTAACGCACAACTGACGATAATGGCATTACAATGTTCTCACTACAGAAGGAAGCTAAAAAAAGATATTCAAAGTAATGCGACAGTTACACGCCTTTCTGTGTATTTGATACACATCTTCATATGTATATTAGGGTGGTCCTTATAATAAAATGTAGTATTTTTCCAGGCTCACCCCTCAGATCGGTTGCACCACGGTCAACTATATCGCACAAAATTTTTTATCCCGATTGGAGATGGTTTAGGCGTGCCGCAGATGGGTCAAAGTACAGATTGCTCAATGGAGACTTAAAAAATTAAAATTATTTTTTTTGTCTAATACTTGGAATCGATAGCATGGCTGAAAATTAACGTTAAATTTATCAAAAAACGAAAAAAACTTTTGATTTCGTTTCGTTTATCAATAAAATTAACGTTATTTGTTCAACGAAAAAATTTAACGTTATTTTTGAAAACAATAAAAAATTATCAGAACAAATTTCTTTTCGTTATTTATCAAAAAAAAATAAAAATAAAAAACAATTGAATATTTGAATAAATACAATATTATTTAGGGTCGGAAAAGAGAGGGCGAAATAGTGCGATAAGGCTTTGCTGCTGATATAAGCATAAGACACGTTCCCGCAGCGGTCACAATGCAATTCCTCATCAAAAGAACTCCGGTGGAGTTCGGATTGTGCTATCTCAAAAATTCGTTTGAATTCGGGAATCCACTAACTTTCTGGCAATCTAGGGACATGAAACTTAGCACATACGTAGTTTAGGACACGATGACAATACATTTTGCAGAAATCAAAATTACCATAGCACTTCGGTGGGGTGCGATACAGCCATGCGAGATAACGCCATATGGCTCTATCTCCCACCCAATTGCGAGGTAAAGTCATATGGCATTATCACGCTTCGTATTGAGAGATAATGCCATATTTTTTTTTTAATTGTGAGTTAAAGCCATAAGGCCTTATCTCTCATATGAATTTATTTGTCATTGTGAATGTGCATTTAAGGTGACAGGTAATAGTGTCACTGGTAATAGAGCGCTTTCGAAATGGAATTAGTGTCAACAAGAAAACACTATTTCCAAACTGAATGGAAATAGTGTCAAAAGTGCTAAAAACATGCCCATTCATTGAAATTTGTGCCGATTTAATTTGTAGGTCCGTTGGGGATAAAATCATTTTCATGGGGCTTAATTCATTTTAATTCCGTGATCTTTTATAAAAATAAAACAAACAGTTAGCAACGTAAATTGAGTTGTCAAAGATTTTTCCTTTTACGAAAGGTTAAAATCACTAATAGTGCACATTTCGTGAAAGGAGAAACTAATGATTTTTCCCTTACACCTTCTTGATTGATAACGCCAAATGGCTATATCGCTCTTTGAAATTGGAAATAAAGCCATACAGAAATTTTGGCGCGAATATGGCTTTATCTCTATTTGAATTGATTGATAAGGCCATATGGCGTTAGCTCGCATGGCTTTATCGCACCCCACCTAGCACTTCATGTACAATGACGCATTTATCGTCGAAGAAAGTGCAAAACCACGTAAAGGATATCTTTTATGTTGCTTGTTTTTTTTCAGGGTCACCGACGATGTGAAGCGGAATCTTCCATAACCCATTTCCATTTCATGTAACGAAAAACGAATATGGAACAGAGTTTCCGTAATGGCTTGCTACTCCTTCCTTTTTCAACTAGGTATCTAAACACTGGTAAAACTGACGTATTCAATGATGATGCAAAAAAAAGACAATTAAAATTTCTATGGAACTTTTAACTTAAACATAAATATACCGGGCTTAAAGCGCAAGTGGCGTAATTCCACCTTTTTTTTGAGTGTGACGACATTAAAATCGAGAATTTTAGTTCTTAGCGACTACCAAAACATTTTTTGTATTCCTTAACTTATTATTTTCCGACCAAGCCTAGTGTACATATCTGAGCAAAATGAATTGACTTTAACGAAAAAAAAAAATTTTGTTATTTTTTAATAATTTTTGATTTGATCATCAACGAAAAAAATTTTTTTTTGATAATTATTGAAACGAAATATTTTTTTGATAATTAACAAAGCGAAATTATTTCGTTTATATCGTGATGCAGTCCTGCTTTAAAATATGCGACAATAATTTTTGAGTAAAGCGCTTTGCACGTTAAAATTGCAGGCAGGGAAATATAAACCAGATATCCTTTTTTACGAAACCAAATGTAAACGATAAAACAGAAATTGTTACGATACATTTTTGAAACATATTGTGGCTCATAGGGGATTCGCTGGGCAAGCCGGGCTTTTCGGCTCATATGGAAGGCACGCCACTGCTTGCAGGGGCTACTCTGAACCTTAGCCCCCCTGCGACACGCCTTAGGCGTTTCCAATCCGGACCAGATTTTGCATGTGATATCTCCGACCATAGTGCTACTGATTTCGATAAAAAGAAAAATCACTTTTGTTTTTTGATTCTCCATAGAGAAATTTGACTTGGACCCCCCTGCGACACGCCTAAACCATCTCCAATCGGGATACAATTTTTTGTGTGATATCTTCGGCTGTGTTACTATCGATTTATGGGTTGAGCCTTTGGAAATCTGATGATAAAATTGTCTGTGTCTAATGTATATTTGTAAGGATGTCAGTGTATGTGTACAGTACACAGTGTACTATATGATACCTAGTTTCATGCCTGATTAAGTCAGACTGGCTCCAACGAACAGTATACATATATGTTCACTCTTCAACATCTGATATCACAGAGCTGTCACTTTGTCAGTAGCGGGCATTCATATGTACAACCAAAAGCCATATGTGCTTATACTCATGAAGCTTACGACAAAATACAAAAAGGGCCACATAAATACGCATATATCACGACCAAATGAACGAACATACAGTGAAATCAGACGAGACATTACTCAAAGGACCTTTTGCGATGGATATATGTATGGAGAATACAGTGCAAGCAATCACGATTTATTGGAAATCTGATCAGTGTGCAGTGTCAACGCTGCTGTAATATTCCATTTCGTTGGCCCGTGGTGGCTTATATAGTAGTTTTGTATGAACGCATACATAGGTATATTCTCTGTACCTAGAATCCTGCTATACTTTAAAGCAGAATATTTTTTACTGAAGTATTAAAGCTTGAACTCCCTGGCAAGATTCATAGGCCTTTCAAGAGTTCTAGACCTCAACTCGTTTTTTAGCTCCTCCAGGCGGTTGTAGCCCAAAAAAAAGAATAAAGTCAAGTTATTATAAAATGCTAACAGATTGCATAAATTTACAGTGACAGAAGCTTTCCATATTCCATTTTTATTTCTTACTGTTAAGTAAAATATTTTGAGATAATGCGATAGATTTGTGTAGCCACTGTTTGTATCTATTTTGTATTTGTATTGAGAAATGTATAGCTGGTGTATCCAGTGGTCCAAAAGGCGTCTGTGTCTTACTCTAACTCTAACTCTTACTCTTACCCTTACTCTTACTCTTACTCTTACTCTTACTCTTACTTTTACTCTTAGTCTTGCTCTTTCTCTTACTCTTACTCTTACTCTTACTCCTACTCCTACTCTTACTCTTACTCTTACTCTTTCTCTTACTCCAACTCTTACTCTTACTCTTACTCTTATGGCTATTACTCTTCTTTCAAATTAGATAGGAGGCTTATCTACTTGTGCTTTACTTAGGCAGAGACTTTGTTCAGAACTTGGTGGGTTCAAGTTAAGCGACTAAATTTATTTGCGTAAGATGAGCTTAGTTCAATTGAAATTGCTTAGTTCAAAAGAAATAAATATAGTTTAAAAAAACTAAAACTCACGCTTTTAGAGAGTATTGAACTAAAAAGTTGAAAATAAAAAATGAAAAAGCGTGGTCCGTTTTGTTCCATAATCATCGTTTTTTATTTAAATTACTTTTACCTTTTTAGTGCAATATTCTTTAAAAGCGCGTGTTCTCGCTTTTAAACTATATTTATTTTTTACTTTTTAGTTAAATGTGTTATGAAGTAATCGATAAATATATCGAAATATACCGCAGTGCAAACGAAACCTCTGGGCCCCCACTTTCGTTTGATACCCATATTGTAGGCAATTTTGAATATTATTGGACAACCTCATTTTGACCGATAACTCAGTTATCAATAAAGTACCTGGGTGACCGAGCTTGCTCGGTGCTATCAATTTAGCGCTAAATTTACTTACCCAAAATTATCCCAAAATGACCCTAAAATAATCCAAAAATAATCCTAAAATGATCCCAAAAAGACCCTTAAATGTTCCCAAAATGATCCGAAATTGAACCCAAAACGACCCAAAAATGATCCGAAAATGAACCTAAAATTATTCCAAATTGGTCCAAAAATAATTCCCAAATTACCCCAAAAATACCCTTAAATGCACACTAAACGATCCAAAAAATACACCAAAATGATCCCAAATATATCCTAAAATAATCCCAAAACCACCCCAAAAAGACCCTTCCCAAAGTAACCCAAAAATTATCCCAAAATGATACAAAAATTATCCAAAAATGGCTCCAAAATGAACCGAAAATTACCCAAAATTGTACCAAATTAATCCGAAATTGAACCCAAAATGATCTCAAGCAAGCCCCAAAATTATCCCAAAGTGATGTTCTCAAAATAATCCTAAAATATCCAAATATGATCCCAAAATACAAAATACAATTACAATACGGTAAAATGGTAACCCTGGGTGGCAACCCTACTTGAAAATATTTTAGCTGGTATGTCGGCGACAATACCTTTACTTTGATACCCAAAACTACCCAAAACTGATCCCAAAATGACCCTAAAATGATTCCAAATTGGTCCAAAAATAATTCACAAATTACCCCAAAAACACCCTTAAATGTACCCTAAACGATTCGAAAATTACCACAAAATTATCCAAAAATGATCCCAAAATAATCCTTGAATAGTCCCTCAGATGTTCCCAAAATAACACAAAAATTATCCCAAATGATGACGTGGCAACCCCCAAATTGATAATCTTAGAATCAATCATACTATCTACATACCAAATTTCATCCAAATCGGTCAAGCGGTTCTCGAGATAGTACCGGATATAGAAATATATTGTGGTAAGGTGGCAACCCTAGGTGGCAACCCTACTTGAAAATATTTTAGTTGGTATCTCGCCGAAAATACCTTTCATATGATACCCATATTGGCATATCTTGCTCCATAATTAAAAAAAGGGATAGGTGGCAACCCTGTAAACCGCCCCCAGGTGGCAACCCTAAAGTGGGTAGTCTTAGAATCCATCATACTATCTTTGTGCCAAATTTCATCCCAATCGGTCAAGCGGTTCTCGAGATAGTCCGAACATACAAAAATACAAATATACAAGATTAACTCGTTTAAAGATATTAGATATATCGAAATATTCCAAAGTCCAATAGAAACCTGTAGAACTCCCCTTTTGTTTGATACCCATATTGTAGGCATTATGACCGATAACTTAGTTATCGATAAATATATCGAAGTCTAAAAGCAACTTCCTATCGTTTGACACCCGTATTGAAGGCGCATTTCAAGGTTTTTGTCAGTCATATGCCACTATCGGGTAGACTGAAGTAGAGTTACATACAAACAAGCAAACATACATATGAATGTATGTACAAGTAAAGCTAATGAAAGCGTAGTAAAGAAACTAGCATTATGTGGGAAAAGCGTCGAGCGCTCGATATACGAAAATTATGGCACAAAGCGGACCACGCTTTTTCCACAATACTACTGTGTAGGGTTTTTAAAATTATTTTCAACTTTTTAGTTCAATACTCTCTAAAAGCGTGAGTTTTAGTTTTTTTAAACTATATTTATTTTTTACTTTTTAGTCAAATGTCCTATGAAATTATCGATAAATATATCTATCGAAATATATCGAAGTCCAAATGAATCCTGGGGCCTTTCTCTTTCGTTTGATACCCATATTGTAGGGAAATTTTAAGGTTTTCGGGCAACCACATTTTGACCGATAACTCAGTTATCGATAAATTTATCGAAATATGTCGATGTCCAAATGAAACCTGGGGCCTTCACCTTTCGTTTGATACCCATATTGTAAGGAATTTTTTAGGTTTTTGGGCAATCATATTTTGACCGATAACTCAGTTATCGATTAATTTATCGAAATATGTCGATGTCCAAATGAAACCTGGGGCCTTCACCTTTCGTTTGATACCCATATTGTAGGGAATTTTTTAGGTTTTTGGGCAACCACATTTTGACCGATAACTCAGTTATCGATAAATTTATCGAAATATGTCGATGTCCAAATGAAACCTGGGGCCTTCCCATTTCGTTTGATACCCATATTGTAGGGAAATTTTAGGGTTTCCGGGCAACCACATTTTGACGGATAACTCAGTTATCGATAAATTAATCGAAATATGTCGATGTCCAAATGAAACCTAGGACCTTCACCTTTCGTTTGATATCCATATTGTAGGGTAATTTTAAGGTTTTCGGGCAACCACATTTTGACCGATAACTCAGTTAACGATAAATTTATCGAAATATGTCGATGTCCAAGTGAAACCTGGGGCCTTCACCTTTCGTTTGATACCCATATTGTAAGGAAATTTTAAGGTTTTCGGCAACTACATTTTGACCAATAACTCAGTTATCGATAAATTTATCGAAATATATCGATGTCCAAATGAAACCTGGTGCCTTCCCCTTTCGTTTGATACCCATATTGTAGGGAAAATTTAAGGTTTTCGGGCAACCACATTTTGACCGATAACTCAGTTATCGATAAATTTATCGAAATATATCGATGTCCAAATGAAACGTGGGGCCTTCCCTTTTCGTTTGATACCCATATTGTAGGGAAATTTTAAGGTTTTCGGGCAACCATATTTTGACCGATAACTCAGTTATCGATAAATTTATCGAAATATGTCGATGTCCAAGTGAAACCTGGGGCCTTCACCTTTCGTTTGATACCCATATTGTAGGGAAATTTTAAGGTTTTCGGGCAACTACATTTTGGCCGTTAACTCAGTTATCGATAAATTTATCGAAATATATCAATGTCCAAATGAAACCTGGGGCCTTCCCCTTTCGTTTGATACCCATATTGTAGAGAAATTTTAAGGTTTTCGGGCAACCACATTTTGAACTTTCGTTTGATTCCCATATTTTAGGGACATTTTACGGTTTTTGGGCCACTGGGGCTTAGACCGATCGAGAGTCACATACATAAAAGCAAGCAAACAAACAAACAAACAAGCAAACATACAAGTGAACCTAATAAAAGCGTGGTAAAAAGGAAGAATGATCTGACCAGGAAAACTAAAATATCCAGATTTCGATTGCAAGCTATAAACTTATTTAGTGTTTGGTGTTTGTTTTAATCCCCAAAAGATACACAGAGCCAAAAATGCCTAATAAAATTAATAAGATTGTCTTCATGAGCGGGTTTTGGGTTGAGGGGTAGTCGAAACGACGGAAACGAAAAAAAAAACTATACCCAAATCTATTTGGTTTAATGAGGAAATTCCTATTGATATTATTAAGTGCAATTTCCTCTTTTCGATTTCTTTTTATATGTGTTATTAATAAGAAAATCTTGCAGAAAACGAAATAATTTCTTAGGGTTCCTATTAATAAGATGATCTTAGGGTTCCTAACAAGAAGATATGACTTATTAACTGATTTCCTCATAATTGTATGTGTTAATAAGATCATCTTAGGGTTCCTAACAAGAAGATTTGACTTATTAATATTTTCAAAGGGAAATCTTGCATCATCATCAGCTAACATCATGTAGAACAATTATACGCTGGGAAGCAGAAGTACCCGATAGCTCGATGGTTAGCACCTGTGTTCAGCATTCAAGGCAATGTAAAGAAGAGTGCGGTGAGGAGATAAAAGCAATACTAGAGAAATCTAAAACTGAATCGTAACTGATAATCTGAAGTTCTCGAAGACAATATAAGAACTCTGAAATATAAAGGGTATTCGTGTTTTGTCTTAAGCTTACGAATCTCGTATATTTACGAGTTTACTACAGTTCTTATACGAACGCCCTTGCTAAGCATTTGCGTTTTAGATCTAACCCAAATAACATTTTTAAGATTGAGTTTCGAATTTTCTTTTATTTGAATTTTAGTACAATTTACAAGGAATAATCAAATATGCTTCTTTTTGATGATCAAAATTAATTTTCGAAATCATTTTTGAATCATTTAGATTATTCATTTCTGAGATTCAAATAAAGTTGAACATAAGTTTTTAATCATATTTTATGATCATCTCGGAGCTATTTTGGTGACTAAATAATGAATTTTCTACCTTTAAAATTCTGGTTTACTCTTTATTTATTTTTTTATACCTTTCATGAACATGAAATGGTATTATAACTTTGGTCCGATGTTTGTAAATATCAGAAGAAGAAGAGATAGACCCATCAATAAGTATACCGAAATGATCAGGATGACGAGATGAGTTGATTTAGCCATGTCCGTCTGTCCGTCTGTCCGTCTGTCTGTCTGTCTGTCTGTCTGTCTGTCTGTTTGAACGCAAACTAGTCCCTCAGTTTTTGAGATATTTGGCTGAAATTTGGTATGCGGCCACCATTTTCCAATATAGGAATCATTTGTCGGAACCAGCAAGATCGGACCAATATAACATATAGCTCCCATACAACCGATCATTCCGATAAACGGATTTTGGGCTATAACTCCTGTAATTAAACACGAAGGAACTTGAAATTTTATAAGTGTTGCTATTTTGATATGTGAAATATCGATGCTGAAAATCATAGAGATGGGATATATATTTCACATAGCTCCCATACAATCGATTATTCCGATAAACGGATTTTGGGCTATAACTCCTGTAATTAAACACGTAGGAACGTGAAATTTTGTAAGTATTGCTATTTTTATATGTGAAATAGCGATGTTGAAACTCATAGAGATGGGATAAATATTTCACATAGCTCCCATACAATCGATTATTCCGATAAACGGATTTTGGGCTATAACTCCTGTAATTAAACACGTAGGAACGTGAAATTTTGGACGTATTGCTATTTTTATACATGAAATATCGATGTTGAAAATCATCGAGATTGGATAAATATTTCACATAGCCCCCATACAATCGATTGTTCCGATAAACGGATTTTGGTAGATAACTCCTGTAATTATATAGGTAGGAACGTGAAATTTTGGAAGTATCGCTATTTTTATATGCGAAATATCGATGTTGAAAATCATTGAGATGGCATAAATATTTCACATAGCTCCCATACAATCGATTATTCCGATAAGCGGATTTTGGGCTATAAGTCCTGTAATTAAACACATAGGAACGCGAAATTTTGGAAGCATCGCTATTTTTATATGTAAAATATCGATGTTGAAAATCATTGAAATGGGATAAATATTTCACATAGCCCCCATACAATCCATTGTTCCGATAAACGGATTTTGGTAGATAACTCCTGTAATTATATCGGTAGGAACGTGAAATTTCGTAAATGTTGCTATTTTAGAATGTGGAATGTCGATGTTAAAAATCAATGAGATTGGACCAATATAACACATCGTCCCCATATAATCGATAGCTCCGATAATTTCGGTATGAGCTAAAGTTAAATTCACACAGGCTGTACTGGGGATCAAACAGTGAAAATCGTGACGCTTATTCATGAAAGGTATTTAGCCTTCGGCACAGCCGAAGACAGCTT
The DNA here is from genome assembly GCA_964058755.1 of Campiglossa producta. Lineage (NCBI taxonomy): Eukaryota > Metazoa > Arthropoda > Insecta > Diptera > Tephritidae > Campiglossa > Campiglossa producta. The sequence continues at coordinate 61,006,290 of CAXKVI010000003.1, read as the reverse complement.
TCCTTACTTGTTTTTAGATAACTTTTGCCCTCAATGCGCACTCAATATTCTTCAGATTTTGCAGCTCTTCTCTTGTGCAGCTTAAAAAAAAAATACAAAAACAAATTGCATCAGAAAATGATTTCTAAAGATTAAAACAATATTTATAATACCTATATAAAAAAAACTTGAAAAAATTAATTTAAAATGGATTAAAAAAAGCCATACATAAAATGATTATAAATCGTTTTTAATTATCTGGAGAGTGATATTTGAATCTTTGTTCAAAATTTTCAAAATACATATGCTGGCTGGGTAAGTACATACCCGTATATCAGCTGTTTGATAAATAAATAATAAACAAATCAAACGCCAGAAGATAAAAAAAAACTAAAATTTTGAAAAATTCTAAAGCAAAATTCTTTCTACAATCTACACCAAGAACATCGACTCAGCTTATTGACCTAAGAAGGGAGAACCTGAGAACCCTTTCTGGGTGTTATGCGGGACATGTAGTCAACGTTTTCACCTAAGAAAGCTAGATCTGCCACACACTCCCTAATTCCAACACAATTTAAAAACTTTTCGTGAAATTTTCTAAATTTTTCAATTATTTTTTTTTTTGAAATTTCAATTTAATTTATGAGATGTCAATCATTCATTTTGACTTCGTATATTTAGCACGTCGTTTACGACCCAAATTTCATGCTTAAATTCATTGTTTAATAATATAAGGTTAAGCAGTCCGAGACGTTTTTGACACTTCTCAGCTTCACCCTGCTAGACAGTGCTATGACATTCAGTCAGCTTTGGAATGTTGTCTTTGAGAACGTGATGGGAAATCGTGATGTAAATATAAAACAGCTGATATTTACATCAGGATTTTCTATCACGTTTTCAAAGGCAACATTACAAAGCTGATGGAATGTCATAGTACTGTCTGGAAGGGCATGCTTCCCTATCTGATTGACAGTGCTACTTCTTTTCAAAATCGTATGAAAATGGTAGTAAAAACCAATATTCTTGATACGAACAAAATTACAGCAACACTGAAAGCTTTTGAAGTTTGTTTTATTTTTATTTTGAAAAAAAAAAATTGTCTATTTGGTAAGATTTTTATGAAAATTTATTATTTTAACTAAATAATAGCAATTTTTCCTGTTCTGCGGCCTTTTGTCAGCATACAAATACGTTACCTCATCGTTTGAAGCTGCATTTAAATGAAGGAAAAAGCTTGTGTGCATTCTTACAAGAAGCTCACATTTCAGCAAAATGCAGGTTCTGACCTTGCCCTCCTCGCTAGCTGGAATGAGGTGAAACCCTTAGTCCCCAATCCGCAGATCCTCGAGCTGTTGACCCAGGGTTCTTGGATGAGGACCACATCCATGTCGCATTTAAAAAGCCGAGGATACTTTAGATTTGTACAGATTTATCTAAAGCACCACCAACATGAGAGCGCTCAGACTTCCCTGACGTACCCATATCGTCGAGGTCTGCCCCATCCTGGAGGTTGTCTCTCAACGACGAGTTGGCGTAACGGGAGCCCTGCTGACTGAAGCTTCATAGATAATGCGCTCAGGATTGGTTGCTCCCCGTCCAGCAAGCTGTCTTCCATCTCCGAGCTGTTCACGTCACTTTGCGAAAGTGCTGTGGCAGATAACATGTTTTTCGCGTCAGACTCCTCCGTTTCCTCTTGCAGTTCTTCGATATCCGAGTCCCCCGTTGCAGCGGAGATGACAGCGCGCTCTGCATAGCCACGGTTTACGTGGATACCGATCTGACAACTTTCTAATGCACTAGTCCATTGTAACTTTTAAGGGGCTCGAGTGCCTCCTCATTCATGGTGAAGACCACTTGTCTATCAGGCCCTACCGCATCCCCGACCAGAGTGACACTTCAGCCCTGCGTCGGGAGGGACGGATTCATTATCCGCAGCATCGTCAGAATTCTCTCAGGCTCTGCAGGGATGGCAGGAATCCATGCCCTTGCCCTTGGCCAAGCCGGAATGTCATTCCAGTCGACGACCTCGAGTTTTGAACCTTTGTAGACTTCACCCAGTCTTCCAGCTGCTGCCTTGTACAGTCCCTGGTGCCGCATCCGTGACAGCCGCTGTACTACCCGGAGTCTGCAAATAAACGTCAATAAGAGCGTTAGCGAGTTCGCTCCGGACGTGTCGCCACTGGTCTTTGGGGATGGCCAAACGGTCGTTGCCTCGGTCAAGAATGCCTATAAGAATCTTGTCCTTAGTTATTTCGGCAAAGCTTGGTTTTCCCACTCCGGGGTGAGGTTTTAACTCCGTCTGATCTCTTGGGTTTGAAAGGGTTTCCGTTTACCCACTTTGGCACATAAGTGGTTTGGAAATCCGGTATCAGAGATTGCACCAATTCCACCGACTTCCTGGAGCTCGGCGACAGCGTTTCCTACGAGACTCCCTCATATTTCTTCAGGGTCCTTGCGGCCAATCGTTTTTCCAAGTACGCAGAGGGGAGCGGAGATGTCTCCTGGGAGTCCGGACCCGTAGTTGCCATCGCGGTCGCTCCCTTTGCTGAAAGCTCAGGTGCAGCTTTTTTCTCCTTTGGATCTCCGAGGCCAGTTCGTGAGATCGCTGCCACAGACGTTAAGAGATTGGTATGAAATACCGGCGATTGATGAAAGTTATTAAAAAAAGATCCAATTATAAACAGTGTCGTCTTATAAGCTTATTTCGTACATGTTTACTGCTACCCACAAAAAGGACATGTTTTTACAGTTAAATTTAAAATTAATTTAATGTTCCTAATAATTTAAAAAAATATATGTTGAAAAGACAGATTTCCAAAAAAAAAATGAAATTTTGCGAACGGTGTTCCTTCCTTTTCTACTACAATTTTCCTAAAGGGGGATTTTTTTTTACCCTTTTTTGCATCCTTCGTAAATGCTACTCTAATAAGGAAGCTATGCCTTGGCAAATGTCCAAATCTGCTTAACCTTATATAATTTAACTATGCTTAAATTTACGATGAATGTGCTAAACATTTTTCATAAAAATTTTGACACATGATATACGATGTCGTAAATTTAAGAGGTATAGCATAAATACGATGCAAATAAGAAAATACACGAATACCCTTATAATTTTTATTTTTTCTATTTGAAATATTAAAAAGAACATCTTTTCAATAATATGTGATTTCATTTTGAAAACATTAATAAGTCGAATCTTCTTGTTAGGAGCCTTAAGAAATCAATTCGTTTTCTGCAAGATTTCTCTTTGAAAACATTAATAAGTCAAATCTTCTTGTTAGGAACCCTAAGATCATCTTATTAATACATACAATTATGCGGAAATCAGTTAATAAGTCAAATCTTCTTGTTAGGAACCCTAAGAAATCGGTTTGTTTTTTGCAAGATTTCCCTTTGTAAACATTCATAAGATTTTCTCTTCAAATTTAAAAAGAACTTCTTCTTGAAGAAAATCTATAGAGATATCATATGACTTTTGTTCTATTTTATTAGGTATTGTTGGCTCTGTGTATACAAATAAATAATAGTAGGAGAGCCCCCATAAGGAAAAAATTTTGATTAATAACAAGCTAAATTTTTCTGAGCGGACCCACTCAAAATTACGTCATAAAAATATTTATTACATCAAGCTAAGTTTTTCACAATTCAATGGCATTATTGTCCTACAAAAAAAAGTGCGACATGCAGCCAGTCCCCCGCCCCGAAGTGGTCAAATTGATGTCAACATTTTTTTCATTAATAACCGTAGGACAAGACCCGAGATTGATAGATAATTTGATCCCGATTAGGAATGTAATGTTGTCCTACAACGCTCTGCTCAAAACAAGACTGGCGGAAACTCAGGTTGAAAACCGCACGGTTCAAATTCGAACCACGAGGGGGTGCCCACAAGGGGGGGTCCTGTCACCCCTCCTATGGAGCGTAGTGGTAGATGAACTGTTGGAGATACTAACCGGTAATGGCATTAGATGCCAGGGGTATGCAGACGACATAGTAATCATAGCAAGAGGAAAATTCGAGAACACTCTCTGTGACATTATACAAAGAGCATTAAATCTAACAAAGGAGTGGTGTGCTGGAGGGGGCCTCAATATCAACGCCAGCAAAACAGCCATAATTCCCTTTACTAAGAGAAGAACTCTTCCGGGACTGAGAACCATCACACTAGGTGGGGAAGACTTGGTGGCCGTTTCCGAAGTAAAATACTTGGGGGTTACATTTGACTCCAAGCTACTATGGAGGAAACATGTCGATAACACGACAGCCAAGGCCACCAGGGCAATTATGGTGTGCAGAAGAATCGCGGGCAAATCTTGGGGATGCAGCCCCAAGGTGCTAAGGTGGATGTACACCATGATAGTTAGACCCATAATAACCTACGGAGCGGTGGCATGGGCACCCAGATCGTCGCTAATAACGGTGAGGAAATCCCTCACCAAACTCCAGCGTTTGGCCTGCGTATGCATAACGGGAGCCCTGCGTACCTGCCCTACTACGGCTATGGAGGTGCTACTCGATCTGAGTCCCCTGCACATAGTAATTGAACAGGCAGCCAAACGAACCATGCTAAACATAGCAAGGGAAGGGACTGGCAGAGGCAGAGTCATTTCGTCCACTGGAGCAGACAGACTAATAAAAAAACTCCCGATCTGTCAACTCCCTAGATACGATATCGCGAAGACTATGAGATTCGAAAAAAGATTCAAAATAGAACTGGGTGACAAGGTCACCTGGGACGCCTCCAAAGTGGAAGGATTCCACCAGGGCAGAGCACTGGTATGGTACACGGACGGGTCAAAAACTCCCGAAGGGATTGGAGCCGGAATAACAGGCCCCCGATCTAACGTATCCATATCCATTTTTCAAACATAGTGGTCTGTTTATTCAATTTCTGTAGATTATTTCGATAAATTTCACGATTTCTATCGATTGAGATAGAGTTGCTGATAAATTCCTTATTTAAAGTATAAAAATCGAAAACATATTTTATGGATACCTAAATTTTTAACTAAACCAAGTGATAAGCGGAAATCTTAAATGTTACTGAAGACAACAAATAATTTCTTTTCATATGTATATATGTATTAACTTTTAAAAGGGCAGATTTGCAACCCGAGCCCGAACAAGTCTAGACCAAATAGAATAGAATTTTTTTAAAAATCAATATACATTTTTTTTCTTTAAATCAAAAGAAAAATCCATATAAAGTGTCTTTTAAATATTGCTAAGTTATGGTTAAAGAAAAAAGCTAGAAAACCCTCAAACTTTTTTTGACCTAACCAGAATTTGTAATTTACCCCCACTAAAAAGTTTTAAAATCACGCCATGTATAATATATTTTTTTAAAATACAACCCATACTTCTCTAAAATGAATGTGTAACTATTTTCGTTCTCTCGCTTATTAATATTCTTTAATATTACACGAACTCATATTTCCAAATTTCCACCCCTTCAAAATAAACGTCAAGCCAATTTCATACTCATATGTATCTATTTATATACACATATACATACATGCGTAAACACTCCAATTCTCTCGCTCCTTGAGTTCAAACAGTAGATTCGGCGTTGAACTCATATATCCCCTGCAGTCAACTTAACTAGTTTTATACTAATCAAATACCAGTCAGCTAGGCGGCTTCAACTAGTTCGAGTTCTGTAATTTTTCCATATTAGCAACTGGTATTTTTAACACGGCGATGTCCTACGAGATGGCAATTGTCCTTCTCTGCATCAGCACCATACCAATTGGCTGACTAGTCAGCCTCTGCATCAGGAATATACCAGTTGATATACTTGTTATTATACACATCAGTATCATACCATTTAAAATACTAGTTCGTATATACGTCAGGATCGTACCAGTTGAAAGAATAGTTCCTATATACATCAGAATCATACCAGTTGGCAGACTAGTTCATATATACATCAGAATCATACCAGTTGAAAGACTAGTTCATATATGCATCAGAATCATACCAGTTGACAGACTAGATCATATATGCATCAGAATCATACCAGTTGGCAGACTAGTTCATATATGCATCCGAATCATACCTGTTGACAGACTACTTCTTATATGCATCAGAATCATACCAGTTGACAGACTAGTTCATTAATGCATCAGAATCATACCAATTAACAGACTAGTTAAAAAAATCATCGGAATCATACCAGTTGTCATACTAGTTCATATATGTGTCAGAATCATACCAGTTGATATAGTAGTTCATTTATGCATCAGAATCATACCAGTTGACATATCAGTTCATTTATGCATCATAATCATATCAGTTGACATACTAGTTCAAATTTGCATCAGAAATATACCATTTGACATACTAGTTCATATATGCATCAGAATCTTACCAGTTGACACACTAGTTCATATATACATCAGAATCATACCGGTTGGCATACTGCGCAGTCTATGCGGCAGGACATACTAATCATTATGACCATTCAGATCGTACCACTTGTCATACTAGTCCACGAATTTGACATTCATTCCAGTTGGTATACTAGTCGGTCTATGCACCAGTATCATAGTCAGCCTCTACATCAGCAATATACCAGTTTATTCTTTAGAAAGCAGCGACTATTTGTATTTACCCAAACACGAAAAAGCATCTGTGAATTACAAGGTAAAAAAGAAGCAGATACAAGAGAAAAAGAAAAGCAATTGTCCTCTTCTGCATCAGCACCATACCAATTGGTATACTAGTCAGCCTCTGCATCAGCATTATACCAGTTGATATACTAGTTCATACACAGCCAAAAATGAGCTAAAGGCTCTGAGATCGATTCTCGGTAAAGTTAACACAAGTTTTTTTTCTATATTTTTTAAATTATGTTGTTTATTGTATTTTTAATTTAATTATTGAATTCTACTTGCAATGGCTCCTTTCAAATTCCGCGTTCGTCAAGTTTGATTATATAGGTGAAGGCCCAATTGCATTCAACTTTGTAGGATCCACTTTCATAAAGTCTTATTTTTACATCAAAAAGAGTCAAAGTAAGACTGCTTTCATGCTGGGCCATACACTCGAGTTAAAGGAGCATTGGTAGAGTTAATTTATATTGTTGTTGCCAATATACTCAAGTTTATGCCGCAACGTAAAAAAAAATGGCGGTTATATACCAACAGGTTGTCATAACCTCTAACGAGACTTTTGCCGAACTTCTCTTCCAACTTATAGTGTGCTGCTTTGATTTTTTCCCTATGAGTTGGCGGGACCTAGTTTTTTTATAAGCTTTTATTTAGTTTCATTTTTAATTTAAAAATCTGTGACTGTTCAAACAGTTGAATGCAGTTAGGTTAGGTTAGGTTAGTGGCTGCCGCAGAGGCACACTTAGGCCAGTTTTGAAAAGCCCGTTGTGATACCACCAGCACTAGGAAAGTCAGTCCCGGGACCCGGCCATTTGGAAAATCCCAGTGGTCTGGTTTAGACTAGAAGGGAACTCCCAAAAAGCGCGTTCCCGCGCCGCTTAAGGCCGGGCAGTTGCAGATGAGGTGCTTCACCGTTTCCTCTTCCTCATCATCTTTGCAGCTCCTACAGCATCGTCGATAGGGCACCCCTTCTGCGTGCCTACCAATAAGGCAGTGCCCAGTTAGAACACCTATTAATATTAAGATTTCTCTCCTTCTTAGGGCGTGAATGCCTCTAGATCTTTTATGATCCCATTTCGGCCAGGTTTGTTTGGATGTCCGGCAACTTGGGGATTGTTGCCACCTTTCGTTGGCTTGGAGTACATACTCCGTCAAGCCAACGAAAAGTAGCAACAATCCCCAGGGTGCCGGACATCCAAACAAACCTGGCCAAAATGGGATCATAAAAGATCTAGAGGGATCATAAAAGATCTGAATGCAGTTACAGAATTTCCATTTGATTTTCAGAAAAATACAATTGACATTCAGAAAATTACAATTGATATTCAGAAAACTTTCTGAATATAAACTGAAAAAGGTGTAGTATGATTTCAACCCGAGTTTCATACATACTTGCATACTAGTACGAACCAGGATTTTTCTGACTAGTATTATTTCGCCCAGCAAATTATAGTTGTATACTTGTATGTTTTCTGATTAGATTGGCATTGATTGGTTTAAGGGTTATCAGCAAAGAACTAGTATAAAAACATCCATAAAATGTATAGTAAACGAGCTAGGTGTCTGCTGAGTAGTTTGGAATTAATTAGTTTGAAGGTAGTCAGAAATTAACTAGTATGAATACACCACACAATTTTTAGGCGTAGAACTATAATGTTGCTGAGTAGTTTGGCATTGACTGGTTTAAAGCTAATCAAAAATGAACTAGTATGAATACACCACAAAATGTACAGTCAATGAACTACATTGTTTGCCGAGTAGTTTGGCAATGTCTGGCTTAAAGGAAATCAGAAATGAACTGGTATGAATACACCACAAAATGCATAGTCAATGAACTAGAATTTTCGCTAAGTAGTTTGGCATTGAATGGTTTAAAGCTAATCAACAATGAACTGGTATCCATATGCCACAAAATGCATAGTCAATGAACTATATTGTTAGCTGAGTAGTTGGACATTGACTGGTTTAAAGGTGATCAGCAATGAACTAGTATGAATACACTACAAAATGTATAGACAATGAATTATATTGTTTGCTGAGTAGTTCGACATTGACTGGTTTAACGCTAATCAGCAATGAACTAGTATGCATACGCCACAAAATGTATAGTCAATGAACTAGAATTTTCGCTGAGTAGTTTGGCATTGACTGCTTTTAAAACTAATCAACAACGAACTGGTAGGCATATGCCACAAAATGGTTAGTCAATGAACTAGTATGTTTGCTGAGTAGTTCGGAATTTGACTGCAGGGTCGTTACCTTAATTCACAAAGGCCCTAATTGACACATTTTTCGAAAATGACTTTTTTATATATTTAAGTATAATATAGTTAAATACACACTCACATCAAATTTCAAGGAGTTACTAACAGTAATAACGGAGATATTCCAAATTTACAAAGCTATATTTACATGCGTTCAATGTAAAAAAAATTTTGTTTTTTGCTTCTCCTGTAAAATTTTTTTTATGTCAGTTAGGGCCTTTGAGAATTAAGGTGACGATATGTATATTGAAATGTTACACTCCAAATAGACGGCGTCGGCGCGAATAGCCAATTTGTTTCCGCATGAGAGTTGCCCCAATATGTGTTGTTATGTAACAAAGGATTAAAAAAAAGTGACAATTTGTTTTTCTCATATCTCGCACGCTTTAGTAAGTTTAGTTTAAAAATAAAATTTTTAGGAAAGAAGCAATTAATGTTTTAACTTTCTGTATTGAAATTCATCAAGGAAAAAAAAATGAGATTGAAATAGATACACCCATTGCCGTCAATTTTATATAAAATGAAATTTTGCTTTTAAAAAAAATAAAAATCAAACATCTTTTTCGTAGAATTCTATAATAAAAATGAGATAACTATGGTCGCCATATATTCCAAAGTATTAATAAACAAAGGAAAAACTAAAAATGTTATATTGTTGTGCCATAAGATCCTGAAAATCTTATATTTTCAATTACATATATTTATAATAAAATGTAATTTAACTATACAATTTTTTGGGAAAACGTAATCAAAATTATATTTTTCCATAAAACTCTAATATGTATGTATATATCTAAATAGAGATTCAAAAGCCCAATAAAGCTTCACTTAATTGTAGAATTCCATATTAAAAAAATTTATTCAAGGAAAAATTCCGATGTAATAGATTTGTTTAAAATGAAATTCTACAAAGTTTTATGTTTTCATGACACCATTATTAAAATGTGAAATAGGGCAACCATGGTCAAACTTTTAATTTGAAAAAAATATGTCGCAATCAAAGTTGGCTTGTGTACCACCATACAAAAAAAATGTTTCAAAAAAATAAAATAATAATTCAATATGGCTCCTGTTGTTGGAGTAACAAGCTTATTTTGAGAAATTTGTATATGTGTGTAAAATACCAGCAATGGAAATATTTTGATTCTCTCGCTCTTTGAGAGTTAGAGTAATAGCGTCAAACTCATATTTCGAAGTTGGCTGAACTTCAAAGGAAACCACTCTTTATCTTCATTCTCTCCCTCATTAAACACGTCCTATTATGAGAGAGAAATTATTTTCATTCCCTCGCTCATTGAGTACTTTGGTCCATTATCTATTATATTAATAGGCTAACAAATTTTACATATAAATCATTGCCAAGCTTAAACCCATACTAAATATGCATAAATCCGCTTATCGGAATAATCGATTGTATGGGAGCTATGTGAAATATTTATGCCATCTCAATGATTTTCAACATCGATATTTCACATATAAAAATAGCGATACTTCCAAAATTTCACGTTCCTACCTATATAATTACAGGAGTTATCTACCAAAATCCGTTTATCGGAACAATCGATTGTATGGGGGCTATGTGAAATATTTATCCAATCTCGATGAGTTTCAACATCGATATTTCACATATAAAAATAGCAATACTTACAAAATTTCACGTTCCTACTTGTTTAATTACAGGAGTTATAGCCCAAAATCCGTTTATCGGAATAATCGATTGTATGGGAGCTATGTGAAATATTTATCCCATCTCTATGATTTTCAGCATCGATATTTCACATATAAAAATAGCAACACTTATAAAATTTCACGTACCTTCGTGTTTAATTACAGGAGTTATAGCCCAAAATCCGTTTATCGGAATAATCGGTTGTATGGGAGCTATATGTTATATTGGTCCGATCTTGCTGGTTCCGACAAATGATTCCTATATTGGAAAATGGTGGCCGCATACCAAATTTCAGCCAAATATCTCAAAAACTGAGGGACTAGTTTGCGTTCAAACAGACAGACAGACAGACAGACAGACGGACAGACGGACATGGCTAAATCAACTCATCTCGTCATCCTGATCATTTCGGTATACTTATTGATGGGTCTATCTCTTCTTCTTCTCATATTTACAAACATCGGACCAAAGTTATAATCTATTATATATAAATGCGCAAACATAACTGGTTCCTCCCTTTTTTGCAATAACCACAATTCTAAGGTATATAAAATTTGGTATGTATCGATATGTCTCGCCGAGCAGGGTGGCCGAAAACAAACCAAAAATTAAAAAAAATTAATTATAATATGATTTGAAAATCACACCACTACATGTGATATACACGCATTCGCTTTATAGAGCCGCTGTTATGGGTGTATGTATGTAGGTATGACCACTTGCATTGTTGTGTTTGCATTCACTGCAGTAGGGTGAGTTGTTTTGTTGGCAGCAATAAGATAACATGAGCCAGCGCGTCAACTTTATTGAGCTTAGGTACAAACAGTGTTTACAATAACAAAATCTGTGCGTGGGGATTCAGAGAAGCAAATTTAAAAAAAAAAAGCACAAATAAGCTAGATCATGCACAAGGCCCTTCGTGGCTAGACTTAGTGAAATAAAATAAAATGGAAAATTGATAAAATTAAAAAAAGTAAAATCAGAAATAGAAAAGTGATTGAAAGTAAAAAAATAAAATTTGTTGGAAATGAAAGGAAAGGGAATAATATAAAATAAATAAAAATTAAACAAAATGGAATAAATAAAAGTATTAAATTAAGAAAATAATAGGAAAGGAAAGGGATGGATAAAAGGAAACTAAAGGTAAGTTAAAGTAAGGAACCGAAAATATGACAGAAAAATCAAAGGGAAAGGAATGGAAAAGAAAAAAGAAAGGGAAGAAAGGAAATGTAATGTAGGTAAAGCAGTGGAAAAGAGAAGCAAAAGGAGAAAGACAAAGAAAGGAAAGAAGAAAAAAAAGAAGGGAAAGAAAAGGTAGCGAGGAAGAAGGTAAGGAAAATAAATGAAAATAAAAAAAGAAAGAAAAATAAAGGAAAGAAAGGTAATGAAAAGCTAAAAAATAAGTTAAGGAAATGAATGAAAGAAAAAGAAAAGCAAAGGAGTTGCGGAAAGGAACAAAAGAAAATAAGGAAACGGTAGGAAAGGAAAGGTAAGGAAACGAAATGACAGGAAGGGAAATTTAAGAAAAAAAATGAAAGAAGGTAAGAAAAAAATAAAAGAAAAGAAATGAAATGAAAAAAAATGAATAAAATGAAAGGAAACTAAAGCAACGGAAAGGAAAGGAAAGGAAAGAAAAAGAAAATAAAAGGAAAAAAGGAATGTAATGGAAATGGAAAGAAGGATCAGGTAAGAATATAAAAGGAACGAAAAGAAAGAAAAAGAACAGAGAAGAATAAAAAAGAACAAAAAAGAAAGGAAGAAAGAAGGGAAATAAAATTAAATGAAAGAAGAGAAAAGGAAAGAAGAGAAAAGGAAAGAAAAGGAAAAGAAAGGAGAAGATAAGGAAAGGAAATAAAAGGGAAGAGAAGAAAAGAAAAGCAAAGAGAATAAATTGAGATGAAAGGAAAGGAAAGGAAAGGAAATACATATGAAGACGACCTAAGAAGAATAAATAATTATCAACAGTGAAACTATATTACTGAATGATGTAAAGAGGGAGGAAAAGGCAAAATGAATAGGAATGTATAGAAACCAAAAATATACAAAATATGGAAAAGAAAGGCAAATTTAAGAAATAGCAATAAGGTAGGAAAATAAAATAAGGTTTTGTGGTTGAATTTCAACCACTGGGCGAACTCTAGTACCATTTCATGTTCATGAAAGGTATAAAAACGAAATATTGCATTTTGTAAAAACGTTTTTCAAAACTTAGTTTTGAATTTTTTTGAAATATCCGATTGTTCTCATATGGCCAAAATCGCGGAATGTTACGTTATAATCAGAATCACTTCCAATATAAATTAAATAAAAGATATGGACACTTTCCATATTTTTGGCATATGCATCTTAAAGTGCACTTCTGAAGTCACATTTTCTATAGATATGAAAATTGTTGTAGGTCTTCTTATTTAAGAGTTATGGATCACTTTGAATGGACTGTTACGTTACAGATTTTGAAAGTAGGTTTCGAAGTTCCTTTACATGTTTGAAAAAGTCTGCGCTTCTGTCAGAATATTTTCAACATGTAGTATCTATTATATTAATAGGCTAACAAATTTTACATATAAATAATTGCCAAGCTTAAACCCATACTAAATATGCATAAATATTTATGAAATGCATATGGATTTGTTGGCATACCTCTAAAGCACTGCACAATTATCTAATATATAACCAATCCTGCTTCATTTATCTGTAATAAGCGAATGAAAATTTCTCATGCCACTTGAATTGGTTATCTGACAATCAATTTGTACATAAAGCGATAGCCCAGTGGGAAGCGTCGGGGTAAGTGGTCGAACGGTTAATGGTTCAAGTACAGCTATCGGCCACTTTTTTTTTATACCTTTCATGAACATGAAATGGTATTATAACTTTGGTCCGATGTTTGTAAATATGAGAAGAAGAAGAGATAGACCCATCAATAGGTTAGGTTAGGTTAGGTTGCGAGGGCAGGACAGAGTGCAGGACCCTGCCCACCACTTAGGCCAGTCAAGTTGGCCCATTGTGATACCCTATGCGGTCTTAAGACCCACCCCATATCCGAGAGACAAACATCAACACTCTCACATTCTCACACTTGGATTAGAGGATCAAACCAGCTCGTGGAATCAATGAATTTCGATAGAGCCCTAATATCCATTTTTGAAACCTCCGTGAGGTCATCGATGAACGGTTGGCCGAGAATAGCCAATCGTCTTCTGCTGAGTGCAGGACAATGACACAGCAGATGTTGAACACTCTCCTCCTCTTCAATACATCTGCAACTGCGACAGTAATCGTGAGTTATTACGCCCATCCTAGCACCATGTGTGCCTATTAAGCAGTGCCCTGTTAACACCCTTATCAGTGATGAGACACCGGATTTATTAAGTGACAGCAGACAGTTAGTGCGTCCTTTGTTGTACGAAGGCCAAGTTAGCCTTGATATCTCGCACGTCGAGAGACCTGACCAGAGCTCATTTGCCCTTTGTAAGGTATTTGTGCTAGCTCGGAGTTTGAAAGATGCCATGGGAATGCCTACCAGATCATTTCCTGGAAGGAGATGAGTGGTGGTACCTCTTCTGGCCAGCTCATCCGCTATACAGTTGCCTTCAATATCCCTGTGACCAGGTACCCAAATAAGGCTGATACTGAAGTGCTGAGCCATCTCGTTAAGAGATCTGCGGCATTCTGTTAGCGACTTTGTGTTGTCGACATATGAGTTCAGTGCCTTTAGCGCGGCCTGACTATCTGAGAAGATAAATATCCGTTTGCCGTTTTGGGGCGAAGACGCTAGGCTTTTCACCGTGTATTGCCAGCATTTCTGCTTGGTACACGCTGCAGTGGTCGGGAAGACGAAAGGAGATCTCTAGTCCCAGGTCCGGTGAAAAGATACCTCCACCCACCTTCCCTTCAAGCTTAGAGCCATCGGTGAATATGTTCATGGCATTCCGCACAGTATGCGGTCGGTAATCCCATTCTTGTCTTGTGGGTATTTTCACCTCGTAGTTCCTAACGAACACGTTGCTTGACGTGCAATAGTCAGTATGTAATGGTATGCTCACAGGTGCATGGGAGCCTAAAATTGTGGCGTGACCACATGTACCGCCCTTCCATACGTCGGTCTCCCTTAGTCGCAGAGCTGTAATCACAGCCATTTCTTTAGCCACCAGATCGAGTGGTGGAAGATTCAGCATCGTGTTGAGTGCTTCTGTCGGAGTGGAGCCGAGGGCCCCGGTTATGCAGAGTTCTGAACTCCTTTGGACTTTTTGTATCTGCTTGAGGTACGTGTTCTTGGTTAGTGCCGGCCACCAGACCAGCACACCGTACAGTAAAATTGGACGAACAATAGCTGTGTATATCCAGTGCACCACTTTGGGAGAGAACCCCCACGATATATCAATTGCTCTCTTGCAAGTAAACAACGCGCATGTTGCCTTTTTAACTCGTTCCGCTATATTGTCGCTCCAGAGTAGTTTCCTGTCTAGAATAACTCCTAGATATTTGACCTTGTCACTGAGTACTAAAGTTGTATTCCCAATTTTTGGTGGTATTAAGTTCGGTATTTTGTACCTCCTAGTGAAGAGGACAAGTTCGGTTTTCTCGGGGTTAACCTCCAAACCTGAAGCGTTCGCCCAGTCGCATACTTTAGTCAGAGCATTTTCCATTAAATTGCAGAGGGTTTGAGGAAATTTTCCCCGAATGATAACGCAGATGTCATCGGCGTACGCGATCACTTGGTAGCCTTCAGCTTCCATGAGACGTAGAAGTTGGTTTACAGTAACCAGCCACAGGAGCGGAGAGAGAACACCTCCTTGCGGGGTACCTCTGTTAACGAGTCTGTGAACCGAATTACCGCCTAACTCCGTTGTAATCCGTCTGCTAATAAGCAATTTGCGGATAAACTCCACAAGGCAGGCATCGACCCGCAGACCCGTTAACGCCGAGGTGATGGCTTCCGGTAGAACGTTGTTGAAGGCACCTGCTATATCAAGGAAAGCCACCAGTGTATATTCCTTTGTGTCAATTGACTTTTCTATAACAGATACCAGAGAATGCAAGGCAGTGTCAGTCGATCTACCTTTACTATAGGCGTGTTGAGCCCGCGACATGGGAGTTGAGTCTATCGATCTTCTGACATAGTCCTCCAAAAGTCTTTCCATAATTTTAAGTAGAAATGAAGATAGGCTTATTGGCCTAAAATCATTAGGTTTAGAATGGGATGGTTTCCCGGATTTTGGGATAAATACTACCTTAACCTCTCTCCATGATGCAGGTACATAGTTGAGCCTGAGGCAACTAACAAACATGGTCTTCAGCCAGGGCTTAATAAGCTCGGCTGTTTGTTGTAACTGGGCCGGGAATATTCCGTCCGGTCCTGGCGATTTGTAGGGCTTGAGACTGGCCAAGGCCCAGTCCAGCTTTTTATCATCGGTTATTTCCTTTATCAGCTGATCCGAAAGCATTTCATTCCCGACCGTAGTAGTAGCCGTGACTGTGCATGTCGGAAAGTGAGCATCCAGAAGCAGATTCATTGTGTCAGTGCTCGAATCGGTCCAATTCCCATCCGGCATTTGTATGTGGCTCAGTGCCGCTGGCGATTTTGAGAGCACCTTCCTCAGGCGCGAAGCTGCAGATGTTGATTCGATATTGTTGCAGAAATTCACCCAGGAGGCCCGTTTGGCCTTGCGAATTTCTTTCTTGTAGTTACTTAATTTAGTTTTGTGAAGTGCCCAGGATGTTGCGCTACCGTCCTGTTTGGCTTTGTTAAAGGCCGACCTACATGTCCTTCTGAGACTATCTAGATCGGACGACCACCAGGGTGGTCTGTGGGTTTCAGTTAACTTTTTAGGCGGACACGCCTTGTCTAGAGCTATCTTGCAGTGTTGATTGAAGGAGCTGACGAGGTCGTCTAGCTCCTCTTCCTTTCTAGGTGTTACCAGCTGATTTGACAAATATTTGCGAATAAGCTTTTGGTAGTAACCCCAATTTGTTTTCCTAATATTCTGTATATATTTCGGACTTGTATGTATATCTACTAAGGAGAAGCTAATGTATCTATGGTCTGAGAAGGAGTGCTCGCCTAACACCCTCCATGATTCTATGAGGTGACTGTGAGAGTCAGTGACCAAAGTTATATCGAGGACTTCCTCTCGGTTTCTTGTTACGAAGGTGGGTTCATTCCCCGTGTTACATATACTTAGGTTAGTGCCTAGTAGGTAGTTATAGAGTGACTCACCTCGCTCATTTGTGTCAGTGCTGCCCCATTGGTTGTGATGGGCATTAGCGTCGCCGCCTAGCACGATGATATCGTCCCGTGGTTTTGTGGAACTCACGAACTCTCTAAATTTGTTTGATGGTAGTGGTCCTTGGTGATCGTGAGCTAGATAGAATGATGCGAACCTGCAACTTCTACCTAGCCCCTCGACGCTTATCGCTGTCAGATCTCCGTCACTAAACTGGGGTAAGAGAAGAGCGTTAATATTTGATTTAACTAAAATACACGTTCGAAGTTTACCTTTACCTGTTGCGCTATAAAGCTTGTAAGTAGGGGTCCTCAAACCACAGATCCTATCTCCAGTGATCCATGGCTCTTGAACCAGGATAATGTCTACTGCGCCTTTTGAGAGCTGCAGTAGTAGTGCGGCCGAAGCAGCTTTGCAGTGATGGAGATTAATCTGGAGGACCCTCATCACTTTTTTTAGCGCTCTCCTCTGTGAGCGTCACGTCCGAGTCGCCGTCGCTCAGAAGCTGACTCTCGGAGTAGAGTCTCCTGAGAGCCGAGCCACCGTCCGAGCTGGACGACGCGAACCCACTCCCTGTGTCAGACGCCACTGACTGCCTGTCATCCGCGTCCACCTCCATATCATTTTCACTGGGGGGGGGGGGGGGGGGGGGGAGCTCCACCTCCGGATTAGAGGTGAGGTTGGCTAGGGCCTCGGTATCTGACTTATATACCTTGAGGACCACCTCTTCATAGCCATACCTCACTACGTACTTGCATCGGGCCAGAGCCTCGATGCTTGCCTCATCCACAAGCAGAACGATCTGCATGGTAGCCTTATCGGTCTTATCCACGTTCACCACCCTCCAGTTTGATGTAGGCAGCTCAGGGTTGTACTCCTGCAGCACATCTAAAATCTCATCTGGTTCCGTGCAACCAACTGGAATCCAAACTCTAGCCCTTGGGCGTTGCGGGATATCAACCGCGTCCACTGCCCTCAAGCGCGCGCCGGGATAGACTTCTCCTATGCGCTGTATGCCAATTTTGTACAGGTCCACGGACCTGCTGTCATCGCAAGCGATCAGCTTCACATTGCCCTGGTACCAACCCGCATCAGCGTAGTTGGGTGGAGGACCAGGGTTGTCACGTTTGACCTGTACAGCCACTTTTGCGAGCGCGGCCCTGATCCACTTCCATTGCTGCTTGGGGATCCTGCCGTCTACGTTGCTCTCATCTATTACTCCAATGATCTTGCGATCCTTGGCAATGTCAGCGAAGGACCTCGTCGGTCCTCCTATTCTGGCCCTTTTCGGTGCCGTAGGGATGGTTTCCTCCAGCGATCGGTTTCGCTTAGAGGTTTCCCCCTTGTTGTTAGCGCCATACAGCTCAACCTTAAAATCCGGCAATATCCGCCGAGCCCACGCAAGATCGCGCTGGAGCTTCGCCCAGGCCTCTGCCGAAACGTCTTCCTCCCTTATCGGTGAGGTCGCGTTCTTAAACAGGATCCGGGCTGCCGACCGCTTGTCATTGTGGTTGGGCTTGGTGGATTGCCTGCCCGCCAGGTCCTCGACCCTAACGACAGCACCAACATTCCTGGAGCCCCCAGCCAAGGGCTCACCAGACGCTTTACGCTGAAAGGCAAGACCACTTGTGGAGGCAACGGGGTTGATAGCTTCGTTTTTGGCCTCCCGATCGGAACCCCCGGAGGAGGCACCGATCATCGGACTACTCAGACCGGTTTTACACTCGGCCCTACTACGTCGAGCTGCAGCAGCAGCAATGAAACGCTGGGGAGTCCTCTCAGCTTTACTAAGGTCCGGCTTGGCCGTGACCTTTTTAACGGAGCGAACTCCTGTTGGCTTTTTTTGAGGAGACCCAGACTCCTTATTTTTGTTGTTGTTGTTGGGAGAATTGTTCATATTTGAACCCACGAGTTGCGGAGAAAGGGGAAGGTCAACCCTGGGCAGAGATCCGCATACCCAGGGTAAGGCTAATTAGAATCGGAGGTCGCCAGGTATCCGAAGCACTCCGTTAGCGACTGGGCTATTTTAGGGCCCCCAGCCAGGCTGATCCTCGGCACGGGTCGTATGACACCTTGATCCAGCCCATTTCAAGGAGGGAAAATAGGAAAGGGGAGGGAGTGGACTGTGATAGAGGCTACGAGTAGCGGAAGGAAAATCAGGTAAGAGGGGGGGGGGGGGGGGGGGGGGAGAGGTCGCCGCTCGAATTAGCCGCCGAAGCGTTACCGGGTGTCACCACGTGGTGGCTCCACCCCCACTTGGAGGAGGAGGGTGCATGCACATACGAGTCGACGGTTTGAGGTGGCGCTGGTGTGTGCAAGGCGCGAACACCCCCATAAAAGACACCCGACCCATCAATAAGTATACCGAAATGATCAGGATGACGAGATGAGTTGATTTAGCCATGTCCGTCTGTCCGTCTGTCTGTTTGAACGCAAACTAGTCCCTCAATTTTTGAGATATCTGGCTGAAATTTTGTATGTGGCCACCATTTTGTAATATAGGAATCATTTGTCGGAACTGACAAGATCGGACCAGTATAACATATAGCCCCCATACAACCGATTGTTCAGATATAAGGTTTTTTGGCCAAAACTTCCGCAATTAAAAAGTTAGGAACGTAAAATTTTGCAACTCGAGTAATTTCTATTTATGTAGTGTATATAGTGAAAATCAACAAGATCGGGCAAATGTAACATATAGCCCCCATACAACCGATTGTTCAGATATAAGAATTTTTGGCCAAAACTTCTGCAATTAAAAAGTTAGGAACGTAAAATTTTGCAACTCGAGTACCTTCTATTTATGTAGTGTATATAGTGAAAATCAACAAGATCGGGCAAATGTAACATATAGCCCCCATACAACCGATTGTTCAGATATAAGGTTTTTTGGCCAAAACTTCTGCAATTAAAAAGTTAGGACCGTAAACTTTTGCAACTCGAGTACTTTCTATTTATGTAGTGTATATAGTGAAAATCAACAAGATCGGGCATATGTAACATATAGCCCCCATACAACCGATTGTTCAGATATAAGGTTTTTTGACCAAAACTTCTGCAATTAAAAAGTTAGGAACGTAAAATTTTGCAGCTCGAGTACTTTCTATTTATGTAGTGTATATAGTAAAAATCAACAAGATCGGGCAAATGTAACATATAGCCCCCATACAACCGATTGTTCAGATATAAGGTTTCTTGGCCAAAACTTCTGCAATTAAAAAGTTAGGAACGTAAAATTTTGCGTCTCGAGTACTTTCTATTTATGTAGTGTATATAGTGAAAATCAAAAAGATCGGGCAAATGTAACATATAGCCCCCATACAACCGATTGTTCAGATATAAGGTTTCTTGGCCAAAACTTCTGCAATTAAAAAGTTAGGAACGTAAAATTTTGCATCTCGAGTACTTTCTATTTATGTAGTGTATATAGTGAAAATCAAAAAGATCGGGCAAATGTAACATATAGCCCCCATACAACCGATTGTTCAAATATAAGGTTTTTTGGCCAAAACTTCTGCAATTAAAAAGTTAGGAACATAAAATTTTGCAACTTGAGTACTTTCAATTTATGTAGTGTGTAGAGGAAAATCAAGAAGATCGGGTAAATATAACATATAGCCCCATACAACCGGTTGTTCCGATATAAGGTTTTTTGGCCAATATTTCCGCATTTAAAAAGTTAGGAACGTAAAATATTGCACCTTTAGTACTGTCTACATATGTAATGTGTATAGTGTAAGTCAGTACAATTGAACACGTATAATATATAGCCTCCATAAAATCGATTGTTCCAATAACTCGGATCCTATTATTTTGTAAGTTTTTTTTAAATTATAACAAAGATGTGTAATGTGTATAGTAAATATAGTTAAATTGACACAGGCTGTACTGGGTATCGAACAGTGAAAATCGTGACGCTTATTCATGAAAGGTATATAGCCTTCGGCACAGCCGAAGACAGCTTTCCTTACTTGTTTTTTTTGTCATTGAAAATTATTTTTATTTTTTCAATATATAAATATTTCTTATCTTGACTTTTTTAAAAATTTTATGTTTGTGATCTCTATTTTCGAGAAAAAAAATTGCTGAATATTTTTAGTTGACGGAAAGCATATGCATACATACCACCCATTATAGAAATGCGATAACCGCTTATTCAATTTGGGTTTTTTGTCTAATTTTTGATGATATAAGATCGAAGTTGCGAAATTTTTTCGAACACAGTAGTCTATTTATCGGACTTCGGTAGATTACTTCTATAAATTTTAGTGATTTTTACCGTTTGAGACAAAGTTGCTGATGACTCCCTATTTAAAATATAAAAATCGACAACATATTTAATATGGACTTAAATTTTGAACTAAATCAAGTGGTTAGCGGTTGTCTTAAATTTTACTGAAGGCAACAACTGATTTCTATTCATATGTACATATGTATTAACTTTTAAAAGGACAGATTTGCAACCCAAGCCCCAAACAAGTCTAGACCAAATTGAATAGAAAAATTAATATATATTTTTTCTTTAAATCAAATAAAAAATCCATATAAAGTGTCTTAAATATTGCTAAGTTATGGTTAAAGAAAAAAGCTAGAAAATCCTCAAAGGTTTTTTGACCTAACCAGAATTTGTAATTTACTCCCTCTAAAAAAATTAAAAAACACGCCTGTATAATAAATTTCTATAAAAAGAGCTAATTTTCTGCAAAATGAACCTTTCAATCTTTCACTCAACAACTCCTCCTTTTATTAGAGAAACTATTTTCATTCTCTCGCTCATTGCCCATACAGCTTGAATTGGTGATTTGACAATAAATTCGTAGATAAAGCAGTAGAGCAGTGGTTAGCGCATCGGATAGCGAGCGAACTGTTGTAGATTCGAGAACAGCTCCGGGCTACAATTTTTTTTTCATTGAAAATAGTTTTTTTCTTTTTTAAAACATCTTTAGGTATATGAGTATTTCTAATCTTGATTTTTTATAAACTCATTAAAATTTCATAAGACATATTTTTATATTTGTGATACTTTTTTCGGAAAAAACTTACGCGAATATTTTCATAAATATACATACATAAATATACATACATACTACCGTTTGAGACAAAGTTGCTGGAAATATAAAAATCGACAACATATTTAATATGTACTTAAATTTTGAACTAAATCAAGTGGTTAGCGGTCGTCTTAAATTTTACTAAAGGCAACAACTGATTTCTATTCATATGTACATATGTATTAACTTTTAAAAGGGCAGATTTGCATCCCGAGCCCCAAACAAGACTAGACG
This sequence comes from Campiglossa producta, assembly GCA_964058755.1. NCBI lineage: Eukaryota > Metazoa > Arthropoda > Insecta > Diptera > Tephritidae > Campiglossa > Campiglossa producta. The sequence goes on along the minus strand of CAXKVI010000003.1, from coordinate 60,984,252 downwards.
AAATTGAATAGAAAAATTAATATATATTTTTTCTTTAAATCAAATAAAAAATCCATATAAATTGTCTTAAATATTGCTAAGTTATGGTTAAAGAAGAAAGCTAGAAAATCCTCAAACTTTTTTTGACCCAACCAGAGTTTTTAATTTACCCCCTCTAAAAAAATTTAAAAACACTCCTGTATAATAAATTTCTATAAAAAGAACTCATTTTCTGCAAAATGAACCTTTCAATCTTTCACTCAACAAGCTCCTCCTTTTATTAGAGAAACTATTTTCATTCTCTCGCTCATTGCCCATACAGCTTGAATTGATGATTTGAAAATAAATTCGTAGATAAAGCAGTAGAGCAGTGGTTAGCGCATCGGATAGCGAGCGAAATGTTGTAGGTTCGAGAACAGCTGATTTTTTATAAGCTCATTAAAATTTCATAAGACATATTTTTATATTTGTGATACTTTTTTGGGAAAAAACTTACTGCGAATATCTATATATTAATAGGCTAACACTCTCCCCATACAAACAGTCATAACCCAATTTCGTATAGTATTTATGGATAGATCCCTATAAAATTTATATTGGAAACTTAGAATGGACTAATCTGGTGTCTCACCAAAAAAAATTTTGAAAATTATTTTTAGTTTATTTTGTATTAAACAAAAAAGAGGTCTCCAAACTCTCCAGCTATTTTGTTATCTCCACATTCTGTTATACCCGAACTATACATCACTATTCAGCACTCTTATAAAACTCCCAAAGCCACAACCATCCGCTCATTCCCTTACACACACACGTACATATCTATGCAATGATCCAGCATTTGCCACTTGCTTTTATTTTTGTGCCAAAAAAGGAACAACAAAATGTACCAAATCATATCATCTTCGGCATCTAAACAACATTTGTAAGCTAAGAAATCCAGCTTCACTTCTGGCTTTATATATTTAACTTTTTGCCTATTGGTGAAGTTTATTTTTTAACGATATGATTTTGTAAGAAAATTCTACAATGTTAAGATCGAAATTTAAATATCGTACGGACTTTAACTAAAAAACAATTTTACATGACACTAATGCTGATTTCGTGGAACATGTTTACACCCTTGCACAGAATACTGTAAAAGTGTGATAAAAGTGTACCCGTTCTACATGAAACTGCTATATCGATAAAGCGAACAAAAAACATTGCCCGTTTGCTATGCTATGTGCATGAATAATTAGGTTTCGCTTATCAACCATATTCAATTGTTATTGCAAAATCCAATTTTTTTCACCAAATTTATCCGTCAAATAAAATTTTCGTCAGCTGATTTTCAGTGCAACCAACTACCCTGTCAAAGCTTCAGTGGGTAAAAAGTGTGAGTTTTTTAGGAAATGAAAACATATTCTGTTTGACGTTTTACCTTCATTTTGCAAACGAAAACGGAAAATTTAAGAGTGCAAAAAATGCGCATTTTTTTATGAAACGAAATCACCATAACTCTACTTTTTTTTACGAAAAACACATTTTGGGTATTTGTTTCCTTTAGGGGTCAACCGCTAATAAATTAGCTAAAATTATGGGAGATAGCTCAAAAGACAGGTTTTGGCCTCAGGATCACGAGTCCGGAAGCGCTTTTTAATTATTTGTTTCTATGGAAAGTTATGGTCAAAATATCGAAAAATGACCCACGGCACGCATTTTTTCGCACGTTTTTAGGTACAGCCTAATAAAATTACAACAACCACATGAAAACTTGCCACTTTGATTGCAAATATCTCTTCAAAGAAGCAAAATATTAAAAAGCGCTTCCGGATTCGTGATCCTGAGGCCAAACCCCGTCTTTTGAGCTATCTCCCATAATTTTAGCTAACTTATTAGCAGTTGATACCTAAGGGAAACAAATACCCATTTTTACTTTGATTATTTGATGTTCTAAGCTTTTCTCGATTTTTTTAAAGTTTAATTCACTTATGAAATTTTTAGGGGGTTAAATATTGGAAAAGTATATTTTCTAAGCAGAAAATATATTTTTCAAACAGTTGAAAATTGCCCAGAAAAATATCCCCAATCGTCTCATTTAAAGCAAAGCTGTAATTAGACGCTGGCAAGTATAAGTATAATTGACAGAACTCTGATTTTTTTCCATTTTCCTTGCTTAAAAAATAAAATAAGAACGAAAAATTATAAAAAAGAAACAGTTTTCAATTTTTGCTTCCACCGAGAATCGAATATAGGTGTCCTGCAAGTAGTAAACATTTATACCCATTCTGGTATAAAAAGGGTACAATTAGTCTCTTCATAAGACATGCTCGAAGAAATGTGACCAATTTATTCCATCTAAAAGAGACTAAAAAGTAGTAGTCTACTTTTCCTCTGGATTGATCCCGGACCAATCGTATTTTTTGCAGGGAAATACCAAACGAACTTTTACTAATGCACCTTTTTACATAAGTAACTCCACTTTTTGTATGAAGCTACATTTTTTACTTTGATAATTTAATGTGCTAAGCTTCTTCGATTTCTAAATAGTTTTTTTACTTATCAAATTTTTAGAGAAATAAAATATTGGAAAAGTATATCTTCGAAGCAGAAAATGTATTTTTCATACAAAAAAGTGAAGTTAGTTATATCGAATTAAAAATTTTGATCCCAACATCAAAAAATTTGTTTAAAATAAAAATATTAAAATGCATGCACAGGAATGTAAAGCAGGAGTTATTAGCTTTCAAATGTTGGTAAAAAAAATCTGTAGCAATACTACAAGCCGAAACATAATAGTTTCAGTTGGTACATGTTTTCATCACCTTAGGAAAAATTGCAGTATCTATATATTAATACGCTAACACTCTCCCCATACAAACAGTCATAACCCAATTTCGTATAGTATTTATGGATAGATCCCTATAAAATTTATATTGGAAACTTAGAATGGACTAATCTGGTGTCTCACCAAAAAAAAATTTTGAAAATTATTTTTAGTTTATTTTGTACTAGCTGACCCCGCAGGCGTTGCCCTGCGTAATATTGCCTTTGAAATCAAAATTTCTATAAGCGATAGTTTGTTTATCCGTTGAAATTTATTTTATTAGTTAGAAATATATTTATTTTTTAACAATATAAAAACTCATTCACTTTTTTATTCATTAACTGAAAGCTCAAAACAAATAATAATACAAATTTAAGATTTAATTCAACAGTGTCGGCAGTCTTTTAAAATTTTAGAAAATCTGTTAACACATGTAAAAATACTTGCTGGTTGGTTTGCGTTTGTGTCGATTTTGGCTACATTTCCCCTTAAGCCCTATTTACAGTTCTTTTTGAGCGTGAACATGCGTGAGCGTGAGCAATTTTCCTTTTGTGTAATATGTTGATTTTTTTTCTTTTTCCAAAAAAAATTGTGATGGTTGATAAATAACTAAAATATCTTTGATATTATTGCATTTAAAACTAAGTGAAAGTGTTAAATATGCTCTAAAACGGTTATTTTACAATCTGACTGTGAAACGTGTGCGAACGCAAAGTGACACAATGGTCTCGCATGTGAGTGTTGAATTTTGGCAATTACCACGCCAAATTCTTATTTTTTTCTACAATTTTTGGAGAATTGAACTCAGTTGACAGATGTGCGTGAACGTACAAAAGAATTGATTTGGAATTCTTTGCTTTGTGAACGCAATAGAAAGTCTCCACTCGTTCACGGTCACGTTCACACAGAGGTGTACGGCAGTCTTTATTGGAGCGTTGAATTGACGTTCATTTGTTCCAGTCGGTCGTTTATCAGCTCTAATCACAACTTTATAGTCGCCAATTGGCATTCGATCCAACGCAGTTTTGAATAACCGAACCAATGCATGATGTTCATGAAGTAGCTGCTGCAGATCTCCAAGAATTCCTCTTCTCATTGCAGGATTGATTATTTGACGCTGATAAAGTTGATTTTCCACATTGCCCATGAAATATATTTGTAGGAATTTATGTTGTGCATCTTCAAGTGGGAGTAATGCCCCAATTCGATGGTGAATTTGGCCTTGGATCTGTGGAGTCGATGAGGAAGTTATAATCAAATATTTTTATTTATTTAATCTACATTTTTTAACAATATTTTTAGTCTTTTATCACCTTGAACGTCGGATTGAATCCAGGTTCATCAATAATATCTGCTCCAAATGATGTCATTTGAAAGCATCCGTTATATTTCTGAATGGTTGATAGAAAATGACGTGATTCCAATGTTTCACCACGAAGTAGGGAATGCAATGGCTCTGGCGGCAGGGGTAATAGTGGTAATTTAACCTTGCCACTGAGACAGCATAACCCAGGTGTTTCTCCCGCGAACTTCAATGCACTGCAATGGCTACACAAAACCTCCATTCGGCCAATTTGAATGGAAGGATGTGAGCTGTAGTCAATTGTGCAATCGTAATGAAATGCTACTCTATCCAAATCAACATTTGAAGCACTTCTTCTTAATCGTTGATTTCGATTTCCACGCTCTTGCGTTGGTTGATATGCTCGACGATTTCTCATTGTTAGCTGAGCCGCCTCATTTACCGCCTGTCTTTCTCTTTGCGTTTGTGATGCACGATGTTGGGCTATACTAACGCGGCGCTCTTCTCTTATGATTTGTTGTTCGTTCGTATTTAATTGGTTGACGATATTCCGAAGTCTACTTGCATTGCGGGTTTGACGCGAAAGATTTGATCTTCTGACTCGCGGCATTTTGAAAGACACTGTTAAATGAACAAATGTCAAACCGTCACAAAATAAATATCTTTGATGGCAACTTACCGTTTGAAAATTCCACAACAAAAATAATTAACACAGTAAAATGAACCGAGAATTCAATTTAATTCGCAGAAAAATTAATTGCACACTCCGAAATTAAAACTTTGAATCACATAAATATTAATATTCACAATTTCCACTACACCTGACTCAATCAATTTTGTGAAATTTCACGTTTGAAAATAAGGTGCTCATTAAAATTGAATAACTGTCAAAAGCTGTCATAAGTTATTGCACACACCGCCATCTTCTGGAAATACAGGAACCTGGATTTTAAGTTACAGTACGTTCGCAATGCAATTAGATCCACTTTCATACAAAGTATGTGGAACGTAAAGCGGTGCAAAATGTTAAAACATTTTGAACTTATAGGGCGGTCATCTGTCAATATGCGTGGGCAAATTTTATGTAAATCACCTCTTAATTTGTAAAAACTTCTTTCGTGGTGAAGTGGCATTGTATTGAAAAAGCGAAATTACATTTAATTTTGTGAGAGGGTGATACATATATCTTGCGAGTCACCCGTCACAACGTAACGCAAGAACGCTTTATATAAAATAACAAAAATTCATACCATACAAAATGTATGGGAAAATTTTTTTTTTTTTTTTTGGGAATTTTTCGGGAATTTTTTTGGATATTCTCCTATTCTGGCCAAAGAGCAATCTGAATTGGTGTCCATCATCCAAATCGGTGCAGGCGTTCTTGAGTTATAAGTGTTTGAACTAACATCACTTTCTTTTATATATATAGATAACAAAAATTCATACCATACAAAATGTATGGGAAATTTTTTTTTTTTTTTATTGGGAATTTTTCGGGAATTTTTTTTGGATATTCTCCTATTCTGGCCAAAGAGCAATCTGAATTGGTGTCCATCATCCAAATCGGTGCAGGCGTTCTTGAGTTATAAGTGTTTGAACTAACATCACTTTCTTTTATATATATAGATATAGATATAGATAACAAAAATTCATACCATACAAAATGTATGGGAAAATTTTTTTTTTTTTTTTTTTGGGAATTTTTTTGGATATTCTCCTATTCTGGCCAAAGAGCAATCTGAATTGGTGTCCATCATCCAAATCGGTGCAGGCGTTCTTGAGTTATAAGTGTTTGAACTAACATCACTTTCTTTTATATATATAGATAACAAAAATTCATACCATACAAAATGTATGGGAAATTTTTTTTTTTTTTTATTGGGAATTTTTCGGGAATTTTTTTGGATATTCTCCTATTCTGGCCAAAGAGCAATCTGAATTGGTGTCCATCATCCAAATCGGTGCAGGCGTTCTTGAGTTATAAGTGTTTGAACTAAAATCACTTTCTTTTATATATATAGATATAGATAACAAAAATTCATACCATACAAAATGTATAGGAATTTTTTTTTTTTTTTTGGGAATTTTTCGGGAATTTTTTTGGATATTCTTCTATTCTGGCCAAAGAGCAATCTGAATTGGTGTCCATCATCCAAATCGGTGCAGGCGTTCTTGAGTTATAAGTGTTTGAACTAACATCACTTTCTTTTATATATATAATATGGATATAGATAACAAAAATTCATACCATACAAAATGTATGGGAACAATTTTTTTTTTTTTTTTGGGAATTTTTCGGGAATTTTTTTGGATATTCTCCTATTCTGGCCAAAGAGCAATCTGAATTGGTGTCCATCATCCAAATCGGTGCAGGCGTTCTTGAGTTATAAGTGTTTGAACTAACATCACTTTCTTTTATATATATAGATAACAAAAATTCATACCATACAAAATGTATGGGAAAATTTTTTTTTTTTTTTTGGGAATTTTTCGGGAATTTTTTTGGATATTCTCCTATTCTGGCCAAAGAGCAATCTGAATTGGTGTCCATCATCCAAATCGGTGCAGGCGTTCTTGAGTTATAAGTGTTTGAACTAACATCACTTTCTTTTATATATATAGATAACAAAAATTCATACCATACAAAATGTATGGGAAAATTTTTTTTTTTTTTTTTGGGAATTTTTCGGGAATTTTTTTGGATATTCTCCTATTCTGGCCAAAGAGCAATCTGAATTGGTGTCCATCATCCAAATCGGTGCAGGCGTTCTTGAGTTATAAGTGTTTGAACTAACATCACTTTCTTTTATATATATAGATAACAAAAATTCATACCATACAAAATGTATGGGAATTTTTTTTTTTTTTTTTTTGGGAATTTTTCGGGAATTTTTTTGGATATTCTCCTATTCTGGCCAAAGAGCAATCTGAATTGGTGTCCATCATCCAAATCGGTGCAGGCGTTCTTGAGTTATAAGTGTTTGAACTAACATCACTTTCTTTTATATATATAGATAACAAAAATTCATACCATACAAAATGTATGGGAAAAATTTTTTTTTTTTTTTGGGAATTTTTCGGGAATTTTTTTGGATATTCTCCTATTCTGGCCAAAGAGCAATCTGAATTGGTGTCCATCATCCAAATCGGTGCAGGCGTTCTTTAGTTATAAGTGTTTGAACTAACATCACTTTCTTTTATATATATAGATATAGATATAGATAACAAAAATTCATACCATACAAAATGTATGGGAAAAATTTTTTTTTTTTTTTTGGGAATTTTTCGGGAATTTTTTTGGATATTCTCCTATTCTGGCCAAAGAGCAATCTGAATTGGTGTCCATCATCCAAATCGGTGCAGGCGTTCTTGAGTTATAAGTGTTTGAACTAACATCACTTTCTTTTATATATATAGATAATATAGATATAGATAACAAAAATTCATACCATACAAAATGTATGGGAAAATTTTTTTTTTTTTTTTTTGGGAATTTTTCGGGAATTTTTTTGGATATTCTCCTATTCTGGCCAAAGAGCAATCTGAATTGGTGTCCATCATCCAAATCGGTGCAGGCGTTCTTGAGTTATAAGTGTTTGAACTAACATCACTTTCTTTTATATATATATATAGAATATAGATATAGATAACAAAAATTCATACCATACAAAATGTATGGGAAAATTTTTTTTTTTTTTTTGGGAATTTTTCGGGAATTTTTTTGGATATTCTCCTATTCTGGCCAAAGAGCAATCTGAATTGGTGTCCATCATCCAAATCGGTGCAGGCGTTCTTGAGTTATAAGTGTTTGAACTAACATCACTTTCTTTTATATATATAGATAACAAAAATTCATACCATACAAAATGTATGGGAAAAATTTTTTTTTTTTTTTGGGAATTTTTCGGGAATTTTTTTTGGATATTCTCCTATTCTGGCCAAGGAGCAATCTGAATTGGTGTCCATCATCCAAATCGGTGCAGGCGTTCTTGAGTTATAAGTGTTTGAACTAACATCACTTTCTTTTATATATATAGATAATATAGATATAGATAACAAAAATTCATACCATACAAAATGTATGGGAAAAATTTTTTTTTTTTTTTGGGAATTTTTCGGGAATTTTTTTGGATATTCTCCTATTCTGGCCAAAGAGCAATCTGAATTGGTGTCCATCATCCAAATCGGTGCAGGCGTTCTTGAGTTATAAGTGTTTGAACTAACATCACTTTCTTTTATGTATATAGATAACAAAAATTCATACCATACAAAATGTATGGGAAAAATGTTTTTTTTTTTTTTGGGAATATTTCGGGAATTTTTTTTGGATATTCTCCTATTCTGGCCAAGGAGCAATCTGAATTGGTGTCCATCATCCAAATCGGTGCAGGCGTTCTTGAGTTATAAGTGTTTGAACTAACATCACTTTCTTTTATATATATAGACTAGCTGACCCCGCAGGCGTTGCCCTGCGTAATATTGCCTTTGAAATCAAAATTTCTATAAGCGATAGTTTGTTTATCCGTTGAAATTTATTTTATTAGTTAGAAATATATTTATTTTTTAACAATATAAAAACTCATTCACTTTTTTATTCATTAACTGAAAGCTCAAAACAAATAATAATACAAATTTAAGATTTAATTCAACAGTGTCGGCAGTCTTTTAAAATTTTAGAAAATCTGTTAACACATGTAAAAATACTTGCTGGTTGGTTTGCGTTTGTGTCGATTTTGGCTACATTTCCCCTTAAGCCCTATTTACAGTTCTTTTTGAGCGTGAACATGCGTGAGCGTGAGCAATTTTCCTTTTGTGTAATATGTTGATTTTTTTTCTTTTTCCAAAAAAAATTGTGATGGTTGATAAATAACTAAAATATCTTTGATATTATTGCATTTAAAACTAAGTGAAAGTGTTAAATATGCTCTAAAACGGTTATTTTACAATCTGACTGTGAAACGTGTGCGAACGCAAAGTGACACAATGGTCTCGCATGTGAGTGTTGAATTTTGGCAATTACCACGCCAAATTCTTATTTTTTTCTACAATTTTTGGAGAATTGAACTCAGTTGACAGATGTGCGTGAACGTACAAAAGAATTGATTTGGAATTCTTTGCTTTGTGAACGCAATAGAAAGTCTCCACTCGTTCACGGTCACGTTCACACAGAGGTGTACGGCAGTCTTTATTGGAGCGTTGAATTGACGTTCATTTGTTCCAGTCGGTCGTTTATCAGCTCTAATCACAACTTTATAGTCGTCAATTGGCATTCGATCCAACGCAGTTTTGAATAACCGAACCAATGCATGATGTTCATGAAGTAGCTGCTGCAGATCTCCAAGAATTCCTCTTCTCATTGCAGGATTGATTATTTGACGCTGATAAAGTTGATTTTCCACATTGCCCATGAAATATATTTGTAGGAATTTATGTTGTGCATCTTCAAGTGGGAGTAATGCCCCAATTCGATGGTGAATTTGGCCTTGGATCTGTGGAGTCGATGAGGAAGTTATAATCAAATATTTTTATTTATTTAATCTACATTTTTTAACAATATTTTTAGTCTTTTATCACCTTGAACGTCGGATTGAATCCAGGTTCATCAATAATATCTGCTCCAAATGATGTCATTTGAAAGCATCCGTTATATTTCTGAATGGTTGATAGAAAATGACGTGATTCCAATGTTTCACCACGAAGTAGGGAATGCAATGGCTCTGGCGGCAGGGGTAATAGTGGTAATTTAACCTTGCCACTGAGACAGCATAACCCAGGTGTTTCTCCCGCGAACTTCAATGCACTGCAATGGCTACACAAAACCTCCATTCGGCCAATTTGAATGGAAGGATGTGAGCTGTAGTCAATTGTGCAATCGTAATGAAATGCTACTCTATCCAAATCAACATTTGAAGCACTTCTTCTTAATCGTTGATTTCGATTTCCACGCTCTTGCGTTGGTTGATATGCTCGACGATTTCTCATTGTTAGCTGAGCCGCCTCATTTACCGCCTGTCTTTCTCTTTGCGTTTGTGATGCACGATGTTGGGCTATACTAACGCGGCGCTCTTCTCTTATGATTTGTTGTTCGTTCGTATTTAATTGGTTGACGATATTCCGAAGTCTACTTGCATTGCGGGTTTGACGCGAAAGATTTGATCTTCTGACTCGTGGCATTTTGAAAGACACTGTTAAATGAACAAATGTCAAACCGTCACAAAATAAATATCTTTGATGGCAACTTACCGTTTGAAAATTCCACAACAAAAATAATTAACACAGTAAAATGAACCGAGAATTCAATTTAATTCGCAGAAAAATTAATTGCACACTCCGAAATTAAAACTTTGAATCACATAAATATTAATATTCACAATTTCCACTACACCTGACTCAATCAATTTTGTGAAATTTCACGTTTGAAAATAAGGTGCTCATTAAAATTGAATAACTGTCAAAAGCTGTCATAAGTTATTGCACACACCGCCATCTTCTGGAAATACAGGAACCTGGATTTTAAGTTACAGTACGTTCGCAATGCAATTAGATCCACTTTCATACAAAGTATGTGGAACGTAAAGCGGTGCAAAATGTTAAAACATTTTGAACTTATAGGGCGGTCATCTGTCAATATGCGTGGGCAAATTTTATGTAAATCACCTCTTAATTTGTAAAAACTTCTTTCGTGGTGAAGTGGCATTGTATTGAAAAAGCGAAATTACATTTAATTTTGTGAGAGGGTGATACATATATCTTGCGAGTCACCCGTCACAACGTAACGCAAGAACGCTTTATATAAAACTAGCTGACCCCGCAGGCGTTGCCCTGCGTAATATTGCCTTTGAAATCAAAATTTCTATAAGCGATAGTTTGTTTATCCGTTGAAATTTATTTTATTAGTTAGAAATATATTTATTTTTTAACAATATAAAAACTCATTCACTTTTTTATTCATTAACTGAAAGCTCAAAACAAATAATAATACAAATTTAAGATTTAATTCAACAGTGTCGGCAGTCTTTTAAAATTTTAGAAAATCTGTTAACACATGTAAAAATACTTGCTGGTTGGTTTGCGTTTGTGTCGATTTTGGCTACATTTCCCCTTAAGCCCTATTTACAGTTCTTTTTGAGCGTGAACATGCGTGAGCGTGAGCAATTTTCCTTTTGTGTAATATGTTGATTTTTTTTCTTTTTCCAAAAAAAATTGTGATGGTTGATAAATAACTAAAATATCTTTGATATTATTGCATTTAAAACTAAGTGAAAGTGTTAAATATGCTCTAAAACGGTTATTTTACAATCTGACTGTGAAACGTGTGCGAACGCAAAGTGACACAATGGTCTCGCATGTGAGTGTTGAATTTTGGCAATTACCACGCCAAATTCTTATTTTTTTCTACAATTTTTGGAGAATTGAACTCAGTTGACAGATGTGCGTGAACGTACAAAAGAATTGATTTGGAATTCTTTGCTTTGTGAACGCAATAGAAAGTCTCCACTCGTTCACGGTCACGTTCACACAGAGGTGTACGGCAGTCTTTATTGGAGCGTTGAATTGACGTTCATTTGTTCCAGTCGGTCGTTTATCAGCTCTAATCACAACTTTATAGTCGTCAATTGGCATTCGATCCAACGCAGTTTTGAATAACCGAACCAATGCATGATGTTCATGAAGTAGCTGCTGCAGATCTCCAAGAATTCCTCTTCTCATTGCAGGATTGATTATTTGACGCTGATAAAGTTGATTTTCCACATTGCCCATGAAATATATTTGTAGGAATTTATGTTGTGCATCTTCAAGTGGGAGTAATGCCCCAATTCGATGGTGAATTTGGCCTTGGATCTGTGGAGTCGATGAGGAAGTTATAATCAAATATTTTTATTTATTTAATCTACATTTTTTAACAATATTTTTAGTCTTTTATCACCTTGAACGTCGGATTGAATCCAGGTTCATCAATAATATCTGCTCCAAATGATGTCATTTGAAAGCATCCGTTATATTTCTGAATGGTTGATAGAAAATGACGTGATTCCAATGTTTCACCACGAAGTAGGGAATGCAATGGCTCTGGCGGCAGGGGTAATAGTGGTAATTTAACCTTGCCACTGAGACAGCATAACCCAGGTGTTTCTCCCGCGAACTTCAATGCACTGCAATGGCTACACAAAACCTCCATTCGGCCAATTTGAATGGAAGGATGTGAGCTGTAGTCAATTGTGCAATCGTAATGAAATGCTACTCTATCCAAATCAACATTTGAAGCACTTCTTCTTAATCGTTGATTTCGATTTCCACGCTCTTGCGTTGGTTGATATGCTCGACGATTTCTCATTGTTAGCTGAGCCGCCTCATTTACCGCCTGTCTTTCTCTTTGCGTTTGTGATGCACGATGTTGGGCTATACTAACGCGGCGCTCTTCTCTTATGATTTGTTGTTCGTTCGTATTTAATTGGTTGACGATATTCCGAAGTCTACTTGCATTGCGGGTTTGACGCGAAAGATTTGATCTTCTGACTCGTGGCATTTTGAAAGACACTGTTAAATGAACAAATGTCAAACCGTCACAAAATAAATATCTTTGATGGCAACTTACCGTTTGAAAATTCCACAACAAAAATAATTAACACAGTAAAATGAACCGAGAATTCAATTTAATTCGCAGAAAAATTAATTGCACACTCCGAAATTAAAACTTTGAATCACATAAATATTAATATTCACAATTTCCACTACACCTGACTCAATCAATTTTGTGAAATTTCACGTTTGAAAATAAGGTGCTCATTAAAATTGAATAACTGTCAAAAGCTGTCATAAGTTATTGCACACACCGCCATCTTCTGGAAATACAGGAACCTGGATTTTAAGTTACAGTACGTTCGCAATGCAATTAGATCCACTTTCATACAAAGTATGTGGAACGTAAAGCGGTGCAAAATGTTAAAACATTTTGAACTTATAGGGCGGTCATCTGTCAATATGCGTGGGCAAATTTTATGTAAATCACCTCTTAATTTGTAAAAACTTCTTTCGTGGTGAAGTGGCATTGTATTGAAAAAGCGAAATTACATTTAATTTTGTGAGAGGGTGATACATATATCTTGCGAGTCACCCGTCACAACGTAACGCAAGAACGCTTTATATAAAATAACAAAAATTCATACCATACAAAATGTATGGGAAAATTTTTTTTTTTTTTTTTGGGAATTTTTCGGGAATTTTTTTGGATATTCTCCTATTCTGGCCAAAGAGCAATCTGAATTGGTGTCCATCATCCAAATCGGTGCAGGCGTTCTTGAGTTATAAGTGTTTGAACTAACATCACTTTCTTTTATATATATAGATAACAAAAATTCATACCATACAAAATGTATGGGAAATTTTTTTTTTTTTTTGTTGGGAATTTTTCGGGAATTTTTTTTGGATATTCTCCTATTCTGGCCAAAGAGCAATCTGAATTGGTGTCCATCATCCAAATCGGTGCAGGCGTTCTTGAGTTATAAGTGTTTGAACTAATATCACTTTCTTTTATATATATAGATATAGATATAGATAACAAAAATTCATACCATACAAAATGTATGGGAAAATTTTTTTTTTTTTTTTTTTGTGAATTTTTTTGGATATTCTCCTATTCTGGCCAAAGAGCAATCTGAATTGGTGTCCATCATCCAAATCGGTGCAGGCGTTCTTGAGTTATAAGTGTTTGAACTAACATCACTTTCTTTTATATATATAGATAACAAAAATTCATACCATACAAAATGTATGGGAAATTTTTTTTTTTTTTTATTGGGAATTTTTCGGGAATTTTTTTGGATATTCTCCTATTCTGGCCAAAGAGCAATCTGAATTGGTGTCCATCATCCAAATCGGTGCAGGCGTTCTTGAGTTATAAGTGTTTGAACTAACATCACTTTCTTTTATATATATAGATATAGATAACAAAAATTCATACCATACAAAATGTATAGGAATTTTTTTTTTTTTTTGGGAATTTTTCGGGAATTTTTTTGGATATTCTTCTATTCTGGCCAAAGAGCAATCTGAATTGGTGTCCATCATCCAAATCGGTGCAGGCGTTCTTGAGTTATAAGTGTTTGAACTAACATCACTTTCTTTTATATATATAATATGGATATAGATAACAAAAATTCATACCATACAAAATGTATGGGAACAATTTTTTTTTTTTTTTTGGGAATTTTTCGGGAATTTTTTTGGATATTCTCCTATTCTGGCCAAAGAGCAATCTGAATTGGTGTCCATCATCCAAATCGGTGCAGGCGTTCTTGAGTTATAAGTGTTTGAACTAACATCACTTTCTTTTATATATATAGATAACAAAAATTCATACCATACAAAATGTATGGGAAAATTTTTTTTTTTTTTTTGGGAATTTTTCGGGAATTTTTTTGGATATTCTCCTATTCTGGCCAAAGAGCAATCTGAATTGGTGTCCATCATCCAAATCGGTGCAGGCGTTCTTGAGTTATAAGTGTTTGAACTAACATCACTTTCTTTTATATATATAGATAACAAAAATTCATACCATACAAAATGTATGGGAAAATTTTTTTTTTTTTTTGGGAATTTTTCGGGAATTTTTTTGGATATTCTCCTATTCTGGCCAAAGAGCAATCTGAATTGGTGTCCATCATCCAAATCGGTGCAGGCGTTCTTGAGTTATAAGTGTTTGAACTAACATCACTTTCTTTTATATATATAGATAACAAAAATTCATACCATACAAAATGTATGGGAATTTTTTTTTTTTTTTTTTTGGGAATTTTTCGGGAATTTTTTTGGATATTCTCCTATTCTGGCCAAAGAGCAATCTGAATTGGTGTCCATCATCCAAATCGGTGCAGGCGTTCTTGAGTTATAAGTGTTTGAACTAACATCACTTTCTTTTATATATATAGATAACAAAAATTCATACCATACAAAATGTATGGGAAAAATTTTTTTTTTTTTTTGGGAATTTTTCGGGAATTTTTTTGGATATTCTCCTATTCTGGCCAAAGAGCAATCTGAATTGGTGTCCATCATCCAAATCGGTGCAGGCGTTCTTTAGTTATAAGTGTTTGAACTAACATCACTTTCTTTTATATATATAGATATAGATATAGATAACAAAAATTCATACCATACAAAATGTATGGGAAAAATTTTTTTTTTTTTTTTGGGAATTTTTCGGGAATTTTTTTGGATATTCTCCTATTCTGGCCAAAGAGCAATCTGAATTGGTGTCCATCATCCAAATCGGTGCAGGCGTTCTTGAGTTATAAGTGTTTGAACTAACATCACTTTCTTTTATATATATAGATAATATAGATATAGATAACAAAAATTCATACCATACAAAATGTATGGGAAAATTTTTTTTTTTTTTTTTGGGAATTTTTCGGGAATTTTTTTGGATATTCTCCTATTCTGGCCAAAGAGCAATCTGAATTGGTGTCCATCATCCAAATCGGTGCAGGCGTTCTTGAGTTATAAGTGTTTGAACTAACATCACTTTCTTTTATATATATATATAGAATATAGATATAGATAACAAAAATTCATACCATACAAAATGTATGGGAAAAATTTTTTTTTTTTTTGGGAATTTTTCGGGAATTTTTTTGGATATTCTCCTATTCTGGCCAAAGAGCAATCTGAATTGGTGTCCATCATCCAAATCGGTGCAGGCGTTCTTGAGTTATAAGTGTTTGAACTAACATCACTTTCTTTTATATATATAGATAACAAAAATTCATACCATACAAAATGTATGGGAAAAATTTTTTTTTTTTTTTGGGAATTTTTCGGGAATTTTTTTTGGATATTCTCCTATTCTGGCCAAGGAGCAATCTGAATTGGTGTCCATCATCCAAATCGGTGCAGGCGTTCTTGAGTTATAAGTGTTTGAACTAACATCACTTTCTTTTATATATATAGATAATATAGATATAGATAACAAAAATTCATACCATACAAAATGTATGGGAAAAATTTTTTTTTTTTTTTGGGAATTTTTCGGGAATTTTTTTGGATATTCTCCTATTCTGGCCAAAGAGCAATCTGAATTGGTGTCCATCATCCAAATCGGTGCAGGCGTTCTTGAGTTATAAGTGTTTGAACTAACATCACTTTCTTTTATGTATATAGATAACAAAAATTCATACCATACAAAATGTATGGGAAAAATTTTTTTTTTTTTTTTTGGGAATTTTTCGGGAATTTTTTTTGGATATTCTCCTATTCTGGCCAAGGAGCAATCTGAATTGGTGTCCATCATCCAAATCGGTGCAGGCGTTCTTGAGTTATAAGTGTTTGAACTAACATCACTTTCTTTTATATATATAGATAACAAAAATTCATACCATACAAAATGTATGGGAAATTTTTTTTTTTTTTTATTGGGAATTTTTCGGGAATTTTTTTGGATATTCTCCTATTCTGGCCAAAGAGCAATCTGAATTGGTGTCCATCATCCAAATCGGTGCAGGCATTCTTGAGTTATAAGTGTTTGAACTAACATCACTTTCTTTTATATATATAGATATAGATATAGATAACAAAAATTCATACCATACAAAATGTATGGGAAAAATTTTTTTTTTTTTTTGGGAATTTTTCGGGAATTTTTTTGGATATTCTCCTATTCTGGCCAAAGAGCAATCTGAATTGGTGTCCATCATCCAAATCGGTGCAGGCGTTCTTGAGTTATAAGTGTTTGAACTAACATCACTTTCTTTTATATATATAATATGGATATAGATAACAAAAATTCATACCATACAAAATGTATGGGAACAATTTTTTTTTTTTTTTTTGGGAATTTTTCGGGAATTTTTTTGGATATTCTCCTATTCTGGCCAAAGAGCAATCTGAATTGGTGTCCATCATCCAAATCGGTGCAGGCGTTCTTGAGTTATAAGTGTTTGAACTAACATCACTTTCTTTTATATATATAGATAACAAAAATTCATACCATACAAAATGTATGGGAAAATTTTTTTTTTTTTTTTGGGAATTTTTCGGGAATTTTTTTGGATATTCTCCTATTCTGGCCAAAGAGCAATCTGAATTGGTGTCCATCATCCAAATCGGTGCAGGCGTTCTTGAGTTATAAGTGTTTGAACTAACATCACTTTCTTTTATATATATAGATAACAAAAATTCATACCATACAAAATGTATGGGAAATTTTTTTTTTTTTTTATTGGGAATTTTTCGGGAATTTTTTTGGATATTCTCCTATTCTGGCCAAAGAGCAATCTGAATTGGTGTCCATCATCCAAATCGGTGCAGGCATTCTTGAGTTATAAGTGTTTGAACTAACATCACTTTCTTTTATATATATAGATATAGATATAGATAACAAAAATTCATACCATACAAAATGTATGGGAAATTTTTTTTTTTTTTTTTGGGAATTTTTCGGGAATTTTTTTGGATATTCTCCTATTCTGGCCAAAGAGCAATCTGAATTGGTGTCCATCATCCAAATCGGTGCAGGCGTTCTTGAGTTATAAGTGTTTGAACTAACATCACTTTCTTTTATATATATAACTAGCTGACCCCGCAGGCGTTGCCCTGCGTAATATTGCCTTTGAAATCAAAATTTCTATAAGCGATAGTTTGTTTATCCGTTGAAATTTATTTTATTAGTTAGAAATATATTTATTTTTTAACAATATAAAAACTCATTCACTTTTTTATTCATTAACTGAAAGCTCAAAACAAATAATAATACAAATTTAAGATTTAATTCAACAGTGTCGGCAGTCTTTTAAAATTTTAGAAAATCTGTTAACACATGTAAAAATACTTGCTGGTTGGTTTGCGTTTGTGTCGATTTTGGCTACATTTCCCCTTAAGCCCTATTTACAGTTCTTTTTGAGCGTGAACATGCGTGAGCGTGAGCAATTTTCCTTTTGTGTAATATGTTGATTTTTTTTCTTTTTCCAAAAAAAATTGTGATGGTTGATAAATAACTAAAATATCTTTGATATTATTGCATTTAAAACTAAGTGAAAGTGTTAAATATGCTCTAAAACGGTTATTTTACAATCTGACTGTGAAACGTGTGCGAACGCAAAGTGACACAATGGTCTCGCATGTGAGTGTTGAATTTTGGCAATTACCACGCCAAATTCTTATTTTTTTCTACAATTTTTGGAGAATTGAACTCAGTTGACAGATGTGCGTGAACGTACAAAAGAATTGATTTGGAATTCTTTGCTTTGTGAACGCAATAGAAAGTCTCCACTCGTTCACGGTCACGTTCACACAGAGGTGTACGGCAGTCTTTATTGGAGCGTTGAATTGACGTTCATTTGTTCCAGTCGGTCGTTTATCAGCTCTAATCACAACTTTATAGTCGTCAATTGGCATTCGATCCAACGCAGTTTTGAATAACCGAACCAATGCATGATGTTCATGAAGTAGCTGCTGCAGATCTCCAAGAATTCCTCTTCTCATTGCAGGATTGATTATTTGACGCTGATAAAGTTGATTTTCCACATTGCCCATGAAATATATTTGTAGGAATTTATGTTGTGCATCTTCAAGTGGGAGTAATGCCCCAATTCGATGGTGAATTTGGCCTTGGATCTGTGGAGTCGATGAGGAAGTTATAATCAAATATTTTTATTTATTTAATCTACATTTTTTAACAATATTTTTAGTCTTTTATCACCTTGAACGTCGGATTGAATCCAGGTTCATCAATAATATCTGCTCCAAATGATGTCATTTGAAAGCATCCGTTATATTTCTGAATGGTTGATAGAAAATGACGTGATTCCAATGTTTCACCACGAAGTAGGGAATGCAATGGCTCTGGCGGCAGGGGTAATAGTGGTAATTTAACCTTGCCACTGAGACAGCATAACCCAGGTGTTTCTCCCGCGAACTTCAATGCACTGCAATGGCTACACAAAACCTCCATTCGGCCAATTTGAATGGAAGGATGTGAGCTGTAGTCAATTGTGCAATCGTAATGAAATGCTACTCTATCCAAATCAACATTTGAAGCACTTCTTCTTAATCGTTGATTTCGATTTCCACGCTCTTGCGTTGGTTGATATGCTCGACGATTTCTCATTGTTAGCTGAGCCGCCTCATTTACCGCCTGTCTTTCTCTTTGCGTTTGTGATGCACGATGTTGGGCTATACTAACGCGGCGCTCTTCTCTTATGATTTGTTGTTCGTTCGTATTTAATTGGTTGACGATATTCCGAAGTCTACTTGCATTGCGGGTTTGACGCGAAAGATTTGATCTTCTGACTCGTGGCATTTTGAAAGACACTGTTAAATGAACAAATGTCAAACCGTCACAAAATAAATATCTTTGATGGCAACTTACCGTTTGAAAATTCCACAACAAAAATAATTAACACAGTAAAATGAACCGAGAATTCAATTTAATTCGCAGAAAAATTAATTGCACACTCCGAAATTAAAACTTTGAATCACATAAATATTAATATTCACAATTTCCACTACACCTGACTCAATCAATTTTGTGAAATTTCACGTTTGAAAATAAGGTGCTCATTAAAATTGAATAACTGTCAAAAGCTGTCATAAGTTATTGCACACACCGCCATCTTCTGGAAATACAGGAACCTGGATTTTAAGTTACAGTACGTTCGCAATGCAATTAGATCCACTTTCATACAAAGTATGTGGAACGTAAAGCGGTGCAAAATGTTAAAACATTTTGAACTTATAGGGCGGTCATCTGTCAATATGCGTGGGCAAATTTTATGTAAATCACCTCTTAATTTGTAAAAACTTCTTTCGTGGTGAAGTGGCATTGTATTGAAAAAGCGAAATTACATTTAATTTTGTGAGAGGGTGATACATATATCTTGCGAGTCACCCGTCACAACGTAACGCAAGAACGCTTTATATAAAATAACAAAAATTCATACCATACAAAATGTATGGGAAAATTTTTTTTTTTTTTTTTGGGAATTTTTCGGGAATTTTTTTGGATATTCTCCTATTCTGGCCAAAGAGCAATCTGAATTGGTGTCCATCATCCAAATCGGTGCAGGCGTTCTTGAGTTATAAGTGTTTGAACTAACATCACTTTCTTTTATATATATAGATAACAAAAATTCATACCATACAAAATGTATGGGAAATTTTTTTTTTTTTTTGTTGGGAATTTTTCGGGAATTTTTTTTGGATATTCTCCTATTCTGGCCAAAGAGCAATCTGAATTGGTGTCCATCATCCAAATCGGTGCAGGCGTTCTTGAGTTATAAGTGTTTGAACTAATATCACTTTCTTTTATATATATAGATATAGATATAGATAACAAAAATTCATACCATACAAAATGTATGGGAAAATTTTTTTTTTTTTTTTTTTGTGAATTTTTTTGGATATTCTCCTATTCTGGCCAAAGAGCAATCTGAATTGGTGTCCATCATCCAAATCGGTGCAGGCGTTCTTGAGTTATAAGTGTTTGAACTAACATCACTTTCTTTTATATATATAGATAACAAAAATTCATACCATACAAAATGTATGGGAAATTTTTTTTTTTTTTTATTGGGAATTTTTCGGGAATTTTTTTGGATATTCTCCTATTCTGGCCAAAGAGCAATCTGAATTGGTGTCCATCATCCAAATCGGTGCAGGCGTTCTTGAGTTATAAGTGTTTGAACTAACATCACTTTCTTTTATATATATAGATATAGATAACAAAAATTCATACCATACAAAATGTATAGGAATTTTTTTTTTTTTTTGGGAATTTTTCGGGAATTTTTTTGGATATTCTTCTATTCTGGCCAAAGAGCAATCTGAATTGGTGTCCATCATCCAAATCGGTGCAGGCGTTCTTGAGTTATAAGTGTTTGAACTAACATCACTTTCTTTTATATATATAATATGGATATAGATAACAAAAATTCATACCATACAAAATGTATGGGAACAATTTTTTTTTTTTTTTTGGGAATTTTTCGGGAATTTTTTTGGATATTCTCCTATTCTGGCCAAAGAGCAATCTGAATTGGTGTCCATCATCCAAATCGGTGCAGGCGTTCTTGAGTTATAAGTGTTTGAACTAACATCACTTTCTTTTATATATATAGATAACAAAAATTCATACCATACAAAATGTATGGGAAAATTTTTTTTTTTTTTTTGGGAATTTTTCGGGAATTTTTTTGGATATTCTCCTATTCTGGCCAAAGAGCAATCTGAATTGGTGTCCATCATCCAAATCGGTGCAGGCGTTCTTGAGTTATAAGTGTTTGAACTAACATCACTTTCTTTTATATATATAGATAACAAAAATTCATACCATACAAAATGTATGGGAAAATTTTTTTTTTTTTTTTGGGAATTTTTCGGGAATTTTTTTGGATATTCTCCTATTCTGGCCAAAGAGCAATCTGAATTGGTGTCCATCATCCAAATCGGTGCAGGCGTTCTTGAGTTATAAGTGTTTGAACTAACATCACTTTCTTTTATATATATAGATAACAAAAATTCATACCATACAAAATGTATGGGAATTTTTTTTTTTTTTTTTTTGGGAATTTTTCGGGAATTTTTTTGGATATTCTCCTATTCTGGCCAAAGAGCAATCTGAATTGGTGTCCATCATCCAAATCGGTGCAGGCGTTCTTGAGTTATAAGTGTTTGAACTAACATCACTTTCTTTTATATATATAGATAACAAAAATTCATACCATACAAAATGTATGGGAAAAATTTTTTTTTTTTTTTGGGAATTTTTCGGGAATTTTTTTGGATATTCTCCTATTCTGGCCAAAGAGCAATCTGAATTGGTGTCCATCATCCAAATCGGTGCAGGCGTTCTTTAGTTATAAGTGTTTGAACTAACATCACTTTCTTTTATATATATAGATATAGATATAGATAACAAAAATTCATACCATACAAAATGTATGGGAAAAATTTTTTTTTTTTTTTTGGGAATTTTTCGGGAATTTTTTTGGATATTCTCCTATTCTGGCCAAAGAGCAATCTGAATTGGTGTCCATCATCCAAATCGGTGCAGGCGTTCTTGAGTTATAAGTGTTTGAACTAACATCACTTTCTTTTATATATATAGATAATATAGATATAGATAACAAAAATTCATACCATACAAAATGTATGGGAAAATTTTTTTTTTTTTTTTTGGGAATTTTTCGGGAATTTTTTTGGATATTCTCCTATTCTGGCCAAAGAGCAATCTGAATTGGTGTCCATCATCCAAATCGGTGCAGGCGTTCTTGAGTTATAAGTGTTTGAACTAACATCACTTTCTTTTATATATATATATAGAATATAGATATAGATAACAAAAATTCATACCATACAAAATGTATGGGAAAAATTTTTTTTTTTTTTGGGAATTTTTCGGGAATTTTTTTGGATATTCTCCTATTCTGGCCAAAGAGCAATCTGAATTGGTGTCCATCATCCAAATCGGTGCAGGCGTTCTTGAGTTATAAGTGTTTGAACTAACATCACTTTCTTTTATATATATAGATAACAAAAATTCATACCATACAAAATGTATGGGAAAAATTTTTTTTTTTTTTTGGGAATTTTTCGGGAATTTTTTTTGGATATTCTCCTATTCTGGCCAAGGAGCAATCTGAATTGGTGTCCATCATCCAAATCGGTGCAGGCGTTCTTGAGTTATAAGTGTTTGAACTAACATCACTTTCTTTTATATATATAGATAATATAGATATAGATAACAAAAATTCATACCATACAAAATGTATGGGAAAAATTTTTTTTTTTTTTTGGGAATTTTTCGGGAATTTTTTTGGATATTCTCCTATTCTGGCCAAAGAGCAATCTGAATTGGTGTCCATCATCCAAATCGGTGCAGGCGTTCTTGAGTTATAAGTGTTTGAACTAACATCACTTTCTTTTATGTATATAGATAACAAAAATTCATACCATACAAAATGTATGGGAAAAATTTTTTTTTTTTTTTTTGGGAATTTTTCGGGAATTTTTTTTGGATATTCTCCTATTCTGGCCAAGGAGCAATCTGAATTGGTGTCCATCATCCAAATCGGTGCAGGCGTTCTTGAGTTATAAGTGTTTGAACTAACATCACTTTCTTTTATATATATAGATAACAAAAATTCATACCATACAAAATGTATGGGAAATTTTTTTTTTTTTTTATTGGGAATTTTTCGGGAATTTTTTTGGATATTCTCCTATTCTGGCCAAAGAGCAATCTGAATTGGTGTCCATCATCCAAATCGGTGCAGGCATTCTTGAGTTATAAGTGTTTGAACTAACATCACTTTCTTTTATATATATAGATATAGATATAGATAACAAAAATTCATACCATACAAAATGTATGGGAAAAATTTTTTTTTTTTTTTGGGAATTTTTCGGGAATTTTTTTGGATATTCTCCTATTCTGGCCAAAGAGCAATCTGAATTGGTGTCCATCATCCAAATCGGTGCAGGCGTTCTTGAGTTATAAGTGTTTGAACTAACATCACTTTCTTTTATATATATAATATGGATATAGATAACAAAAATTCATACCATACAAAATGTATGGGAACAATTTTTTTTTTTTTTTTTGGGAATTTTTCGGGAATTTTTTTGGATATTCTCCTATTCTGGCCAAAGAGCAATCTGAATTGGTGTCCATCATCCAAATCGGTGCAGGCGTTCTTGAGTTATAAGTGTTTGAACTAACATCACTTTCTTTTATATATATAGATAACAAAAATTCATACCATACAAAATGTATGGGAAAATTTTTTTTTTTTTTTTGGGAATTTTTCGGGAATTTTTTTGGATATTCTCCTATTCTGGCCAAAGAGCAATCTGAATTGGTGTCCATCATCCAAATCGGTGCAGGCGTTCTTGAGTTATAAGTGTTTGAACTAACATCACTTTCTTTTATATATATAGATAACAAAAATTCATACCATACAAAATGTATGGGAAATTTTTTTTTTTTTTTATTGGGAATTTTTCGGGAATTTTTTTGGATATTCTCCTATTCTGGCCAAAGAGCAATCTGAATTGGTGTCCATCATCCAAATCGGTGCAGGCATTCTTGAGTTATAAGTGTTTGAACTAACATCACTTTCTTTTATATATATAGATATAGATATAGATAACAAAAATTCATACCATACAAAATGTATGGGAAATTTTTTTTTTTTTTTTTGGGAATTTTTCGGGAATTTTTTTGGATATTCTCCTATTCTGGCCAAAGAGCAATCTGAATTGGTGTCCATCATCCAAATCGGTGCAGGCGTTCTTGAGTTATAAGTGTTTGAACTAACATCACTTTCTTTTATATATATAATATGGATATAGATAACAAAAATTCATACCATACAAAATGTATGGGAACAATTTTTTTTTTTTTTTTGGGAATTTTTCGGGAATTTTTTTGGATATTCTCCTATTCTGGCCAAAGAGCAATCTGAATTGGTGTCCATCATCCAAATCGGTGCAGGCGTTCTTGAGTTATAAGTGTTTGAACTAACATCACTTTCTTTTATATATATAGATAACAAAAATTCATACCATACAAAATGTATGGGAAAATTTTTTTTTTTTTTTTGGGAATTTTTCGGGAATTTTTTTGGATATTCTCCTATTCTGGCCAAAGAGCAATCTGAATTGGTGTCCATCATCCAAATCGGTGCAGGCGTTATTGAGTTATAAGTGTTTGAACTAACATCACTTTCTTTTATATATATAGATAACAAAAATTCATACCATACAAAATGTATGGGAAAATTTTTTTTTTTTTTTTTTTGGGAATTTTTCGGGAATTTTTTTGGATATTCTCCTATTCTGGCCAAAGAGCAATCTGAATTGGTGTCCATCATCCAAATCGGTGCAGGCGTTCTTGAGTTATAAGTGTTTGAACTAACATCACTTTCTTTTATATATATAGATAACAAAAATTCATACCATACAAAATGTATGGGAAAATTTTTTTTTTTTTTTTTGGGAATTTTTCGGGAATTTTTTTGGATATTCTCCTATTCTGGCCAAAGAGCAATCTGAATTGGTGTCCATCATCCAAATCGGTGCAGGCGTTCTTGAGTTATAAGTGTTTGAACTAACATCACTTTCTTTTATATATATAGATAACAAAAATTCATACCATACAAAATGTATGGGAAATTTTTTTTTTTTTTTATTGGGAATTTTTCGGGAATTTTTTTTGGATATTCTCCTATTCTGGCCAAAGAGCAATCTGAATTGGTGTCCATCATCCAAATCGGTGCAGGCGTTCTTGAGTTATAAGTGTTTGAACTAATATCACTTTCTTTTATATATATAGATATAGATATAGATAACAAAAATTCATACCATACAAAATGTATGGGAAAATTTTTTTTTTTTTTTTTTTGTGAATTTTTTTGGATATTCTCCTATTCTGGCCAAAGAGCAATCTGAATTGGTGTCCATCATCCAAATCGGTGCAGGCGTTCTTGAGTTATAAGTGTTTGAACTAACATCACTTTCTTTTATATATATAGATAACAAAAATTCATACCATACAAAATGTATGGGAAATTTTTTTTTTTTTTTATTGGGAATTTTTCGGGAATTTTTTTGGATATTCTCCTATTCTGGCCAAAGAGCAATCTGAATTGGTGTCCATCATCCAAATCGGTGCAGGCGTTCTTGAGTTATAAGTGTTTGAACTAACATCACTTTCTTTTATATATATAGATATGGATATAGATAACAAAAATTCATACCATACAAAATGTATGGGAACAATTTTTTTTTTTTTTTTGGGAATTTTTCGGGAATTTTTTTGGATATTCTCCTATTCTGGCCAAAGAGCAATCTGAATTGGTGTCCATCATCCAAATCGGTGCAGGCGTTCTTGAGTTATAAGTGTTTGAACTAACATCACTTTCTTTTATATATATAGATAACAAAAATTCATACCATACAAAATGTATGGGAAAATTTTTTTTTTTTTTTTGGGAATTTTTCGGGAATTTTTTTGGATATTCTCCTATTCTGGCCAAAGAGCAATCTGAATTGGTGTCCATCATCCAAATCGGTGCAGGCGTTATTGAGTTATAAGTGTTTGAACTAACATCACTTTCTTTTATATATATAGATAACAAAAATTCATACCATACAAAATGTATGGGAAAATTTTTTTTTTTTTTTTTTTGGGAATTTTTCGGGAATTTTTTTGGATATTCTCCTATTCTGGCCAAAGAGCAATCTGAATTGGTGTCCATCATCCAAATCGGTGCAGGCGTTCTTGAGTTATAAGTGTTTGAACTAACATCACTTTCTTTTATATATATAGATAACAAAAATTCATACCATACAAAATGTATGGGAAAATTTTTTTTTTTTTTTTTGGGAATTTTTCGGGAATTTTTTTGGATATTCTCCTATTCTGGCCAAAGAGCAATCTGAATTGGTGTCCATCATCCAAATCGGTGCAGGCGTTCTTGAGTTATAAGTGTTTGAACTAACATCACTTTCTTTTATATATATAGATAACAAAAATTCATACCATACAAAATGTATGGGAAATTTTTTTTTTTTTTTATTGGGAATTTTTCGGGAATTTTTTTTGGATATTCTCCTATTCTGGCCAAAGAGCAATCTGAATTGGTGTCCATCATCCAAATCGGTGCAGGCGTTCTTGAGTTATAAGTGTTTGAACTAATATCACTTTCTTTTATATATATAGATATAGATATAGATAACAAAAATTCATACCATACAAAATGTATGGGAAAATTTTTTTTTTTTTTTTTTTGTGAATTTTTTTGGATATTCTCCTATTCTGGCCAAAGAGCAATCTGAATTGGTGTCCATCATCCAAATCGGTGCAGGCGTTCTTGAGTTATAAGTGTTTGAACTAACATCACTTTCTTTTATATATATAGATAACAAAAATTCATACCATACAAAATGTATGGGAAATTTTTTTTTTTTTTTATTGGGAATTTTTCGGGAATTTTTTTGGATATTCTCCTATTCTGGCCAAAGAGCAATCTGAATTGGTGTCCATCATCCAAATCGGTGCAGGCGTTCTTGAGTTATAAGTGTTTGAACTAACATCACTTTCTTTTATATATATAGATATAGATAACAAAAATTCATACCATACAAAATGTATAGGAATTTTTTTTTTTTTTTTGGGAATTTTTCGGGAATTTTTTTGGATATTCTTCTATTCTGGCCAAAGAGCAATCTGAATTGGTGTCCATCATCCAAATCGGTGCAGGCGTTCTTGAGTTATAAGTGTTTGAACTAACATCACTTTCTTTTATATATATAATATGGATATAGATAACAAAAATTCATACCATACAAAATGTATGGGAACAATTTTTTTTTTTTTTTTGGGAATTTTTCGGGAATTTTTTTGGATATTCTCCTATTCTGGCCAAAGAGCAATCTGAATTGGTGTCCATCATCCAAATCGGTGCAGGCGTTATTGAGTTATAAGTGTTTGAACTAACATCACTTTCTTTTATATATATAGATAACAAAAATTCATACCATACAAAATGTATGGGAAAATTTTTTTTTTTTTTTTGGGAATTTTTCGGGAATTTTTTTGGATATTCTCCTATTCTGGCCAAAGAGCAATCTGAATTGGTGTCCATCATCCAAATCGGTGCAGGCGTTATTGAGTTATAAGTGTTTGAACTAACATCACTTTCTTTTATATATATAGATAACAAAAATTCATACCATACAAAATGTATGGGAAAATTTTTTTTTTTTTTTTTTTGGGAATTTTTCGGGAATTTTTTTGGATATTCTCCTATTCTGGCCAAAGAGCAATCTGAATTGGTGTCCATCATCCAAATCGGTGCAGGCGTTCTTGAGTTATAAGTGTTTGAACTAACATCACTTTCTTTTATATATATAGATAACAAAAATTCATACCATACAAAATGTATGGGAAAATTTTTTTTTTTTTTTTTGGGAATTTTTCGGGAATTTTTTTGGATATTCTCCTATTCTGGCCAAAGAGCAATCTGAATTGGTGTCCATCATCCAAATCGGTGCAGGCGTTCTTGAGTTATAAGTGTTTGAACTAACATCACTTTCTTTTATATATATAGATAACAAAAATTCATACCATACAAAATGTATGGGAAATTTTTTTTTTTTTTTATTGGGAATTTTTCGGGAATTTTTTTTGGATATTCTCCTATTCTGGCCAAAGAGCAATCTGAATTGGTGTCCATCATCCAAATCGGTGCAGGCGTTCTTGAGTTATAAGTGTTTGAACTAATATCACTTTCTTTTATATATATAGATATAGATATAGATAACAAAAATTCATACCATACAAAATGTATGGGAAAATTTTTTTTTTTTTTTTTTTGTGAATTTTTTTGGATATTCTCCTATTCTGGCCAAAGAGCAATCTGAATTGGTGTCCATCATCCAAATCGGTGCAGGCGTTCTTGAGTTATAAGTGTTTGAACTAACATCACTTTCTTTTATATATATAGATAACAAAAATTCATACCATACAAAATGTATGGGAAATTTTTTTTTTTTTTTATTGGGAATTTTTCGGGAATTTTTTTGGATATTCTCCTATTCTGGCCAAAGAGCAATCTGAATTGGTGTCCATCATCCAAATCGGTGCAGGCGTTCTTGAGTTATAAGTGTTTGAACTAACATCACTTTCTTTTATATATATAGATATGGATATAGATAACAAAAATTCATACCATACAAAATGTATGGGAACAATTTTTTTTTTTTTTTTGGGAATTTTTCGGGAATTTTTTTGGATATTCTCCTATTCTGGCCAAAGAGCAATCTGAATTGGTGTCCATCATCCAAATCGGTGCAGGCGTTCTTGAGTTATAAGTGTTTGAACTAACATCACTTTCTTTTATATATATAGATAACAAAAATTCATACCATACAAAATGTATGGGAAAATTTTTTTTTTTTTTTTGGGAATTTTTCGGGAATTTTTTTGGATATTCTCCTATTCTGGCCAAAGAGCAATCTGAATTGGTGTCCATCATCCAAATCGGTGCAGGCGTTATTGAGTTATAAGTGTTTGAACTAACATCACTTTCTTTTATATATATAGATAACAAAAATTCATACCATACAAAATGTATGGGAAAATTTTTTTTTTTTTTTTTTGGGAATTTTTCGGGAATTTTTTTGGATATTCTCCTATTCTGGCCAAAGAGCAATCTGAATTGGTGTCCATCATCCAAATCGGTGCAGGCGTTCTTGAGTTATAAGTGTTTGAACTAACATCACTTTCTTTTATATATATAGATAACAAAAATTCATACCATACAAAATGTATGGGAAAATTTTTTTTTTTTTTTTTGGGAATTTTTCGGGAATTTTTTTGGATATTCTCCTATTCTGGCCAAAGAGCAATCTGAATTGGTGTCCATCATCCAAATCGGTGCAGGCGTTCTTGAGTTATAAGTGTTTGAACTAACATCACTTTCTTTTATATATATAGATAACAAAAATTCATACCATACAAAATGTATGGGAAATTTTTTTTTTTTTTTATTGGGAATTTTTCGGGAATTTTTTTTGGATATTCTCCTATTCTGGCCAAAGAGCAATCTGAATTGGTGTCCATCATCCAAATCGGTGCAGGCGTTCTTGAGTTATAAGTGTTTGAACTAATATCACTTTCTTTTATATATATAGATATAGATATAGATAACAAAAATTCATACCATACAAAATGTATGGGAAAATTTTTTTTTTTTTTTTTTTGTGAATTTTTTTGGATATTCTCCTATTCTGGCCAAAGAGCAATCTGAATTGGTGTCCATCATCCAAATCGGTGCAGGCGTTCTTGAGTTATAAGTGTTTGAACTAACATCACTTTCTTTTATATATATAGATAACAAAAATTCATACCATACAAAATGTATGGGAAATTTTTTTTTTTTTTTATTGGGAATTTTTCGGGAATTTTTTTGGATATTCTCCTATTCTGGCCAAAGAGCAATCTGAATTGGTGTCCATCATCCAAATCGGTGCAGGCGTTCTTGAGTTATAAGTGTTTGAACTAACATCACTTTCTTTTATATATATAGATATAGATAACAAAAATTCATACCATACAAAATGTATAGGAATTTTTTTTTTTTTTTTGGGAATTTTTCGGGAATTTTTTTGGATATTCTTCTATTCTGGCCAAAGAGCAATCTGAATTGGTGTCCATCATCCAAATCGGTGCAGGCGTTCTTGAGTTATAAGTGTTTGAACTAACATCACTTTCTTTTATATATATAATATGGATATAGATAACAAAAATTCATACCATACAAAATGTATGGGAACAATTTTTTTTTTTTTTTTGGGAATTTTTCGGGAATTTTTTTGGATATTCTCCTATTCTGGCCAAAGAGCAATCTGAATTGGTGTCCATCATCCAAATCGGTGCAGGCGTTCTTGAGTTATAAGTGTTTGAACTAACATCACTTTCTTTTATATATATAGATAACAAAAATTCATACCATACAAAATGTATGGGAAAATTTTTTTTTTTTTTTTGGGAATTTTTCGGGAATTTTTTTGGATATTCTCCTATTCTGGCCAAAGAGCAATCTGAATTGGTGTCCATCATCCAAATCGGTGCAGGCGTTCTTGAGTTATAAGTGTTTGAACTAACATCACTTTCTTTTATATATATAGATAACAAAAATTCATACCATACAAAATGTATGGGAAAATTTTTTTTTTTTTTTTGGGAATTTTTCGGGAATTTTTTTGGATATTCTCCTATTCTGGCCAAAGAGCAATCTGAATTGGTGTCCATCATCCAAATCGGTGCAGGCGTTCTTGAGTTATAAGTGTTTGAACTAACATCACTTTCTTTTATATATATAGATAACAAAAATTCATACCATACAAAATGTATGGGAATTTTTTTTTTTTTTTTTTTGGGAATTTTTCGGGAATTTTTTTGGATATTCTCCTATTCTGGCCAAAGAGCAATCTGAATTGGTGTCCATCATCCAAATCGGTGCAGGCGTTCTTGAGTTATAAGTGTTTGAACTAACATCACTTTCTTTTATATATATAGATAACAAAAATTCATACCATACAAAATGTATGGGAAAAATTTTTTTTTTTTTTTGGGAATTTTTCGGGAATTTTTTTGGATATTCTCCTATTCTGGCCAAAGAGCAATCTGAATTGGTGTCCATCATCCAAATCGGTGCAGGAGTTCTTTAGTTATAAGTGTTTGAACTAACATCACTTTCTTTTATATATATAGATATAGATATAGATAACAAAAATTCATACCATACAAAATGTATGGGAAAAATTTTTTTTTTTTTTTTGGGAATTTTTCGGGAATTTTTTTGGATATTCTCCTATTCTGGCCAAAGAGCAATCTGAATTGGTGTCCATCATCCAAATCGGTGCAGGCGTTCTTGAGTTATAAGTGTTTGAACTAACATCACTTTCTTTTATATATATAGATAATATAGATATAGATAACAAAAATTCATACCATACAAAATGTATGGGAAAATTTTTTTTTTTTTTTTTGGGAATTTTTCGGGAATTTTTTTGGATATTCTCCTATTCTGGCCAAAGAGCAATCTGAATTGGTGTCCATCATCCAAATCGGTGCAGGCGTTCTTGAGTTATAAGTGTTTGAACTAACATCACTTTCTTTTATATATATATATAGAATATAGATATAGATAACAAAAATTCATACCATACAAAATGTATGGGAAAAATTTTTTTTTTTTTTGGGAATTTTTCGGGAATTTTTTTGGATATTCTCCTATTCTGGCCAAAGAGCAATCTGAATTGGTGTCCATCATCCAAATCGGTGCAGGCGTTCTTGAGTTATAAGTGTTTGAACTAACATCACTTTCTTTTATGTATATAGATAACAAAAATTCATACCATACAAAATGTATGGGAAAAATTTTTTTTTTTTTTTTTGGGAATTTTTCGGGAATTTTTTTTGGATATTCTCCTATTCTGGCCAAGGAGCAATCTGAATTGGTGTCCATCATCCAAATCGGTGCAGGCGTTCTTGAGTTATAAGTGTTTGAACTAACATCACTTTCTTTTATATATATAGATAACAAAAATTCATACCATACAAAATGTATGGGAAATTTTTTTTTTTTTTTATTGGGAATTTTTCGGGAATTTTTTTGGATATTCTCCTATTCTGGCCAAAGAGCAATCTGAATTGGTGTCCATCATCCAAATCGGTGCAGGCATTCTTGAGTTATAAGTGTTTGAACTAACATCACTTTCTTTTATATATATAGATATAGATATAGATAACAAAAATTCATACCATACAAAATGTATGGGAAAAATTTTTTTTTTTTTTTGGGAATTTTTCGGGAATTTTTTTGGATATTCTCCTATTCTGGCCAAAGAGCAATCTGAATTGGTGTCCATCATCCAAATCGGTGCAGGCGTTCTTGAGTTATAAGTGTTTGAACTAACATCACTTTCTTTTATATATATAATATGGATATAGATAACAAAAATTCATACCATACAAAATGTATGGGAACAATTTTTTTTTTTTTTTTTGGGAATTTTTCGGGAATTTTTTTGGATATTCTCCTATTCTGGCCAAAGAGCAATCTGAATTGGTGTCCATCATCCAAATCGGTGCAGGCGTTCTTGAGTTATAAGTGTTTGAACTAACATCACTTTCTTTTATATATATAGATAACAAAAATTCATACCATACAAAATGTATGGGAAAATTTTTTTTTTTTTTTTGGGAATTTTTCGGGAATTTTTTTGGATATTCTCCTATTCTGGCCAAAGAGCAATCTGAATTGGTGTCCATCATCCAAATCGGTGCAGGCGTTCTTGAGTTATAAGTGTTTGAACTAACATCACTTTCTTTTATATATATAGATAACAAAAATTCATACCATACAAAATGTATGGGAAATTTTTTTTTTTTTTTATTGGGAATTTTTCGGGAATTTTTTTGGATATTCTCCTATTCTGGCCAAAGAGCAATCTGAATTGGTGTCCATCATCCAAATCGGTGCAGGCATTCTTGAGTTATAAGTGTTTGAACTAACATCACTTTCTTTTATATATATAGATATAGATATAGATAACAAAAATTCATACCATACAAAATGTATGGGAAAAATTTTTTTTTTTTTTTGGGAATTTTTCGGGAATTTTTTTGGATATTCTCCTATTCTGGCCAAAGAGCAATCTGAATTGGTGTCCATCATCCAAATCGGTGCAGGCGTTCTTGAGTTATAAGTGTTTGAACTAACATCACTTTCTTTTATATATATAATATGGATATAGATAACAAAAATTCATACCATACAAAATGTATGGGAACAATTTTTTTTTTTTTTTTGGGAATTTTTCGGGAATTTTTTTGGATATTCTCCTATTCTGGCCAAAGAGCAATCTGAATTGGTGTCCATCATCCAAATCGGTGCAGGCGTTCTTGAGTTATAAGTGTTTGAACTAACATCACTTTCTTTTATATATATAGATAACAAAAATTCATACCATACAAAATGTATGGGAAAATTTTTTTTTTTTTTTTGGGAATTTTTCGGGAATTTTTTTGGATATTCTCCTATTCTGGCCAAAGAGCAATCTGAATTGGTGTCCATCATCCAAATCGGTGCAGGCGTTCTTGAGTTATAAGTGTTTGAACTAACATCACTTTCTTTTATATATATAGATAACAAAAATTCATACCATACAAAATGTATGGGAAAATTTTTTTTTTTTTTTTTTTGGGAATTTTTCGGGAATTTTTTTGGATATTCTCCTATTCTGGCCAAAGAGCAATCTGAATTGGTGTCCATCATCCAAATCGGTGCAGGCGTTCTTGAGTTATAAGTGTTTGAACTAACATCACTTTCTTTTATATATATAGATAACAAAAATTCATACCATACAAAATGTATGGGAAAATTTTTTTTTTTTTTTTGGGAATTTTTCGGGAATTTTTTTGGATATTCTCCTATTCTGGCCAAAGAGCAATCTGAATTGGTGTCCATCATCCAAATCGGTGCAGGCGTTCTTGAGTTATAAGTGTTTGAACTAACATCACTTTCTTTTATATATATAGATAACAAAAATTCATACCATACAAAATGTATGGGAAAAATTTTTTTTTTTTTTTGGGAATTTTTTTGGATATTCTCCTATTCTGGCCAAAGAGCAATCTGAATTGGTGTCCATCATCCAAATCGGTGCAGGCGTTCTTTAGTTATAAGTGTTTGAACTAACATCACTTTCTTTTATATATATAGATATAGATATAGATAACAAAAATTCATACCATACAAAATGTATGGGAAAAATTTTTTTTTTTTTTTTGGGAATTTTTCGGGAATTTTTTTGGATATTCTCCTATTCTGGCCAAAGAGCAATCTGAATTGGTGTCCATCATCCAAATCGGTGCAGGCGTTCTTGAGTTATAAGTGTTTGAACTAACATCACTTTCTTTTATATATATAGATAATATAGATATAGATAACAAAAATTCATACCATACAAAATGTATGGGAAAAATTTTTTTTTTTTTTTTTGGGAATTTTTCGGGAATTTTTTTGGATATTCTCCTATTCTGGCCAAAGAGCAATCTGAATTGGTGTCCATCATCCAAATCGGTGCAGGCGTTCTTGAGTTATAAGTGTTTGAACTAACATCACTTTCTTTTATATATATACTAGCTGACCCCGCAGGCGTTGCCCTGCGTAATATTGCCTTTGAAATCAAAATTTCTATAAGCGATAGTTTGTTTATCCGTTGAAATTTATTTTATTAGTTAGAAATATATTTATTTTTTAACAATATAAAAACTCATTCACTTTTTTATTCATTAACTGAAAGCTCAAAACAAATAATAATACAAATTTAAGATTTAATTCAACAGTGTCGGCAGTCTTTTAAAATTTTAGAAAATCTGTTAACACATGTAAAAATACTTGCTGGTTGGTTTGCGTTTGTGTCGATTTTGGCTACATTTCCCCTTAAGCCCTATTTACAGTTCTTTTTGAGCGTGAACATGCGTGAGCGTGAGCAATTTTCCTTTTGTGTAATATGTTGATTTTTTTTCTTTTTCCAAAAAAAATTGTGATGGTTGATAAATAACTAAAATATCTTTGATATTATTGCATTTAAAACTAAGTGAAAGTGTTAAATATGCTCTAAAACGGTTATTTTACAATCTGACTGTGAAACGTGTGCGAACGCAAAGTGACACAATGGTCTCGCATGTGAGTGTTGAATTTTGGCAATTACCACGCCAAATTCTTATTTTTTTCTACAATTTTTGGAGAATTGAACTCAGTTGACAGATGTGCGTGAACGTACAAAAGAATTGATTTGGAATTCTTTGCTTTGTGAACGCAATAGAAAGTCTCCACTCGTTCACGGTCACGTTCACACAGAGGTGTACGGCAGTCTTTATTGGAGCGTTGAATTGACGTTCATTTGTTCCAGTCGGTCGTTTATCAGCTCTAATCACAACTTTATAGTCGTCAATTGGCATTCGATCCAACGCAGTTTTGAATAACCGAACCAATGCATGATGTTCATGAAGTAGCTGCTGCAGATCTCCAAGAATTCCTCTTCTCATTGCAGGATTGATTATTTGACGCTGATAAAGTTGATTTTCCACATTGCCCATGAAATATATTTGTAGGAATTTATGTTGTGCATCTTCAAGTGGGAGTAATGCCCCAATTCGATGGTGAATTTGGCCTTGGATCTGTGGAGTCGATGAGGAAGTTATAATCAAATATTTTTATTTATTTAATCTACATTTTTTAACAATATTTTTAGTCTTTTATCACCTTGAACGTCGGATTGAATCCAGGTTCATCAATAATATCTGCTCCAAATGATGTCATTTGAAAGCATCCGTTATATTTCTGAATGGTTGATAGAAAATGACGTGATTCCAATGTTTCACCACGAAGTAGGGAATGCAATGGCTCTGGCGGCAGGGGTAATAGTGGTAATTTAACCTTGCCACTGAGACAGCATAACCCAGGTGTTTCTCCCGCGAACTTCAATGCACTGCAATGGCTACACAAAACCTCCATTCGGCCAATTTGAATGGAAGGATGTGAGCTGTAGTCAATTGTGCAATCGTAATGAAATGCTACTCTATCCAAATCAACATTTGAAGCACTTCTTCTTAATCGTTGATTTCGATTTCCACGCTCTTGCGTTGGTTGATATGCTCGACGATTTCTCATTGTTAGCTGAGCCGCCTCATTTACCGCCTGTCTTTCTCTTTGCGTTTGTGATGCACGATGTTGGGCTATACTAACGCGGCGCTCTTCTCTTATGATTTGTTGTTCGTTCGTATTTAATTGGTTGACGATATTCCGAAGTCTACTTGCATTGCGGGTTTGACGCGAAAGATTTGATCTTCTGACTCGTGGCATTTTGAAAGACACTGTTAAATGAACAAATGTCAAACCGTCACAAAATAAATATCTTTGATGGCAACTTACCGTTTGAAAATTCCACAACAAAAATAATTAACACAGTAAAATGAACCGAGAATTCAATTTAATTCGCAGAAAAATTAATTGCACACTCCGAAATTAAAACTTTGAATCACATAAATATTAATATTCACAATTTCCACTACACCTGACTCAATCAATTTTGTGAAATTTCACGTTTGAAAATAAGGTGCTCATTAAAATTGAATAACTGTCAAAAGCTGTCATAAGTTATTGCACACACCGCCATCTTCTGGAAATACAGGAACCTGGATTTTAAGTTACAGTACGTTCGCAATGCAATTAGATCCACTTTCATACAAAGTATGTGGAACGTAAAGCGGTGCAAAATGTTAAAACATTTTGAACTTATAGGGCGGTCATCTGTCAATATGCGTGGGCAAATTTTATGTAAATCACCTCTTAATTTGTAAAAACTTCTTTCGTGGTGAAGTGGCATTGTATTGAAAAAGCGAAATTACATTTAATTTTGTGAGAGGGTGATACATATATCTTGCGAGTCACCCGTCACAACGTAACGCAAGAACGCTTTATATAAAATAACAAAAATTCATACCATACAAAATGTATGGGAAAATTTTTTTTTTTTTTTTTGGGAATTTTTCGGGAATTTTTTTGGATATTCTCCTATTCTGGCCAAAGAGCAATCTGAATTGGTGTCCATCATCCAAATCGGTGCAGGCGTTCTTGAGTTATAAGTGTTTGAACTAACATCACTTTCTTTTATATATATAGATAACAAAAATTCATACCATACAAAATGTATGGGAAATTTTTTTTTTTTTTTATTGGGAATTTTTCGGGAATTTTTTTTGGATATTCTCCTATTCTGGCCAAAGAGCAATCTGAATTGGTGTCCATCATCCAAATCGGTGCAGGCGTTCTTGAGTTATAAGTGTTTGAACTAATATCACTTTCTTTTATATATATAGATATAGATATAGATAACAAAAATTCATACCATACAAAATGTATGGGAAAATTTTTTTTTTTTTTTTTTTGTGAATTTTTTTGGATATTCTCCTATTCTGGCCAAAGAGCAATCTGAATTGGTGTCCATCATCCAAATCGGTGCAGGCGTTCTTGAGTTATAAGTGTTTGAACTAACATCACTTTCTTTTATATATATAGATAACAAAAATTCATACCATACAAAATGTATGGGAAATTTTTTTTTTTTTTTATTGGGAATTTTTCGGGAATTTTTTTGGATATTCTCCTATTCTGGCCAAAGAGCAATCTGAATTGGTGTCCATCATCCAAATCGGTGCAGGCGTTCTTGAGTTATAAGTGTTTGAACTAACATCACTTTCTTTTATATATATAGATATAGATAACAAAAATTCATACCATACAAAATGTATAGGAATTTTTTTTTTTTTTTTGGGAATTTTTCGGGAATTTTTTTGGATATTCTTCTATTCTGGCCAAAGAGCAATCTGAATTGGTGTCCATCATCCAAATCGGTGCAGGCGTTCTTGAGTTATAAGTGTTTGAACTAACATCACTTTCTTTTATATATATAATATGGATATAGATAACAAAAATTCATACCATACAAAATGTATGGGAACAATTTTTTTTTTTTTTTTGGGAATTTTTCGGGAATTTTTTTGGATATTCTCCTATTCTGGCCAAAGAGCAATCTGAATTGGTGTCCATCATCCAAATCGGTGCAGGCGTTCTTGAGTTATAAGTGTTTGAACTAACATCACTTTCTTTTATATATATAGATAACAAAAATTCATACCATACAAAATGTATGGGAAAATTTTTTTTTTTTTTTTGGGAATTTTTCGGGAATTTTTTTGGATATTCTCCTATTCTGGCCAAAGAGCAATCTGAATTGGTGTCCATCATCCAAATCGGTGCAGGCGTTCTTGAGTTATAAGTGTTTGAACTAACATCACTTTCTTTTATATATATAGATAACAAAAATTCATACCATACAAAATGTATGGGAAAATTTTTTTTTTTTTTTTGGGAATTTTTCGGGAATTTTTTTGGATATTCTCCTATTCTGGCCAAAGAGCAATCTGAATTGGTGTCCATCATCCAAATCGGTGCAGGCGTTCTTGAGTTATAAGTGTTTGAACTAACATCACTTTCTTTTATATATATAGATAACAAAAATTCATACCATACAAAATGTATGGGAATTTTTTTTTTTTTTTTTTTGGGAATTTTTCGGGAATTTTTTTGGATATTCTCCTATTCTGGCCAAAGAGCAATCTGAATTGGTGTCCATCATCCAAATCGGTGCAGGCGTTCTTGAGTTATAAGTGTTTGAACTAACATCACTTTCTTTTATATATATAGATAACAAAAATTCATACCATACAAAATGTATGGGAAAAATTTTTTTTTTTTTTTGGGAATTTTTCGGGAATTTTTTTGGATATTCTCCTATTCTGGCCAAAGAGCAATCTGAATTGGTGTCCATCATCCAAATCGGTGCAGGCGTTCTTTAGTTATAAGTGTTTGAACTAACATCACTTTCTTTTATATATATAGATATAGATATAGATAACAAAAATTCATACCATACAAAATGTATGGGAAAAATTTTTTTTTTTTTTTTGGGAATTTTTCGGGAATTTTTTTGGATATTCTCCTATTCTGGCCAAAGAGCAATCTGAATTGGTGTCCATCATCCAAATCGGTGCAGGCGTTCTTGAGTTATAAGTGTTTGAACTAACATCACTTTCTTTTATATATATAGATAATATAGATATAGATAACAAAAATTCATACCATACAAAATGTATGGGAAAATTTTTTTTTTTTTTTTTGGGAATTTTTCGGGAATTTTTTTGGATATTCTCCTATTCTGGCCAAAGAGCAATCTGAATTGGTGTCCATCATCCAAATCGGTGCAGGCGTTCTTGAGTTATAAGTGTTTGAACTAACATCACTTTCTTTTATATATATATATAGAATATAGATATAGATAACAAAAATTCATACCATACAAAATGTATGGGAAAAATTTTTTTTTTTTTTGGGAATTTTTCGGGAATTTTTTTGGATATTCTCCTATTCTGGCCAAAGAGCAATCTGAATTGGTGTCCATCATCCAAATCGGTGCAGGCGTTCTTGAGTTATAAGTGTTTGAACTAACATCACTTTCTTTTATATATATAGATAACAAAAATTCATACCATACAAAATGTATGGGAAAAATTTTTTTTTTTTTTTGGGAATTTTTCGGGAATTTTTTTTGGATATTCTCCTATTCTGGCCAAGGAGCAATCTGAATTGGTGTCCATCATCCAAATCGGTGCAGGCGTTCTTGAGTTATAAGTGTTTGAACTAACATCACTTTCTTTTATATATATAGATAATATAGATATAGATAACAAAAATTCATACCATACAAAATGTATGGGAAAAATTTTTTTTTTTTTTTGGGAATTTTTCGGGAATTTTTTTGGATATTCTCCTATTCTGGCCAAAGAGCAATCTGAATTGGTGTCCATCATCCAAATCGGTGCAGGCGTTCTTGAGTTATAAGTGTTTGAACTAACATCACTTTCTTTTATGTATATAGATAACAAAAATTCATACCATACAAAATGTATGGGAAAAATTTTTTTTTTTTTTTTTGGGAATTTTTCGGGAATTTTTTTTGGATATTCTCCTATTCTGGCCAAGGAGCAATCTGAATTGGTGTCCATCATCCAAATCGGTGCAGGCGTTCTTGAGTTATAAGTGTTTGAACTAACATCACTTTCTTTTATATATATAGATAACAAAAATTCATACCATACAAAATGTATGGGAAATTTTTTTTTTTTTTTATTGGGAATTTTTCGGGAATTTTTTTGGATATTCTCCTATTCTGGCCAAAGAGCAATCTGAATTGGTGTCCATCATCCAAATCGGTGCAGGCATTCTTGAGTTATAAGTGTTTGAACTAACATCACTTTCTTTTATATATATAGATATAGATATAGATAACAAAAATTCATACCATACAAAATGTATGGGAAAAATTTTTTTTTTTTTTTGGGAATTTTTCGGGAATTTTTTTGGATATTCTCCTATTCTGGCCAAAGAGCAATCTGAATTGGTGTCCATCATCCAAATCGGTGCAGGCGTTCTTGAGTTATAAGTGTTTGAACTAACATCACTTTCTTTTATATATATAATATGGATATAGATAACAAAAATTCATACCATACAAAATGTATGGGAACAATTTTTTTTTTTTTTTTTGGGAATTTTTCGGGAATTTTTTTGGATATTCTCCTATTCTGGCCAAAGAGCAATCTGAATTGGTGTCCATCATCCAAATCGGTGCAGGCGTTCTTGAGTTATAAGTGTTTGAACTAACATCACTTTCTTTTATATATATAGATAACAAAAATTCATACCATACAAAATGTATGGGAAAATTTTTTTTTTTTTTTTGGGAATTTTTCGGGAATTTTTTTGGATATTCTCCTATTCTGGCCAAAGAGCAATCTGAATTGGTGTCCATCATCCAAATCGGTGCAGGCGTTCTTGAGTTATAAGTGTTTGAACTAACATCACTTTCTTTTATATATATAGATAACAAAAATTCATACCATACAAAATGTATGGGAAAATTTTTTTTTTTTTTTTTGGGAATTTTTCGGGAATTTTTTTGGATATTCTCCTATTCTGGCCAAAGAGCAATCTGAATTGGTGTCCATCATCCAAATCGGTGCAGGCGTTCTTGAGTTATAAGTGTTTGAACTAACATCACTTTCTTTTATATATATAGATAACAAAAATTCATACCATACAAAATGTATGGGAAATTTTTTTTTTTTTTTTTGGGAATTTTTCGGGAATTTTTTTGGATATTCTCCTATTCTGGCCAAAGAGCAATCTGAATTGGTGTCCATCATCCAAATCGGTGCAGGCGTTCTTGAGTTATAAGTGTTTGAACTAACATCACTTTCTTTTATATATATAGATAACAAAAATTCATACCATACAAAATGTATGGGAAAAATTTTTTTTTTTTTTTGTGAATTTTTTTGGATATTCTCCTATTCTGGCCAAAGAGCAATCTGAATTGGTGTCCATCATCCAAATCGGTGCAGGCGTTCTTTAGTTATAAGTGTTTGAACTAACATCACTTTCTTTTATATATATAGATATAGATATAGATAACAAAAATTCATACCATACAAAATGTATGGGAAAAAATTTTTTTTTTTTTTTTGGGAATTTTTCGGGAATTTTTTTGGATATTCTCCTATTCTGGCCAAAGAGCAATCTGAATTGGTGTCCATCATCCAAATCGGTGCAGGCGTTCTTGAGTTATAAGTGTTTGAACTAACATCACTTTCTTTTATATATATAGATAATATAGATATAGATAACAAAAATTCATACCATACAAAATGTATGGGAAAAATTTTTTTTTTTTTTTTTGGGAATTTTTCGGGAATTTTTTTGGATATTCTCCTATTCTGGCCAAAGAGCAATCTGAATTGGTGTCCATCATCCAAATCGGTGCAGGCGTTCTTGAGTTATAAGTGTTTGAACTAACATCACTTTCTTTTATATATATATATAGATATAGATAACAAAAATTCATACCATACAAAATGTATGGG
The DNA here is from genome assembly GCA_964058755.1 of Campiglossa producta. Lineage (NCBI taxonomy): Eukaryota > Metazoa > Arthropoda > Insecta > Diptera > Tephritidae > Campiglossa > Campiglossa producta. Next base: position 60,942,048 of record CAXKVI010000003.1, on the reverse strand, counting down.
AAAAATTTTTTTTTTTTTTTGGGAATTTTTCGGGAATTTTTTTGGATATTCTCCTATTCTGGCCAAAGAGCAATCTGAATTGGTGTCCATCATCCAAATCGGTGCAGGCGTTCTTGAGTTATAAGTGTTTGAACTAACATCACTTTCTTTTATATATATAGATATAGATATAGATAACAAAAATTCATACCATACAAAATGTATGGGAAAAATTTTTTTTTTTTTTTGGGAATTTTTCGGGAATTTTTTTGGATATTCTCCTATTCTGGCCAAAGAGCAATCTGAATTGGTGTCCATCATCCAAATCGGTGCAGGCGTTCTTGAGTTATAAGTGTTTGAACTAACATCACTTTCTTTTATATATATAGATAACAAAAATTCATACCATACAAAATGTATGGGAAAAATTTTTTTTTTTTTTTGGGAATTTTTCGGGAATTTTTTTTGGATATTCTCCTATTCTGGCCAAGGAGCAATCTGAATTGGTGTCCATCATCCAAATCGGTGCAGGCGTTCTTGAGTTATAAGTGTTTGAACTAACATCACTTTCTTTTATATATATAGATAATATAGATATAGATAACAAAAATTCATACCATACAAAATGTATGGGAAAAATTTTTTTTTTTTTTTGGGAATTTTTCGGGAATTTTTTTGGATATTCTCCTATTCTGGCCAAAGAGCAATCTGAATTGGTGTCCATCATCCAAATCGGTGCAGGCGTTCTTGAGTTATAAGTGTTTGAACTAACATCACTTTCTTTTATGTATATAGATAACAAAAATTCATACCATACAAAATGTATGGGAAAAATTTTTTTTTTTTTTTTTGGGAATTTTTCGGGAATTTTTTTTCGATATTCTCCTATTCTGGCCAAGGAGCAAACTGAATTGGTGTCCATCATCCAAATCGGTGCAGGCGTTCTTGAGTTATAAGTGTTTGAACTAACATCACTTTCTTTTATATATATAGATAAACAAAAAGGAGGTCTCCAAACTCGCCAGCTATTTTGTTATCTCCACATTCTGTTATACCCGAACTATACATCACTATTCAGCACTCTTATAAAACCCCCAAAACCACATCCATCCGCTCATTCTCTTACACACACACGTACATATCTATGCAATGATCCAGCAGCTGCCACTTGCTTTTATTTTTGTGCCAAAAAAAAAAAACAGAAAAATGTACCAAATCATATCCTCTTCGCCATCGTAACACCATTTGTAAGCTAAGAAATCCAGCTTCACTTCTGGCTTTACATATTTAACTTTTTGCCTTTTGGTAAAGTTTATTTTTTTAACGATATAATTTTGTAAGAAAATTTCACAATGTTAAGATCGAAATTTTAATAACGTAGGTACGGACTTTAACAAAAGAACAATTTTACATGACACTAATGCTGATTTCGTTGAACATGTTTACACCCTTGCACAGAACACTGTAAAAGTGTGATAGAATATACCCGTTCTACATGAATCTGCTATCGATGAAACGAAAAAACAAACACTGCCCCGTTTGCTACGCTATGTGCATGAAGAATTAGGTTTCGCTCATCACCCATATTTAATTCTTAATTCTTAACTAAAATTTTCGTCAGCTGATTTTCAACCAGCTATCCTGTCAAAGCTTCTACCTTTTTTTACGAAATACCCATTTTTACTTTGATTATTTGATGTTCTAAGCTTTTCTCGATTATTTAAAAGTTTAATTCACTAATAAAATTTTTTGGGGGATAAATATTGGAAAAGTATGTTTTCTAAGCAGAAAATATATTTTTCATACAGTTGAAGATTGGCCAGAAAAATATCTCCAATTGTCTACTTTAGAACAGAGCTGTAATTAGACGCTGACAAGTATAAGTAGTTCCTGGCGTCATGGTGGACACCTCGATTGTCAGAACTCTGATTTTTTTCAGTTTTCCTTGCTTTAAAACATAAAAATTACAAAAAAAAAACAATTTTTAAATTTTTGCCCTCGCCGAGAATCGAAGTCAGGTGTCCTGCAAGTAGTAAACATTTATACCCATTCTGGTATAAAAAGGGTATAATTAGTCTCTTCATAGGACATGCTCGAACAAATGTGACCAATTCATTCCATCTAAAAGATACTAAAAAAGTAGTAGTCTACTATTCCTCTGCGATTAATCCCGGACTAATCGCCCTTTTTTGGAGGGAAATACCACGCGAACTTTTACTAAAGTACTAAAGTACCGTTTTAGCTCCACATTTTTGTATGAAAAAACTTTTTCAACTTTGAAAATTTGATATGTTAAGCTTTTTCTATTTATTTGTTTTCCACGTATGTAATTTTTAGAGCAATAAAATATTGGAAAATTATATTTTCTAAGCAGAAAATGTATTTTTCAAACTAAAAATATGTATGCGTGAAGCAAGAAGAAAAAACGGTACCTTGCAAATTGCACATTCATCGAAACTCCGACAAACACTTCCCGCATAAACTCTGCGCTTTGAAAACCGTCCCCACCCTTTTTCGCGCTCATTACTCTCAAATGAACGTACATAAGTATACAGCGATCCAGGCAGCTGCCACTTGCCTTCATTTTTGTGCCAAAAAAAAAGAAAAAAACAAAGTGTAGCAAATCAAATAAATATCTTTGCATCCTCGCCATCTTCACACCATCATCATTCACATAATTCACATAATCCAAGGTTTTTCGCTGAGCACTTCTTTATTTAGTTTTTTGTCCATTAAAAAGTTTATATTTTTAACGATATGGTTTTTTTAAGTAAAATTCCACAAGGTTACGATAAAAAAGTACCATTATATATCGAAATATTATAAGCCCATACCGGGTTTTGGTGCAATTTAAATTAAAAACTTATTTTTTATGTAAGAATTAATGTAAGTTTAATATAATTTGTAATAGTAGGTGTCTGCTGTACCTTAGACATAAACAAACAAATAAAAAAATAAATAAAAAAATAAAAAAAAAAACAATAAAAAAAAATCTGTTGTAGATATATCCTAATGTATTGTCGTCAGCTTTTCTGTTGTACTACTTTGCTGCACCACCCTAATGTGAAGATTTTTTGTATGGTATCATTTAATCCAAATTTGCATTTGTCACGAGGGAGCCACTTACTTGGTTTTGTTGTGAACGGGGAACATGTATATTAAGGGAGAGTTGAAGAAAATTTCAGATGGTCGAATTTCGACCACGGGCGATCCTATTTATAATAAAATGTAATTTAACTAGACAATTTTTTGGGAAAACGTAATCAAAATTATATTTTTCCATAAAACTCTAATATGTATGTATATATCTAAATAGAGATTCAAAAGCCCAATAAAGCTTCACTTAATTGTAGAATTCCATATTAAAAAAATTTATTCAAGGAAAAATTCCGATGTAATAGATTTGTTTAAAATGAAATTCTACAAAGTTTTATGTTTTCATGACACCATTATTAAAATGTGAAATAGGGCAACCATGGTCAAACTTTTAATTTGAAAAAAATATGTCGCAATCAAAGTTGGCTTGCGTACCACCATACAAAAAAAATGTTTCAAAAAAATAAAATAATAATTCAATATGGCTCCTGTTGTTGGAATACCAAGCTTATTTTGAGAAATTTGTATATGTGTGTGTAAAATACCAGCAATGGAAATATTTTGATTCTCTCGCTCTTTGAGAGTTAGAGTAATAGCGTCAAACTCATATTTCGAAGTTGGCTGAACTTCAAAGGAAACCACTCTTTATCTTCATTGTCTCCCTCATTAAACACGTCCTATTATGAGAGAGAAATTATTTTCATTCCCTCGCTCATTGAGTACTTTGGTCCATTATTTATATTAATAGTCTAACTTTGTTGTTGGTATATTGTTAATTCTTAAACTGCTTTGTGCATAAGGTAATGGCGCGGCGGTGAGCGTATAGAATACGGTGTGCACAGTTGCAAGACCCGGTTGCGGAATATTCCGTTTTTTTCTTAAATTATGTTTTTTTTTTTATATTAAAAAACCTTTAATCTTAACTATTACAATTTACTTAATTTTCAACCTAATATTTTTTTGTTCTTCACCTGCTCAAAACGATCGCATAAATTAGTGGCTATTTGTTAAGCACAATGTCATCATCCGATTATTCAAGTGCAACATAAAATCTCGAAAACCGAGTATTTGCATGGCATTTGCCATAAATAATTTTGGAAAGGGCTGCTGTAATTTAATATTTTTATTATATAATAACAGCCGCTATTTTTTAAATTCTTTGATGGCCTCATTTTGCCTATAGATGAGTTTTTAATGTATACATTTAAGTTGGTCGAGGTTCGGCCACGGGTCCTAAAGGCAGCTATTGACAAAAAGTTGATCAGATGTTTGAATAAGTTCAACTATTTTAAATTGGTCGAATTTCGACCACGGGATGTACTAGTTTATATTAATAGTCTAACTTTGTTGTTGGTATATTGTTAATTCTTAAACTGCTTTGTGCATAAGGTAATGGCGCGGCGGTGAGCGTATAGAATACGGTGTGCACAGTTGCAAGACCCGGTTGCGGAATATTCCGTTTTTTTCTTAAATTATGTTTTTTTTTTTATATTAAAAAACCTTTAATCTTAACTATTACAATTTACTTAATTTTCAACCTAATATTTTTTTGTTCTTCACCTGCTCAAAACGATCGCATAAATTAGTGGCTATTTGTTAAGCACAATGTCATCATCCGATTATTCAAGTGCAACATAAAATCTCGAAAACCGAGTATTTGCATGGCATTTGCCATAAATAATTTTGGAAAGGGCTGCTGTAATTTAATATTTTTATTATATAATAACAGCCGCTATTTTTTAAATTCTTTGATGGCCTCATTTTGCCTATAGATGAGTTTTTAATGTATACATTTAAGTTGGTCGAGGTTCGGCCACGGGTCCTAAAGGCAGCTATTGACAAAAAGTTGATCAGATGTTTGAATAAGTTCAACTATTTTAAATTGGTCGAATTTCGACCACGGGATATACTAGTTTATATTAATAGTCTAACTTTGTTGTTGGTATATTGTTAATTCTTAAACTGCTTTGTGCATAAGGTAATGGCGCGGCGGTGAGCGTATAGAATACGGTGTGCACAGTTGCAAGACCCGGTTGCGGAATATTCCTTTTTTTTCTTAAATTATGTTTTTTTTTTATATTAAAAAACCTTTAATCTTAACTATTACAATTTACTTAATTTTCAACCTAATATTTTTTTGTTCTTCACCTGCTCAAAACGATCGCATAAATTAGTGGCTATTTGTTAAGCACAATCTCATCATCCGATTATTCAAGTGCAACATAAAATCTCGAAAACCGAATATTTGCATGGCATTTGCCATAAATAATTTTGGAAAGGGCTGCTGTAATTTAATATTTTTATTATATAATAACAGCCGCTATTTTTTAAATTCTTTGATGGCCTCATTTTGCCTATAGATGAGTTTTTAATGTATACATTTAAGTTGGTCGAGGTTCGGCCACGGGTCCTAAAGGCAGCTATTGACAAAAAGTTGATCAGATGTTTGAATAAGGTCAACTATTTTAAATTGGTCGAATTTCGACCACGGGATATACTAGTTCATATAAAAACGAATTGGTTTGTGAAATAATTAAATAAAATATCCATATAAAAATTTTTCAGAGTCTTTTTTGTTTGTCTATTGCGAAAAAACAGTGCAGAAATATTAAAAAAGTGTATGTAAACAAAAACATGTCAAACGGGGTTCCTTGTGCGCATGCGTGTAGTCTTTGTCTCACTCCTTCACAGACAAAAAATACTGGCCAAAAAACCCAAAAATATTAAAGTGAAAATACGTAGTGTTAGACAAAATTATTTTTTTTTAAATTTAAATATAATGAATTATTTGCCAGAAACCATGTAAAAATATCCCGAAAAGTTTGCACAAAGTTCAGGGGAATTTTTCGAAATTTTCCTAAGTGTCATAAAAAGGTTTAACTTGATTTTTTATAAATATGCAAGGAATTTCTGAGTACGCAGTTGTGTAGACTAACTAATTTCAGTATAATAATGTGTAGGTAAGATCCAAGTTATCTAAAAATTTGTGTTTTTCATGGTGTATGGAAGAAATTACATAACACCCTCGACGAAAAAAATTCTTAAAAATCAGGGATCATTTTGATGTAATTATACTGAAATTAGTTAGTCTACAAAACTGCGTACTCAGAAATTCCCTAGAAATTCTGCCAATCAAGTTGAAATTTTATGTTTAGTTATGAAAACTTTAAAAAATTCCCCTGAACTTTGTGCAAACTTTTAAGGATATTTTTACATGTTTTTGTTGTATAGTTTTTAATAGGGCTGTGCCTTTATTCGATTAGTCGAGTAAATTGATTAATCAAATTTTCAGTTAATCGATTACTTGATTAATAAAAATTATGAGTAATCAAAACGAGCGTTACTCGAGTATTTTTAAAAATGTTTAATCAAAAACTGATTAATTTACTCATTTTCTTATGTGAAAGTTTGCCATGAAATAGCTGAAAATGAAAAAAATCAAGGCGAATTCATTACAGGTGTGTTCGAGCGAATTCAGATCTACACGCACGCACACACTCCTTGTGCCTAAAAATGTCAGACAAAGCAACAACATAAGAAATTTGACAGCTACGATTGGATTTTCAAGGAAGAAGAAGAAGTCATATGGTGGGAAAAAGTCACCTGTAAATTTATTCGCCTTGAAAAAAATTAAAAACCAAACATGCTTCAAAATATTAAAAATTTAAAAATTTTAATAATAGGGGGACTCATCAAAGCTCATAAACACCTTATAAAGCGTGTAAACGTATAAATTTATCAAGTGTGTAAATGAACTGTCAAAATTTGTATGGAACGCAGTTTACATAAATTTGATAAACTTCCGCGTCGATTTTGATGTGTAAAAGAGTGCGTAAATTTATACAATGCAATGACGACGTTCGACATGTAATTTTTTTAATGCATTCAATGCACACTGGACAAAAGAGAAGAATATGCTGAAAATGGGTCGAAAATTACTTTTTTAATGAGAATTTCGAAATAAAAAGTTTTTGCTTGACATCAAGTACACATAAATTTATCTAGGGCGTTAATCTAACTGAGCTGATAAAGTATAAACTTACGCATTTCGTAAACTTATAAGAGTTGATGAATCCCCTTAATATGTATTCGAAGTATTTATTAAGGCGGGTCGATTTATTAACCTATATCGCGCCATCGATTTTTCGATAGGTTTGGGGTTAAGGAAAAAAAGTTCCACTACGCCTACCCAAAAAAATAATTTTCGAGCCTGCAAAATTTGAGTTTTTGGAAATTTTTTTCCGTTTATTTTTAAGGTTTTTTAATGACCTACTTAAAAAATTTTCATTTTAATTAAAAATTTTCATACATACCCTGTCCGACTCAAAATTGTCCGCTAAAAACTTTGGCGATAACAGTTTTTTGAAAAAAAAAAAAAAAAATTTTTTTGGGGTTTTGAGGAGTGTTTTGGTGAAAAAAATAACTTTTCCGCCATTTTTTTTAAGGGTTTCTTCAAAAACGTGCAAAAGTGTTGCCGATGAAAACGAATTTGTCTCGTAGTTCCTATCCCACTTAAAATTATGCGATAAAAACGTGGGCATTAACAGTTTAAAAAAAAAATATTTTTTTTTTGTTTTTGAGACTTGTTTTGGTCGAAATCGATTTTTTTCATTTTCAAGGCTCCAAATCATTTTTTATGTATATGTTTCCGTTAGGCCCACCAATAAATATACCAAAATGGGCAGAGGACGAGCTGAGTTGATTTAGCCATGGCCGTCTGTCCGTCCGTCTGGCTGTCCGTCTGTCTGGCTGTCCGACTGTCTGTTTGAACGCAAACTAGTCCCTCAGTTTTTTAGATATCTCGATTAAATTTGGCATACAGATGAATACTGGCATTATAGGAGATATATGTCGGATCCGGTAGGATCGGACTACTATAGCATATATCTCCCATATAACCGATCGTTCAGATAAAAGGTTTATTGCCATTTCTTCCTCATTTTTATACCCAGCTATACTTGTACACAGGGTATTATAACTTTGTTAGGATAACGGTTGGTTGTACAGGTATAAAGGAATCGAGATAGATATAGACTTCCATATATCAATATGATCAGGATCGAAAAAAAATTTGATTGAGCCATGTCCGTCCGTCCGTCCGTCCGTCCGTCTGTCCGTTAACACGATAACTTGAGCAAATAATGAGATATCTTCACCAAATTTGGCATGCGTACTTATTTGGGTTCAGAATAGATTGCTATTGAAAATGGGTAAAATCGGACCATAACCACGCCCCTTTTTCGATATCGAAAATTTCGAAAAACGTATAAAATGGGTTAATTCAATATTAGAAGCAGCTACAATGATAAAATTTGCAATATGTATTGATTTAGATGTTCTAAGGCCGATTTTATAAAAATTTTTGAAAAGGGGGCGTGGTACCGCCCACGTATCTTTGAAGAAATTTTAAAATTTTGACTCTTAATAACTTCAGAACAGTTTATGCTAGTATAACGAAATTTCGTAGAGGACATACTATTGTTGTGGTAAATTCAGCTATAGAAAATAAACGAAATCGCTTCGCGACCACGCCTACTTTTTCATAAAAGTTATATTGAAAGGAGGTGGAAATATTGAAAAGTCCATATCTAATTAACTGATTTCGCTATAATAATATAATTTGGTACATACATCAACTTTCATATTCTTTACATAATTTTTTCAAAATTTTGGAAAGTGGGCGTGGCACCGCCCACTTATGAGTCAAGCAATTTTTAAATTCGACTGCTAACAACTTCAGAACGGTGTGAGATAGATTTACGAAACTAGGTACCAGGCATGTTATGTTTATGTAGAGTACTACCACAGAAAATAAGAAAAATCGGTGAACGATCACGCCCACTTTATGTGCACAGCTGGGTATGTAATGTTCGGTTTCACCCGAACTTAGACTTCCTTACTTGTTAGAGATTAAAGCATGAAACTTGGTAAAGTACGTGCTTCTTGACCATTAAAAATGTGTTCAAAAAATTATCAAATTGGAAATTAAAACATAAAACTTTTGAACTAGTTTGAACTATTTATTGAAATTATGAAAATGACAGTTTGCAGTTGCAGTTTACAAAAAGGTGTGAAAAATATGGGAATTCATTTTAAAGTTCAGAGATTTCCTTGCAAATCCTGCTTGGATTCCATTCGGCTCACTTTACTTCGGCTTTCTACTGTAGCCGCCATAATCCCTTCGCGATTTTTATGAATGGCACGTTTAGATACGTTGGATACTATCTGAACGTACCGCTCGGTGCCTTGAATATGGCATGGAATATTCGGATCCGAAAGCGGTGGATCTTCTTCTTCTTCAAAATAAGCTTTCAAATGTTCATACGGTATGCCTCTTGTGAATGGCGGTTCTGACAGCTCATTATCGTCGTTCAAACCAATCATATGAACGTACTCAGTGCAATCAAAATTAATTTTTGGTTTTATGTAGGCACGGAGAGATGGATCAAATAAATTATCCCGAATATATAAAATTTTTTTCAGTGCATAATTCCGAATATGTTTTCGGTCGTCGAAGAGCATGCTGAGTAAAACATTTTCACAATGTGCAAAATAGGAATTATTATCAATTGTGTTGTTGATCAATTAAAGTTAAAAAAAAGAGTGATAAGTACCTGTTGGGTATGGCAATTGTGAAGATAATTTTCAAGTGATCCAGTTGAGGTTCTTGGCCCAGTCGATCGCGATTTTCCAGTGTTTCATACAAATGACGAAACGGCAATTCGTTTAAATGTAGTAAACAAATCCACCAGTGTAATGCTCTGTTCAGTTGCATTTCAAATCGTCGCAATATACCTCTGCCCTCCCCAGTGTTTGTAACTTCGCCGTCAGAGCAAATGCCAATTAAATTATCCAGAGGAATCTGCTTTTCTTCAAAAAATTCCTTCAAAGCTCCATGTTTCGCTTCAGCAGAAGCATTTTTGCTGCCAAGTTGACATAACCAAGCAATTGGTTGTTCGGCTCTTGTACGACGACTAAATGTGATTCTTTCTTCATTTCCGAATAGTAAGTTTCGCCAACTTTTATTTGAGTCAATGCGTCGTCTTTTCGACCGTCAAACGAAAATGCTTTCAAACACCCTATTTTGCTTTGGCGGAGAACATCCAATCTAACTTTTCTCCTTTCTCTGCCTACTTTGCTTTTGTCACAAACAATGGTTTGGCCGTGTTTATCTCTCCATCCAATAGCGGCCTTTACACGATCAAATTGTGTGACAAACATTTGCGGTGTGATGAGCGTGTAAACATAAGAAATTCGTGTGTGTCACACATGTGTGATGGTTTTCTAAAATTTTAGAAAACATGATGGTGTGACACACATGTGTGATAGTGTAAACGCTTGCATCATGCACGTAGTGTATTTTTTCAGTCGATAAGCAAAAATTGGAGGGTAATGACATCGCGGGCAAACAAAGAAATTTGAAAGGAGTTCTTCGAAGTATATCGAAGCTATCCAGAAATCTGTAAAATTAAAAGCGAAGAATACAAAAATAAAATAAAAAAGAATGATGCCTATTTTGTTCTATTTCGTCTCTTCTAAAACGTCAAATACAAGTGCTGCAACCAATGCGCGTGCCATGTTGCTTCGTTCACAAATAACAGAGAAATGAAGTTTGACAACATGTGTGACCGTTTAAACGAAAGCAATTTTTTTTTTCATCACACCATGTTTGTCACACAATTTGATCGTGTAATAGGGTGATTAAACGCTCCAGCATGCTGGCCAGCATTGTATATGTGTGCGTTCGGGTGACACACGTACCTGCTTCGTGTCACACCTACTTGTTGTCGGTTCTTGCATGATGAAAATCAAAAATTTTTGATTTTTGCGTTTTGCATGAACGTTTAGCAGTCTGCTTGACATGCAATATTCAGTTGTGTGTTGACATTCGAGATGAACAAGTGTACGGAAGAAAATCAATTCTTACTACGAGCAACAAAAAATCATCCTCCGACGACGGCATTTACGTGCGCACGCTACGAACACTCAATTCAAATGGCGCATGACATTCATTTGCGGTCAACGTCAAGCACCCGAATCGCACACATATACAATGCTGGCCAGCATATGCTGGAACGTTTAAAACCACTATAAAAGCCGCTAATGTCTTCAAACAAAGCTGATGCTAGGCAAGATGCAACTCTGCTTGTCACGCCCAATCTATCGCACATCATTGCAAACTTTGGTATACTGTATCTTCGGGAATAATGTGATTCGGTCGATGTATGAGCCACATCCATTGGAGTATCACCTTGCAAATCTGAGGGAGTTGGCTGATACGTTACATCGACGGTTAATGCCAATGATGGTTGTATTGTAAACACTTCTGTCTCTGAAGGATCCTCAACAACAGGTATTGATAGTGTTCTATCGTTGTGCTGGTCAAAAATAAAGTGTTTCAGGTTATCGGGAATTTTACCACAGTTACAAAGATTTGTTAGCAGCGGGCATTTGCATTTTGCGATGAAAAATATTTTCTTTGTACCGTCAACGAAACTTTCAAATTTTTCCAAATATCGTCCGGCCCTTGACATTTCCTTGTATTTGTCAAGTAATGCATGTAGTTTTTTTGTGATCGCTCTTTTATCCAATTAATCAATATTCAGTTTGCTCCAAATTTCTATAAGTTTGTCGTAAACATTTGGTGTGAATGCCTTATATGTGAATATTTTATTTGTCTGTCTGATCTGATCGGTCAAAAAAAAGTAAAATTTCAGAATATCGAATGCAGTTGGCAAAGAAAGTTCATCTAGATCCCTTGCTGGACCGAATAGTTCCACATTATGAGAATGTAAGTTGCCTAACGAGGGTGCTGACACTGATGCTTCTTCTACTTCGCCCTCATTTTGCTCTACATTTCCTTCGCCCATATTGTGTTTCTTATGCCAATAATATATTTTGAACGAATGTGTAGATATAATAAACTTTTTTGAAAACCGCAATAATTAAACTACTTTATGTCGAAGTAAAAAATCCGGATTGACAAAAACGTTTAAATAGAACGGAATAGTAAAACTTGTTTTGAAAAAAAAACACACTTTTAAAATTTAAGTGAAGTTAAGCTTTGAACTCGCAATATCAACTGAAACAACTTCCTGCAATATCTCAATAAGGCTAAGAGTCAGGTAGAAATAGTTTTTGCCTACAATCTTCAGTTTTTATTGTGCTACCTAAACGAAGGATGTAGGGTAGAAGGGGGCACATTCGCCACTGGGGCACATATGCATCATCATCATCATTTATTGGCGCTTAACCGCCTAAGCGATTTTGGCCGTTGCATATCAAAGCACGCCAGTCATTACTTTTTAACGATAACTGACGCCAATTGGAAACCCCAAGGGAGTTCAAGTCATCCTCCACCTGTTGTTTCCATCTCAGTAGAGGCCTCCCCCTTCCTCTGCTGCCGAATTAAGGCGACGATAGGAAAACCTTCTGTGCTGGAGCTTCTTTGTCCATTCGCATAACATGGCCCAGCCAGCGGAGTCTTTGGGCTTTAATTCGCTGGACTATGGTCAGATCTGCGTAGAGCTCGTACAGCTCATTGTTAAATTTCCTTCGATACTCGCCGTTGGCATCACGGGAAGGACCATAAATCTTCCGGAGAACTTTTCTCTCAAATACTCCAAGGGCCATCTCATCTTCTCTTGACATTGTCCATGAATCTGAGCCATACATCAGGACAGGTATGATGAGAGACTTATAGAGGGTGATCTTTGTTCTTCGAGAGAGGACTTTACTTCTCAAATGCCTACTCAGTCCAAAGTAGCACTTGTTGGCCAGAGTGATTCTCCGCTGTATTTCTAAACTGATATTATTTTCGGTGTTGATATTGGTTCCCAAATAGACGAAGTCCCTCACAGTTTCAAATTTGTAACTATCAGCAGTGACATGGCTGCCAAGGCGTAGGTGCGCCGATTCTTTCTTTGATGACAGCAAATACTTCGTCTTGTCCTCGTTCACGGCAAGACCCACTTTTTTCGCTTCCTTATCCAGTCCAGAGAAGGCAGCGCTTACGGCGCGGTTGTTTAGGCCAATGATATCAACTAGTATATCCCGTGGTCGAAATTCGACCAATTTAAAATAGTTGAACTTATTCAAACATCTGATCAACTTTTTGTCAATAGCTGCCTTTAGGACCCGTGGCCGAACCTCGACCAACTTAAATGTATACATTAAAAACTCATCTATAGGCAAAATGAGGTCATCAAAGAATTTAAAAAATAGCGGCTGTTATTATATAATAAAAATATTAAATTACAGCAGCCCTTTCCAAAATTATTTATGGCAAATGCCATGCAAATACTCGGTTTTCGAGATTTTATGTTGCACTTGAATAATCGGATGATGACATTGTGCTTAACAAATAGCCACTAATTTATGCGATCGTTTTGAGCAGGTGAAGAACAAAAAAATATTCGGTTGAAAATTAAGTAAATTGTAATAGTTAAGATTAAAGGTTTTTTAATATAAAAAAAAAACATAATTTAAGAAAAAAAAGGAATATTCCGCAACCGGGTCTTGCAACTGTGCACACCGTATTCTATACGCTCACCGCCGCGCCATTGCCTTATGCACAAAGCAGTTTAAAAATTAACAATATACCAACAACAAAGTTAGACTATTAATATAAATAATGGACCAAAGTACTCAATGAGCGAGGGAATGAAAATAATTTCTCTCTCATAATAGGACGTGTTTAATGAGGGAGAGAATGAAGATAAAGAGTGGTTTCCTTTGAAGTTCAGCCAACTTCGAAATATGAGTTTGACGCTATTACTCTAACTCTCAAAGAGCGAGAGAATCAAAATATTTCCATTGCTGGTATTTTACACACATATACAAATTTCTCAAAATAAGCTTGGTACTCCAACAACAGGAGCCATATTGAATTATTATTTTATTTTTTTTGAAACATTTTTTTTGTATGGTGGTACGCAAGCCAACTTTGATTGCGACATATTTTTTTCAAATTAAAAGTTTGATCATGGTTGCCCTATTTCACATTTTAATAATGGTGTCATGAAAACATAAAACTTTGTAGAATTTCATTTTAAACAAATCTATTACATCGGAATTTTTCCTTGAATAAATTTTTTTAATATGGAATTCTACAATTAAGTGAAGCTTTATTGGGCTTTTGAATCTCTATTTAGATATATACATACATATTAGAGTTTTATGGAAAAATATAATTTTGATTACGTTTTCCCAAAAAATTGTATAGTTAAATTACATTTTATTATAAATATATGTAATTGAAAATTTAAGATTTTCAGGATTTTATGGCACAACAATATAACATTTTTAGTGTTTCATTTGTTTATTAATACTTTGGAATATATGGCGACCATAGTTATCTCATTTTTATTATAGAATTATACGAAAAAGATGTTTGATTTTTATTTTTTTAAAAAAGCAAAATTTCATATTATATAAAATTGACGGCAATGGGTGTATCTATTTCAATCTAATTTTTTTTTTTTTTTCCTTGATGAATTTCAATACAGAAAGTTAAGCATTGATTGCTCCTTTCCTAAAAATTTTATTTTTAAACTAAACTTACTAAAGCGTGCGAGATATGAGAAAAACAAATTGTCACTTTTTTTTAATACTTTGGTACATAACAACACATATTGGGGCAACTCTCATGCGGAAACAAATTGGCTATTCGCGCCGACGCCATCTATTTGGAGTGTAACATTTCAATATACATATGAGTTCAACGCCGAATCTACTGTTTGAACTCAATGAGCGAGAGAATTGGAGTGTTTACGCATATATGTATATGTGTATATAAATAGATACATATGAGTATGAAATTGGCTTGACGTTTATTTTGAAGGGGTGGAAATTTGGAAATATGAGTTCGTGTAATATTAAAGAATATTAATAAGCGAGAGAACGAAAATAGTTACACATTCAATTTAGAGAAGTATGGGTTGTATTTTAAAAAAATGTATTATACATGGCGTGGTTTTAAAACTTTTTAGTGGGGGTAAATTACAAATTCTGGTTAGGTCAAAAAAAGTGTGAGGGTTTTCTAGCTTTTTTCTTTAACCATAACTTAGCAATATTTAAAAGACACTTTATATGGATTTTTCTTTTGATTTAAAGAAAAAAAATGTATATTGATTTTTAAAAAAATTCTATTCAATTTGGTCTAGACTTGTTTGGGGCTCGGGTTGCAAATCTGCCCTTTTAAAAGTTAATACATATATACATTTGAAAAGAAATTATTTGTTGTCTTCAGTAAAATTTAAGATTTCCGCTTATCACTTGGTTTAGTTCAAAATACCGTAGTATCCATAAAATATTTTGTCGATTTTTATACTTTAAATAAGGAATTTATCAGCAACTCTATCTCAATCGATAGAATTTGAAAAAAAAATCGCAAATTGCAGCTTTCATCTTCAAAAATTAATGGTAATTTTTTGAAATATTTACCAAAAAAAAAAAACAAAAAGAAATTGTATAAGCGGTTATAGCATTTCTATAATGGGTGGTATGTATGTATATTTATGATATAAAATTATTATTTCACATGGCTTTCCGTAAACTAAAAATATTCGCACCAAATTTTTTTCTTCTCGAAAATAGAGATCACAAACATAAAAATATTGTTTATAAAAATATTAAAAAGTCAAAATTAGAAATATAAAAATATATAAAAAATATAAACAATTTTCAATGACAAAAAAGAAAAAATGTTGGCCTATAGCTGTGTAACTAACTGTACTCGAACCATCAACCGCTCGACCACTACCCCCTAACGCTTCCCACTGGGCTATCGCTTTATTTACAAATTGATTGTCAGATAACCAATTTAAGTTGCATGAAAAATTTTCATACGCTTATTACAGATAAATGAAGCAGTATTGGTTATATATTAGATAATTGTGCACTGCCTTAGAGGTATGCCAACAAATCCATATGCATTTCATAAATATTTATGCATATTTAGTATGGGTTTAAGCTTGGCAATGATTTATATGTAAAATTTGTTAGCCTATTAATATAATAGATAATGGACCAAAGTACTCAATGAGCGAGGGAATGAAAATAATTTCTCTCTCATAATAGGACGTGTTTAATGAGGGAGAGAATGAAGATAAAGAGTGGTTTCCTTTGAAGTTCAGCCAACTTCGAAATATGAGTTTGACGCTATTACTCTAACTCTCAAAGAGCGAGAGAATCAAAATATTTCCATTGCTGGTATTTTACACACACATATACAAATTTCTCAAAATAAGCTTGGTACTCCAACAACAGGAGCCATATTGAATTATTATTTTATTTTTTTGAAACATTTTTTTTGTATGGTGGTACGCAAGCCAACTTTGATTGCGACATATTTTTTTCAAATTAAAAGTTTGACCATGGTTGCCCTATTTCACATTTTAATAATGGTGTCATGAAAACATAAAACTTTGTAGAATTTCATTTTAAACAAATCTATTACATCGGAATTTTTCCTTGAATAAATTTTTTTAATATGGAATTCTACAATTAAGTGAAGCTTTATTGGGCTTTTGAATCTCTATTTAGATATATACATACATATTAGAGTTTTATGGAAAAATATAATTTTGATTACGTTTTCCCAAAAAATTGTCTAGTTAAATTACATTTTATTATAAATAGGATCGCCCGTGGTCGAAATTCGACCATCTGAAATTTTCTTCAACTCTCCCTTAATATACATGTTCCCCGTTCACAACAAAACCAAGTAAGTGGTTCCCTCGTGACAAATGCAAATTTGGATTAAGTGATACCATACAAAAAATCTTCACATTAGGGTGGTGCAGCAAAGTAGTACAACAGAAAAGCTGACGACAATACATTAGGATATATCTACAACAGATTTTTTTTATTGTTTTTTTTTTTTATTTTTTTATTTATTTTTTTATTTGTTTGTTTATGTCTAAGGTACAGCAGACACCTACTATTACAAATTATATTAAACTTACATTAATTCTTACATAAAAAATAAGTTTTTAATTTAAATTGCACCAAAACCCGGTATGGGCTTATAATATTTCGATATATAATGGTACTTTTTTATCGTAACCTTGTGGAATTTTACTTAAAAAAAACCATATCGTTAAAAATATAAACTTTTTAATGGACAAAAAACTAAATAAAGAAGTGCTCAGCGAGAAACCTTGGATTATGTGAATTATGTGAATGATGATGGTGTGAAGATGGCGAGGATGCAAAGATATTTATTTGATTTGCTACACTTTGTTTTTTTCTTTTTTTTTGGCACAAAAATGAAGGCAAGTGGCAGCTGCCTGGATCGCTGTATACTTATGTACGTTCATGTGAGAGTAATGAGCGCGAAAAAGGGTGGGGACGGTTTTCAAAGCGCAGAGTTTATGCGGGAAGTGTTTGTCGGAGTTTCGATGAATGTGCAATTTGCAAGGTACCGTTTTTTCTTCTTGCTTCACGCATACATATTTTTAGTTTAAAAAATACATTTTCTGCTTAGAAAATATAATTTTCCAATATTTTATTGCTCTAAAAATTACATACGTGGAAAACAAATAAATAGAAAAAGCTTAACATATCAAATTATCAAAGTTGAAAAAGTTTTTTCATACAAAAATGTGGAGCTAAAACGGTACTTTAGTACTTTAGTAAAAGTTCGCATGGTATTTCCCTCCAAAAAAGGGCGATTAGTCCGGGATTAATCGCAGAGGAATAGTAGACTACTACTTTTTTAGTATCTTTTAGATGGAATGAATTGGTCACATTTGTTCGAGCATGTCCTATGAAGAGACTAATTATACCCTTTTTATACCAGAATGGGTATAAATGTTTACTACTTGCAGGACACCTGACTTCGATTCTCGGCGAGGGCAAAAATTTAAAAATTGTTTTTTTTTTTGTAATTTTTATGTTTTAAAGCAAGGAAAACTGAAAAAAATCAGAGTTCTGACAATCGAGGTGTCCACCATGACGCCAGGAACTACTTATACTTGTCAGCGTCTAATTACAGCTCTGTTCTAAAGTAGACAATTGGAGATATTTTTCTGGCCAATCTTCAACTGTATGAAAAATATATTTTCTGCTTAGAAAACATACTTTTCCAATATTTATCCCCCAAAAAATTTTATTAGTGAATTAAACTTTTAAATAATCGAGAAAAGCTTAGAACATCAAATAATCAAAGTAAAAATGGGTATTTCGTAAAAAAAGGTAGAAGCTTTGACAGGATAGCTGGTTGAAAATCAGCTGACGAAAATTTTAGTTAAGAATTAAGAATTAAATATGGGTGATGAGCGAAACCTAATTCTTCATGCACATAGGGTAGCAAACGGGGCAGTGTTTGTTTTTTCGTTTCATCGATAGCAGATTCATGTAGAACGGGTATATTCTATCACACTTTTACAGTGTTCTGTGCAAGGGTGTAAACATGTTCAACGAAATCATCATTAGTGTCATGTAAAATTGTTCTTTTGTTAAAGTCCGTACCTACGTTATTAAAATTTCGATCTTAACATTGTGAAATTTTCTTACAAAATTATATCGTTAAAAAAATAAACTTTACCAAAAGGCAAAAAGTTAAATATGTAAAGCCAGAAGTGAAGCTGGATTTCTTAGCTTATAAATGGTGTTACGATGGCGAAGAGGATATGATTTGGTACATTTTTCTGTTTTTTTTTTTTGGCACAAAAATAAAAGCAAGTGGCAGCTGCTGGATCATTGCATAGATATGTACGTGTGTGTGTAAGAGAATGAGCGGATGGATGTGGTTTTGGGAGTTTTATAAGAGTGCTGAATAGTGATGTATAGTTCGGGTATAACAGAATGTGGAGATAACAAAATAGCTGGCGAGTTTGGAGACCTCTTTTTTGTTTAATACAAAATAAACTAAAAATAATTTTCAAAATTTTTTTTGGTGAGACACCAGATTAGTCCATTCTAAGTTTCCAATATAAATTTTATAGGGATCTATCCATAAATACTATACGAAATTGGGTTATGACTGTTTGTATGGGGAGAGTGTTAGCCTATTAATATATAGATATCATCGGCATACGCCAGCAATTGCACGCTCTTGTAAAAGATTGTACCATTGCGGTTTAGCTCTGCTGCTCGAATTATCTTCTCCAGCATCAGATTGAAGAAATCGCACGAAAGGGAGTCGCCCTGTCTGAAGCCTCGTTTTGTTTCTCCGATTCTGACGGAGCTGTTGGTATTGCTCAACGTCATTTGGCAAAGCCGTATAATCTTTGCAGGGAAGTTAAATTCAGACATGGCGGCATACAGGCAACTCCTTTTTGCGCTGTCAAAAGCGGCTTTGAAATCGACAAAGAGATGGTGTGTGTCGATTCTTTTATCATGGGTCTTCTCCAGGATTTGGCGTATCGTGAAAATCTGGTCGATGGTAGACTTACCAGGTCTAAAGCCACTCTGATAAGGTCCAATCAGTTTGTCTACGATGGGCTTCAGCCTTTCACACAACACGCTAGAAAGAACCTTATATGCGATATTAAGAAGACTAATTCCGCGGTAGTTGGTGCGGTTAGCGGGATCGCCTTTCTTGTGGATTGGGCAAAGCACACTTAAATTCCAATCCGGAGGCATGCACTCGTCTGACCATATTCTGCATAAGAGCTGATGCATGCTTTTTACCAGCTCTTCGCCTCCGTGTTTGAACAGCTCGGCGGGTGGTCCGTCTTTTCCAGGCGCTTTGTTGTTTTTGAGCCCGGATATAGCTATCCTCACTTCATCATAGTCAGGTGGTGGGACGACTTTTCCCTCGTCAGGGATTGGGGTATCGGGTTCGACGTCTCCCTCGCAATTTAGCAGTGAGGAAAAGTGCGCCCTCAATAATTTAAGTACACTTTGTACGTCGGTTACCAGGTCGCCATTATTGTCCTTACAGGAGCTTGCCCCGGTCTTAAAACCTTCCGTCATCCGCCGGATCTTTTCATAGAATTTTCGGGCATCATTCCTGTCAGGCAGCATCTCAAGCTCCTCATAATCACGCCTTTCGGCCTCACTTTTCTTTTTTCTGAAAAGGCGTCTCTCTTCCTTCTTTGGCTCACGATATTGTTGCCATACACTGCGGGTTGCGCCCGTTCGCAAGATAATGGTCAGAGTCAATATTGGGACCACGCAGTGTACGCACGTCCAGAACGGTGGAGCTATGTTTGCCGACAATCATGACATGATCATTCTGGTTTCTTGTTCTTTGATCAGGGGACAGCCAGGTGGCTTGGTGTATTCGTTTATGCTGGAACCTAGTACTACTGATGACCATATTGCGAGCAGAGGCGAAGTCAATCAACCTAGTGCCGTTGGGTGATGTTATATCGTGGAGACTAAATTTTCCAACTGTAGGACCAAAGACTCCTTCCTTGCCCACCTTGGCATTAAAGTCGCCGAGCACGATTTTGATATCATGTTGGGGGCAGCGATCATAAGTCTGTTCAAGTTTATCGTAAAAGGAGTCCTTCTCTGCGTCGTCCGTCTCCTCAGTCGGCGCATAGGCGCAGATAAATGTTATGTTGAAAAACATCGCCTTGATGCGGATCGCAGCGAGACGTTCGTTCACAGGAGTGAACGCTAGTACTTGGCGGCGAAGTCTCTCTCCCACCACGAATCCTACACCACGCGCTTTGCGCGTGTCTGGCCACTATAGTATACGTCACAAGGTCCGATGGTTGTCTTTCCTTGTCCCGTCCATCGCATTTCCTGCAGGGCGGTGATGTCAGCCTTTGCGTTTACGAGGACATCAACCAGTCGGGCAGCGGTACAATCCCTTGAAAGGGTCCGGACATTCCAGGTACATGCCCTAATATCCAAATCTTTATTCCTTGTACGTTTTGCCGGGTCGTCAACATTAAAGAGGGTTCTTATCCGAGGCTTTGTCTTTGTTTTCATTGGAGTTGGTTTTTTACGTGGCGCACAACCCCTTTCGGGGGCACATATGCATGAGCTACAAACGCAAAACAGTTTTCAACTGTGTTGGAGGCAGGCTTTAAACATTCACAAAAATATAAATTAATTTGTCTCAACATATTGCAGATATATAACAATTATGCTAAGAGACGCCTACCCCTTGCCTCTAGCATTCATTAAAAAAAGGCTGTTAAACAATCAACAATGGGGAGTTATGAAAAAAAATATCTTATATGAACAATTGGTTCGGAAACATATACATAAAAAATGATTTGGGAGAAATGGCAATAAACCTTTTATCTGAACGATCGGTTATATGGGAGATATATGCTATAGTGGTCCGATCCTACCGGATCCGACATATATCTCCTATAATGCCAGTATACATCTGTATGCCAAATTTCATCGAGATATCTAAAAAACTGAGGGACTAGTTTGCCTTCAAACAGACAGACGGACGGACGGACAGACGGTCATGGCTAAATCAACTCAGCTCGTCCTCTGCCCATTTTGGTATATTTATTGGTGGGTCTAACGGAAACATATACATAAAAAATGATTTGGAGCCTTGAAAATGAAAAAAATCGATTTCGACCAAAACAATTCTCAAAAACAAAAAAAAAATATTTTTTTTTTTAATTTGTTAATGCCCACGTTTTTATCGCATAATTTTAAGTGGGATAGGAACTACGAGACAAATTCGTTTTCATCGGCAACACTTTTGCACGTTTTTTGAGAAACCCTTAAAAAAAATGGCGGAAAAGTTATTTTTTTTCACCAAAACACTCCTTAAAACCCCAAAAATATTTTTTTTTTCAAAAACTGTTATCGCCAAAGCTTTTAGCGGATAATTTTAAGTCGGACAGGGTATGTATGAAAATTTTTAAGTCAAATGAAATTTTTTTAAGTAGGTCATGAAAAAAACCTTAAAAATAAACGAAAAAAATTTCAAAAAACTCAAATTTTGCAGGCTCGAAAATTATTTTTTTTGGGTAGGCGTAGTGGAACTTTTTTTCCTGAACCCAAAACCTATCGAAAAATCGATGGCGCGATATGGGTTAACTTTCTTCCATACAAATCGACCCGCCTTAGTATTTATGCTTACGCACACATTTGTACATTCAAAGATACATCGGAGGCTTCGTGAGCAAATGTCGTAAGTCCATTTTTTTAAAAAAATGAGATTTTAATGCAAAACGATGTATTTATAACTGCACTATCGTTTTGCATTAAAATCTAATTTAAAAAATAAATGGACTAACTTGATGTCATCAGTCAATTAATAGAAAAGTTTTGAAGCGACTTGATATAATACAACAGATAATGAAAATTCATAGCCCTATTTATATATACACTCGATTTTATTCACATATTATATAGGCTAGTTTGAAAAATTATGGTATAAATCCTCGTAGCGCCAGTCCCATGACATGTCACAATCCTTTAAGCGGTTAATAAAGTTGTCGTCAAAACAAATATCCAATATTTATTCCATATTCTTTTATTTCTATGCTTTATCTAATATCTTTAAACGAGTTAATCTTGTATATTTGTATGTTCGGACTATCTCGAGAACCGCTTGACCGATTGGGATGAAATTTGGCACAAAGATAGTATGATGGATTCTAAGACTACCCACTTTAGGGTTGCCACTTGGGGCGGTTTACAGGGTTGCCATCTATCCCTTGTTTTTTTAATTATGGAGCAAGATATGCCAATATGGGTATCATATGAAAGGTATTTTCGGCGAGATACCAACTAAAATATTTTCAAGTAGAGTTGCCACCTAGGGTTGCCACCTTACCACAATATATTTGTATATCCGGTACTATCTCGAGAATCGCTTGACCGAATTGGCTGAAATTTGGCATGGTGATAGTATGATCGATTTTAAGACTACCCACTTTAGGGTTGCCACTTGGGGCGGTTTACAGGGTTGCCACCTATCCCTTTTTTTAATTATGGAGCAAGATATGCCAATATGGGTATCATATGAAAGGTATTTTCGGCGAGATACCAACTAAAATATTTTCAAGTAGGGTTGCCACCTAGGGTTGCCACCTTACCACAATATATTTCTATATCCGGTACTATCTAGAGAACCGCTTGACCGATTTGGATGAAATTTGGTATGTAGATAGTATGATTGATTCTAAGACTATCAATTTGGGGGTTGCCACGTCATCATTTGGGATAATTTTTGGGTTATTTTGGGAACATCTGAGGGACTATTCAAGGATTATTTTGGGATCATTTTTGGATAATTTTGTGGTAATTTTCGAATCGTTTAGGGTACATTTAAGGGTGTTTTTGGGGTAATTTGTGAATTATTTTTGGACCAATTTGGGATCATTTTAGGGTCATTTTGGGATCATTTTTGGGTAGTTTTGGGTATCAAAGTAAAAGTATTGTCGCCGACATACCAGCTAAAATATTTTCAAGTAGGGTTGCCACCCAGGGTTACCATTTTACCGTATTGTAATTGTATTTTGTATTTTGGGATCATATTTGGATATTTTAGGATTATTTTGAGAACATCACATTGGGATAATTTTGGGGCTTGCTTGAGATCATTTTGGGTTCAATTTCGGATTAATTTGGTACGATTTTGGGTAATTTTCGGTTCATTTTGGAGCCATTTTTGGATAATTTTTGTATCATTTTGGGATAATTTTTGGGTTACTTTGGGAACATTTGAGGGCCTTTTTGGGGTGGTTTTGGGATTATTTTAGGATATATTTGGGATCATTTTGGTGTATTTTTTGGATCGTTTAGTGTGCATTTAAGGGTATTTTTGGGGTAATTTGGGAATTATTTTTGGACCAATTTGGAATAATTTTAGGTTCATTTTCGGATCATTTTTGGGTCGTTTTGGGTTCAATTTCGCATCATTTTGGGAACATTTAAGGGTCTTTTTGGGATCATTTTAGGATTATTTTTGGATTATTTTAGGGTCATTTTGGGATCATTTTGGGTAAGTAAATTTAGCGCTAAATTGATAGCACCGAGCAAGCTCGGTCACCCAGGTACTTTAATATCTATTTAAAACATATTCAATAAATTTACTAATACGATCTATAATAATCTGTTTAAAACAAGTGAATAATCTTTGTCATCGTTTTTGCCGTCAGTCTCCTGGGCCAGGTTAAAATATGAAATTCTCACAAAATATTGCCGGACGTTGAATAGTTCATTGTCCAGGTTAAATGGCAGTGCTTCAGTGAGATGTAGAACAAAAAATATTAACGGTAGCCATAATGATATCAGTTCTAGCGCAACTTTTACCCAGTATATTTATACGGTTCCACTCCTATTTTCTTTAGTGGCTATATTTCGTTTTAATTTATACATGGTTAAATGTGAGTCATATGGACATATTATCTTAAATATTTAAGGTTTAGCTAGGACGTTAATTTAGATGTAATCTCATATTTATGTGCACTTCGTCACACAGAGCCAAAAAGTTCACCTATAATCAAAGAGATCGACGTCTAAAAAAGCTTTTTGGCCGGGGAGAGCGAGTGGGGACAAATTTGAAGAAATTTGTGCTAGGAAATCTTTTAGATTTTAGCTTGAATTTCTTCTCAAAATTATTGAAAAGGAAATCGGCTAAAAAGGAGTTAGCTTCTTATTTATGAATTTTTTATGTACTTTTGTCAAAAACGTTCAATTGTTAGAAGAAATCTGCTTGTTTTTATGAAAAAATTTGTATAAAGGAAATTAATGAGAACATCCTCTTATTTTCACTAGATTCATATTGAATTTATTAGATCCCTTATTATTAATTCAAATTTTGCTCTTAACGTCTCAACATATGTATGTACATACAACATATGTACATAAAAGTATACCTTCTTCAAATGTGTAATTGGACGCTACCAAGCACAAGTACACGATAGCATCATGGTAGAGATCTCGGTTCAGCAGTTAATAATTCTAAGTTCGATTCGCGGTGAAGGCAATAAGGCAAGTGGACATGTGGTGAGGCAAAAAGAACAAAGGTGTAATTAGACGTTGGCAAGTTAAGTATACGATGGCATGGTAGTGTAGATTACACTAGACTAGACATCTGGGTTGAGCGTTCATTTTCTTTTTTTAATTTGAAATATTAAAAAGAAAATCTTCTTAATATTATGTGATTACCTACTCAGTTTTATTAAAAAGAGACACCCAGTCATAATAAGACGGGCATCTTATTGGAAAAATATCAAAGAGAAATCCGCTAAACTTTGTTCTGATTTACAGGGCATTTTATGTGACTTTTTGCTCTGGTGCATTCTCCTGGCGTCATTATCCTGGCTTTTATACTGATGTTCGATATACATATAAGATTTTTTTTTGAGTATGTAGTATTGTAGCTCTTTGAATTTTAATATATGAGGTAGAAGTTTAAAGCCGATTAGAAAGTTCCCTGATTTTTGCGAATTTTTTTGCAAAAATGCAGAATACCACAAACTCCCAAACTAAAAAACAAATTATAGGGATAGATACATATAAATAAGGAGAGTATAACAGTTTTTTTTTTAGATGGGGACACAACGACAACAAAAGTTATTAAAGGTCAAACTTCATATGAAGCATTTTTTAAATTGCAATTACCCCATTTTGAATATTTTATACCATTCGATAGGTACTTTGATTCCCGTGAGTTCATTGCTGTTATTCGCGAAAAAATTAAAAAAAAAAATGCAAAAACTCACGAAAGAGTTAAAAAGTGACCGGCCCTGCCGGATAGTATAATAAGAAGATAAGAAGTGAATACCGCGCAGCGTATATGTAAAATGTGGTAAAAAATAATATTTTCAAAATAAGACCCAAAATTGAATCACTTTCGTATTTTCACCCATATATACAAAATGCGCTTGCATGCCCATTAGAGCGTCTCGGGCTTACAGGCAAAAAAAAAGTCGGCCGTACCTCCCCTCATACGAAGTATTTTTGAAAAACGACAGCAACATTAGTAACATTATACTACATATGGCCAAATCCGCCGTAGTGTTACATTTTTGGATACTCGGATGCTACACATGGGTTAATGAATTAAAGCCGGTAAAAAGCATATGGATATTTAGTTTGACGTATTCACTATCACCTCTGAAGATATGGATGGAAAAAATGTAGACAAAAAGTTTTTTCAGAACTTTGAAGAGTGAAAAATGTCGATTTTTCCGTTTTTTCAAGTGATACTCGTTTTTTTTTTTTTTTTTGGTATTTGTTCTATACAATTTTGAGGTATTAATGTATCGCTTTGAAATTTTAACTGGGTGTAGTTTTTGAGACGGAGATTCTAAAACTGTAAGCGGGGTTAATGTGCTACTCCAATATTTAAAGTTATCATCAATGAAATTAGCGATACTCTATTTTTGGCCTTTTTCAATATTTGTGAATTTGTGCTTTTAAGTTTTTGAGGCAACAGAGTATTAAAATTTTGGTTATACGCGATGATAGCATATTATACAACAAAACTTTCGGTGGTTTTGAATTTGATGTGCTCTCTGCAGTTTTGAAGTTAGAGGCAGAAATGTCAAGGTACTTTGCTGCGTAATTTTTTTTCGGTAGCATGTTTTTTTGTTGGCACAGCTACAGTGTTACTTTTATTACATGTTACTCTTTTGTAATTTGTTGTCCCACACTACAGTAGTATAAAACCAAATGCCTCATTTTGAAAGATTAACATAACGAAAGTTATTGAAATTTGTACAAGGGGCAAATATGGGACAGTCAAACATGTACAGTCACTTCTCAGAGCAGAAAACCCAGGACATCGCCATGGATCTCTGCGCAGTGGAACCACCCGGGGTTTTACCTCGGCCAAGGACTGTCACTTTCAATGTAACCCTGTTTAGTATGTTTTGTCCCATTCCGAAACTATCATCCTCCCCCCTTGCAGCAGGGCTGCAAGATATTCTTTTGTTACGGGCGGGCGTTGAGCCGAACCCCGGACCAAAAGAATGGATATGCAGTGTCTGTTGCAAAAAAATATATGTTAAACGGTCGCATTCTGTGCAATGCTTCTCGTGTAAGAGATGGCTCCATAAATCTGGATGTTCAGGGCTTAACCCTAACATCCACAGACCCCGTACTTTCTTTAGTACTTTCGTGGCCCCTTGCTGTTTGCGCCGTCGGGCGTCCCGCGGTAAGCGCCGTTCAAGCGCACCCCTACCGCCACCTTCTAGTAGCAATACTAATAATAATAATGTCTTAACGACTAGCAGCATTTCTGCTATACCCGCCACACAAATTCCAGACTGTTGCTCGTGCCTTATGGCGTCAACATCACGCGCAGCAGCTCAACACTCTTGCTCCCACCGGAGCAGTTTAGACATGAGCAACTCCGAGCATCAGTCTCTGTCTGTTTCGTTACACCCCCCCTCCCGTTTACACGTGAGTCAGGATCAACATCTTCTTGCACCTGTCTCGACGTGTACTGTTTGTCGGCAAAGATTATACACGCTCGCGTCATCGGTCAAATGCAATAACTGCTTAGGCCAATGCCACGTGCATCTATGCTCTGGGCTCGCGAACAGGAATCTTTGGACGGATGCGTTCATTGCACCATGCTGTAACACGCCTCAGCCTACGACGCCAGCCAACCCGGTTACACCAGGTCCACAGCTAACTAGGCTGAGGCACAGCCTTGGTCTTCGCCTACCAACACCTGGGCGAACACATCCGTCTCTCACGCCTTTGGTTAACTCGACATCGACCCCACCGGCGCACTTCCAAATCTTACAGCACAACTGTAACGGATTAACTGGTAAGATCGCAGAGATAACCAACTTGATGACGCAATATGACATAAAACTTGCCGCAATCCAAGAAACCAAGCTCAGTCCAAGGTCGGACCTCATTACCTATGGTGGATATAACATTCACCGGAAGGACCGTCATAGAGTAACAGGAGGTCTGGGAGGTGGTCTAGCGTTCATAACGCACAACTCTGTACAGTATCATCTATTTGATACCGACATCGAAGGAACGGATGATATCTTAGAAAGCCAAGGTATTACCATCCGTACAGGAGATGTCGATCTGCAAATCATAAACATCTACATACCCCCTGTCTCAAGTTGCCCCACCGGTTATCACCCCGACATTAGCTTGCTATTACGAGGAGATAACCGCGTGATCCTGGGCGACTTCAATGCGCACCACGATATGTGGCACTCAAACTTGCCAGCAGACAGTAGGGGGCATGTACTCGCAGAACAAATAGATGATACGGCTTTCTGTACATTGAACGGAGACGCCCCTACGAGAGTATCGGGTAACTGCTATAGTTCGCCAGATATTTCTATCGTAAGTGCAGGACTATTGAACAACACCAATTGGCGACCCATACTCACGTTGGCGTCTGACCATCTCCCAATAGTCATTACCATCGAACGACCGACGGACTTTATAACACCTGAGCATGGTACATACATCAACTTTACCAAGGCGGACTGGGACAGTTTTCAGACATATACGGACGAATCCTTGGCTGCTCTATCCATTCCTACGGACGTACGCAAAGGCGAACGAGACTTCCGCAACATCATTGACTTGGCCTCTAGACGCTTCATTCCTGCGGGTCGAATATCTCGAATAAGACCAAATTTCCCCGCGGAGGCAGCGGCCATGGCTAGAGAAAGAGATGAAGTGCGAAGTCTCAATCCCGCAGACCCCCGTATAAGGGATCTCAACGCGGAAATTCGTAGGTTGGTTGATAAACACAAACTGGCCAAATGGAAACAACACCTAGAGCAATGCAACCTCTCTGACGGTGTTGGCAAATTATGGACTACGGTCAAAGCTCTATCTAATCCAACACAACACAAGGATAAAGTAGATATTACTTTCGGTGACAGGGTGAAGAAGGACCCTAGGGGATGTGCGAACTCCTTCTGTAGACAATTTGTACTACAATCCCCACCCGATAGAGCTAAACGTAGAACCATGCGACAGGCGCGTAAATACAAAAACCAAAACACGCCCATTGTCATCACTGCCTCAGAGGTCAAGGAAGCCATCAGACAGGCTAAGCCCTCAAAATCCATCGGCCCCGACGGCATTGCCATGAAGATGCTGAAACATCTAGGCCAGGAGGGACACAAATACTTAGCGGCTCTATTCAATCTTTCACTGAACACTTTCGTCATTCCTGAAATATGGAAAAAGGCGAGAGTGGTTCCATTATTAAAACCTAGAAAGCCGGCAAACATAGGCGATTCATATCGCCCTATATCACTTTTGTCGCCGGTAGTGAAGACGCTAGAGTCCATTTTGCTCCCGTATTACACCGCAAATCTGCACTTGGCTAATCATCAACATGGCTTCCGTAAGCTGCACAGCACCACCACCGCACTCAATGCCATTACAACGCAAATAAATAGCGGTCTAAATCAAAACCAACCAAATCACAGAACTGTGTTAGTGGCACTTGACTTGTCGAAAGCTTTTGACACAGTCAACCATGCCACTCTCATACAAGATCTATTAGAAACACAAATACCTGATGGGTTAAAGAGATGGACCGCTAATTACTTGAATGGGCGGCAGGCGTCGGTCAACTTTAGAAACGCAACATCAAAACCAAGACGAATTAGACAGGGGGTGCCACAGGGTGGTGTCCTATCCCCGACACTGTTTAATTTCTATCTATCGAAGATGCCCCCACCACCAGAGGGTGTCTCCGTCGTTTCTTATGCTGACGACTGTACAATAATGGCGACGGGGAAGGGCCCCTATACTGATGAACTCTGTAATAAAATCAACGGTTACCTCTGCGACCTTTCCAGGTTTTTCACAGAGCGAGATCTGACGATATCTCCGACTAAATCAACGGCGACGCTTTTTACGACGTGGACGCAACAGGTGAGAAATGAATTAGACATTTTCGTTGACGGCACTAAGCTACCAACTGTCAGCCACCCAAAGTTATTAGGGATGACATTGGATAATACTTTCTCATTTGCTGGTCATGTGTCTGCAATGGTCTCTAAGGTACGTGGTCGCAACAAGATCCTCAAGTCACTTGCCGGCAGTACTTGGGGAAAAGACAAAGAAACGTTGTTGACTACATATAAGGCCATTGGCCGACCAGTCTTTGACTATGCTGCACCCATATGGTCGCCTAATGTACATAACACCAACTGGACGAAGTTACAAGTCTGCCAAAATACTGCCATCAGAACTGCTACGGGATGTCTCCTCATGTCTTCCGAGTCTCACCTCCATCAGGAGGCAAAACTGCTCAATGTAAAAGAGCATGCGGAAATGCTGAGCAAGCAATTCCTTCTGAACTGCCACAAGCCAGCACATCCAAACCGTCATCTTTTGGACATAGATCCGCCCCCGAGAGACATAAGGAAACATCTCCGTAAACATTATGATGAGATCCGGCATCATATTACCTTGCCGTTTGATCTGCAGAATCATAAGCGGGCTCTAACCGACATCCACACCGAGTCGGTAGATACTTTTGTCGGATCTCTACCTGTGAACCCCGTTCTGAACAGTCCTCCACCGGATATTGCTGAAGAAGAACGCACCTTACCAAGGGAGACAAGAGTTACCCTGGCACAGCTTAGGTCTGGATATAGTGTAAGGTTAAACTCCTACTTGTCCAGACTTAATGACACAATCTCAAACACATGCCCTGCATGTGGTAGGACCCCCCATGATACTCTACATCTCTTCAATTGTTCATTTGAACCTACTCTTCTAACCCCTCTGTCCCTCTGGACAAACCCTGTTGAAACTGCACGTTTCCTTGGACTCCCCTTAGAAGAGCTTGATGAAGATCTTCGGAATGATCATACACTCTAGACAGGGCAATGCATTGTTAACAACAACAACAACAACATGGGAAATTTTCGAGATATATCAGAAACCGTAAAAAAATTTGGAAAAATATATCTAACTTCTTCCAAACTAATTTTTATTCAAACGTTAGTGAAATGAAACACAAATTAAGTATAATAATTAAAAAAAAAAAAAAACATGCAAGTATACATATCATCATTATTTCTCTGTAATAGCCTTAAAGTTAAAGCTAATGGTCCCTTTAGTGAAGAGACTTAAAGTTCTCCTGTTCGTTAAATAAAATTTAACAAAAAGCTGGAGAACAGAGGTCAGATAAATATATGTATTATGTCCGACTATCTCATAACTGTAATTGAGCAAATAATAGGAAAAAAAAATTAAAAGCTCTCTTCAGTACCTTTCGTTTGATAGCCATATTGCAGGTAGAAAGATTTTTTACCCGGTTTCATATTTTTGAGGATATCTCGAAAACCGTGTTTCGGGTATCAAAAAAAAGTTTATTACGTCACAGCCCTCTTCAGTACCTTTCGTTTGATACCCATATTGCAGGTAGAAAGATTTTTTACCCGGTTTCATATTTTTGAGGATATCTCAAAAACCGTGTTTCGGATATCAAAGAAAAGTTTATTACGTCACAGCCCTCTTCAGTACCTTTCGTTTGATACCCATATTGCAGGTAGAAAGATTTTTTACCCGGTTTCATATTTTTGAGGATATCTCGAAAACCGTGTTTCGGGTATCAAAAAAAAGTTTATTACGTCACCACCCTCTCCAGTACCTTTCGTTTGATACCCATTGTTACGTGCGGCCAATGGCAATGGCGGGATGCTCGCACGTAATAATATGCAAAGAAAATGAAAAGAGCGGCGAGTGAATAAGTAAATAAACAATGGGATTCGAAAGTGAATATGTACAAATAGTTTTATTAAATGTAACTAGTATGTGATAAGGAAATGTAATGGATGGAAATAATTACACAGTGCACAATAAATTGTGATATGGAAATTTAAGTGATAATATACCTTGGTTTGGCAGCTGATGACTCGCGTATGCTCGGAAAAGAAGTGATCGAGTCTTTAGATAAATAGTAGCTCTGTACCGCCGCCGAAAGCCTACATTTGTAGGATTCGAAGGGGTAAGAGCTGTTATCGGTATAAAGATAAAAAGTAAAAGGTAATAGCGCGGAAGATACTACGGTTTGCTACGAGGGGCGGCCGATATATTTAGACCGGTGGTCTAAACATGCCGGCCCCCTTGCGACAAGCAACGCTAAAAGAAAAGTAGGAGTCACCAGCAACCGCTCCAATCTAAGGCTTAAGCTAACACGACGACTCTATGAATGGTGAATGGAAATGGCTATGGCCCCATAGGCTCTCCATGCTAGCTGCTACAATGGTCCTGTTGTGGATGAAAAGGAAAAATTAGAATATGGACGTGGTTATGCCTAGTTCATTGCACCTTACTATTAGTGTTTCGAATTTTCTCCATTGTGTGTAGAGGATAATTTGGGAAATTTTATTGCTGGTACGAACCAGATATTGTTAGGCCGAAAATTGTGGCCTGGGCTAGTAATCCGTTGATTTGAGATGGCGGTGTGGCGTTCAACATGATGTTGGCGTAGACGTCGGCGCCTAACACGAGGCGCACTGGCGAGGCGCGGAAAAATTCAGGGTCCGCCAGTTTCATGAACTGAAAATGACTTGCCACTGTGCCATCGATGTTCGACGATGGCGTCAACCGGTGATGGCGTGCGACGACCGTCGCCTGGGTAGTGATCCTTCGGTTTACCCCATGTTGTCCTCGTAGGACCAGCGTGCACCTCATCGGCCGCGTTCCCCCAAGTCGCTCCAAGTCGAGGTCAATGGCGAGCTCGCTATCAATGACCGACGTGGGAGAACACGGGTCGATCAGGGCACGCACAATGTGAAGTCTGCCTCCGGCTTCAATGGATACTAAAGCGGTGGGGGCAATAGCGACAAATGACCGCAATATGATGTCGTCGGTGGGCGTATTTGCCGCTCTGCCAGACCGAAACGTGGCGGGCAGATGTCTGTGGCGTACTACTTTGGTATCGCTGACGGTGGAATGGGCCGGATAAGGTGCCGTCCGACCCGCTGTGAGGCGTGATGAGCGGAAAGGACGCGTTTCCGCGTCACCCCGTCTTACATTGGTGGGACGGCGAGATGGTCGGAAAGGACGCGTTTCCAAGCCACCAGGGTTCACCTTACCGGGCCCGGGAAGTGGTCGGAAAGTACGGGTTTCCGAGCCACCCTTTCCTCTTTTTTCTGCTGGAGCTGGTTCGTGGCTTCTCCACAGCTCGTGCCGTAGTAGCGGTCGGAAAGAACGTGTTTCCGCGCCGCTGAGCTGTGGAGTCGGATTGGCCCTGGCTGCCTGTTCTTCTTCCTCTTCTTCGGCCACCTGTTCTGCCCAGGATTTCGTTGTTTCTGTGATGGCGATGGACAAGGCGTCATCGGAATTCTCGCCGTCCTCTAGCTGTTCGATGTTTTCCCGGATATATGGAGAGGGACGGGGGGTGGCGTCGTCCATGTGCAGCGTCGTGTGGTGTGTCTCGCTACACCGGTAGCATCGGTCCTTGCTCGGACAAGTTCCTAGACCGTGGAATGGCGAAAGGCAGTTGGGGCAGTACTTATGGATAAGTACCACCCGTAACCGCTCTTCAACCGCCATCCCACGGTATTGTTGGCAAAATCGGATTCCGTGGTTATTGCCACATAAGCGGCACGGGATGCTGAAGGGACGGGACCTTCCCTCCGTCTTGACGCGTGTCGCGGTGTAACGAGTCATTCTAAAAATTAATAGCCCGTTATTTTATGTGAATTTTTTGGATGGTTGGGTGGCTTGTGTCCCTAACGTGGGTTTTGACTTATGGGCTTTGAATTTACGTGGATATTTTCTTAATTTAATTCGACATTGGTATTTTGTCCCCTTTTTTTTTTTAATTTACCAAATTTGGTGCGATGTAAATGTGCGATTACCCTTCATTTACCAAATTGGGCGCGGTGTAAATGTATTATTACACTTCAGTGAATTTTGGGTAGGTTTGGATATTTACCCCCATCTGGCAGGACCATTCGGATTCTGGCCCCATTTTTCCCATCTGGTATTGTTTGTCATTTGACAATTTCCTACCACCCAAGGGAAACCGGAAATAGAAGCGTGGACACTTAATATGTGCCGTAACTTTATCGACCGCGCGCCCTTTGCAATAGTCCTAAATGACTTGTTTATGGCCTGGATGGTTAAAGTTTAGCACTTGCGCCTCTGAGCTAATGCATTTTTTGCATGTGTGTGCATAGCTGCAAATAAGAAGCGGCCATTTCAATAATTAAAGTCGGTCCGCGTAACCAGCTGATCGCGCTGTCGTTGATTTCCGGCTAAAATCACCCACCCTTAAGTTTCACCAAACGGATCGCGAACAGCTGACACGCTTTGTGCTGCCACATCGCATCGATGGTAACGAGTACTCTTGCGATGTTAAGGCCCAGGCAGATGCGCCACGGCAGCTGCTAATAGTACATTTACACTGTTCACCCCGTCATTGTGGTGACGGTTCCCATACCGTGTCACGATTTGGGGAAACTAATTTAGGGGAATGGTGTACGGTGTTGTACGATTACGAC
Organism: Campiglossa producta; assembly: GCA_964058755.1. Taxonomy (NCBI): domain Eukaryota; kingdom Metazoa; phylum Arthropoda; class Insecta; order Diptera; family Tephritidae; genus Campiglossa; species Campiglossa producta. The sequence goes on along the minus strand of CAXKVI010000003.1, from coordinate 60,907,615 downwards.
TGTGAAGGTAGTACCTGTCAGAAATCGATATTTGCCACGATATAATTTTTTATTGGTATTGTATACTTTATGGGTCAACTGCTAATAGGTTAGCTACAATTATGGGAGATAGCTCAAAAGACGGATTTTGGCCTCAGGATCACGAATCCGGAAGCGCTTATTTTATCTTTTTGTATTAGGAGAAGTTATGGTTAAAACTCCGGAAAATGACCCGGATCCGATACCAAAAATGGGGCAGACTCCATGGTATTTATGTCCGAAATACCTTGCTAAGCTGGCAGCCTTCGGCCGCGCTTATTAAAATAAATCTGGACTACGCCATCCCAAATCCGGATGTTTGCCGGAGCCGTGGCTGACGGTACGCATTTTTTTTTTTTTGTACAGCCTATTGTTTCCTCAATTATGTTCTCGGTGTTTATTTATGTTGGTACACCGAAAGATTTATACTCAGGCTAGTATTGACTAAAGTGGTTACATTTTATATCGCATGATGCGGTGACGCGTTTCATATGATGGGGCCTTAAGGGAGGATTTAGTACCCGTGCATCCGGTAACGCGATTTGGTACTAAAAAATTTGGTAGTGTGGCAGCGCAAAAACCGGCGCTCTCAATGAATAAATGTCATTGTGAAAATTTACACGCGGTAAGTTGTACAATTTGTTAATTTTATTTTTTAATTGTATTTTAATAAATTTTCTATTTCTTTTTATTTTCAGGTGAGGTGCAAGGACGTGGGAAGGAGCCCGAGGATTGTGGTCGTGGTCGGAGAGTTGCAGGTAAGTATACATGGAAAAAGGTAAGTGTATCGTAAAATGTATATGTTTGTACGTGTATGTATCACTCGCTGTGGTAGCCGGCACCCAGCGATGGATACATACCTGCACAAACTATTTAGACGTGTGTATTAATTTTTTTCTTTCTGTCTTTTCAGGTTTCATGGGCAGCTAAACATATGCCCCATCAATGGGCAGCTGTCTCTATGCCCCATCGTTGCATACTTATGCCTGATGATGGCATGGCGCATGGGCGGGTGGTAAAATTTAATGCGCCGGGGTTTTATTTTATGGGCAGCATTCTATATGCCCCGAAGCAATACTAAAAACATATGGGGCAGACTTCTATATGCCCCAAATGTTTTGTTCATAAAGCGGGCTACTCACCTGCCAAGAAATGCCTCAAGAAAAAAGCGAGCATATATTTCTTATGCCTGGTCAAGAAATTTTGACATTTACCAAATTTTCCATTTTTTTGCAAATTACTCTTATAAAAATGTATAAAACATGTTTAGCGAAATATATACTCACCCTTGCCGTGGATCTGCACATTTACCTCAAGAAATATATACGAGCTTACTTATTTCTTTAGGTAACCCGGCGTTGCCAACTATCGAAAAGTGCTGTATTTTTACTTATGAGCTGAGTATTGGCTCAAGAAAATTTGACGTGTGAAAACAGTTCTTGACCATTTCTTGAGCGTTTTTTTATATGGAGTTTGACATTTCTTGGCAGGTGAGTAGCCCGCTTAAAAAGTGAAAACGTATGTCTTCTCGGAAGACTTAGTTCTTGCGTGCCGTGCTGATATTTATGCTGGAATAATTAAATGCGATTTTCGATATTGTGGATTTACAAGAGCGCAAGCTTCATGAGGTGAAACTTGGAGATTATACATGCCCGCAACCAGCCATGTCGTACTATGATGATGAGCAAATGGATGGTGTGGATGCAGATTACGATGCGTTATGTGACGAGAATCAACCAATGTATGAGCGGGAAAACATGAAGGCTGCATTTTACCATCAACATTACAAATCTTCTGGTACATAAGTGTTTTGCTCGGCTGGAGCTACATTAGCCGCATAGAAATAGCATTATGTTTACGATTCCAGACCAGCAATTGGCTGCTGCACACAGTCTATATTCTAACCGGATGCGGTGTTGTCATAGTGACAGTGGGACATAAATCATATTATGGTAGGTATTACTGTTGCTTCTTTCATAATTTTCAATTTAATCAGATAGAAGTTTGTGAAAGAAATATTGGAGTTATTATGCTTCTATGAATACTATCAACGCATCTAAGCTATGAGCTCATATGTAAAAGGCAGATGGCTTGGCACGTTATTCATGATAATAAACATGAAAATCATTACAATAGCTTTCGATATGGGAGAATCCACGTCGAATAGACGAGGTGTTCGCATAACTTCTACAGTATTTTTTCCCCTTTTTTTTTTTTTTATATGTATTTATGCCCGCAAATTTGGGTTTCTTACAGCTCATATTTGTTAAGCATACGACCAGATCCATTACGAACCTCTTTCTGGCGCTGGGTAATGTGCCTGCTGGGTACCATATTAGCTCTAACTTTGAATATTTCGTCAACCATTATAAAGCCAAGCCTTATTTGGAAGACTCACATTTCTTCTATATAGCATTGAACACATTTTTTGTATGGCATCTGTATTAAAAGTATAATTCCTTTCCAGAAGCGACGGTAATAAAGGCTGGTGATGACATTTAATGCGCTAGGGGATTTTCCTGAAAAATGGGTCAAACGTCAATCCTTTGCTGCGAACTGCGTACTCGGGTGAGTGTTTCCATCAAGTATATAGATGTAGGTAGTATTGTTGCATGAGTAGGCTCCAAATAAATTTCTTGGTAGTACGTACGAAATAAACTAAAATTTTTGATATTAACGTTATCAAAAAAAATGTTAAAAAAAATATTTCATTTCGTTATCCATTTGATATTTCGAAGTTTGTTTCGTTTCGTTAGCATCAAAAACCAAAATCAAAAACTTTTGTTTCTGTTTGAATTTTCGAAGTTTGAGTTTCGTTGTGTTGGCCTCAAACCAAACCCAAAAACCCTTTTTTTTCACTTTTTGTATGGAAAAATATATTCTAACCCAAAAATCAAAATTAGTAAAATCTTTGAGATTTGGATTCTGATTACAACGAAATGAAAGGGTTTTTTTTTTGTCGAACTGAAAACGTTTGAACTTTTGAATGTCGATTTTTATCCTTGTTTTTGATGGTTGGGTGATGTGCTGCTGCCGTGCTGTAGCACATGGTTACCTTCTGTGGCAGATCGGTGCGTCCGTCTACGGTAGGGTTTTTGTTGGGCTCGTTACCAAGTTTAACGAGTGCATTTGCTTGCTATTGGGTTTATTGTTGGGGTGGTAGATCCTTTTCTGTATTTTCAAAGGTATTAAAAAGTAGATAGAAAATGAACAAATGGTATTCCCAATGGTAACGTTAACTATGCAAATTCAATGATGAAATGATTACAAACTAAATCAAAGCTGATGCCATTTAGAGATCATAAATGAATATTTATGAATAATCATATTTACATATTTAGCCAACTTTTTTCTCCAGACACTGTTTAAAAATGTACTTAAGCTTGATCGGTTAAAAAAAAAAAAAAAAAAAAAAAGTAGGAACAATTTTGCGATTGGTCTAGTAGTTCGGCCCCTGGCGGTGTCTAGTTCGACGACTCGAACTCGCTTATCCGGTCCATAGTGTAGGTCTGCGATCCGGCCTAACCTCCATTCGTTGGGAGGTAAGTTGTCCTCCTTTAGGACAACTAGGTCCCCTTGCTTCAAATTGACTTGTGGATGTTTCCATTTGACGCGTTTCTGCAGCTCGGTGAGATACTCGGTTTTCCATCTTTTGCAGAACGTTTGGTGTAATGCCTTAAGTTTTTCCCATCTGTTGACGAGTGAAGCCCGATTCTCGCTGACATCGATCTCTGGTGGTGCTAATAGATGCCCTCCAACGAGGAAATGTCCTGGGGTAAGCGGCTCCAAGTTTGACGGTTCGTTGGAAGAGGGAGTTAAGGGTCGCGAGTTAAGGCAAGACTCGATTCGACAGAGGAGGGTGCTAAATTCTTCTAGGGTGAATTTATGATCTGAAGCGATCTTCTTAAAGTGGTTTTTAAAACTTTTTACCCCCGCTTCCCAGAGTCCACCCATATGAGGGGCCCCAGCTGGTATAAAGTGCCAGGTCAAGGTTTGGTGGCAATATATGGAAAGGGTCTGGTTGCGGGCGTCCGCTAAAAAAGCCTTGAACTCGGATCGGAGAGCTCGAGAGGCACCCACGAAGTTCGTTCCATTATCGGAATGGATGTTTTTTGGACATCCTCGTCTGGCAACAAACCTGTCGAGGGCTGCCAGGAACGAGGCGGTACTAAGGTCACTGGTGGCCTCTAGATGAATGGCCTTGGTCGTAAAGCATACGAACAGGCAAACGTAGCCCTTTGACATGCGACATCCTCTGCCGCTATAGGACTTGATGTCAAAGGGTCCGGCGAAATCTACCCCGGTGTGTGTAAATGCCCGGGAAAAGGTCTCCCATGAGTTGGGTCTGAACCCGTTTACGAAAGATGGTACAGATCTTGCAGTTATGGATAACTGACTTGATCATATTTTTTACTTTTGGGATCCAGTATTGCGTGCGTAGGAGCCGCAACATGACTTGGTGTTCGCCATGAAGGGAGATCTTGTGGACAAACTGGACCAGAAGACGGGTGAAATGACACGCGTAAGGGAGGATAATTGGGTGACGTTCGTTATAAGGCAGATCAAGGGATGCGGACAGACGGCCGCCCACCCGCAAGATGTTACAGCTATCGATGAAGGGGTTGAGAGGCAGGACTTCGCTTTTTGTCCCAATAGGTTTCCCGGATTTTAAATTCCCTAATTCTTCAGAATAATGTTTCTGTTGGTAGATGGATATAAGACGTTGAGTCGTAGCCTTAATTTCGTCGGGCGAAATGAGGTGTGACTCCGCTTTAAAAGTGGATTTTGTTTTGGGACTCGTTCTTTGAGAGAACCTCATAATATATGATATGACCCTCAAAGCTCTTGAAAAATCGGAAAATCTATCGAGAATGTCCTCTTTATTGTTTGTTTGCGTAGTTGCGTGAATTTGTACTCTCTTTGCCTCGATGTTTGTACCATACTCTTTTTCTTGGGCTGGCCATTTATTCTTGTCTTCTTGTAACCAAGAAGGTCCCTGCCACCACAGAACGTTGTCGACTAGATCCCGCGCTGATAGTCCTCTGCTGGCCAGATCTGCTTGGTTTGATGCGGAATCCACGTGTCGCCAGGCTTGATTTCCTACCTTTTCCACAATTTTTGTGACTCTGTGCGCCACGAACGTTGACCACGAACACGGTGGTTTTCGGATCCATGCTAGGACGATGGTTGAGTCCGTCCAAAGGTGAATTTTGAATGTGCCTAAATTCAGATTTTCGATGACGGATTCCAAAGTCTCGGCCAACAGAACCGCTCCACACAGCTCCAATCGGGGTAAGGAGATGGTCTTCACTGGGGCTACTCTTGTTTTCGCCATTAGCAGGTTAACGTAAACCTGATCTTTCGTTTTGACTCTTAAAAAAACTGTGGCTGCGTATGCTTTTTCGGAGGCATCGCAGAATCCGTGTATTTCCACGTCGTTGGACCCATCGTGGAATCCGAATGTTATTAATTTCATTGTAGTCGTGCATAAAGCTTTGCCACCTATCTAAAGTTTGATCAGATACTCTCTCGTCCCAGTCAGTCCCCTCTAGCCAAATGTTTTGCATAATCATTTTGGCTACTATGATGACTGGGCCCAGCCATCCTAATGGATCGAAGAGTTTAGCGATGGCTGAGAGTATTGCCCGTTTGGTTATGCTATCCTTATTTTCAATGGGCTTAGCTGTAAAATAAACTGGTCGGAATGCGCGTTCCAACGGATTCCGAGTGTTTTCACTGTACTGGAGTCTTCGAACTCCAAAAAGTCCTCATTTAGTCGATGAGGTTTGGGTATTCCCTGTAGTATTTTGCTGCAGTTTGACGTCCATTTTCGAAGGGATAAGCCTGCAGACTGTAATGCATGTGTTATTTCATCGCGCGCTTTCATGGCTGTGTCGATGGTATGCCCTCCTGAAAGGACGTCATCGACGTACATGCTTGTTCGTAGAATATTGGCAGCGACGGGTAATGAAGTTTCCACGTCGTCCGCGAGCTGATGCAGTGTTCTAATTGCTAAGTAAGGGGCGCAATTAACTCCAAATGTTACCGTCTTTAATTCGTAGACGTTGATAGGGTTCTCAGGTCTGGTCCGGAAAACTATCCTTTGGAATCTCGTTTGATTGGGTTTGACCCATATCTGGCGATACATCTTTTCGATGTCGCTATTAAAAACGTATTTGAAAAATCTCCATCTAAGGAGTAATATTGTTAAGTCGGCCTGAAGTACTGGGCCTGTATGAAGAATGTCGTTAAGACTTGTGCCATTAGTAGTAGGGCAGGAAGCGTTAAAAACCACCCGGACTTTGGTAGTTGTACTCTCTTCCTTGATAATCGCATGATGCGGCAGGAAGTAGCAGTCCGTTGACTGGGGTGGTATCATTGTGGGAACCTTAGACATGTGTCCTAACGTCTCATACTCCGACAATACTCTATTGTACTCTCTCTGTAGGTCCGGTGTCTTAGCCAGGCGGGTCTCATTCCTGTAAAATTGAGAACAAACGCCTTTTAATGAGGGTCCTAAGCATATATCGTTGGGAAACTCTTGTTTAAAGGGAAGTGAGACAATGTATTTGCCATCAGAGCCCCGTTCCGTTGTTGCTTTGAAAAGTGTCTCGCAATAGGCATTATCGTCGTTTAGTGCCTTTTTCTTAGGCACATCTTCCAACTCCCAGAAAACGGTTAACTGTTTATCTAGGCTTATCTCGTTAAAAAATGATACCCTATTATTAGTGGGCTGTGCTGTTTCTGCTCGACCGGTCAGTATCCACCCGAAGACGGTTTCTTGAGCGAGAAGCGTGCTCATCACGTTCTTCCTTATACCGTTCAATATTATCTTTGCATATATGTCGCCTCCTAGGATGAGGTCGACTGGTTCGTTAACGAAGAACCTCTTATCCGCTAGAATCAAGTCAGGGAACGCTTGCTGGGTCAATGCACTGACCTGGCAAGTCGGAAGGTCCCCTGTAAGTTGTGGTAGGACTAGGACCATTGTATCAATGCTAACTAATGGGTCGATGAGGGAGCCTATTGCAATAGAGCACGACTCTGTTACCTGCGCGGACAGCGTATTGTTTATGCCTGACACTTGGATGTTCAGGCGTTTAGATGGCAGGTTTATTCTCCTTTTCAGTCTTTCAGTTATGAAAGAGCACTCAGAGCCGGAGTCAATAAGTGCTCTGGCCGAGAAATCCACTCCATTATAGTGGATCTTAATGCGTGCGGTTCCCAACAATACCCCTTTAGTTGTATTAGCATGTAATGTAGAAACATTATTAACATTTTCGTTTCTATTTGCAGACTCAAGCCTTGCCCTAGCCTGTTGCGAAGTTGAGGGCCTATCATCGTTGGAGTTGCGGTTCCAACTTCGATTATTTGTGTTGGTGTTTCGGTTCCGACTTTGATTGTTGGAGTTGGTGTTCCGGTTCCAACTTTGGTGGTTTCCTTGGGCTGACAGCTTTTCCAGCTGAGCATTCATAGCAGCCATGCATTTCATGTAGCATGCGAAACACGTTTTATTTTTTTGCTTTATGGATTGCAAATCTTCCTTGGTGGTCTCTTTGTGGGACAATAGGCTGTCATAAGTCGTTTTCGTCTTCTTCCATTGTGACTTCAGCTCCTCTTGCTGCAGTGCAAGGGTGTGCTTATCCATTTCTTCAATATTAGTAGAGCTCCATTCTTGCTCGAACTCCACTATGCAGTCGGACTGACGAATATATGTCTCCATTCTCTTTATTTGCTTAAATATTTTGTATATTTACAGAGAAGTGGACTTAGCAGTAGTGACTCAGGAAGATGTCTTGCTTTGGACTAAGCGAATTTTTTTTAATAAAACGATGATTTGATTCAAATCTCTGGAGATTTGATGTATAAAATGTGTGATGGAAAAATTATGTCTTTAAAAGTGTGTGATATAAATCTCTGAAGATTTAGTATATCAACAACGGTGGTTATGAGACAAATCTCTGAAGATTTAATGTCTCAAAAGTGTAAAAGAAACAAATCTCTGAAGATTTAATGTCTCTAAAGTGTATAAGAAACAAATCTCTGAAGATTTAATGTCTCTAAAAAGAATGTGAAAACGAAATAAATCTCTTAAGATTTAATGTCTCAACAAACGTGTATGTGACCCAGAAAAATCTCTGAAGATTTAATGTCTTAAAGTGTTTGTGAACCGATCTAAATCTCTGAAGATTTAGTGTAACAAGGACTGTGTATATGAAACCGAAATGAATCTCTGAAGATTTAATGTTTCAAAAGTATTTGTGTAACAGATAACCTCTGGAGGTTTAGTGTTTCCAAAATGTATGTGATAACCGATAGTCTCTGAAGACTTAATGTATCAACAAAAAGTGTATGTGGCAGATTTAAATCTCTGAAGATTTAAGGTGATTTGGGTAGTATGAACCCTGTATAGCCAAACCAAGTAAAAAACAAGTAAGGAAAGCTGTCTTCGGCTGTGCCGAAGGCTAAATACCTTTCATGAATAAGCGTCACGATTTTCACTGTTTGATCACCAGTACAGCCTGTGTGAATTTAACTTCCGCTCATACCGAAATTATCAGAGCTATCGATTATATGGGGACGATGTGTTATATTGGTCTCATTGATTTTTAACATCGACATTCCACATTCTAAAATAGCAACATTTACGAAATTTCACGTTCCTACCGATATAATTACAGGAGTTATCTACCAAAATCCGTTTATCGGAACAATCGATTGTATGGGGGCTATGTGAAATATTTATCCCATTTCAATGATTTTCAACATCGATATTTCGCATATAAAAATAGCAGTACTTCCAAAATTTCACGTTCCTACGTGTTTAATTACAGGAGTTATAGCCCAAAATCCGTTTATCGGAATAATCGGTTGTATGGGAGCTATATGTTATATTGGTCCGATCTTGCTGGTTCCGACAAATGATTCCTATATTGGAAAATGGTGGCCGCATACCAAATTTCAGCCAAATATCTCAAAAACTGAGGGACTAGTTTGCGTTCAAACAGACAGACAGACAGACGGACAGACGGACATGGCTAAATCAACTCATCTCGTCATCCTGATCATTTCGGTATACTTATTGATGGGTCTATCTCTTCTTCTTCTCATATTTACAAACATCGGACCAAAGTTATAATACCATTTCATGTTCATGAAAGGTATAATAAGGTGACATTTCCGAACAAAAAACTAACGCAATTGTGTTTGTCCAGATATTCGTGGACTAGTGATGATTGTTTATTTAAACTTTAAAATGATACAAGTAAATGTGTTTAATTAAGCGACACTTGTAAATTGTGTACGCTTTAAATATTTATACCACAAGCCACCCAACGTAGATGATGAATATATGGTGTGTTGATGAACTGATTCATGCGATGTTGTGAACTTTGTGATGGATTATTTAAAAAAGCATCAACTAAGTGAAAATTAAAAGTTATTTTGGAGAACGTTTCCACACGAAGTGGTAGAGCAGACAGATGTTCAGTGCAGTGATAAGTGTCTATAAAAAAAAAAAAAAAAAAAAATTCACTGACTGCTTGCCTTGAGCTGTGTCGGATAAGTCTTACCACTGGTGGGGGACTTAACCGATAGTCAAAAGGCGATATTGCGCTGTCAAGCACACAAGATTTTCACTTACTTTGTTTTAAAAAGAAAAAATCACTCACAAAGTTCACTTACGTTTTGTACGTATTAAAAAAAAATATGGTGCATGAACTAAACAAACCAACGTACCTTGAGTGATGAAACTCTGTTGAGCAAATAGACTGTATTTGGTGTAAAGTGATGAAATGTGATGCTTTGAGCAGATGGACTGTAGTGAGCAAATTGGTGAGCAGTGATGCTGATGTGATGTGTTGATATGATGTGATGTGATTAGAGCTGACTGTAAGCTGTGATGTGGTGTGAGTACTGGATGTATTTATGTGTTTTTGTGTAACTCGCTGGTCTGTATTCGCTGGTATGGTAGCTCGCTTATTGCCTTTGGACTTTTGTGCCTTGGTAATTAATTTTATGCTGGATTTTAGAAACTGTGTTTATTCCTTGGTAGCTGGATTTTAAGCAATCTTGATTTGGCTTGATTTAGGTTGCCGGTTCGAATTTCCGGTGAGATGGACCAAATGTTACGTGCGGCCAATGGCAATGGAATGCAAAGAAAATGAAAAGAGCGGCGAGTGAATAAGTAAATAAACAATGGGATTCGAAAGTGAATATGTACAAATAGTTTTATTAAATGTAACTAGTATGTGATAAGGAAATGTAATGGATGGAAATAATTATACAGTGCACAATAAATTGTGATATGGAAATTTAAGTGATAATTTACCTTGGTTTGGCAGCTGATGACTCGCGTATGCTCGGAAAAGAAGTGATCGAGTCTTTAGATAAATAGTAGCTCTGTACCGCCGCCGAAAGCCTACATTTGTAGGATTCGAAGGGGTAAGAGCTGTTATCGGTATAAAGATAAAAAGTAAAAGGTAATAGCGCGGAAGATACTACGGTTTGCTACGAGGGGCGGCCGATATATTTAGACCGGTGGTCTAAACACCCATATTACAGGTAGAAAGATTTTTTAGCCGGTTTCATATTTTTGAGGATATTTCGAAAACCGGGTTTCGGGTATCAAAAAAAGTTTACCCAAATATACTTTACGTAAATATCTACATGCTGCTAAACTTTTAACATAATCGGTACAGAAGTGCTCAAATTAGCAAAAATATTTAACGGTTTTTCGGGTTTTACTTTCATCGATATATCCGAAACCGGTTTTCGGATATCGACAATTTTTTCCCAAATCATTCTTCGTTTATTCGTCAGTACGCTGGTAAAATTTCAAGATGATTGGTAGGAAACTGTTAAAATGAATGCATAACCAACTTGGCACTAAAAAATATTTGACGGTTTTTCGGCTATATATTTTTAACGATATCTCCAAAACCGGATGTCGGATATCAAAAAAATTTGTCCTAAATATAAGCTTCTTATATCTCCACACGCTGCTAAAATTTCAAATCGGTGCAGTAGTGTTTAAATAAATGCATATTAAACACTGCGACTTGAATTTAGATATATTATCTCCGATCTATTGACTATATCTTTTTGAGGCATTATGTAAGACGAATTACGCCGATAAATTTAAGCTCCTCTTTATCTACCAATGTACCAGAAAAAAAGTTATTCTTGTGCTTCGATGTTTAAAAAATTTTTTTTTTTTTGGCAAAAATGTAACACTACGGCGGATTTGCCCATATATACAAAAACAAAGTTACAAATATTGTGAAGCCGACATTAGCAACTGAGGATGCAGTCCGTATTAAAAGAGAAACTCAAAAATAAAATCATAGCAGAACATGCGGGAGTTTCATTTGTGTACCCCCGTATGTGGGTTTCCCTGATGACGTTTGCACGCAGCGGCACATTCCGTTGAATTTTCGCTGAATGCTGAACCACATTCACGCACCTAAAAGCTGAGAGAGTTTTACCGTTCAGCACTCTTTCTCTCTCCCTCTCTTGTTACCCGCTGTTTGGTTGCTTACCTGTCTGTGCGAATCTCTGTACCAGGAAGAACAAGTTCACTTAAATGATTGAAGCAGAAACACATGGCGGAAACTTTAATGCTTGTATTCGTTTTTTTTTTTTTGGTGTATACATAGAGAGATGTGTGCGGAAATAATTGTGTTTCTGCAAAGCTGGCAGTCAAATATTTGACGTTGGCAGGTGTTTGGTCAAACTAAATGACGGGTCGTATGCGTAACATTTTAGTTAGTTCTTGTTCTAAGGTACATATCAAACATAGGGCTAGACTTCGCTATTTCGAAACGACCGCGAAACTTGCATATCCATACTGTCACTCTTTGGAAGTTGCACAAAGAACTACGAAATATGTTAGATGATAACAAACCAAAATAAAATAAAACAAAATAAAATAAAATAAAATAAAATAAAATAAAATAAAATAAAATAAAATAAAATAAAATAAAATAAAATAAAATCATATTTGAAGACATGCATGGATGAAGGGGGTATGTCGCCTTCTCACTCAATTTCGGTTTTTGACATTGGTGAATAGTTTTTATGCATATCTATATTTCTGTCTCATCAGAACTTGGCTATCGTGAAAATTGTAGAAGATAATTCATGGATGAAGGGGGTATGTGCACAACAATATGAATTGTGGAAGAAGGGGGTATGTTCCGCTTTTTTCATATAAAGTACTAAACATAAACTTATGCTTTTTATTGCATATTATGCAACATCTTTTATGGCTTTGCATAATTTTTATGTCAGTTTTCTATAAAGATTTAAAAAAACCTCAAATGTTTAATCAAAACTTTAAAGTCGATTTTCTCGTTTCACTCAAAATGCGACATACCCCCTTCATCCATGCATGTCTTCATTTATTTGTAACTAATCATTTACTTGTACTGCATTAAATATACATACATAATTACGCCGGCATAAGGGAATTAGGCTGATTTTTTATTTGTACTTATGTAGGTATATGAATATATTATTTCATTGCAAAAGGTATTACATTTATAAATGCACCGCTAAATTGGCGATTTATGAAGAGAGCAACTTAGGTATAGTTAAATTAAGCAGGTTCATTTGTGAATATTAGAAGTAAGTCAGTCTATTTATGGACATTGATGCGCTTAAATGGTCGTGAAGACAATTTTTCGTAATAAAGAACTTTGTAATTAAATTAAAAAACATTGTTGTGGTTTCTTTGTGCATATCGTTGCATATTAAGAAATAAGATTAGCTATAGGTTCCTTTGCATATCGTTGCAATTGGAAATATTATTTCGATAGACAATTAGATTAACTCTCGGTTTCCTTTGCATATCGTTGCAATTGGAAAAAATATAATTTGTTAAAGGTGTGTGCATATAGTTGCAACAACAGGGTCGGTAAAAAAGCTTATCGTTCCTCAAGAAAAAACAGCGAGAGTCGAACTCACAACACTGTAGTGACTTGTATGCTAGAAGGTCTAACACCTTAGGCCACTACCCAGCTTGAAAGAAACCTTTATCAGTGTCCATTTATGCATATATTTATACTTCCATATAAAACATTTTATTTCAATGCAAACTTATATGAAAGAAATGCGAATTTTAGGACTTGGTGTGAAACCTATGAAATAATTTTCTATGCTTTCAATGAAGCACGAATATTTATTCATTTATAACATCTAAACTCATAGCATAGAAAATTCTTTCATAGGTTTCAAACCAAGTGCTAAAATTCGTATTTCTTTCATATAAGTTTGCATTGAAATAAAATGTTCTAATCTTGGCTTGCGTCATAAAGACGCTTAACCGCCTAAGCGATTTTGGCCGTTTCGTATCAAAGCGCGCCAGTCATTCCTTTTTAGCGATAACTGACGCCAATTGGAAACCCCAAGGGAGTTCAAGTCATCCTCCACCTGTTGTTTCCATCTCAGTTGAGGTCTCCCCCTTCCACTGTCCATGATTCCGAGCCGTACATCAGGACTGGTATGATGAGAGACTTATAGAACGCGATCTTTGTTTGTCGAGAGAGGACTTTACTTCTCAATTGCCTACTTAGTCCAAAGTAACACTTGTTGGCAAGGGATTCGATTTCTAGACTGATATTATTTTCGGTGTTAATGCTGGTTCCCAAATAGACGAAGTCTCTCACCGTTTCAAACTTGTAGCTATCAACGGTGACTTGGCTGCCAAGGCGCAGATTCTTTCTTTGATGACAGCAGATACTTCGTCTTGTCCTCGTTCACCGCAAGGCCCACTTTTTTCGCTGCCTTATCCAACCCAGAGAAAGCAGCGCTTACGGCGCGGCTGTTAAGGCCAATGATATCAATATCATCGGCATACGCCAGCAATTGCACGGTCTTGTAAAAGATTGTGCCATTGCGGTTTAGCTCTGCTGCTCGAATTATCTTCTCCTTCCCGATTCTGACGAAGCTGTTGGTATTGCTCAGCGTCATTTGGCAAAGCCGTATAATCTTTGCAGGGAAGTTAAATTCAGACATGGCGGCATACAATGCCGAAAGTTGCTTCACAACACCGTCGGTATTTACAACAATAGACTACCTACAATTCAAAAAAGCACACATAAAATAAAATATTTTCGGGATTGTATGAAAATGTGTTTTTTTGAGAAAAATTTACCCACGTGCTGCAGGAACCAGACAAGCCGACACATGTGTGTCGATGATACTTGCATTACATCTTATGGACTTTTCTTCCCGGCATTGTGAGAGTCGAACTCACAACACTGTAGTGACTTGTATGCTAGAAGGTCTAACACCTTAGGCCACTACCCAGCTTGAAGGAAACTCAGTGTCCATTTATGCATATATATATATGGCAATTGTCCTTCTCTGCATCAGCACCATACCAATTGGCTGACTAGTCAGCCTCTGCATCAGGAATATACCAGTTGATATACTTGTTATTATACACATCAGTATCATACCATTTAAGATACTAGTTCGTATATACGTGAAGATTGTACCAGTTGGCAGACTAGTTCATATATACATCAGAATAATACCAGTTGGCAGTCTAGTTCATATATACATCAGAATCATACTAGTTGAAAGACTAGTTCATATATGCATCAGAATCATACCAGTTGACAGACTAGTTCATATATGCATCAGAATCATAACAGTTGGCAGACTAGTTCATATATGCATCAGAATCATACCTGTTGACAGACTACTTCTTATTTGCATCAGAATCATACCAGTTGACAGACTAGTTCATATATGCATCAGAATCATACCAATTAACAGACTAGTTAAAAAAGTCATCGGAATCATACCAGTTGTCATACTAGTTCATATATGCGTCAGAATCATACCAGTTGATATAGTAGTTCATTTATACATCAGAATCATACCAGTTCACATACCAGTTCACTTATGCATCATAATCATATCAGTTGACATACTAGTTCAAATTTGCATCAGAAATATACCATTTGACATACTAGTTCATATATGCATCAGAATTTTACCAGTTGATATACTAGTTCATATATACATCAGAATCATACCAGTTGACATACTGCTCAGTCTATGCGGCAGGACATACTAATCATTATGCCCATTCAGATCGTACCACTTGTCATACTAGTCCACGAATTTGACATTCATTCCAGTTGGTATACTAGTCGGTCTATGCACCAGTATCATAGTCAGCCTCTACATCAGCAATATACCAGTTTATTCTTTAGAAAGCAGCGACTATTTGTATTTACCCAAACACGAAAAAGCATCTGTGAATTACAAGGTAAAAAAGAAGCAGTTACAAGAGAAAAAGAAAAGCAATTGTCCTCTTCTGCATCAGCACCATACCAATTGGTATACTAGTCAGCCTCTGCATCATCATTATACCAGTTTATATAGTAGTTCATACATAGCCAAAAATGAGCTAAAGGCTCTGAGTTCGATTCTCGGTAAAGTTGACACAAGTTTTTTTTTCTATATTTTTTAAATTATGTTGTTTATTGTATTTTAATTTAATTATTGAATTCAACTTGCAATGGCTCCTTTCAAATTCCGCGTTCGTCAAGTTTGATTATATATTGTATTCAACTTTGTAGGATCCACTTTCATTCAATGTTTTTTAAACGTAAAGCGAAGCGAAATTTTTGCAAATGCTCATAAACGAGGCGCGCATTTGTCAAAGTTTTATGTAATTGGGGCTTTGGAGTTGTATTTTTAGGTAAGGTAAATTAAGGTTACTCAAGGTTAAGTTTGTCGTCCACTGCGGAGTTCCGGTCCCACATATGTATATATAGATAAAAGTAAGTCTTATTTTTACATCAAAAAGAGTCAAAGTAAGACTGCTTTCATGCTGGGCCTTACACTCGAGTTAAAGGAGCATTGTTAGAGTCAATTTATATTGTTGTTGTCAATATACTCAAGTTTATGCCGCAACGTAAAAAAATGGCGGTTATATACCAACAGGTTGTCATAACCTCTAACGAGACTTTTGCCGAACTTCTCTTCCAACTTATAGTGTGCTTCTTTGATTTTTGTTGGGATTTTCCACATAGTAGTATCCCGGGACTGACACTCCTAAACCGACACCGTTACTCCTCCTCGAACCACTTAGATGACTTTATGAAGGCCATCAAGTCCTTTATGTCCAGTTCAGCGGTCTGGTTTAGGCTATCCAGGAAGGGAACTCCCAAAAAGCGCGTTCTCGCGCCGCTTAAGACCAGGCAGTTGCAGATGAGGTGCTTCACCGTTTCCTCTTCCTCATCATCTTTGCAGCTCCTACAGCATCGTCGGTAGGGCACACCTTCTGCGTGCCTGCCAATAAAGCAGTGCCCAGTTAGAACACCTATTAATATGGAGATTTCTCTCCTTCTTAGGCCAGGTTTGTTTGGATGTCCGGCACCTTGGGGATTGTACACACTCCGTCAAGCCAACGAAAGGTAGCAACAATCCCAAGGGTGCCGGACATCCAAACAAACCTGGCCAAAATGGGATTATAAAAGATCTAGAGGGATCATAAAAGATCTGAATACAGTTAATTCAACAAAAAAATACCGTTCAAACAACCAAAATTTGGTCAAATTCAGGATAACAGCACGAGATTGTAGATTTTACCAGTGCCTTTTTTCTGTGTATATAAGTACACAAGAAATATAGCAGTTGACATACTAGATCATATATACATCAGCATCATATTTGTATTTAGCCAAACATCTGTGAATTACAAGAGAAAAAAAGAAGCAAACCAAAAATTTAAAATAATGTTTGCATAGTACCATGTACTACAATAGATCGTACTAATGGTTGCGGTGTAATAAGGCCTTATAATAATAATGTAGTATGAAATGGAACTTTTCTAATTAGTATTTTTCTAAAATAGATTAGGCTTTTTCTGACTACACCTTTTCAGTTTATATTCAGAAAGTAACAATTTATATTTAGAAAATTACAATTCATATTCAGGATTTCCATTTGATATTCAGAAAAATACAATTGACATTCAGAAAATTACAATTGATATTCAGAAAAATTTCTGAATATAAACTGAAAAAGATGTAGTATAATTTCAACCCGAGATTCATACATACTTGCATACTAGTACGAACCAGGATTTTTGTGACTAGTATGATTTCGCCCAGCAAATTATAGTTGTATACTAGCATGTTTTCTGATAAGATTGGCATTTATTGGTTTAAGGGTAATCAGCAAAGAACTAGTATAAAAACATCCATAAAATGTATAGTAAACGAGCTAGGTGCCTGCTGAGTAGTTTGGAATTGATTAGTTTGAAGGTATTCAGAAATTAACTGGTATGAATACACTACAAAATGTTTAGGCGTAGAACTATAATGTTGCTGAGTAGTTGGCATTGACTTGTTTAAAGCTAATCAGAAATGAACTAGTATGAATACACCACAAAATGTATAGTCAGTGAACTATATTGTTTGCTGAGTAGTTGGACATTGACTGGTTTAAAGGTGATCAGAAATGAACTAGTATGAATACACCACAAAATGTATGGTCAATGAACTATATTATTTGCTGAGTAGTTCGGCATTGACTGGTTTAAAGGTGATCAGAAATGAACTAGTATGAATACACCACAAAATGTAAGGTCAATGAACTATATTATTTGCTGAGTAGTTCGACATTGACTGGTTTAAAGGTGTCCAGAAATTAACTAGGATGAATACACCACAAAATGTATAGTCAATGAACTATATTGTTTGCTGAGTAGTTTGGCCTTGACTGGTTTGAAGGTGATCAGAAGTGAACTAGTATGAATACACCACAAAATGTTTAGTCATTGAACTATATTGTTTGCTGAGTAGTTTGGCCTTGACTGGTTTAAAGGTGATCAGAAATGAACTAGTATGAATACACCACAAAATGTATAGTCAGTGAACTATATTGTTTGCTGAGTAGATCGACATTGACTGGTTTAAAGGTGATCAGAAGTGAACTAGTATGAATACACCACAAAATGTTTAGTCATTGAACTATATTGTTTGCTGAGTAGTTTGGCCTTGACTGGTTTAAAGGTGATCAGAAGTGAACTAGTATGAATACACCACAAAATGTATAGTCATTGAACTATATTGTTTGCTCAGTAGTTTGGCCTTGACTGGTTTGAGGCTAATCAGCAATGAACTAGTATAAATACACCACAAAATGTATAGTCAATGAACTAGAATTTTCGCTGAGTAGTTTGGCATTGACTGGTTTTAAAACTAATCAACAATGAACTGGTATGCATATGCCACAAAATGGTTAGTCAATGAACTAGTATGTTTGCTGAGTAGTTCGGAATTTGACTGCAGGGTATTTATACTTCCATATAGAACACAAGAACCACACAAGCCGACATATGTTTCGATGATACTGGACTTCATAGACTTTTCTTCCTGGCGTTGTGATAGTCGAACTCACAACACTGTAGTGACTTGTATGCTAGAAGTCTAACACCTTAGGCCACTACCCAGCTTGAAGGTAAGATCATCGAAACATATGTCGGCATCGCGTAAGTAAACTCAGTTTAATATATGTGATAATCACATAAAATGTTTTGGAAATTTCAAAGCCTCCACTTTAAGAAATTGTAAAGCTTTTTTAAAAACTTTTTTAAAAACTTATAAGAAAACTCACTTAATAAAAAAAAAAATTTCCCAAATAAAATGTATGGAAAAGGGCAATCAAAAAAATAGCAACCTCTAAGCGTTAAGTTACAGCGCTAATTTTTTGCAAGGCTAAAAGTGATGACCCAATGCAGGCTTGATTTGCTTGCCTTGCTTACTTAGGCTTAGCTTGCTTTGCTTTGAAAGCTTCTTTGGCCAAATAGAAGCTTCAAAATCTGTCAGAAATACAGGATAAGACAAACAAGACAAATAGTAAAGCGCTGCCAAATAGAGATTTGGGCTATTCGACGCTTTGAAGCGCTTCAAGCAAGCAAAGCAATGCTGCCACTGGGCCAACTTTCATACATTTCAGTAGAGTTCAAATTTTGACATTTCTCGAGGCAAAGCCAGCAAGGCAAGCGTGCATTGGGCCATCACCTTTAGACCCCATTTTTTGGAATCACCCTAATATATGCACATACATTCATATGTACTTTCAAATTTGCCACTTTTAGCTTGATATGGCCTCATTCAACGCGTCATTTCACAAGGTAGATAGCTCTGTACATATGTAAGAATGTGTATGTCCACATAAATAGGGCATAAATATAAACGAGTGCAATCATTATTATTGTCATCGACGCCATCCACGTCATCATTAGCAACAAAAGCCAACAGTTATGTGACAGTCGTCGCATTTGCAACACCAACAAAAACTTTCTTCAAACTTAGTCACAATCTGTATGACACTTTGAAAGTTAACAAAAACGGCAAAACTACACGTACAACTGATGTTGAATAGGTTAAAAGGTTATGTTATGCGGACTTGTTAAAATCAACAGAAGTGAGCGCATTGCCTGGCGTAACAACACATTCATACTTAGGAAGCCATTCACAGTTATATCGGCAACATACAAGAGGGAAGTGTTGAAAACTTCTACTAGTCATACGTCTGTTGTTGTGCTTATAGTTAGTTTGTTTTGCAAATGTAGGTTGCACGGCCGCATCTGTCTATGGCTTTTGTTGACACCTTCACTTCAAGAGCGTTGCAACTAAATGTATGTATGTACACACACACACATACAGTGCACTCGCGATAATATGACCTAATCAAAACCAGGCTAGTTCATATTTGCAACATTATTCATACTAGAGTTTGCGCAGTGGTTGCAATTCAACCACAAAACCTTATATTGTTTCTCTAACTTTTTGAGGTACAGTGTTCTTATTTGCTATTTCACAAATTTTCCTTACCTTTCCTTATTTTTTATATTTTCCGTTTCTATACATTCCTCTTCTTTTTGCCTTTTCCTTCCTCTTTTCCTGCTCTTTCCTTTCCTGTCCCTCCCTTATCTTTCTTTCTTTTCTTTCCCCTTCTTTTCCTTTACTTTTCTACCTTTTCATTTCTTATTATTATCTTTCTTTCCTTTCTTTTCTTTTTTGTCTCTTTTTTCTTTGCCTTTCTTTTCCTTTCTTTTACTTTTTTTATTTTCTTACTTTACCTTACATTCCTTATACCTTTTATTTTCTTTTTCTTGCCTTTCCTTCATATCCCTTTCCTTTCCTTACCTTTCTTTTCCTTACATTTTTCTTCTCCTTTTCAAAACTCATTTAGTTTTATTTCTTTTCCATTCATTTCCTTTAGAATTTTTTCCCTCTCCATTCCCTTCCTATCCTTTATATGCCTTTCCTTTTATCTTTATTTCTTTTCCATAACTTCTTCTTCCCTACCTTTTTTCTTTTCCTTTTCTTCTCTTTCCTTTCTTTATCTTTCTCTATTTTCCTTTATTTTTCACTCCTTTACTTTCATTACCTTTTCTTTCTTTCCATTTATTTTTTTCTTTTGTATTCCTTTCCTTTCCCTACCTTTATTTGCCTTTGATTTTTCTCTCTTTTCCTTTCCTTACCTTACCTTTCCTGTTATCGATTTCCTTCCTTTCCCATTCTTTTCTTTATTTTATACTGTTTATTTTTTCATTTTGCTTTATTTTTATTTATTTTATATTATTTCCTTTCCTTTCATTTCCTTCAAATTTCTTTCCTTACTTTCAATCATTTTTCTATTTTTTTTATTTTACCTTATTTTATCAATTATCCATTTCATTTTATTTCACAGTCTATCCACGATGTAGCTTATTTGTACTTTTTTGGTAACATCAAGTCTAGGCAAGCATTTGCTTCTCTGATTACATACTCACAGATTTTGTTTTTGTAAACACTGTTTGTACCTACGCTTAATAAAGTTGACGGGCTGGCTCGTGTTTATTATTGCCGCCAACAAAACAACTCTTGCTCTCATACTCGGGCTCTCCCCAACAGCTATGAACGCAAAGACAACAATGCAAGTGGCCATACCTACATACACAGTTATGTGTATTACACTTATAACAGCGGCTCTATAACGGAATGCGTGTTTAGCATTTGTAGTGATGTGACTTTCATTTATATTATAATTAATTTTTTTTTAATTTTTGGTTTATTGTCGCACACCCTGCTCAGGGAGACCTATCGATACATATCAAATTTTATATACCTTAGAATTGTGGTTATTGCAAAAAAGGTAGAAAACTTTTGAACATTGCGCATTTATATATAGACTAGAGTTTGCCCAGTGGTTGAAATTCCACCACAAAACCTTATTTTATTTTCCTACCTTTTTGCTTTTTCTTAAATTTTCCTTGCTTTTCCATATTTTTTATATTTTTGGTCTCTCTACATTCCTATTCATTTTGCCTTTTCCTCCCTCTTTACACCATTCAGTAATATAGTTTAAATGTTGATAATTATTTATTCTTCTTAGGTCGTCTTTTTCCTTTCCTTTCCTCTCCTTTCATCTCAATTTATATCTTTTGCTTTTATTTAATTCCCTTCCCTTTTCTTTCCTTTTCTTCCCTCTCCGTTCTTTTCCTTTCCTTTCCTTTTCTCTTCTATCATTTCATTTGATTTCCCATCTTTCTTTCTTTCTTTCTTTTCTGTTCTTTTCTTTTATTTTCCTAACGCAGGGAGGTATACTTCACGTACTTACGTTCATTTCCTGGTACTCCGGTATCACCGTCGAGGGTCGGGTCGCTAGGATGTTGTTCTGGTTGACTGGTGATAAGACCCAAACTGCGTGCGCCCAAAAGCACTTGTTAAAATGCACCCCAATCTTGTTTTGGTAAGGCGATGAATACGTTCAGCGTATTTCACCAACTATGTTCGCAAATTCCCAAAGGAAACACTTTATTTGGAATTCTGCACATATAAATGATCACGATTTATTTGAAAAAAGGAAACTTTGAATATATAACCAATTTGTTTGAAAAAAGGGAAACTTTTTTGTTTGCTGGTAGCACCAAGTATATAAAAGTACAAAAAATGGAATAATAATAAATCAGTCGGTTTGACAGGTAGCGATCCTGCCAGATCGCTACCTTTTGAATGCGGCGAATTCGACTTGGGGGATTTATGCGGGTGGTGTTACCACACGTCCAAACCAAAAATAATTATCAAAGATTATTTTATAAGTCATGACTGATGAACTAAATTACAAAATAATGAATAATTACTAGATACAAAGCGTAATATGAATATTTACAAGATGGAATAATAAATATATACATTGAATGGAATGGAATGGATTTGGACGTGTGGTACCGCGTAAACATCCTGCCCCGCCTAGGCGCACTAAGCGCCTAAGGTATGCTGCAATTCAGTTAAGGCCCGAACTGCTTCCTGGATCAGTATCCGTCCTACTTCGTTTTGGTATGCGGCTGTGCGTAAGCCCGTTGCGGTGCATCGGATGCTGCGGTCGCCGATGCTGCGTGGTTGGGTTATTTGGCGTTCCCTTGGAATGCGACTATTAGGTTGCGATTGCGGACGGCGACGAGGAACTGTTGCTCGACGGTGTGACTGTTGGCGGCGTGGTTGCTGACGAGCCTCCTGTTCTGCGGTGAAGCAGAGTATGGTGGTGTTGCCCGCAGACCCGACAGCTCTCCGATGAGGTGCACTCGTTGGTGCGGTGAGACAGCGCCAAACAGTTGGTACAGTACTGATGTGCTCTATCAATTAACGCGCGTTCTTGCGGCTGCATAGCCGCGAAGACAGGGCACATCAGAAGCGCGTGATGCCGCATGCACAATCGACACTTCCGGTAATCTGGTACTGCTTCATTGCGTCGCGGGCGGGCCACGGGCATGACCACTTGCGATGACAACAGCCGACGGGGTGCTGGAATCGGAGGGCGTTGATGATCCATCTGTGGGGAGAAACAAACACATGTATAGGGATTCATCTGAATGAGTTCGTTTGCGTGAGGCAGGAATATGTTGGAGAGAGAATGTGTAGAGAGAGTAGTATTATGAGTCGTCCTGGATGTGTGCTTTCAATGCGACCTAGTCGCCATTCTGTTGGGGGTAAATTATCCTCTTTGATTATGACGAGGTCGCCCAATTTAGGAGGGTTTTCCAGCGGTAACGCTTCTGGAGATCGGTGAGATAGTCAGTTTTCCAGCGTTTGCTGAACTGGTGATGCAAGACTCTTCGAAAGGTTTGAAAACTTTTGACAACGGATTCCCATAATCCGCCCATGTGGGATGCACCGGGGGGTATAAATTTCCAGTTAATGCCTTGCGGGCATACTTTTGGACAACATCTGATGAGACCTCCTGCAGGAAAGAGATGAATTCCTTCTCGGTAGCACGTTTGGCTCCAATGAAAGTTTTGCCATTGTCGCTCATCATCTGGTTCGGATATCCGCGGCGTCCTACGAAGCGGGCAAAGGCGGCGAGAAATGCTTTGCTGGTGAGGTCCGAGCACAGTTCCAAGTGAACCGACTTTGTGGTGAAACACACGAAGACAGCTACGTAGCCTTTGATGAGCGTTGAAGATAGTAGCATCGAGGCCTTTATCTGAAAAGGTCCAGCGAAGTCGACACCTGTCGTGGTAACGGGAGGAGCAAACGTGCATCGTTCGGGGGGTAAGGCTGACATGATTTGCGAGTGCGTTTTTTGCCTATGAGTGACCTTGCACTGGAATATGCACTTTTTATAAGGGGTTTGAGACGGGCAATATAGAACTCTTGCCTTATAATTTGTTGCACGACGCGAGCTTCTGCATGCAAAAATAGCTCATGGATATATCGAATGTATAGCGTAGCGGAGTGTGGTTGCTAAGTGACCTTGCTCAATCCCGACTCTTGCGTCCTCGTTCGTGCACTCTGGGCAACGGGAGCTACCTAGGCTCGCGGCAGAAAGAGAGGGAGCCCCGGTGGGGCCACTCTGACATACTTGGTTTAAGGGCTCACCGAGGTTTTTGCGTAGCGTCTGTTCACCATGAGGTGCGGCTGCAAGCGGGCGTCTGTCTTGAAGCAAGCGGCTCGCTATATAAATGTGTAAATATTTTCCAAAAACCCCGAAACGGGTTGTGCGCTGGGTTTGGGACCCGCCACGTAAAAAACTTAATTCCAATGAAAACAAAATCAAAGCCTCGGATGAGAACCCCCTTTAATGTTGACGACCCGGCAAAACGAATAAGGCATAATGATTTGGATATTAGGGCATGTACCGGGAATGTCCGGACCCTTTCAAGGGACGGTGCCGCTGCCCGACTGGTTGATGTCCTCGTAGGCGCAAAGGCCGACATCACCGCCCTGCAGGAAATGCGATGGACGGGGCAAGGAAAGACGACTATCGGTCCTTGTGACGTATACTACAGTGGCCAGACACGCGGCAAAGCGCGTGGTGTAGGATTCGTGGTGGGAAAGAGACTTCGCCGCCAAGTATTAGCGTTCACTCCTGTGGACGAGCGTCTCGCTGCGATCCGCATCAAGGCGAGGTTTTTCAACATAACATTTATCTGCGCCTATGCTCCGACTGAGTAGACGGACGACGCAGAGAAGGACTCCTTCTACGATAAACTTGAACAGACTTATGATCGCTGCCCCCAGCATGATATCAAAATCGTGCTCGGCGACTTTAATGCCAAGGTGGGCAAGGAAGGAGTCTTTGGTCCTACAGTTGGAAAATTCAGTCTCCACGATATAACATCCCCCAACGGCACTAGGTTGATTGACTTCGCCGCTTCCCGCAATATGGTCATAAGTAGTACCAGGTTCCAGCATAAGCGAATACACCAAGCCACATGGCTGTCCCCTGATCAAAGAACTAGAAACCAGATTGATCATGTCTTGATTGACGGCAGACATAGCTCCACCGTTCTGGACGTGCGTACACTGCGTGGTCCCAATATTGACTCTGACCATTATCTTGTCGCAGCCAAGATACGCACACGCCTCTGTGCAACGAAGAAAGTGCGCACAGTAACGGAAGGAAAGTTTGACGTCGAGAAGTTACGCGTGACACTGACAGCTGATAATTTCTCCAGTCGACTCTCACACCTGCTAGCAGAGGGCAATCCCCGACCTAACGATGTAACCGAGCAATGGAAGCATATCTCTCACTCATTGCGTACCGCCGCTGAGGCCACTATAGGGTTCCAGCGAGCCCGCAAGAACAACTGGTACGATGAGGAATGCAAAACTGCCTCGAAAAAAAAGGACGCTGCCTACAAGGAGACGTTGCGAACGGGCGCAACCCGCAGTGTATGGCTACAATATCGTGAGGCAAAGAAGGAAGAGAGACGCCTTTTCAGAAAAAAGAAAAGTGAGGCCGAAAGGCGTGAGTGTGAGGAGCTTGAGATGCTGGCTGACAGGAATGATGCCCGAAAATTCTATGAAAAGATCCGGCGGATGACGGAAGGTTTTAAGACCGGGGCAAGCTCCTGTAAGGACAATAATGGCGACCTGGTAACCGACGTACAAAGTGTACTTAAATTATGGAGGGAGCACTTCTACTCACTGCTAAATTGCGAGGGAGACGTCGAACCCGATACCCCAATCCCTGACGATGGAAAAGTCGTCCCACCACCTGACTATGATGAAATGAGGATAGCGATATCCCGGCTCAAAAACAACAAAGCGCCTGGAAAAGACGGACTACCCGCCGAGCTGTTCAAACACGGAGGCGAAGAGCTGGTAAAAAGCATGCATCAGCTCTTATGCAGAATATGGTCAGACGAATGCATGCCTCCGGATTGGAATTTAAGTGTGCTTTGCCCAATCCACAAGAAAGGCGATCCCGCTAACCGCACCAACTACCGCGGAATTAGTCTTCTTAATATTGCATATAAGGTTCTTTCTAGCGTGTTGTGTGAAAGACTGAAGCCCATCGTAGACAAACTGATTGGACCTTATCAGTGTGGCTTTAGACCTGGTAAGTCTACCATCGACCAGATTTTCACGATACGCCAAATCCTGGAGAAGACCCATGATAAAAGAATCGACACACACCATCTCTTTGTCGATTTCAAAGCCGCTTTTGACAGCGCAAAAAGGAGTTGCCTGTATGCCGCCATGTCTGAATTTGACTTCTCTGCAAAGCTTATACGGCTTTGCCAAATGACGTTGAGCAATACCAACAGCTCCGTCAGAATCGGGAAGGACCTCTCTGAGCCATTTGAAACCAAACGAGGCTTCAGACAGGGCGACTCCCTTTCGTGCGATTTCTTCAATCTGATGCTGGAGAAGATAATTCGAGCAGCAGAGCTAAACCGCAATGGTACAATCTTTTACAAGAGCGTGCAATTGCTGGCGTATGCCGATGATATTGATATCATTGGCCTTAACAACCGCGCCGTAAGCGCTGCCTTCTCTGGACTGGATAAGGAAGCGAAAAAAGTGGGTCTTGCCGTGAACGAGGACAAGACGAAGTATTTGCTGTGATCAAAGAAAGAATCGGCGCACCTGCGCCTTGGCAGCCATGTCACTGTTGATAGTTACAAATTTGAAACTGTGAGGGACTTCGTCTATTTGGGAGCCAGTATTAACACCGAAAATAATATCAGTCTAGATATCCAGCGGAGAATCACTCTTGCCAACAAGTGCTACTTTGGACTGAGTAGGCAATTGAGAAGTAAAGTCCTCTCTCGAAGAACAAAGATCACGCTCTATAAGTCTCTCATCATACCTGTCCTGATGTATGGCTCAGATTCATGGACAATGTCAAGAGAAGATGAGATGGCCCTTGGAATATTTGAGAGAAAAGTTCTCCGGAAGATTTATGGCCCTTCCCGTGATGCCGACGGCGAGTATCGAAGGAAATTTAACGATGAGCTGTACGAGCTCTACGCAGATCTGACCATAGTCCAGCGAATTAAAGCCCAAAGACTCCGCTGGCTGGGCCATGTTATGCGAATGGACAAAGAAGCTCCAGCACAGAAGGTTTTCCTATCGTCGCCTGAATTCGGCAGCAGAGGAAGGGGGAGGCATCGACTGAGATGGAAACAACAGGAGGAGGATGACTTGAACTCCCTTGGGGTTTCCAATTGGCGTCAGTTATCGCTAAAAAGGAATGACTGGCGTGCTTTGATATGCAACGGCCAAAACCGCTTAGGCGGTTAAGCGCCAATAAATGATGATGATGATGATGATAGCGTAGCGGTACAAGATTTTTCGGGAATGATGAGGGGATGACGCTCGTTGTAGGTGAGTGCTGCATGTTCTAATCGACCGTTGACCCGAATGATTCCGCTTTTATCCAATGGGATTCGCATTTTTGAGGCATGTTCTTTCGGGAGCATAGTTACGGGTTTGGGTTTTGCTCTTTTGAGTTCGGCGTGGGACAGCGATGGTTCGACGGGGTCATGGATCCCTCTGGCTGAATCCTTGGACCGGCGTATAAACCGAAGAACGTACGCTATCACTCTTAAGGCGCGGGGGTAGAGTTGTTAGTTAGCGAGCTCGACGGGAGTACAGCCTCTGGTTCCCATATCTGCCGGGTTATCCTTACTGCGCACGTGCCGCCAGGGAACATTGCCCACGAGATCTATGATCTGCGCTGTTCGGTTGGAGACATATGTTTTCCAGGAGTGGCGGGGCTTTTCGAGCCAGGCCAACACAATTTCCGAGTCAGACCACATGGTTAATTTCTTTGGACCGAGATTAAGATGGGATTGAACTACTGCGACTAATTTGGCCAGTAAGAGAGCTCCGCAGAGTTCCAGGCGTGGCAGACTAATTGTTTTGAGAGGAGCCACTTAGCCTTTGGAGACTAGGAGGTGGGAGAAAACTTGAGTGCCGACAGTAGTTCTTAAATAGAGATTCGCGCAATAAGCCTTTTCAGAGGCGTCGCAGAATCCATGGAGCTCGATATGTTGATCGGGGGCGAAATTAATCCATCGGGGTATTTGAATGGCTGAGATTGTTTCGAGATTTTTCGCGAATTGCGTCCATTTGACCAGGCGTATAGGCTTGACCTGTTCATCCTAGGCGGTTCCGTCTAGCCATAGTTCCTGCATGAGTATTTTCGCTTGTATCATAATGTGCGTTAGCCACCCTGCCGGGTCGAAAAGTTTCGCAATGGAGGAGAGTATTTGTCTCTTGGTAGAGGCTGAGTCGGCGGGATCTGAGTCGACCCTATAGGAGAATGTGTCTGAGAGCGCATTCCATTGAATTCCAAGTGTTTTAGAGGTACTACTTTTTTCGAATTCTAGAAAGTCTGTTTCAAGTAAGTCCGCTTTAGGAATATTTTGGATAATTTCCGGGTGGTTTGCGGTGATCTTTTTTAATGGGAAGCCGGCAGAGTTCAGAGATTCTATAACTTCATATAGGGCCTGCTCGGCTGATTGAAGATCATGGCTACCCGATAATATGTCATGGGCTGCATTTGGGTGGGATTGGGTTCAGTGGCGTGCCTTCCATATAAGCCGAAAAGCCCGGCTTGCCTAGCTAATCCCCTATGAGCTACAATATGTTCATTTAAGTTCTTAAAAGGATATCCGGTTTTTATTTCCCTGCCGGCCATCTACTACTGCTGCTACTAATAGCTGTTAATAGCATAGAAACATACCTACAGCTTTTCCTGCCACCTGTCGGCTGATAGCTCATTTACATAAAATTATTTCAGTGCGTGATGGCCATCTCTTACTTACTTACTTAAAACACCCTTAAACCGCCTAGGCAATGATAGCCATCTCGCTTTTACTTATTGGCTTTTAGCTTTCAAAACCAGTACGAATCTGTGTGCTGAAACAATTTTTTTTTTTTTTAATTTGGAAGTAATTTTATATGAAACTTTGAAGCCAGCTTCTGGCTGCTGTTACCATAAGCGAAAACGAATATCAAATTTGTTTATATATGTATCTACAATTTTAACGTGCAAAGCGCTCTACTCAAAAATTATTGGCGCATATTTAAAAGTAGAAAAAACGAATTCAATAGTGGTAGGTGCTGTAATTTTTTTTATTTGTTAGGCACTATAAAATATAAAAACGGCTTTTAAGGTGCGAATACAACTTTTCCCATGGATTGGAAAAGCTTAAAAAAATCTGCAAACAATAACTTGCCTATTAGCGGAACCTAAAAGTTTAAGTTTTTCCCCGTCTGCAAAAGTCGATAAATATCCTGAACTCTTCTTTGTCTGAAATGTTCTCTGGCAGCAGTATGTGCTTTCGTTGGGGTTATAAAGACTGGGGCTTGCCTTGATTGATACACGTAGGCACGCCACTGCTTGACTGTCAAGTTAGCATTACTAGGCATTATTTTAAAAAAATCAAAACGGTATTAGCACTACTTAATTACGGTTATTAAATGGGAATTATATGCGCAATTGATTGTAATTTTAGAGACGAACTAAATTGTTTTCGAGGGTTGTAGTGCTAACTTGACTGCAGTGGCGTGCCTTCCATATAAGCCGAAAAGCCCGGCTTGCCTAGCTAATCCCCTATGAGCTACAATATGTTCATTTAAGTTCTTAAAAGGATATCCGGTTTTTATTTCCCTGCCGGCCATCTACTACTGCTGCTACTAATAGCTGTTAATAGCATAGAAACATACCTACAGCTTTTCCTGCCACCTGTCGGCTGATAGCTCATTTACATAAAATTATTTCAGTGCGTGATGGCCATCTCTTACTTACTTACTTAAAACAGCCTTAAACCGCCTAGGCAATGATAGCCATCTCGCTTTTACTTATTGGCTTTTACCGGGCTTTCAAAACCAGTACGAATCTGTGTGCTGAAACAATTTTTTTTTTTTTTTTTTTAATTTGGAAGTAATTTTATATGAAACTTTGAAGCCAGCTTCTGGCTGCTGTTACCATAAGCGAAAACGAATATCAAATTTGTTTATATATGTATCTACAATTTTAACGTGCAAAGCGCTCTACTCAAAAATTATTGGCGCATATTTTAAAGTAGAAAAAACGAATTCAATAGTGGTAGGTGCTGTAATTTTTTTTATTTGTTAGGCACTATAAAATATAAAAACGGCTTTTAAGGTGCGAATACAAGTTTTCCCATGGATTGGAAAAGCTTAAAAAAATCTGCAAACAATAACTTGCCTATTAGCGGAACCTAAAAGTTTAAGTTTTTCCCCGTCTGCAAAAGTCGATAAATATCCTGAACTCTTCTTTGTCTGAAATGTTCTCTGGCAGCAGTATGTGCTTTCGTTGGGGTTATAAAGACTGGGGCTTGCCTTGATTGATACACGTAGGCACGCCACTGATTGGGTTACGTCTTTTGCGAGCTCGTGCAGAGTATGGATAGCCAAGAATGGCGCACAATTGACCCCGAAAGTAACCGTTTTTAATATAAAGTCCTTGAGTGGGCCGTTTTCGGGAGTTCGAAATATAATTCTTTGAAAGTCTCGGTCATCGGGGTGTAGGACAATTTGGCGGTATATTTTTTCCACATCGCCATTAAACACGTATTTATACGTTCGCCATTTCAGAAGCATGAGTCTGAGATCGGGCTGGAGGGTTGGTCCGGTGCATAGAACGTCATTTAGGGAGCGACCGGAACCGGATTTCTTAGAGGCGTTAAATACTACTCGGACTTTTGTCGTTTTCTTCTCGGGTTTTACGACCGCATGGTGGGGGAGATAGAAGGAGTAGGAGGGACAGGTATTCTTGGAGAACCTGCTCGTATTGGAGTTTGAGATCGCCCTTTTGTCGGAAGGTGCGTTCCATGCCGACGTATTGTCGTAGGGCTGTCGGGAGTGCCCTAAGTCGATGTCGTTCTGGAAGGATGGTTTGAATGGGAGACGAACCGTTCGCGTGGTTGTGTTTTTGTAAAACTCTTCGCACATTTGATCTTCGGGGGTTTCCAATCGAGCTCTGGGTACCTCTTCGAATTCCCAAAACTGCTTGAGTTGTTCATCCAGCTGGGTATTGGAGATTTCCCACGCTTGGGTTGAATAAGCTTTTACTTTTTCGTGGGTTTGCCCACTTAAAATCCAGCCAAATATAGTGTTTTGGGCGAGCAGTGTGTTCGAGATTTTCTCAACGCCATTTAAAAATTTACTACTGGGGTATTTCAACTTTTGCTGAACGAGGCAAGTTTACTGCTGGGTTGTCGCAAATAATATAAACGTATTTATATATATGTCCAAATTATACCGCAAGGGACACAGGTTTATAAAAGGGCAATGTTTTAGCTTTGTGAGAAAATATATATGTAAATATGTATGTAATTTATGGGATTTGCCTTTAACTTTCGTGACACTTTTGGCGGGAAAAATTATACTTTTGGCGGGAATGAATATATTAAAACAGGGGTTTTCAATAACTTTTATGCGATTTTTAAGGGATTCGCTCTATGTTTATTGAGGGGTTTTCAGAATTTAAATACCCTGATTTTGAGGGAAAAGGTTTTTCTGTGGGATTTTAATAGTTTAATGGTTAGGAGCTAGTTCTTCGAAGGCGAAGAAGGACCAATGGCTAACGCAGGTTGGTATACTTCACGTACTTACGTTTGTTTCCTGGTACTCCGGTATCACCGTCGAGGGTCGGGTCGCTAGGATGTTGTTCTGGTTGACTGGTGATAAGACCCAAACTGCGTGCGCCCAAAAGCACTTGTTAAAATGCACCCCAATCTTGTTTTGGTAAGGCGATGAATACGTTCAGCGTATTTCACCAACTATGTTCGCAAATTCCCAAAGGAAACACTTTAGTTGGAATTCTGCACATATAAATGATCACGATTTATTTGAAAAAAGGAAACTTTGAATATATAACCAATTTGTTTGAAAAAAGGGAAACTTTTTTGTTTGCTGGTAGCACCAAGTATATAAAAGTACAAAAAATGGAATAATAATAAATCAGCCGGTTTGACAGGTAGCGATCCTGCCAGATCGCTACCTTTTGAATGCGGCGAATTCGACTTGGGGGATTTATGCGGGTGGTGTTACCAC
Organism: Campiglossa producta; assembly: GCA_964058755.1. NCBI lineage: Eukaryota > Metazoa > Arthropoda > Insecta > Diptera > Tephritidae > Campiglossa > Campiglossa producta. Next base: position 60,875,762 of record CAXKVI010000003.1, on the reverse strand, counting down.
ACGTCCAAACCAAAAATAATCATCAAAGATTATTTTATAAGTCATGACTGATGAACTAAATTACAAAATAATGAATAATTACTAGATACAAAGCGTAATATGAATATTTACAAGATGGAATAATAAATATATACATTGAATGGAATGGAATGGATTTGCACGTGTGGTACCGCGTAAACACTTTTCGTTTCTTTTATTTTCTTACATAACCTTTTTCTTTTTCTTTCATTTTCTTTCGTTTTCTTTGCTTTAGTTTCGTTTGGTTCCCCTTAGTGTCCTTTCATTTTATTCATTTTTTTTCATTTCATTTCTTTTCTTTTATTTTTTTTTCTTACCTTTATTTTCTTTCACTTTTTTCCTTAGATTTCTTTTCCTGTCATTTCGTTTCCTTACCTTTCCTTCCGTTACCTTTCCTCTTCTTACCTTTCCTTTCCAACCGTTTCCTTACTTTCTTTTTTTCCTTTCGGTAACTCCTTTAATTTTCTTTCTTTTCCATTCATTTCCTTTACCTATTTTTTTAGCTTTTCATTACCTTTCTTTCCGTTATTTTTCTTTCTTTTTATTTTCACTTATTTTCCAAACCTTGCTCCTCGCTACCTTTTCTTTCCTCTCTTTGTGTTTCTCTATTTGCTTCTCTTTTTCACTCCTTTACCTGCAATACATTTCCTTTCTTCCCTTCCTTTTTTCTTTTCCATTCCTTTCCTTTCCCTACCTTTATTTGCCTTTGATTTTTCTCTCATATTTTCCGTTCCTTGCCTTAACTTCCCTTTATTTTCCTTTCCCATTCTTTCCATTATTTTATACTTTTATTTATTTCATTTTGTTTTATTTTTATTTATTTTATATTATTTCCTATCCTTTTATTTTCAACAAATTTCTTTTTTTATTTTCAATCACTTTTCTATTTCTTATTTTACTTTTTTTTTTAATTTTATCAATTTTCCATTTTATTTTATTTCACTAAGTCTAGCCACGAAGGGCTTTGTGCATCACCTAGCTTATTTGTGCTTTTTTTTCAAAACGACATGTCTGAGCAAGCTTTTGCTTCTCTGAATACCCACGCACAGATTTTGTTTTTGTAAACACTGTTTGTACCTACGCTCAATAAAGTTGACGGGCTGGCTCATGTTTATTATTGCTGCCAACAAAACAACTCAAACTCGGACTCTCCCCAACTGCAATGAATGCAAGCACAACAATGCAAGTGTACCTACATTAGGGTGATTCAAATAAAAAAATTTGGTTCTTTTTTCGGTCTTATCCCCTGAAACTATAGGCTTTGATGAGAAAATAAGCCTTGCAAAAAATTAGCGCTCTAACTTAACCCTTAGGGGTGGCTATTTTTTTTCGCCCTTTCCCATACATATTGTATGGGGAAATATGGCATTTTTTTTAAAGTGAATTTTCTTTTAATTTTTGAAACTTTTTTGAAAATAGTTTTGCATACTCTTAAAGTTGAAGCTTCCAAAATGGTATGCCATGGACGATTATTTTAACTAATATAATAACTACAGCCATTTAAATTTTACTAGATTTTATACGTGTTACTGTGTATGTGTGTGCAATACTACAAAACTCAGTCATTTTCAAATGGCTGTAATTATCTCAATAGTTAAGATAATCGCACGTGGCATACCATTTTGGAAGCTTCAACTTTAAGAGTATGTGAAAATATTTTAAAAAAAGTTTCAAAAATTAAAAGAAAATTCACTTAAAAAAAATGCCATTTTTCCCCATACAAAATGTACGGGAAAGGGCGAAAAAAATAGCCACCCCTAAGGGTTAAGTTAGAGCGCTAATTTTTTGCAAGGCTTATTTCCTCATCAATACCTAACGTTTTGGGGGGTAAGACCAAGTCGACATTTTTGTTGAATCACCCTAACCTACATACACACATAACCATTGTGTATCAATACCAAGTGTAAACTCTTCTGCATAGACGTCAAAATTCCAAAATGACCAATCACCTGTTTGAGATTGTGGTTAATAACAAGTGTGATATCATAGACATAGTCGTGAAAACTTCAAAGTGAGTTTAGTCACCTGTTTTTAATTTCCTTTTTTGTCTCACTTCTTTCCATCTTCCCATCTCTTTCTACCATTAGGTAAAAGATAGGAGACCGCCATGTTGATGTGTGCAGGATGTTAAACAACGCCATTTGCTTTTCTGTTATTCGGTGCTGGCGACATTTTAATATGTGCAGGATGTAAACAAACCGACATTTTAATGTGTGTTGTCAAAAGAAGAGTTCACACTTGGTATTGATACACAATGCACATAACAGCGGCTCTATAAAGTGAATGCGTGTTTAGCACTTGTAGTGGTGTGACTTTCAAATCATATTATAGTTAATTTTTTTTAATTTTTGGTTTGTTGTCGCAGGTACCACGAAATAAATCCCAAATGAAATAAGTCCTATGAAATAAGTCCCAATGAAATAAATCCCACCAAAAAATGAAATAAGTCCCACCTTTTAGAAATGAAACAACTCCCAAAGAAGGTAATGAAATAAGTCCCTATATTTGGTAGTTATTTCATAATGAGGCCCCAGTTTCCAAAAAAATGAAGTAACTCCCAAATGAAATAAGTCCCAAGAAAAATGAAATAACTCCCAATTAAAAGTTGGGTGGAAGGAGGCGAGTGGGGGGAGGGGAGGGTCGCGGCGTTACGCGCGGCCGCATTCCGGCGTGCGGCTCGCGCCGCGCCCCCTTTCCCCTTCCAACTTTTTTTTCCATCCTGCGGGTTATATCTTACCTTTTCATAATCTCTACATATAATATGTATGTATGTATGTTTGTGGACGTATCACTCGAAAACCGCTGATTGGAATTCAATGAAACTTTAAATTTAAATTTAAGATATCGATTATTCCGATAACTCAACCGATTTCAAAGTTATCTAAAGATATCTAAGTTATCGGCTAATATTTGAACCAAAAGGACCTTTTGGCGATAAAAATCAACTGTTTAAAACACCCCAGCGGTACAAATGAAAATGTGTCATCGATCAAAATCTTTTTATTATTGTTGTCCAAAGTTATTGAAAATATGTTCGTTTTGGAACATATTGACACAAGAAAATCAGTTGCTGTCTTCGGAGATGCCGCAAAAACGTTCGATGTAATAAGACTGTTGGTTGTTTTGCTAAAATCTTACCTTATAACAGTTATAGAAACAGTTACAAAAACGTGAAAGCTTGTTAAATTTCAATTTTAAGAGAAATGAAATAAGTCCCAATGAAAATGAAATAAATCCCAATGGTAAAAAATAATAAATTGTAGTTTTAAGAGAAATGAAATAAGTCCCAACAAATTAACTCCCAATGCTGGAAAATGAAATAACTCCCAACGAAATCTCGTTGAGGAGAGGGAGTTCTTTCATTTGGGAGTTATTTCATTATGAAATAATTCCCAACAAAATTTTATGAAATAAGTCCCTTATTCTTATTTCATATTTTTTTTGGGACTTATTTCATTTGGGATTTATTTCGTGGTACCGTTGTCGCAGACCCTGCTTGGCGAAACCTATCAAATTGTATATACCTAAGAATTGTGGTTATTGCAAAAAAGGGAGAAAACTTTTAAGCATAGCGCATTTATATGTAATAGATAGATAGATAGATTTACGAAAGGCTATAAAATGGGAGAAAAAATCCATATAACTAGTTTACGACGTCCAATTCTCCTTAAAAACAACAAAAGAGACGTATTTTGTTCATTTCTTTCATGACACAAAGAAAAAACATAAAATACAAAAAAGAAGAATTAAATTAAAACAATGAAGCGAAAGAGGGTTCTTACTTTAGGGTGTTCATATTTTGGGATGTTCTTATTATCGCGAGTGCACTGTACATTGTAACAACAACAACATTAACCGCAAGTGCAAAGACAGTACTTAGCACCTTAAGTATTTCTGTTGTTACTGTCGATTTCGATAGCCAAGCCCACCAAGCTGCCACGTACTGCAAGAGAAGTGACCGACATTCATCAGAGTTCGTGGCAGTTCTGAATGCAATGTAAAGAATAGCAACATGCACAAGATACATATGTGCAACATAGTATACGAATGAGTAACATATTCATTCATTAAGATATTTTGCCTACATTTACACAGTGTTGAGCGATATAAATGCAGCAAGTTTTATTTTTGTGATTACACTGTAAAACAGCCAAAACAATCCCGAATCCGAAGCTTAAGTCAGATTTTTCAAATCACCCTAGGTTTTCTCACCAGAGGGTAGTTTGTTCAGAGATCGGTTGTAATAAAAAATTTTTTTTTTAATTAAAATTTTTTTTTTTTTAATAACTTACTATACCCCAATTTTTGTCACTATGTATATAAAAACCAAAATTAAATTATGGCTCCTTGACGTTAAATTATTAATTTTTTTTTACAACTACCGATCTCTTTACATACCACCCTCTGGAGAGAACCCTTGGGGGACCCGAAAAATCTGACTGCAGCACACCCAAAAGCTTTAGAAACCTTTCAGAAACCCTGCGGAATTTCCAAAAACTTTAACTTTGTTGTACAGTGTTATTTATCATTTGTTGGTTCGGTAACAAACAAGGATCAGTTAAATTCGTTGAAGAACGAACCTAAACTTTTAAGTTTTTTTTTTTCTTTATATAACCAGAGCTATACCTTCCAGTATGAGGCCTATTCGAGGTCGTGATTTTAAAGTATTTCATATAATTTTAGTTTATTAACGAATTCTTATAAAAAAGCGAAACTTACAGGATATGTTAAAATCATGTATATTCTTTAAGTAGACAAAAATAAAATAAAAATATTTTTTTTTTTATATAAAATTGGATCTTACCAATGAAATTATGTCGCATCGAGGCAACAATATAAGCAGAGTGACTGAGTTTAACAAAGACGTCTAGTGGTTGGCCAAGCCTACCGTCGTGCTCTCACTAGCGCTGCAAAAATGTCATTGCTGGCGAGGCATAACAAACGACATCCATTAATTGATCAGTGCGATTATAGCGCGCTCCCAAGCGCAGCAGAAATCACATTGTTCGAGAGACCAAACGACCAGCGTTGTAATCGATGCGAATTTGGTTCTATGAATTTCTCAATACTGTTCCACTAAGTGGGCCTATTTTATAGCCTATTTTTTTGAAGGCGAGTGTGTTTGGGTCAATAAGTGTGGGAGTTTTAAAACAAGTTTTGGTAGTTCCATCTGAGAAAACAGATAGCTTGGAACTGTGGCCGACATTCCATAGTGATCCTATAAGCTATATTTTAGCAGCTTGGTACATGTGGCCATGAGGCATATTGACGCTGTTAAGTATTTAAAATATTCGATTCGGCACATACTTCCAAAGGCTAGGGTTCTCAAACCAAACCAAAAATACGAATCACTGCAAAAAACCATGGGACTGATATCTAAATAGAGCCATCCGAGGTTCACACATTTGAGAGGACCAAATATAAACACATTAATTTGGCCCACACAAAACGCAAACAACACCACCACACAACACAAGAACAACTCGCACTGAGGCGGTAATAATAAGCCTCAACATGAACAAACCACACGGAGGCGGTAACAACAGGCTTTAACAACAACTTGCACCGAGGCGGTAACAACAAGTCTCGGCAACACAACCATCACAACAAGTCGCAGAAACACAACCACAACACAACAAGTCTCAACAACACGACCAACACAACATGTTTCAGCAACATAGTAACCTTGGCAACGCAACAATTGGAGTTAGCAACACCAGATACCACAGCTATAAAAGAAGCGACACAGCAGTACAGAAGTCAGTCAGCACGGAGCTGTGGTTGCGACCGGAGCTACTACTGGAGCCCTTCTTGATTGTGGCTGCGAATACCTACGCAAGAAAGAAGCGTTTCATAGGAGTGAGTCGGGGACTTAGGCTAGTGAATGTGTCGGTAACACCACCAAACACTACTCCAGACCTCGTTCGCACCCGCAAAGCAAAGGCCCCTCCACAGTAACGCGCAACCGCGAACAGGCGACGCCCGCTCACCTGCGTCTAAGTGAACCGCGCCGCGCCGCAAGTATTCCGCGAGGCAGCGACGTCAACATCCAGCGCTGCGCAGTTACGCCAACGCCAGCAGAGCGACGGCGCACGACGCGGCACGGCGACGCCAACATAAGAAGCAAGCAGAGCGACGCCACATCAAACATCAGCAGCGCGACAGAGCGACGCCGACATAAAACGCAAGCAGAACGCCAGTACAAGGCGCGACAGAGTGACGCCAACGTCAAACGCGAGCAGATCACCAACGCAAGGCGCGGCAGAGCGACGCCAACGCGAGGGAGACACCACCAAGCAAAGCATCGTCAACACAAGGCACGATAGAGTTACGCCAACGCAGAGCAAGGGCGTCAAGCGCAGCTGAACACCGCCAACGTAAGGCGCGGCAGAGCTAACGGGATCCGCCTAACGGAACACGGCCGGACCGTTAAATTACACCACGATAATTGAGTATACAGAAATATCAAGTAATGAATTTAAAATGAATTAATTGAGATTTTAGAGATAAGATTAGAATTAAATAAAGATTATATAAACACGATTTGCGCGGTCTCCCGTACTTACAAATTTATTGTAACTGAACCCTGGAGACGGCGAGTATACCCCAGCGATTATTGAAGAAGCAACGGGGCAACGGAAAAGCTTCGTTACAATTGGCGCCCGAGCAGGGACCCTGCAAATCGTTCAACGTCAGAAGGAACATTCCTGACAACAAATCAAAGTTACAAAATGGCCGACCAGGTAGACACCACGTGGTTGGACAACATTTCAAAGGAGCGGCTGGTATCCATCGCACAAGAGTTGGGTATCGAGCAGACAGGAACGGCCCGGGAAATCCGAAAACGAGTGCTAGCATTGGCATCAAAGACGACTACGGACCCGGAAATACAAGCCAAATTTGCAGCGTTGGAGATCACCTACTAGGACGCCGTAACCTCCAGCGAGGACGAAAGCGAAGCGGAAACACCAGGCCGCCCGGAAACAGATATGAACCACAGCAACGGACCACCTAAGGAGAACATACCGACATTTCCTCATCGGGACACTCAATCCACACGACACAACCCGACATCAGGAATAGCACCAGCCGGCACCAATACCACACAACAGGTAACCCAAGCGCCAACCGTTGTATTTGCACCTATCAACAACAACGCACATTGAAGTAGTTGGGCGGATTTCAGACAGGATTTTTTACGTTTTTTTCTACCAGATAGATACTTTGAACTCCTCGAGGACGATATACGGCAACGAAGGCAACACGCACGCGAGAAATACAAGGACTACGTGCTAGCTATACAAAATTTGATGAGGCACGCCGGGTACAGCCACGAACAACGTTTGGAAAGAATCTTCCGAAATAGCCACCCGGATTACCTGCTCTACATCAAACATAGGGATTTCAGCAATCTCACAGAGCTCCTCACACTTGCCGAGGAATACCAGAGCATTTACGAGGGATTCCGACGATCCTCAGACGCAACCCGCCGCGAAGTAGCACAACATGTCGTAGGTGATAAAACTTTGGTTTCAACACCACAGCCAGCACCACCGCCACGACCAACAAGCACACAGCGCCACTCGCCCTCGGAAAATCCGAGATTCGACCCCAGCAACGTATGCAGGAGGTGCGTCGAACAAGGGCATTACACCAATAGGTGCCGAAACCCACGGAACATTTTTTGCTGGGAGTGCGGCCGTAACGACGTACGCACCATAGAATGCTGCCGCCAACTTCAGGGAAACGACAGAGGACTACACCAAAGACAAGGCGCGGTGAGCCCACGGAACCCAGCGCCGAATCAGCAGTAGCAATGTACCAAGAGCATGGCCGCCTGTACGCTGTAGCCAGACTTGGAGCGGAATCAGCCGAGGCGGCCATCGATACAGGGGCATCGAGAAGTTTCGTCTAAAGCAGCCTAGCAGAGCGTGCGGTAAACTCGGGGAGCGGAGAAATGGTGAGAGTGGCCATCAAAATAACGATGGCAAACGGGACTAGCACCACAATCTTCGACGCCATAAGAACTGAGGTTCGCCTCGGAGACGCGTCACACCACACAGTTCTACACGTTATGCCCGGAGCAATCGACGACATCATACTTGGATTAGATACACTAGGGAGCATGGGAGCCACCATATCCTGCGAAGGAGGGCACCTCGCATTATCCAGGCCACGTTTACAACATACGCTGTCACCAGGCGAACCAACACAGATCACGGAGGAAGTAACGCCACCAGGCAGGGGCAAAATTAACACAGAGGAGAGGATCAACCGAATCAACGGTGCCAACGGCGAGGACGAGGAGGAACGAGTACGTGACTTCCTGATAAAAGAGCTCCAAAAATTCGAGACCATGAACGGAGTGACGACCATAGTCGAGCACAAGATCATCATGACGGACGACCGCCCCATCAAGCAACGTTACTTCCCGCGCAACCCAGCTATGCAGAGCATCATCAACGACGAGATTAATGAACTGCTCCAGAAGGGCTAAGTCGAGCCGTCATGCAGCCCACACAGTGCACCTATCGTACTAGCTAAAAAGAAAAATGGGAAGTGGAGATTATGTGTGGATTATCGGCAGCTCAACGCCCGGTCCGTACCCGACGCATACCCCTTACCCAGAATACAACACATACTGGACAAGCTTCGACAAGCGAAATACATCAGCAGCCTAGATCTGAAAAATGGTTACTGGCAAATACCATTGGAACCCCAGAGCCGCCCCTACACAGCCTTCACGGTACCAGGACGCGGGTTATTCCAGTGGCGTGTTATGCCGTTCGGCCTACATTCCGCGCCTGCAACGTTTCAAAGGGCACTAGACCAGGTCATTGGACCGGAGATGGAACCTGACGCGTTCGCGTACCTTGACGACATAATCGCCATAGGATCCACCCTGGAAGAGCACATTCGCAACTTGAAGGAAGTACTACCGTGTTGACACAGGAGCTGGAAGGCGGAGAGCGCGTGATCGCCTATGCCAGCAGGAAACTTAACAAGGCAGAGACCAACTATTCATCCACTGAGTAGGAATGTCTCGCTATCGTCTGGGGAATACGTAAAATGAGGCCATCCTTAGAAGGGTACCGGTTCAAGGTAATCACGGACCACATGTCACTAAAATGGCTAAATTCCATCGAAAGTCCCTCCGGCCTTATAGCACGATAGGTCTTGGAACTTCAACAACACACCTTCGACATCGAGTACAGGAAAGGAAAGCTGAACCTGGTAGCGGACGCACTATCACGACAGCCATTGGAAACCTTACGACTAGCAATGACAACAGAGCCACAATGCAAGTGGTGGCACAAGCGAGTGAACGAAGTCCACACTAACCCGGAGAAATATGCGGACTACATGATGCAAGATGGACAACTGTACCGCCATATTCCCTGCCGGTCACATGATCAAGAAGCGGTCCCTTGGAAATTTTGTGTACCCACACCACTACGACGACGAGTCTTAGAAGGAAACCACGATATTCCAACTGCTGGGCACATGGGCATCCGCCGGACAGTAGCGCGGATTGTCAACCGGTATTACTGGCCTGGAATGTTTCGGGACATAAGTCGATAAGTCGGCGTACATTTTACGAGCACAATGTGGCACCGCTACCTGAAGGGGATGGGGATACGACAACAATTTACGGCGCCCTACACCCCGCAAGAAAACCCAACGGAACGGGCGAACAGAACAGTCAAGAGGATCATAGCACAACTCACCAGGTCACAACACAACAGATGGGACGACCTCCTCCCAGAAATCGAGCTCGCAATTAACACCAGTGTCGCTGCATCTACAGGGTATAGTCCAGCCTTCCTCGTACAAGGACGGGAACCGCGACTACCAGGGGCACTGACGAAAAACACAGCAGGATGCAGGAAGCCTTTAAGATAGTGAGGCAAAACATGGAGCGAGCGGCGGCAGCTCAAGCCAGGCACTACAATCTACGGCGGAGAAAATGGACCCCCGATATCGGCGAGCTAGTACTCGTAAAGGAGCATCACTTGTCCAAGGCCACTGAGGGATTCGCGGCAAAGTTAGCCCCCAAATACGACGGCCCATACCAAGTCCTAGGGTACACCTCCCCAGTCATAGTAAAGCTGAGAAAGAGCGACGGGGGAAAGGAAAAGACGGTCAGCGTTGCCGAATTAAAGCCATACCATACGGCAGAGACCTCCACAAGAAGTTAAAATTAATTTAAATAATTAAAATCAAGGACGAGAGAAAAATGCAGGCTCTAGTCATTCGATCGCAAACCACCGAGGTGACAACAAGTATATTTTGCTAAGAATTTTTTTTCTCGATTTAAACCAACCAACAACCGACATGGAGAGTTACAATGATATACTGACCAACAGCGTCAAGCGCATGCGCAAGCGCTACGAAGAAGAAGAAGCAAAACGCCCGAGAATCGTTCTGATGGAGGGAGCTGCAGGCGCCGACGTCGTCAACAAGCGCACCACTAAACGCGCAGTAACGGCCGCAGACTTCACGGGCGTCGCTGCACCAACACGCGCTTCAGTCGCTGACGGCCACCGCAAGTACGCAGTAACGGGAACAGCCGTCACGCGCGCCGCTGAACCAACACGCGCTCCAGGCGCTGACGACAACCGCAAGCGCACCGTAACATACGCTGACGTCGTCCGCGTTACTGCGCCTACATACACGGCAGCAACACCAAGCGCGCTCCAGCACGCACAACCACAGTGGAAGGCGGCAACCGCGGAGCGTTGCGCGCAACAGCCACACAAGCAAACTGTACCACGACCAACGCCTCGGCACAAGCAGCAGATGGCGGCAACACAAAACGCGCAACTACAGAGGCAGACAAGGACGCCACCGCGGTCAGTGGAGTGTGAGGACCAAATATAAACACATTAATTTGGCCCACACAAAACGCAAACAACACCACCACACAACACAAGAACAACTCGCACTGAGGCGGTAATAATAAGCCTCAACATGAACAAACCACACGGAGGCGGTAACAACAGGCTTTAACAACAACTTGCACCGAGGCGGTAACAACAAGTCTCGGCAACACAACCATCACAACAAGTCGCAGAAACACAACCACAACACAACAAGTCTCAACAACACGACCAACACAACATGTTTCAGCAACATAGTAACCTTGGCAACGCAACAATTGGAGTTAGCAACACCAGATACCACAGCTATAAAAGAAGCGACACAGCAGTACAGAAGTCAGTCAGCACGGAGCTGTGGTTGCGACCGGAGCTACTACTGGAGCCCTTCATGATTGTGGCTGCGAATACCTACGCAAGAAAGAAGCGTTTCATAGGAGTGAGTCGGGGACTTAGGCTAGTGAATGTGTCGGTAACACCACCAAACACTACTCCAGACCTCGTTCGCACCCGCAAAGCAAAGGCCCCTCCACAGTAACGCGCAACCGCGAACAGGCGACGCCCGCTCACCTGCGTCTAAGTGAACCGCGCCGCGCCGCAAGTATTCCGCGAGGCAGCGACGTCAACATCCAGCGCTGCGCAGTTACGCCAACGCCAGCAGAGCGACGGCGCACGACGCGGCACGGCGACGCCAACATAAGAAGCAAGCAGAGCGACGCCACATCAAACATCAGCAGCGCGACAGAGCGACGCCGACATAAAACGCAAGCAGAACGCCAGTACAAGGCGCGACAGAGTGACGCCAACGTCAAACGCGAGCAGATCACCAACGCAAGGCGCGGCAGAGCGACGCCAACGCGAGGGAGACACCACCAAGCAAAGCATCGTCAACACAAGGCACGATAGAGTTACGCCAACGCAGAGCAAGGGCGTCAAGCGCAGCTGAACACCGCCAACGTAAGGCGCGGCAGAGCTAACGGGATCCGCCTAACGGAACACGGCCGGACCGTTAAATTACACCACGATAATTGAGTATACAGAAATATCAAGTAATGAATTTAAAATGAATTAATTGAGATTTTAGAGATAAGATTAGAATTAAATAAAGATTATATAAACACGATTTGCGCGGTCTCCCGTACTTACAAATTTATTGTAACTGAACCCTGGAGACGGCGAGTATACCCCAGCGATTATTGAAGAAGCAACGGGGCAACGGAAAAGCTTCGTTACAATTGGCGCCCGAGCAGGGACCCTGCAAATCGTTCAACGTCAGAAGGAACATTCCTGACAACAAATCAAAGTTACAAAATGGCCGACCAGGTAGACACCACGTGGTTGGACAACATTTCAAAGGAGCGGCTGGTATCCATCGCACAAGAGTTGGGTATCGAGCAGACAGGAACGGCCCGGGAAATCCGAAAACGAGTGCTAGCATTGGCATCAAAGACGACTACGGACCCGGAAATACAAGCCAAATTTGCAGCGTTGGAGATCACCTACTAGGACGCCGTAACCTCCAGCGAGGACGAAAGCGAAGCGGAAACACCAGGCCGCCCGGAAACAGATATGAACCACAGCAACGGACCACCTAAGGAAAACATACCGACATTTCCTCATCGGGACACTCAATCCACACGACACAACCCGACATCAGGAATAGCACCAGCCGGCACCAATACCACACAACAGGTAACCCAAGCGCCAACCGTTGTATTTGCACCTATCAACAACAACGCACATTGAAGTAGCTGGGCGGATTTCAGACAGGATTTTTTACGTTTTTTTCTACCAGATAGATACTTTGAACTCCTCGAGGACGATATACGGCAACCAAGGCAACACGCACGCGAGAAATACAAGGACTACGTGCTAGCTATACAAAATTTGATGAGGCACGCCGGGTACAGCCACGAACAACGTTTGGAAAGAATCTTCCGAAATAGCCACCCGGATTACCTGCTCTACATCAAACATAGGGATTTCAGCAATCTCACAGAGCTCCTCACACTTGCCGAGGAATACGAGAGCATTTACGAGGGATACCGACGATCCTCAGACGCAACCCGCCGCGAAGTAGCACAACATGTCGTAGGTGATAAAACTTTGGTTTCAACACCACAGCCAGCACCACCGCCACGACCAACAAGCACACAGCGCCACTCGCCCTCGGAAAATCCGAGATTCGACCCCAGCAACGTATGCAGGAGGTGCGTCGAACAAGGGCATTACACCAATAGGTGCCGAAACCCACGGAAAATTTTTTGCTGGGAGTGCGGCCGTAACGACGTACGCACCATAGAATGCTGCCGCCAACGTCAGGGAAACGACAGAGGACTACACCAAAGACAAGGCGCGGTGAGCCCACGGAACCCAGCGCCGAATCAGCAGTAGCAATGTACCAAGAGCATGGCCGCCTGTACGCTGTAGCCAGACTTGGAGCGGAATCAGCCGAGGCGGCCATCGATACAGGGGCATCGAGAAGTTTCGTCTAAAGCAGCCTAGCAGAGCGTGCGGTAAACTCGGGGAGCGGAGAAATGGTGAGAGTGGCCATCAAAATAACGATGGCAAACGGGACTAGCACCACAATCTTCGACGCCATAAGAACTGAGGTTCGCCTCGGAGACGCGTCACACCACACAGTTCTACACGTTATGCCCGGAGCAATCGACGACATCATACTTGGATTAGATACACTAGGGAGCATGGGAGCCACCATATCCTGCGAAGGAGGGCACCTCGCATTATCCAGGCCACGTTTACAACATACGCTGTCACCAGGCGAACCAACACAGATCACGGAGGAAGTAACGCCACCAGGCAGGGGCAAAATTAACACAGAGGAGAGGATCAACCGAATCAACGGTGCCAACGGCGAGGACGAGGAGGAACGAGTACGTGACTTCCTGATAAAAGAGCTCCAAAAATTCGAGACCATGAACGGAGTGACGACCATAGTCGAGCACAAGATCATCATGACGGACGACCGCCCCATCAAGCAACGTTACTTCCCGCGCAACCCAGCTATGCAGAGCATCATCAACGACGAGATTAATGAACTGCTCCAGAAGGGCTAAGTCGAGCCGTCATGCAGCCCAAACAGTGCACCTATCGTACTAGCTAAAAAGAAAAATGGGAAGTGGAGATTATGTGTGGATTATCGGCAGCTCAACGCCCGGTCCGTACCCGACGCATACCCCTTACCCAGAATACAACACATACTGGACAAGCTTCGACAAGCGAAATACATCAGCAGCCTAGATCTGAAAAATGGTTACTGGCAAATACCATTGGAACCCCAGAGCCGCCCCTACACAGCCTTCACGGTACCAGGACGCGGGTTATTCCAGTGGCGTGTTATGCCGTTCGGCCTACATTCCGCGCCTGCAACGTTTCAAAGGGCACTAGACCAGGTCATTGGACCGGAGATGGAACCTGACGCGTTCGCGTACCTTGACGACATAATCGCCATAGGATCCACCCTGGAAGAGCACATTCGCAACTTGAAGGAAGTACTACTACGACTGCAACGCGCCAACCTCAGGATAAACCCAGAGAAATGCGAATTTTTCAAGAAGGAGCTCCGATACCTAGGCCACATAGTAAGCGACAAAGGGATTCACACCGACCCCGAGAAAGTTGCTGCTATCAAAGATTTGAAACCACCAAGGAACGTGAAAGAGGTACGTCAATATTTCGGTATAGCGTCTTGGTACCGACGATTCGTGCCCGACTTCGCCACAATCAGCCAACCACTCACTGCCCTGCTGAAAAAGGGCAAACACTGGAAGTGGGGGGCCGAACAACAGGAAGCCTTCGAGGTTCTAAGGCAGAAACTCAGGGAAGCACCGATACTCGCCTGCCCGGATTTTACCAAGACCTTCACCTTACAAACCGACGCAAGCAATTTCGGACTAGGAGCCGTGTTGACACAGGAGCTGGAAGGCGGAGAGCGCGTGATCGCCTATGCCAGCAGGAAACTTAACAAGGCAGAGACCAACTATTCATCCACTGAGTAGGAATGTCTCGCTATCGTCTGGGGAATACGTAAAATGAGGCCATCCTTAGAAGGGTACCGGTTCAAGGTAATCACGGACCACATGTCACTAAAATGGCTAAATTCCATCGAAAGTCCCTCCGGCCTTATAGCACGATAGGTCTTGGAACTTCAACAACACACCTTCGACATCGAGTACAGGAAAGGAAAGCTGAACCTGGTAGCGGACGCACTATCACGACAGCGATTGGAAACCTTACGACTAGCAATGACAACAGAGCCACAATGCAAGTGGTGGCACAAGCGAGTGAACGAAGTCCACACTAACCCGGAGAAATATGCGGACTACATGATGCAAGATGGACAACTGTACCGCCATATTCCCTGCCGGTCACATGATCAAGAAGCGGTCCCTTGGAAATTTTGTGTACCCACACCACTACGACGACGAGTCTTAGAAGGAAACCACGATATTCCAACTGCTGGGCACATGGGCATCCGCCGGACAGTAGCGCGGATTGTCAACCGGTATTACTGGCCTGGAATGTTTCGGGACATAAGTCGATAAGTCGGCGTACATTTTACGAGCACAATGTGGCACCGCTACCTGAAGGGGATGGGGATACGACAACAATTTACGGCGCCCTACACCCCGCAAGAAAACCCAACGGAACGGGCGAACAGAACAGTCAAGAGGATCATAGCACAACTCACCAGGTCACAACACAACAGATGGGACGACCTCCTCCCAGAAATCGAGCTCGCAATTAACACCAGTGTCGCTGCATCTACAGGGTATAGTCCAGCCTTCCTCGTACAAGGACGGGAACCGCGACTACCAGGGGCACTGACGAAAAACACAGCAGGATGCAGGAAGCCTTTAAGATAGTGAGGCAAAACATGGAGCGAGCGGCGGCAGCTCAAGCCAGGCACTACAATCTACGGCGGAGAAAATGGACCCCCGATATCGGCGAGCTAGTACTCGTAAAGGAGCATCACTTGTCCAAGGCCACTGAGGGATTCGCGGCAAAGTTAGCCCCCAAATACGACGGCCCATACCAAGTCCTAGGGTACACCTCCCCAGTCATAGTAAAGCTGAGAAAGAGCGACGGGGGAAAGGAAAAGACGGTCAGCGTTGCCGAATTAAAGCCATACCATACGGCAGAGACCTCCACAAGAAGTTAAAATTAATTTAAATAATTAAAATCAAGGACGAGAGAAAAATGCAGGCTCTAGTCATTCGATCGCAAACCACCGAGGTGACAACAAGTATATTTTGCTAAGAATTTTTTTTCTCGATTTAAACCAACCAACAACCGACATGGAGAGTTACAATGATATACTGACCAACAGCGTCAAGCGCATGCGCAAGCGCTACGAAGAAGAAGAAGCAAAACGCCCGAGAATCGTTCTGATGGAGGGAGCTGCAGGCGCCGACGTCGTCAACAAGCGCACCACTAAACGCGCAGTAACGGCCGCAGACTTCACGGGCGTCGCTGCACCAACACGCGCTTCAGTCGCTGACGGCCACCGCAAGTACGCAGTAACGGGAACAGCCGTCACGCGCGCCGCTGAACCAACACGCGCTCCAGGCGCTGACGACAACCGCAAGCGCACCGTAACATACGCTGACGTCGTCCGCGTTACTGCGCCTACATACACGGCAGCAACACCAAGCGCGCTCCAGCACGCACAACCACAGTGGAAGGCGGCAACCGCGGAGCGTTGCGCGCTACAGCCACACAAGCAAACTGTACCACGACCAACGCCTCGGCACAAGCAGCAGATGGCGGCAACACAAAACGCGCAACTACAGAGGCAGACAAGGACGCCACCGCGGTCAGTGGAGTGTGAGGACCAAATATAAACACATTAATTTGGCCCACACAAAACGCAAACAACACCACCACACAACACAAGAACAACTCGCACTGAGGCGGTAATAATAAGCCTCAACATGAACAAACCACACGGAGGCGGTAACAACAGGTTTTAACAACAACTTGCACCGAGGCGGTAACAACAAGTCTCGGCAACACAACCATCACAACAAGTCGCAGAAACACAACCACAACACAACAAGTCTCAACAACACGACCAACACAACATGTTTCAGCAACATAGTAACCTTGGCAACGCAACAATTGGAGTTAGCAACACCAGATACCACAGCTATAAAAGAAGCGACACAGCAGTACAGAAGTCAGTCAGCACGGAGCTGTGGTTGCGACCGGAGCTACTACTGGAGCCCTTCTTGATTGTGGCTGCGAATACCTACGCAAGAAAGAAGCGTTTCATAGGAGTGAGTCGGGGACTTAGGCTAGTGAATGTGTCGGTAACACCACCAAACACTACTCCAGACCTCGTTCGCACCCGCAAAGTCGCAAGTCAAGCGCGGCCGAACACCGCCAACGTAAGGCGCGGCAGAGATAACGGGATCCGTCTAACGGAACACGGCCGGACCGTTAAATTACACCACGATAATTGAGTATCCAGAAATATCAAGTAATGAATTTAAAATGAATTAATTGAGATTTTAGAGATAAGATTAGAATTAAATAAAGATTATATAAACACGATTTGCACGGTGTCCCGTACTTACAAATTTATTGTAACTGAACCCTGGAGATGGCGAGTATACCCCAGCGATTATTGAAGAAGCAACGGGGCAACGGAAAAGCTTCGTTACACATTTTATACAACAGGGCTATAATTAATGCTAAATATTATTTTATGTACCCGTACGTGATCAAAGGGGATATATCCGACAATACCCGTTTCCGCATAAATACCCGTTTCCGCATAATTAGTCTCTTCAAATGGAATGCTCAAACGAAATGGATCAATTCGACACATATAAAGATATCAGAACTGGCATGAGTCGCATTCCTTTTTCGACCCTGATGGATCCTGGGCTAATCGTATTTTGCACCACAGAGAATTATTGCTGTGTTAGACCTTTGGCAAAACGCGGCTTTTCAATATTCGGAAAATAGAGAATCCTGATCGAAAAGAAAACCTTACATATCTAAATTCACACTGACTAGGCCCAACGTCTCGGTGTCAACTCTACTTGAGCATTTTGTAAAAAAATTTTCATAGAATCTTTTATGAGGAGCTTCAAACCAAAACCCAATAAATCACCACCTACTTAATTTTTTTTTTTTTTTTGAGATATTGATGTAACTCGACTTCCCCTTCTGAAATCTATGTAACAACATATTTTAGCTGTAAAAAACGGGGATTTAGCCACTCTGTATCGCCCTTAAAAATAAGATTCACAACAAAACGCAATAACTCCATACGATTTTTATATTTACTAAAGTGAAAACTAAACTATATATAGAATTTTTTATTTTGAAATGACACATAAAAACGATGAAGCACGTAAACTCTATTTTGGACCGTAGATTATGAGGGCGTGCTCATTTTTTCTATATAAGGTCATTTTTGCAAAGTATTGCGATTTTTTTGCACAATCATTACTTAGTATGAAGTAAAGCTTCTTAACGAATGAAACCATTTTTGGTAAACTGAGTTAGGCCATATAGCATCTTGTTTGACTAATAAATTACTTACAATAAGCTATTGCTAGGAAATATGATAAATTTCTTTAAAACTTGTATTTTGCTCTGGGACTAATCAGGAATTAATATATCGTTATCAAAATGGTTCCATAAACCAGACCAGACTGGTATAGTAATTAACAGTGCATGCAATAAAAGCGTGAATAGAAGTATTGCGACTGCTAACATTCCCAAAATTAATTACGTGTTGCTTAATCAAAGCCTACGGTTTGAGTCTTGGGACAAAGTTTTTCCTGAGAATGATATTTCAGTTGCATACCACATGTTTATAAGTACTTTTTCAAGCCACATACGGGCTGCTAGCTTTTTTGCCACTCCGCCTAAATCAGATAAGAAGTTAAAGCCTTGGATCAGCAAGCAGTTGGTAAAAAAGATTCGCCTTAAAAACAAGCTCGAAAGAAAGAGTAGTAAAAATCCCTCGAATGCAAGGCTTCGTAGTCGGTATAGAAATTTATGTAGGAAGTTAAGAAAAGAAGTACGTTTGGAACGCGACAGTTTCTATCGAAACGAATTCAGTTCGTCGTATGGAAATCCGAAGAGGGAATGGAATATTATAAACAACCTTTTAAATCGGAGTCCTAAAGTAATTGACTCATCAATTGTTTTATGCAATGGTGGCGCTAACATACATATCTGATCCCGCAGTTGTAGCAAATCTATTTAATGACCACTTTACATCAATCGGGCAAACTTATACAACTGCTTGTCCATGCGACCCTTCAATGAATACCTCAGCGACTTCAGGTTCAAGTAGTAGTTTTTTCTTTGAGCCTTTCACTGGCACTGAAATATTGAAGGTGATTAAGTCCTTGGACAACTCCAGTTCTTGTGGCTCTGATGGAGTTTCAAATCAGGTTTTGAAAAACGTCGCTTTAAATTTGGTTGATATTTTAATTTACTTGTTTAACAAAAGCGTGTACTCAGGAACTTTTCCTACTGATTTAAAATGTGCTATTGTCATTCCGTTATTTAAAAAGGGTAACAAGAATGATATTAACAATTACCGACCAATTTCCCTACTGTCATCCATTTCTAAGACTTTTGAAAAGCTTGTTAAGTGTAGAGATCTCTCTTTTCTGAATAACATCCATTTCTTCAGCTCGATGCAATACGGATTTAGATCTGGACTCTCGACCGAAGATGCCCTGCTAAGCTTTTGTTCAGCTATACATAGTGAGTTAGACAAAAAACAGAACTGTGCTTGCCTGTTTGTAGATATCACTAAAGCATTTGATATGGTTGATCACCAAATACTGTTGGATAAAATGTATTGCGTCGGTTTTCGTGGTTTTATGTACAATTGGCTGAAATCATATTTATCAGGAAGAGTGCAGAAAGTAAAGGTTGGCAGTTATTTAAGTAACTCTGTAGCAATTAACGTAGGAGTACCCCAGGGATCTGTCTTAGGGCCAATACTATTCCTTGTTTATTTAAATTCTATTTTTTACATGCCATTCTATGGAAAGGTCACCGCTTTTGCAGACGACCTAGCTATAGCCTATAGTTCCTCGAACTATTTGGATTTAGTAGCAGGCGTCAACTACGATGTTCATTTGTTGAGAGTGTGGTTTGCTACACATAAACTAATTGTGAGCAAGAAAACACAATTAATGTATTTCAATTTGCATCCAAAAATCTTACCTGATATTGCAATTATATTCCATGCCACTGACTGCACACGTCTCGCTCTGAGTAATATTTCGCGCTCTGGCACATTGTTTAATCATTCAACAAATTGTAGCGATAAGTGTTTCCCAATTGAAAGAGTTAATACTTTCCAATATCTGGGTGTTTCTGTGGACCAATCCTTAACTTGGTCAACACATACATATTTCACGCTTGAAGTCCTACATGCGATCTACTGTGCGTTATTTTTATAGTCTAAGAAAGATATGTTCAAACGCAACACTTAAGACGCTGTACTATGCTTTGGTCCACTCTAAGCTTCAATATGGCATATGCTGCTGGGGCGGTGCTTCTTACAGTAAAATCCAACAACTTCTAACTATTCAAAAATGTGTCATTAGGAAAATATGTAATGTAAACCGTTTCCACCATAGCATGGAGCTATTTAGAGAGCTGAAAATACTTCCAGTAAAACACATGTACTATTACAAGACTTTGAAAATATTCTTTATACGCGGTGGGTATCTTCACAGCCTAATCACGGATAGTTATAGTTTGAGGCAAAACTCACTCGGACTTGTTGTTGTTCCCACATCTCGTACTACCCATTATAATAACTTTTTTACTATAGTATCTTGTAAAGCTTTCAATAAGCTACCTGCGTCTATACGTGTCATTAGAAATATGCGAGAGTTTTTAACAAATATTAAATCATTCTTATTAGAACAGTCACACGACGACATCAAAACTTTGCTGAACCCTGCCACTTAGTAAAATAAAATCAATTGTTTTTTTCTAATATTGGTACATCTTATTGGCAAAATGTAACCACCCCACACATATTTGTATATTATATTATTAAGTTATTTTGTGATGGCATTCAAAACTAATTTTCAAATAATTTTACAGAATGCCTTACTTTTCTTTCTTTCAATGTTGTATTATAAAAATATTATGTATTGATTTAAGTTCCAATTCTATTCACACATGTAAAAATATTGTTTGATTTGAAAGAAAATGAATAAATCTAATCTAATCTAATCTAATAATAATGATTAAAAATTTTAATCATTATTAATTACATGGTGAGGTAATCAGAAAAATTTTTAATCGTAAATTGCCAGTACCTGCACAATATTAATGATTATTTTTAATTAATTAAAAAAAAATGTATTAATTAACGAAAATGTGTTTTTTGAGAAAAAAATTTACCCACGCGCTGCAGGAACCAGACAAGCCGACATATGTTTCGATGATACTGGAGTTACATCTCTTCAAGGACTTTTCTTCCCGGCGTTGTGAGAGTCGAACTCACAACACTGTAGTGACTTGTATGCTAGAAGGTCTAACACCTTAGGCCACTACCCAGCTTGAAGGTAAACCCTTCTCAGTGTCCATTTATGCATATATTTATACTTCCATATAGAACATTTTTCTGTAATTTCAATGCTAACTTATATGAAAGATTTGCGAATTTTTAGGACTTGGTGTGAAACCTATGAAAGAATTTTCTATGCTTAATGCGCGAATATTTTTTCATTTACAACATTTAAACTCTTTGTTGCTTTTGACTTGTAGTCTATTGCTGTAAATACCGACGGTATTGTGAAGCAATTTTCGGGATTGTATGAAAATGTGTTTTTTGAGAAAAAAAAATTTACCCACGTGCTGCAGGAACCAGACAAGCCGACATATGTTTCGATGATACTGGAGTTACATCTCTTCAAGGACTTTTCTTCCCGGCGTTGTGAGAGTCGAACTCACAACACTGTAGTGACTTGTATGCTAGTGGCCTAAGGTGTTAGACCTTGTAGCATACAAGTCACTACAGTGTTGTGAGTACTCTCACAACGCCGGGAAGAAAAGTCCGTGAAGAGATGTAACTCCAGTATCATCGAAACATATGTCGGCTTGTCTGGTTCCTGCAGCGCGTGGGTAAATTTTTTTCTCAAAAAACACATTTTCATACAATCCCGAAAATTGCTTCACAATACCGTCGGTATTTATAGCAATAGACTACAAGTCAAAAGCAACAAAGAGTGTATTAATTAACGATTACAAAACTTTTAATTGTATGATTATTATAAAAATTTCTAATTATTTTTAATGCCTTTAAATTAGATTTTTAATATGATTAACGTAATTAAATGATTACTTTTGATTACTTTTAATTATGTGATTAATGTGATTAACGTAATTAATTGATTATTTCTGATTAATTTTAATTATCTAATTAATATGATTAATGTAATTAAATGATTATTTTTGATTAAATTTATATATGTATTTCCTTCTTTTTTTATTAAATAAAACATTAACAAAGAAAAGAGTATATTATAGCTATATGACACTACGTATTTTGCTTTAATTTTTTTTATATTTTTGGCCAGTATTTTTTGTCTACGAAGGAGTGAGACATGCGCATGCGCACAAAGAAGAACCTTTGTGTTCGACATGCTTTTATTTACATAAAAAGTATTCCATTTTTCTGCACTGTTTTTTCACAAAAAACCCCGAATGTCCATTGGATATATTTATTTCACCAACAAGACGGATTTCATATAAATTCGCGCACAAAACTTTCAACATTAAAATGTAAACAAAAAATTTTCACATAAAATAGAGGAGAAACGTCCAAGTGCCAAAAAAAAAAATAAAAAAATATAAAATCTTTGATTTGTTTTTTTTTACAGTCTGGTTTCTATTTCCATTATTTTTCGTTATTTTTTTAACATAGCTTGCCCGCTTGTACCAATATGTTAATTGTATAAGACCCTTTCTTTCGCACAATAAATACAAAAAATAGGAGAAAATACTAGTCGAAATAAGTAGTGTCATATAGCTATTAGGTACAACGCTGTATAAATGTGAAGAGGACCAATCCAGTAATATTGAGGAAGTACATATTAGGGCGGGTCGATTTATTAACCGATATCGCGCCATCGATTTTTCGCTAGGTTTTGGGCTCAGGAAAAAAAGTTCCACTACGCATACCCCAAAAAATAATTTTCGAGCCTGCCTGAAATTTCATTTTTTTGAATTTTCTTCGACTTAGATTTTTAAGGTTTTTTTCATGACGCACTAAAAACACTTTCATTTGATTTTAAAATTTTCATGTAACCCCTGTCCGACTCAAACATGTCCGCTAAAAACGGTGGTGATAACAGTTTTTTGAAAAAAAACAATATTTTTTAGGTTTTGGGGAGTGTTTTGGTCAAAAAATCGACCCTTTCGCTTTTTCTTTTTTTTAAGGGTTTTTTCTGCATACATGCAAACATTTTTTCGATGAAAACGAATTTGTCAAAACTATGCGCTAAAAACGCAGTTAAAAAAAATTGTTTTCGGGTTTTGGGACTCGTTTTGGTCAAAAAAACTTTTTTTTCGTTTTTTATGCATTTCTGTTTCATTTTCAAGGCTCCAAATCATTTTTTATGTATTTTTTTCGGTGTCAATTGGCGTATTCACAAGTGATTTCATGTGCTAAGGACGGCTGTTAATCCAGTTTTTGAAAAAAAATTTATTTAATGGGGTTTTAGAAGAATTTTGATCGAAAAAACCAAATTTTCAGATTTTTCGTTGGTTCAATTTTATAGACAGAGAAAAAATTTGATCACTCGAGGCAAGGTCAATTTCCGCATTTACGGGCTCGTTTGCTACTGACTTGACGTCAGCCCGGCCGGCAGAGCTCCTACTGGAAGACAAAAGCGAGTTAGGAGGCAGTGCGCTCCACCCTCTTAAAAAAACTGCAAGTGAACCATACCGATTTTCTGAGTATGAAGGTTCTTGCGTAGAATCTTTACCTATCCTTACAATTTTTATATTAAGTTCTCCCACAATCCGCGCTTAAAGCTAAAAAAAATACCTATTTGTTAGGACCTCTGTAACTCTCTAAATAGATACAATATTTGGATCAAAGTACATGATTCTGAAAGCCTGAATGTTTCTCTTTATCCCAATAGCGCTGCACTTTACTATCGCCGATTCATAGCAGACAAGCACGAGCAGATTTTGCTGCACAACTTTTGACGAATTCGACTTTTTGCTCATTTTTCGAGGTCCATAAGTCTACAAGTAAATGAGATCCAAGTCTTTGGAAGGCTGAATATGATAGAAAAAACATTTGTCTTTTCTGCCCAAGATCAACAAGTTATGTGTCAGCTACTAATTAGAAGTTAGGCAAGTTTAAGTAGATGATCCCAAATATATTTTTTTTTATTTTTTCCATATAAAATTTACAAGTAGAAAGGAAAAAAAATTTCAAATGGGATCATCTACTTGATCTTACCCCAATTTTCCTTAGCAACTGCCAACTTGACCGTGGACAGTAAAGACAATTTTTTGGGCTATCATATTCAGTCTTCCAAAGACTTATATCTCATTTACTTGTAGACTCATGGACCTCGAAAAATGAGCAAAAAGTCGAGTTCGTCAAAAGTTGTACAATAAAATCTGCTCGTGCTTGTCTGCTATGAATCGGCGATAGTAAAGTGCTATTATATGATAAAGAGAAACGTTCAGGCTTTCAGAATCGTGTATATTGATCCAAATATTGCTTCTAATTACAGAGTTGCAGTGGTCCAAATAAATTGGCATTTTGAGCCTTAAGCGCAGATTGTGGTAGAACTAAGCTTAATATAAAAATTCTAAGGATGGGTAACGATTCCACGCAAGAACCTCTAACAACCCTCATACTCAGAAAATCGGGTTGGTTCACTTGCAGTTTTTTTAAGAGGGTGGAGCGCACTTTTGTCTTCCAGTAGGATCTCTGTCGGCCGGGCTGACGTCTAGTCGGTAGCAGACTAGCCCGTAAATGTGGAAATTGACCTTGCCTCGAGTGACCCAATTTTTTATGCTGCCAGCTCTCTGTCTCTAAAATTGAGCCAATGAAAAATCTGAAAAAAATTGTTTTTTTTCGATCAAAATTCTTCTAAAACCTCATTAAATAAATTTTTTTTAAAAACTGGATTAACCACCGTCTTAAGCGCATGAAGTCACTTGGGACTATGCCAATTGACACCGAAAAAAATACATAAAAAACGATTTGGAGCCTTGAAAATGAAGCAGAAATGCATAAAAAAACGAAAAAAAAGATTTTTCGACCAAAGCAAGTCCCAAAACCCGAAAACAAATTTTTTTCAAAAAACTGTTATCGCCATCGTTTTTAGCGCATAATTTTGAGTGGGACAAGATATGTGAGACAAATTCGTTTTCATCAAAAAAATGTGTGCATGTATGCTGAAAAAACCCTTAAAAAAAGAAAAAGCGAAAGGGTCGATTTTTTGACCAAAACAATCCCCAAAACCCAAAAAATATAATTTTTTTCAAAAAAATGTTATCACCAACGTTTTTAGCGGACATTTTTGTGTCGGACAGGGTTTACATGAAAATTTTAGAATAAAATGAAAGTTTGTTTAGTAGGTTATGAATAAAACCTTAAAAATCAAAGTCGAAGAAAATTCAAGAAAATGAAACTTCGCAGGCTCGAAAATAATTTTTTGGGGTATGCGTAGTGGAACTTTTTTTTCCTGAGCCCAACACCTATCGAAAAATCGGTGGCGCGATATCGGTTAACTTTCGTTCATATAAATCGACCCAGCCTAGCACATATAAACACATACATATGTATTGCATACTTAAAAAAAAGGGTAAAGGACCTGAGGAAACGCTAAGATATTCCAAAGATGCAGTTGGTAGCCTATTCAATTAAGGAATGATACTTTTCTTAGTGTTTCCTAATTCAGCTAGTAAATGGTACATAGGTAGGCTGCAGTAGCTGCTAGTAGACAGACTAGCATACATAGACCCCGTAGGTCCCGTTATAATACCACATGGATCTGGCTTAGCAGACCCCATCCTTTCTGCATGTCTACCTGTGAGAAGCATGCCTAAACGTTTACAGGACTGTGAAAGTGGAGCGGATGTGCCCCCTTGCATGTGAAGGCCCCTAGCACGTTTAGGGCTGCTTGCCTATCGGAGAAGATGTATACATAACCGCTGTCGATGTTCACAGTCCTCAGTAAATCTACAGCTTCCTGTATAGCGGCCACTTCTGCCTGCAAAACACTGCAATGGCCGGCAGTCAGAAGACAAACTTAAGTACCAACTGAGCGGCGAAAACTCCACCGCCTACCTTATCATCAAGTTTCGAACCATTTGTGTAGAGATGGATTGAACCGTTGTCATAAGGAGAGCTTCTCTCCCAATATTCTCTTTCAGTTGTTATGATAACAATTTACAATAGTCCGACTTGTGCACAGCGAGCTTTTTAAGGATGGAAGAGTGACCTTCACCAAGGGCTTTCCATCCTGCTAAATTCCTGAGTCGCAATGCGGAGTATGCCGCTGATAGTTTACCGCATAAGTCAACGGGTCGAATGTTCAGGACTGCATTCAGTACCTCTGCTGCTTTTGTGCGTAGCGCCCCACTAACACATATGAGCGCGCTTCACTGTACTCTTTGAATTATGATATGATTGGAGCTCTTCTGCAGGCCCGTCCACCAGACCAGGACCCCATACAGAAGAATTGGTCTTACCATAGCATTATAGAGACAAAGTGTATTTTTGGGGGACAACCCTTAACTTTGTCCTATAGCACGTCTATAAGAGTATAGGGCCTTGTTCACCACCAAGCACCTGTTCGTCAGCATTTGGTGCAAGATTGACATCAGCCCAGATTCGATGCCCAATCCCTTCAGGGCTGTCGTGATCGCTTCCGGCGTGACTTTATTTAAAGCCCCTTCTATGTTCAGAAAGGCTATTAGTGTTAATTCCTTAGTAGACAAGGATTTTTCGATGTGCTTAACAATATCATGTAGCGCTGTTTCTATGGATCTACCTTTCATATAGATATGCATGCTCCGATGGGGCGTTTTTGCCCTCTACGTTGTACCTGTCCTAGGTACACAAATTAACCTGCAATTTCTCCAAGGGTTGGGAACACAGTAAAAAATGAAAGTCTACTTTTAATACCAGTCGGTATTGAAATGAAACCTTTTTGGAATTAAATTTGAATTTTAATACTAAATAGTATTATTTTAAGACTCTGAAAAATCTTAGAAATTAATTTATTCCAAAATGGTTTTAAAATAATACTTTTAGCAGCGCTGAGCGCCGCGTTCCAAAAATTTTAATACCTTTTAGTTTAAATTTAATGCGAAAATAATACTAAAGCGCTCTCTCTAATGTTTTAAGTATTTTTGGTATTAAAACTAAACCAAAAAGTTCTAAGCTATTCTCTCACTCTCAATTATATTGTATGTATGTATGTAAATCTATTGCTTTCAAGTTTTAGGGCCTGATTTTATAAAACCAAACGCGATGCGAAGAGTTACATTAACGGGGTGAATATGAATACGCTTTTTTTGGTAACATATAAGAACGCGAACAGTCACACTCAACACAAAGAAATGCCAACTTGCCAATAACACTGTTTTACTTTTTTCACAAAATTGTATTTCTTTTCTTATTATATTAATTCAACAATAAAAATACCCTGCACTAGAACATTTTCTTTTATTTTGTTTATTAAGCACTTAATATTATAATTATATATATTATAATTTGCATCTTCAACATGGGAAAGGAACCTCGCTGAACAATATTACCCACTTTTTCAACCTCTTTTTTGGTAAGCATGACCCAGTAGTATCCCAAGATTTTATCGGCTACTGGTTGGCAGGGCTACTTTCTTAGTCAAGGCACTTTCACTACCCTGCTAACCAGCAACTGAACAATTATACCCACATTTTTAACCCCTTTTTTGGTAAGCGTGACCCAGTAGTATCCCAAGATTTTATCGGCTAATGGTTGGCAGGACTACTTTCATAGTCATGGAGCTTTCACTACCCTGCTAACCAGCAACTGAACAATTATACCCACATTTTTAACCTCTTTTTTTGGTAAGCGTGACCCAGTAGTATCCCAAGATTTTATCGGCTACTGGTTGGCAGGGCTACTTTCTTAGTAACGGTGCTTTCACTACCCTGCTAACCAGCAACTGAACAATTATACCCACATTTTTAACCTCTTTTTTGGTAAGCGTGACCCAGTAGTATCCCAAGATTTTATCGGCTAATGGTTGGCAGGACTACTTTCTTAGTCACGGTGCTTTCACTACCCTGCTAACCAGCAACTGAACAATTATACCCACATTTTTAACCTCTTTTTTGGTAAGCGTGACCCAGTAGTATCCCAAGATTTTATCGGCTAATGGTTGGCAGGACTACTTTCTTAGTCACGGCGCTTTCACTTACAAAATCAGCCCATCATTATCAAACGACGCGCAATTGCTAAAGCTTCACAATGTTTCTAAAAGTAAAATATAATTCGGCAGTGAATTTCTATAAAATCCCTAATCCTGAAAGCGAAGAGTTCTCAGCAAATGAAGTAATTATATCAAGTAAGTAGCATATTGAATAATTACTAATATTTTGTAGAAAAAATTTTATTTCTTCGCAGTTGTGGAACAATTCAACATTACTAACGAGTGTGCAATAATATTTAGAGACCGCGATGGAAAGCTCTTCAAAGAAGGAGGCGTCAAATGTTTCCAGCTTAAACTCCAACGTAACACGGCTAAAAATATGAACCTAAATTTTAAACCCGTATAAAGTTTAATCAATTTTTCAAACCTTTTTGTACAATATTTCAAACCGTCCAAATACCTACAAAGATTTTCAATTTCTTTTGGTTTCGATTTAAAATCTAAATGAAAAAGCAGTCTAAATTTTTTATTTTTGTTTTGTTTGAATATAATTGAATTTTGCCCACAAGATTTTCATGTGCGTCATAGCTCAGCGGTAGAGCAGTCGGCTGTGACTCCTGAGCGTTTTCGTTTGAATCCTACCAGCTGCCACATTTTTTTAGTTTTATTTTATTCTTAAAACTTTTCGGTCTAAAATGTAAACTTTTGTGTTTGAACATTCAAATTTATTTTTGAAAGCTTATTCAAGATTGAATTTTGCCAACAACATTTATGTGTGTGATGTAGCTCAGTGGTAGAGCAGACGGGCATGATGCGGGGAGTCTTGGTTCGAATTCCCGCCAACGGACAAAAAATTTATTTTATCTTTAAAAAATTGTTAAAACATTTCTTGTTTATAATTGAAACCCGATTCATTTAGCCAATTTTCATGAAAACTGGTCTATATTGAATTTGAATCCAAATTTGGTTTGGTCATATATGTAGTCCAAAAAAGTTTAAAATTTAGGTTCAAATTTTTAGCTGTGAAGTATTAGAATAAAATGAGGTATATATTTTAGTGATACAAAATTTAATAGGAGTTGGAGAACTACCTCAGAAGTGGAGATTTCTCCGGCATTCTTGAGGAATACAAACATTCTAACACATTAAGCGACTGCTCCCGACGTTCCTTAGTGTGGGAGGGTACGAACTTTTTACGCCAGCATTGTGGAAATCATCCGAGGCGCGAAGAAAAAATTGCATTAGCTGAATCAATAATACATCTATTCCCAGCTTATCGGATTAGTAATAGCAAGTGTGGTGGAATTGTAAGTATACGATTAGTAATCTTATAGCATTTTCTTTTCAATATTTTCGTGCACAAAAGCAAATTGGCCCCAAAATGGTGTTGAAGTGATCCCATAGTGATCTAAGACGACGCCAAGGGATTCCAAAGTGACCTCAAAATGTCCCCAAATTGGCCCAAAATGATCTCAAATTGGCCCCAAAATGGTCTTTAAATCCACACTGACCTAAGGCGACGCCAAGGATTCCAAAGTGACCGCAAAATGATCCCAAATTGGCCCAAAATGGACCCAAAATAGTCTTTAAATCTATAGTGAATATTATAACAATATTTTTATTCGTTTATTCGAATAACATTTATTCGAAATTATTCTTACTCCTACTTTGAATATCAACTGATAACGCTTAAAACATTCCAGGATTTGTTCTACAATCCAGAAAACAATTCGGGCTATATAGTTACAAAATTGAAGAACATAAACTCCAAACTTACGAAACTCGGTAGCGGTGTAAACAAAAGACGTAAAATTTCTGAGGCGGAACAGGAAATCGACGATAGCGCGATAATTTCTGACGAAGATCTTTTTTTTTAAATTGCATAATTCCAGACGAACTGAATCTGTGTAACGACAGCCTTTGAAGATTTCTCTGAATACGCGCAAGCGGGTATATGAGCAGAAGTATGGGCAACCGCTAACCGAACTCCCTTATTCCTTTTTACGATATTTGCATAGCGGATGGATAATGGTGTGAGTGGGTTAAAATGTTGCTTGTACATGTGCACATATACGTGCCGCTTAAGTGTCGAACGCGGATTGGTTTGACCAAAGCAGGCAGGCAATTCGTGCCGTACGGTGTCCGAAATGCCGCAAGGACAATGGTGTATAAAAAGGGGTTCCGCTGATCGACAGATCAAATTTGAAAAAGTCGCGGTCTTATCAAGTGCCAAAAAGTGTGAAAAAAAAAGTTTATTTACAAAGTGCGTTGTTCACCTTAAAGTGTAGGTGCGCGTGTGAAAAAAAAGTATATTTTTGCAAGTGCGGTTTCACGTTGAAGTATACGCGAGCGTAAAATAAATTAGTGGATCACTGATACCAGGGAATCTTCCCTAGGTATCTGACCAGCGCCAGGAGAGCCGCCGCCCCAGGGCGAAAAAATCCCTTCAAGCAATCTGCAGAGTCACCGCCCACGAAGCCAACCGAAGGCATTTAAATACATAAACGCTCGCCAACAAAATACATAAAACAAATTCACACATAGAAAAACACGGAAAACAACAACGAACGATCATATCACACGTTCACATATGTACATAGCACTAAAAATCTTTGGAGGACTTTTTACTTGGCCAAAAGGCAACCTTTGGGCCAAAAACCAATTTTGGAAACCAGGCCAAATATTATATAGACACGCACACACACTCACTCACACAAAACACAGGGAATCGACACCATACCAACATTTAATATCATACCGGCACGTCAAACACTACAAAAGAGGGTAGAACACATTTTTCCATTACAACACAGCATCAGTATGAGCAACATTCCTAATTGCCACAGCAACATGTACAGAATTTGGGCAAGATTATCAGCAACATAAATATCTACTTGGCAACATCGACTCTGAAACATTCACTCACCACACATATACACGGCGACACAAAACATAGCACTAACACAGAAACACCGCAGAGAGGTGAGAGAGAGAGAGTAACTAAGCTCGGCTCAGCGACAGCTGCTCACCAACTTTGAAGTTTTACCACTACCACCATCACACACACTTTTGTACATTTAAAAGGGTGCATTAGCCAACTAACTTTTTTTGAAAAAAACTTTTTTGATTTGTTAATTTTTTACATTTACGAATTCATTTACATTTATTTATTAGTTTTATAAGTTAAAGAGGAGAAGTTCAGTTGTATTTTTGAATTTTTCTTACCTTAAGTTCTTCTTATATTTGTTATTCATACATATGTCTCCACCTACATAGGCATATGCGTAAACACTTGTATGCACGCTGCCACTTTTAAAATTTGATTTTTTTTATCTATTCGGAAAAAAAAGAAAAAAATTTATTTTTGCATTGTTTTAATTTTATAAATTTTTTTATAACTTTTATTCCTTTTTTTGGCGCTTTTTTGATCTCGCCTAGAGCTCAACTAAATTCCATATTTTTTTTGTTTCGAGACATTGTCGTCAAAAAAAATGCGATCCATTTTTTTGTTTCAGTATTTCACTTACACTTTCACTTTTCATTTCTGCATTTTGTTTATATTTTTTTTTTGTAGTTACCAATTTATCTGAGTGAGACCTCATACACATATGAAGACATGCATGGATGAAGGGGGTATGTCGCATTCTCACTCAATTTCTGTTTTTGGCATTGGTAAATAGTGTTTATGCAGATCTATATTTCTGTCTTATCAGAATCTGCCTATCGTGAAAATTGTAGAAGATAATTCATGGATGAAGGGGGTATGTACACAACTTTTCAATATTAATTGTGGAAGAAGGGGGTATGTTCCGTTTTTTTCATATAAAACACTAAATATAAACTTATGCTTTTTATTGCATATTATGCAACGTCTTTTATGGCTTTGCATAATTTTTTTGTCAGTTTTCCATAAAGACTCGAAAAAACCTCAAATCTTTAAGCAAAACTTTAAAGCCGATTTTCTCGTTTCACTCAAAATGCGACATACCCCCTTCATCCATGCATGTCTTCATATATGAATATATATATAGTTTGTTTACAAATTTTAGAGAGAGGGAGCGCACATACTTCCATAAATAGTTAACTATATTTAAATGTGTGCCTGTGCACAAATAACTAGATACACATTAGGCTGGTTGAATTCTAAGATTTTTTTGAAGTTGTCGGTCGCCATTAAAATTTTGAATATCTTTTAAGTGTTAGGATTAGAAAATAATTAATAGAAATTTTTGTATTAAGAATAAATTTTCAATTAGCGTAAGGGTTTATTTCTATCTTGAATAATTTTTAATAAAGGTAAATTATTGAATATTGTAAATTCAACAGAAAATTTCCTTTGAAGTTTATGGGTTGAAGATTTTCTTTGCTTTAGGTAATTGAGTCCATAACATGTCTGACTAAAGACATATATTTGTTGGTGCAGGTGTTGCCCTCGTGGCAACTGATGGTAAGTTGGGGTAGTTGAGAAAAGAATGGAATAACGTAAGTACACATAGACGGACATTAGTCAGGTTTAAGGGGACTCTACTCGGGAAGCGGAGCCATAGTAGAGTCCAAAGGCTGTTCACATCTCGTGAACAGGAGGGGTGGGAAGGCTCCACCTGACTCGGACAGGTTTTCTCCCGCTTTTTCTATCTCACTATTCCCTCTGTTTTGTATATATTCTTTCCCCAGGCATGAACTCTAATTTTGCTTCGCAACTGTTGGGAAAGGAGAGGTGGCAAGAACTGCGCCCCAAGGCCGACGAGTCTCAGCCGGGCTACAACCATGCCGACCCGCCACTCCTCCTCTCCCGCACCAGGCAGTTACGTAACATCTGGTGCAGGAGAAATTGCGTGAAACATTGAAAGCAAGGCAAAAATTTATTGCGACTGCATCAAATGTTTTGGAACACTTTCCAATATTTTTATATGATTCGTCGCTGGTAAGATATAAACAATTATACTATAACATATACCATAAAACTAATTATATGTTATTTGTTCTAGATTGCTTTTGATTTTAGTCTTAGATATGGGGAAGCGATTTCGAATAGTTTCTTAGAAAACTTTGGGAATTATGAAACCTGTGTGGAAAGCATTTTTATGGATGCAAGTGGCGGATCTAATTTAGCAAGCTATAGGTACCGATTGGGCCTCAGAAGTGCAACCTTATTTGATGTTATTAATGCTGCTACCATCTACTGCAAGTGGACGCGACCAAAAGAAAACAAACTTTCAGAGATCTATAGATAGTTTTATTTCTTTTGAAAATGTAATTTATTATACATTTTTTCCCCCGATCAACATAACCCTTTCGCTACATCTTTTTACTACGCTGGCCAAAAAATCCAAATTCTTGTCCAACTATTTGTTTAAGCCCCAGTAACAATAAAAAATAAAATTTTTATAAAATTTTTTTTTATAAGTCTGTTTTTTTACATGTTGCCATATGGCAACAATTATACTGTACGCTAAAGAAAAACTAGGGAATTTTAAGTTTTGAAACTACGAATATAAGTTTATTTTAAAACGGTTTTACATCGAAATTGTAACTTTATCTTTTATATATCTATTATTTATCTATTATATATGTATGTATATCTTTTATATATATAAAAATGAATGCATGTATCTACCCCTCTACCTACCAAACCGTCCATAGGATTGAAATAAAACTTTGTCAACTTATTTCTTCCCCTAGCAGAAAGTTAACTGGCATAGTAAAAATATTTTTAAAAGGGCGTGGCACTTCCAATACAAACTGAAATTTTTAAAATGTTTATCTCACACTGCTTGGTCTAGAGCGTTGAAATTTTGTATGAAAGTGAAGTTTCAAGTTGCGGTAGAATTATGTGGTGGGCGTTTATATAAATGGAGGCGTGGCACCTCTCATACAAAAAACGTAATGGTCTGTACATCTTCGCATCTATTTGCCGTAAAATATTGGAGTTTTCTATGAAAGCATACTGAGTTGTGGTAGAATTATGTAAAAGTGGGCGTCATTGGAAAAGGAGGAGTAGCACGTCCCATACAAATAAAAATTTGGGTTTTTAAAGTGCACATCTCTATAGGTGTTTGCTCAAAAAAGCATTGCAATTTGGTATGAAAAAATTAGTTTGACTTGCGGTTATGTGAAAGTGGGCGTTATTGTAAAAGGGCGCGGCATATCTCATAGAAACTGAAAATTATAAAGTGTATGTCTCTGCAGGTGTTTGCTCTAAAGCATTGGTATTTTGTATGAGAAAATTAGTTTGAGTTCCGGTAGAATTGTGTAAAAGTGGGAGGTATTGTAAAAGGGGCGTGACACCTTCCATACAAACTGAAACTCTTAAAGTGTGTATCTCTGTAAGTCTTTTCTCTAAAGCATTGGAATTCTATGCATTGTTGTCAAATGCTCCTAATATTTCTTCCCTTCAGAATCCTCCAAACCTGACAAGTCAGACTCCCCGAAATACTCCAAAATCTTTTCTTTGACTTTGTAGCTTATTTTCCTTGACTTATTTTCAAATTATAATGCGCTAACAATAATAAATCCAAACTCTTCAGGTCTCAATCGCAAATAAATTTCTTCTGCAATCTAGAGCAAATTTACACCTTACAGCAAAATTGTTGCCATTTGGTAACACGCAAAGTTATAAAAATCAGTACCGCTTTGTAAACTGTTCGTAAAAAAATATTTTTATGGCAAAGCGTAGATTGAAGATTCTTTTACTTATTTTATACAACTTTTAGTGAAATTATTGTCATCATTTACTAAAAAATGTATATAAGTAAAAGACAAATTTCATAGTAAAATTATGTATTGCAAAGGCCTTTTATGAAAAATTGTATATTATCGATATTTAATGGACGATGATAACTTATTTGATTTTTGTCTACTCTTTAAACATCAATCTTCAACAAAATGTAAGAAAGAAGGTGATATTTTATACACAGGAGTAGCTAGGCCCCTCAAAAGTTCGATGTTGCCATATGGCAACAATATCGCGAAAGGGATAACTAATTACCTTTTTTTGCAGGTCAACACCCCAATAACAGACTGTACAGTCACATCTACTCAGCCTACTATCGTTGCAGTTGGACTAGATAAATCCACAATTGGCCAATATTTTATAACCATTGACGGTAAAAATATAGCTGTTCCCATCCAATTTGAATTTAGTCAAGTGTTCGATCTATATTTTAAAACGTTTTACATATTCAACATACAATTTGATGCGACTTTGGCCAACTTTTTGGGGTTCATTGCTAAATTTATTTACAAACTTGATGATAAGAAGAAGACCAGCTCTAGGTTATTGGAAGTGCAAACAATGTTTCAGAATAAGTTTAAGCTATTACTAAATCAAACTTTATTTTATATTAATTCAAAATGGCCCCGTTTTGCTTTTTATGTGGCAAAGAATTCGAAGCCTTTGCATATGTTGTATTTCATTTAAAAAATGATCATTTCTTATCTGAATCTCAAGGCTTAAAGTTGCGGTGCGCTGGCTCTAAAACATGTAAAAAAGTATTTAGTACATTTAGCTCATTAAGTAGACATTCAAAGCTTTGCATTCCTGTGAATATAAACAGCGAAATTCCACCAAAGAAAGTCAACCTAATATCAATTCCACCAAAGAAAGTCAAAGTAATATCAAAAGAAAATAATGTAAATGCACAAAGTTGTCCTACTTTCGATGATGAAAATTTCGAAAATTTCTCCATTGGTTCAACACTTTCAAAAAAACTGATATCGTGTGGTTTTTCAGAGACTAAAATTGGTGAAATGTTTATCTCTTTTGAAATACTAGTACAAAAATGCCTTAATGATTTTGAAAGATGCCTTTTAAAAACACATTCTGAGCTAAATCATAGCCTATTTAAAGAAACGTGTGCTAGTTTTCGGAGAAATCTGACAGCGGATTTCTTTTTAGGTGGTCCGCTTGAAGAATTTTACCCCACATGTAGACAGCGATCGGGATGGAGATACAACGTCTGCCAGGACAGCTTAATTTAGAATAAAAAATAGAATAAAAAAATATTTTTAAATTAAAATGTTTTTAAAATGAACTAAAAACTGGAAAATAATTTCCCCTCTGCCTACATAGATTCTTCACCAGATAAGCTGAACATTTGTGAGTGGGAATTCTTATAGGTATTAAATAGTACTTGGAGTTTGAAATGTATAAAAACATTTGGCGCTTGCTATATCGTGAAAAGATGTTTTTTTTTTAGAAAAGCTCATATCATAAGATTGTTAGAAATTAATGCGAACCATCTTTAGCGTGCGCCAAAGTTTTTATACATTTCAAACTCCAAGTACTATTTAATACCTATAAGAATTCCCACTCACAAATGTTCCAGATAAGCTTTACCTTGTGAAGAATCTATGTAGGCAGAGGGGAAATTATTTTCCAGTTTTTAGTTCATTTTAAAAACATTTTAAATTAAAAATATTTTTTTATTCTATTTTTTATTTTATACTTTTTAGTTGTGAGTCTGTAAAAATTTCTAAGATTGTAATTGGATATTCTGTGTCATATTAGTGGTACTCATGTAACCATATAACTTAACGAAAGCGTAAATATATACATTTAACAGCTCAGTTAGATGAACGATATAGATAAATTTATGTGAATACTTTTTATTTTGAAATTCTTATTAATTTAATTTTTGACCCATTTTTTAGCATATTCTTCTATTTTTGTCTAGTGTGCATTGACTGCTTTGAAAAACTGCATGTCGAACAGCGTAATCGAATTGGGTGATTTTTGGAGGTGTTTACACACTAAACTCCTCGCGGAAGTTTACCAAATTTGTGTAAACTTCGTTCATAAAAATTTTGACAGTTCAGTTACGCATTCGGCAATTTTCTACGTTTACACGCATTACGCGGTGTGCCTATGGTTACATGAATAAAATTAATCTTTTTTAAGCATTATAAAGCACATTATCTTTCCTTTGTGCAACAGTCACTGCGCCTAAGTGTATGCAGATGAAATATTCGAAATTTCGATGCTGTTTATGGCGCTGAAAACGCATTATAGCATGCGCATTATAGCATATGTATGAAATATTCAGATAGCAATAAGGAGATAGGCCGATAAATGGGACTTTTGCAATTAACGCAATATTTTGGATTTTTTTTTGTATAATGCACCTTCAGCGAAACCTGAACGATGGTGAAAATTTCAAAACCCCAGGTCAATGGGAAGTTAGTTCAAAATTTAAAGCAAAATCTCTGGAAATGAAACTTTTCAAATATCTCTACCCGTGCGCCACCTATCGGAATTATTTTTTTGTTATACTGCGTGGGGCCAGAAAACTAAACGACGATGGAAATTTCAAGATTCTACCTCAACGGGAAGTTCGTTGAAAAACAAATTAATCGACACCGAAAACAGACCTTCGCATTTCTTAAATAGAACGACTCACGCGCCACCTAGCGGGTCCAATTTTTTTTTTAACATTTGCAAATTGATTAAGTAATACACACGCTAAATATCAGCTAAATCGGTCCATAATTAGGATTTTCAGCTTTTATTACCCCGATCTCAGCTCCACCTAGCGGAATTTTTTTTAGGAAAATATTTATTTTCATAGTAGTAATACATGTTCCGAATTTCAGCCAAATCGTACCATAAATGAGATTTTTGAAAATATAGCGACCCACGCGCCACATATCGGATTTTTTTTTTTTTTTCTTAATATTGCATTGTCATCGCGACCTGAACTCTGGTGAAAATTTCAAGACCCTAGCACAACAGGAAGTTGGTTCAAAATCGAATGCAAAAATCCGAGCACAAGAACGACGAAAGCGACCTAATAAAAACATTTTAATAAAAATGCTGGGACGATTTTTATAGTGAATTTTCAGGTGTACAGCTGGGTCGAAAAAATTACCGTTTACGAGAAAAATTCGTAAAACCCTAAATGTTCACCTTTGCCCCAAAATAACTTTTTTACCACACATTATATTAATAGGGACTTTTGAAGTTTTCTTTCTTTACCTAAGCTTGGCTTTGTCGCAATTTTGTCATTTCAAATGTCTAATTTGACCGGAAATCAAATAATATTATCCCATGAGTTTGGGACTCATATTCCAAATTTTAATTTTTACAGTCACATACAAAAAAATTGCATAAACTTGCGCATTTCGGGGTGTCCCTGAATGCGCGCCGGGATATAACAAATATAAATGTAAGCTTTATTTATGTTTATTATAGCTCTGTATATTTGGATGCAAAGCATCTGTATACGAAATTTTCTTATTGATATGAAATTGGAGCCGTTTTCTGAAGTTTATCTTAATTTTTTCATACACAATTTTTATTTAGCGTGAACTTTAATATTTAAGGCTGATGAGAAAACGCTCCTTTATATTATAAAATATTTATAATATACGTTTTAATGAAAAAAAGCGAATGAAACTAGTGAAAAGTTGATTAAAAATTTATAGCCGTTTTTCCGGCCAAAATTATAATTTTTTTCGCCGAAATAATTTTTTTAGCCGTTCTTTTTTCTCTATCTAGCCGGATTGCTGAAATAATTCTGGCAACACTGTTCTTAGGTTAGGTTAGGTAGGGTGGTAGCAGCCCAACTGAGAGGGCCACTCACTTGGACACTTGTATGGTCCGTTGTGACACTGTTCTTACTTTATAGACTTTTTGTACACCGTATGATCTAGGGCGATAACAGGAAGCACAAATAAAACTTCATATACATCCAAACATTTCCGCTCCCTATGTACAAGAACCAAAAAAACCAGAAATATACACCCGTGGTTCATATGGAAGTAACCAAGGACAGGATCCTTATAGGCGTCCTTGACCGAGGCAATGACCGTCTGGCCATCCCTAAGGACCGGTGGCGTTACGTGCGAAATGAACTCGCAACATTCTTCTCAATGTTGCTCCAGAGTTTCCGGGTAGCTCGGCGCGAGTAACGGATGCGGGTTGGCACCAGGGTCAGATTAAATTACTCGCATGCGAGGATGCAAAAACCGTAGCACTGTACAAGGCAGCAGCTGCTAAGCTGGGTGAAGTCTACAAGGGCGCAAAGATAGAGGTCGTCGACTGGAAGGACATTCCAGCTCGTCCAAGGGCAAGGGCGTGGATTCTGGCCATCCCTGACGAACCCGAGAGAATTCTCGGGATGCTACGGCTAATGAATCCGTCCCTGCCAACGCATGACTGGAGTGTCAATCTGGTCGGGGATGCGGTAGGGCCCGACAGACAGGTGGTGTTCACCATGAATAAAGAGCCAATCGAGCCCCTCAAAAGGTGCAATGGCCTAGTACACTACAGCGTAGGCCAGATCGTTATCCACGTATATCGTGGTGATGCTCAGCGCGCTGCCTTCTCGGCTGCTCCGGGGGAACCGGAAAACGAATTACCAGAAGAGGAAGCGGAGGATTCCGACGCGGAAAGCATGTTATCCGCCACGTCCCTTGGCGATAGTGCTGTGAACAACTCGGAAATGGAGGACAGCCTACAGGACGAGGAAGCCATCGACGTCACGGTGGTAGCAGCCAAGGCTGAGCGATTAACATCTAACGCTACAGACAGCAATACTCCTGCAACGCCATATCGGGCAGTTAATCGGAACAACTCGTCGTTGATAGGCAACCTCCGGGATGGGGCAAACCTCGACGATATGGGGACGGCAGGGAAGTCTGTGCGCTCTCATGTTGGTGGTGCTTCAGATTAATCTGCACAAATCTAAAGTAGCTTCGGCTGCTTTAAGTAGTCGTCTTTCTAAAGGCGACGTGGATGTGGTCCTCATCCAAGAACCCTGGGTCAATAGCTCGAGAATCTGCGGATTGGGGACTAAGGGCTTCAAGCTCATTCGAGCCAGCGAGGAGAGCAAAGTCAGAACGTGTATTCTGGTCAAGTCTGAGTTGAACTCCTTTCTCCTACCTAACTACACCAATGGGGATATTACCGCTATCAGCCTAACGGTCGACAGCACCCGCCTGACGGTGGCTTCGGTCTATATGCCCTACGACGCCGAAGAACCCCCACCACAAACGGAGGTGAAAGACCTGGTGTCAAATTTCTGCACGGGTAATCTTATTATTGGAGCGGACGCTAATGCTCACCATGTCCAATGGGGGAGCTCCGACATCAATGCCAGGGGCGAGTCTCTGTTTGATTACCTCTTAACAACCAACCTGGTGATTTGCAACGTGGGTAATGAGCCTACTTTTATCACTAAGACCCGCAGGGAGGTCATAGACCTCACTATCTGTAGTGAAGGCGCTTATGAGTGGGTCAGAAAATGGCGGGTTCTGGAAGAACATTCTTTCTCCGACCACCGTTACATAGAAATGGTTTTAGACTTTATTGTAGAACAACCAATCATGAAGCGCAATCCACGTAACACTGATTGGCAGTTACACAATGAAATATTAGACAGAGACCTACCAGTACTGCCCTCACAAGCCCCCTCATCAGTAGAGGAGCTGGAGGATCTTGTTACTACATTTACATCGGCGCTCTCAAATGCTCTAGGACAGGCTTGTCCAGTGCCAAAACCACGCGGTAAACACATTGGTGGTCCTACGATTTGGACTCGTTCCGAATATCATGCCGGAAACAATTTAACAAGGCCAAGAGCTTCGGCTCTGAGCCTCATTGGCACGAATATAAAGCTAAACTAAGGGCCTACAAAAAAGCTCTGAGACAGGCGAAGAGAACCTCGTGGAGAAATTTCTGCACTGGCGTCGAAAAGGTCGACGACACAGCGAGACTTAGACGAGTCCTCTCGAAAAGTCAAACAGCCATCAGCTATTTGCGAAAACCTGACGGATCCTGGACCAGCACGGAAGAGGAAACCCTTGAGCTGCTCTTGAATACACATTTTCCGGGGAATCTGCATGATGCACCACTTGCACCTGTAACAAACCTGGCAGTAAAAATACCCATCACTGAGGAAAGGGTAAGGTGGGCAGTTAAGAGCTTTGAACCGTATAAGGCTGCCGGGCCGGACGGGATTATCCCCGCGCAACTTATAAACACGTTGAAGACATCAGCTAAATGGCTGGTATTTCTCTTCACAGCCTGCCTGGCTCTCAACCACATTCCGGGCTCCTGGAGAAGCGCCACGGTAGTGTTTATCCCTAAGGCTGGGAAGGCATCCCACTACGAGCCAAAAGACTACAGACCGATCAGTCTCTCGTCCTTTGTACTAAAAGCCTTTGAGAGGATACTAAGCGACTACCTCTTAACGACTATTGATAGCAACCTTATCTCTAGCTATCAGCATGCATACACCAAGGGTAAATCAACAGAAACCGCTCTGCACAGCCTAGTGTCTGTCAATGAGAAATCGCTGTGTGAAAAGGACTACTGTCTCGTGGCCCTCCTATACATTGAGGGGGCTTTCAACAATATAAGCCCGGAGGCTATCAACTCCGCTCTAACTAATCTGGGCGTAGATAGACCTCTAACTGATTTAATTGACCAACTTTTAAGGGGAAGGAAAATAGCTTCTTCACTTGGTACGGTTGAGTTATCACGTTATGTCACAAGGGGAACACCCCAGGGTGGTGTTCTTTCCCCGCTTTTATGGAACCTCACAGTCAACTCGTTGCTACGTGACACAAGCTGGGGGGCGGGAAGATAGTGGCATACGCAGAAGATTTAGCTATTGCATTCAGAGGCAAGTTCCCACAAACTCTGTGTGACCTGATGCAAGTTGCACTGCGAGAAGTTTCGACGTGGTCCTCTCGCTGCGGACTTAGTATCAACCCAGGGAAGGTGGAACTTGTCCTCTTCACCAACCGGTACAAAATACCGCCACTAAGCCTACCAGAACTAGATGGCACGCGCCTGGGCTTGTCGGATAAGGCCAAGTTTCTAGGCATAGTTCTGGACAGGAAATTGAATTGGAAGGAGAATGTTCTTCAGCGCCAGAAGAAAGCCTGCATCGCTCTTTACACATGCAAAAGAGCCATTGGCAAAAAATGGGGGCTTAGCCCTACAGTATGCAGTTGGATCTACACGGCCATCATTCGCCCAATCATGCTTTATGGAGTCGTCGTATGGTGGCCTGCGCTGAGCAAGGCAACATACCTGAATCTGTTGCGGAAAGTCCATATATCCAATATGATCTGTATAAGCGGTGCGCTAAGGACAACGCCCAACGAAGCCCTCCAGGTCATTCTGGGCATTTTGCCACTTGATCTGGAAGGGTTTCGGTCAGCGGCGGCATCAGCTCTGCGCCTAAGAGAAACCTCCAGTTGGGCTGCGGGTACTATTGGACACTCCAGTATTCTGGAATCTTACAGCTTTCTCCCTCTAAGCACAGATCGTTGTGCGACTACTACAGTCGGGGATAGCTGTTTCAAAATAAACATTCCCAGCAGAGAAGACTGGGAGAGGACGGATTGGTGTCCCGAAACAAATGGTGGCACTTCCATATACACCGACGGCTCGAAGTTGGACGGCAGAGTTGGAGGAGGAGTTTATTCAAGGGATTTGGACCTTGAGCTTTCCTTCAGACTACCTGATCATTGTAGCGTCTTCCAGGCGGAAGTCTCGGCAATCCTGGACGCCGCGCCTGGTTAAGCAAACGTGTTATCGGAGAAGATATCGCTATTTTCAGCGATAGCCAAGCG
The DNA here is from genome assembly GCA_964058755.1 of Campiglossa producta. Lineage (NCBI taxonomy): Eukaryota > Metazoa > Arthropoda > Insecta > Diptera > Tephritidae > Campiglossa > Campiglossa producta. The sequence continues at coordinate 60,832,870 of CAXKVI010000003.1, read as the reverse complement.
GCCATCAAATCCCTTGGCTCATACACGTTCAACTCTGAACTGACGCTCAGCTGTCGTCGATCTCTTCAGGAGATGGCCCAACAGAACCGCGTAAACCTCATATGGGTCCCGGGACATAGGGACATTGAGGGAAACTGTAAGGCAGACGAGCTTGCCAGGCAGGGCACGACCAAGCAGGTTCTTCAGGATAAAGAGCGCTTAGGTATGCCGTTTGCCACATGCAAACTAATGCTGAAGGAGCACACTCTCCGTCAAGCCAACGAAAGATGGCTGCAATCCCCAGGGTGTCGCATATCGAAACAAACCTGGCCAAAATGGGATCTTAAAAGATCTAGACGAATTTATGCCCTAACTAGGAGGGAAATCTGCATATTGATAGGGGTATTAACCGGTCACTGCCTCATTGGTAGGCATGCAGAAAGGCTAGGTGTGCCCTACCGACGATGCTGCAGGAGTTGCAAAGATGATGAGGAGGAGGAAACAGTGGAGCACCTCATCTGCAACTGTCCGGCTTTAAGCGGCGCGAGAACGCGCTTTTTGGGAGTTCCGTTCCTGTATAGCCTAAGCCAGATCGCGGAAATGGACATAAAGGACTTGATGGGCTTCATAAAGTCATCTAAGTGGTTCGAGGAGGAGTAACGGTGTCGGTTTAAGAGTGTCAGTCCCGGGATTCTGCTATGTGGAAAATCCCAACAACTCAGGGATTTTCCATATGGCTGGGTCCCGGGACTGACTTTCCTTGTGTTGGTGGTATCACAACGGGCCTTTCAAAACTGGCCTAAGTGTGCCTCTGCGGCAGCCACTTGAACCTAACCTAACCTTTTAATATTATTATATTATTTAATTTTATTTTATTTTATTTTATTTCATTTAATTTTATTTTACTTTACTTTTTTAATATTATTTAATTTAATTTAATTTAATTTAATTTTATTTTATTTTATTTTATTTTAGTTTATTGTATTATATATTATTTTATTTTCTTTTCTTTTATTATTATTTTTTATTTTATTCTATTTTCTCCTATTTTATTTTATTTCATTTTAATTTACTTTATTTTATTTTTATAGAGGCGTAGTTAGTAGCTATAATATAGGTACTTGTAGTATAAGCTTTATATAGGTACTTGCGAGTAAAAAAATGTTCGCAGTATTTATTGCTTTCCCTCCATGGTCGCACTATCATAAATGAAGACATGCATGGATGAAGAGGGTATGTCGCATTTTGAGTGAAACGAGAAAATCGGCTTTACAGTTTTGCTTAACCATTTGAGGTTTTTTCGAATCTTTATGGAAAACTGACAAAAAAAGCATAAGTTTATATTTAGTGTTTTATATGAAAAAAACGGAACATACCCCCTTCTTCCACAATCCATATTGAAAAGTTGTGTGCATACCCCCTTCATCCATGAATTATCTTCTACAATTTTCACGATAGGCAGATTCTGGTTTTGCTTAACCATTTGAGGTTTTTTCGAATCTTTATGGAAAACTGACAAAAAAAGCATAAGTTTATATTTAGTGTTTTATATGAAAAAAACGGAACATACCCCCTTCTTCCACAATCCATATTGAAAAGTTGTGTACATACCCCCTTCATCCATGAATTATCTTCTACAATTTTCACGATAGGCAGATTCTGGTTTTGCTTAACCATTTGAAGTTTTTTCGAATCTTTATGGAAAACTGACAAAAAAAGCATAAGTTTATATTTAGTGTTTTATATGAAAAAAACGGAACATACCCCCTTCTTCTACAATTCATATTGAAAAGTTGTGTACATACCCCCTTCATCCATGAATTATCTTCTACAATTTTCACGATAGGCAGATTCTGGTTTTGCTTAACCATTTGAGGTTTTTTCGAATCTTTATGGAAAACTGATAAAAAAAGCATAAGTTTATATTTAGTGTTTTATATGAAAAAAACGGAACATACCCCCTTCTTCCACAATTCATATTGAAAAGTTGTGTATATACCCCCTTCATCCATGAATTATCTTCTACAATTTTCACGATAGGCAGATTCTGATAAGACAGAAATATAGATGTGCATAAACACTATTCACCAATGCCAAAAACAGAAATTGAGTGAGAATACGACATACCCCCTTCATCCATGCATGTCTTCAAATACCTATTGCCTAACTTGCACAATTCCACTCATACCCATTCATACATAGCTATCATACCTACAAACATACCTGCTGTCCTACATTCACTAAAAGTTCTCATTTACTAAAGCTCCCTTGGGAGTCGCTTTTGTACTAGATTTGCATGAGGATAGATTTCATTGTCGGTGATTTATTTCAACGGATTATGGCCGTCGCTAAACTTTAACCTACACTAAGTGACAACTTTCGCGGCATTTGTTTGGCTGTTCACCTGCCATATTCTGCTCGTTGACTATAACTTGGCCGTTTGTCTCGCAATAAACCCAATAAATAATTTCGCAAAACGCATTTGACTAAAATGTGAACACGTTAACCTTTATGTGTACACCCGTGGTACCCGGGTAACCAAATGGGTTTATTTTACGTTTTTCAGATATAAAACACTGGAAGACAAACTTTATATTCATAATATGCCTTAAGCTAGGGTTTTTGGATAGAAAACAATCAGAAAAAGAAATTATTTTTTTTTCCTTCCTAGCTTTTTTCTACACTTTTGATTTTTCACCGCTAAGTGTACACCCGTGGTACCCGGGTACCTCTATATATATTATGACAACTTAAAGTAAAATGTTGGTTGTTTTTGTGAAAAGTAATTAAAGAATGTTATTTTAAGTAAGAATATTTAGTAAATATTATGTGTTTATTTATTTATTAAGTTTTAAATACATTTTGATTGTTAATTGGCACAATTGTTACAATTTGAAACGGTTACAGTATGGGCACTGCAAATCGATTACTCGACTAGTCGATTAGTCCAACTTTTGTGCTGTTTGAAAATCGAATAGCAGATATTCGATTTCAGCTAGGCGACAAGCTGTCAATAATCGAATACTAACGATTAAATCGGGTTCCCAGTTTTTACCCGGGTTAGGTTAGGTTAGGTTGAAGTGGCTGCCGCAGAAGCACACCTAGGCCAGTATTAAAAGGCCCGTTGTGATACCACCAACACTAGGAAAGTGAGTTCCGGGACCCTACCATATGGAAAATCCCGATATTATCGGAATTCTCCACATAGCAGAATCCCGGGACTAACGTTCCTATACCGACACCGTTACTCCTCCTCGAACCATTTAGATGACTTGATGAAGGCCATCAGGTCCTTTATGTCCAGCTCCGTGACCTGGCGTAGGCTAACCTGGAACGGAACTCCCAAAAAGCGCATTCTCGCGCCACTTAAAGCCGGGCAGTTGCAGATGAGGTGCTCCACCGTTTCCTCCTCCTCATCATCCTTACAACTCCTACAGCATCGTCGGTAGGGCACACCTAGTCTTTCTGCGTGCCTACCAATGAGGCAGTGCCCAGTTAATACGCCTATTAATATGGAGATTTCTCTTCTCCTTGGGCATAAATTTGCCTTGATCTTTTATGATCCCATTTCGGCCAGGTTTCTTTGGATATCCGGCATCCTGGAGATTGCAGCCATCTTTCTTTGGCTTGGTGGAGTATGTACTCCTTCAGCATAAGCTTGCATGTGGCAGCGCTCTTTATCCCGAAGAACCTGCTTGGTCGTGCCCTGCCTCGCAAGTTCGTCTGCCCTACAATTTCCCTCAATGTCCCTATGCCCCGGGACCCATGTGAGGTTCACGCGATTCTGTTGGGCCATCTCTTGTAGAGATCGACGACAGCTGAGCGTCAGTTTAGAGTTGAACGAGTAAGAGCCAAGGGATTTGATGGCCGCCTGGCTGTCTCTGAATATAAAAATGTCCTGTCTGATAGTGTGTTGGCCTATCCAAGCCGCGGCGTCCATGATTGCTGAAACTTCAGCCTGGAAGACACTGCAGTGATCAAGTAGCCTGGAGGAGAGCTCAAGGTTCAGATCCTTTGAATAAACCCCTCCTCCAACTCTGCCGTCTAACTTCGAGCTATCAGTATAAATGGAAGTGCCGCCATGAGTGGCGGGACTCCGATCCGTGCTCTCCTATTCTTCCCTGCTGGGAATGTTGATTTTAAAACCTCTATCTCCGACTGTTGTGGTCGCACAACGATCTGTGCTCAGCGGAAGAAAGCTATAGAATCCCAAAATACTGGCGTGTCCAGTAGTGCTTGCGCCCCAGCCGGACGTTTCCCTTAGACGTAGAGCCGATGCTACTGCTACCCGGTGCCCTTCCAGATCGAGTGGCACAATGCCAAGAATGGCCTGGAGTGCTTCATTGGGCGTTGTTCATAACGCACCGCTTATACACTATATATGTTGTTTAATTCAAGTCGATATGTACCGAGGTACCCGGGTACCACGGGTGTACACTAGTGTAAGTTTTTTTCTGTGAACACACAACGGTTAAAGTTCCAAAAGTCTCACGTTGGATGCTTTTGAACTTCTACTTGATTGGCTAACCGCGCACTGCGCATTGAAGGTGAAGTTTAGTTAGTTAGTAGAGTATGAGATTGTGGAGGTGATTTTGCGTTGCTTTTAGTTTTATTTAAACGTTTGACCTATTAATTTATAATAGACATTGTTGTTGTTCGCGGTTTCACAGCTTGAAGGCGAGATACGTCACCAAATAATATTTAATAACTGTTTAAATTATTTAGCGTTTCAAGACATTGCACTGGTCATATGAGGTAAGGTGTAAATAATTGAAATTAACCGTGACCGTGATGGCTCACTTCCGATTTAGTTTAAGGCAAAACCTTCAAGATTAAATAATGTTGTCATTGTCCTACTGGAATTTACCTTACAAATGTAAAGCGAAATTTAGTTCAAATAATAAAAGAGTTTCATTTGCAAGCAGCTGAGTATTGAATTTGAAATAAGATGGTTTCGGGACGACAACAACAACAACAACGACTTTTATTATTTTTCTTTATTCTTAAAAATCAGCAAAAATATTGTACCTACACTCCAAGATTTTATAAAGGCGTCATAACCCAATCTCACAGCCTTGAGTAATTTTCGTTGTTTTATGAAAAATATGAGTTCGAATTCACTTCGTTATACTTGAGAGAGAAAAATATAAACTCAAATAAGTATTAATAAAACAAGTTTAGTTTAACCCATTACTCTAGATACTCAAATGAAACATCAATTTGCAGTAATTTAAAATCAAACACAAAACTTTATTTAACCGTAGACCTACGACCCACTATGGGGAAATTTGGCCAAAATTTTTCCAACAATCAATTTTCCCAGCAACGGCTAAAGCTAGAGCCATAAAATAAAATGTGTGAGAAACTTCAATATAATGCGCATATGAAAAAATTGGATATTTTAAGTTAAAAGTAAATGCTTGTTTAAAAAAAAAATGGCTTTTATTAAAGATTTTGAGATTCCTTAAAAGAATATGTTTCATTGTTTATAGGTTACAACAGGAAATTTCAAGATAAAGATTGGAGGTTCATGAATTTTCCTAAAAAAAAACGTTTTTTTGTCTTTTTTTCGGTTTAGGTTTCGTTTTCGTTATATAACATTTATTTTGGTTTCGTTCCGGTCTATATTATAAAATAAAAACCAGAACAGATGTTTGTGAACAAATTTTGAAAAAATTTTAAAATTCAAACTCACCTTCAAATCACTCTAATTTTGTAGCTCAGTGATAAACTTAAAAATAAATTGTTTTTGTTCAGAAACTTGTGTTTATTTGGAACCCAAAACTAAACAAAAATAAATGTTGATAAACGAAAACGGAACCTAAACAGGAGGTTTTTATCTTGAAAATTTCTGATATAACCTATAAAAACCCAAATATATTCTTTTAAGGAATCTCAAAATCTTTAATAAAAACCATTTCTCTTTAAAAACAAGCATTTATTTTTTATGACAGAAAAACGACAAAAAAAAAATTACATTTTTCAAAACTTAGTTTTGGAACTTTTTGAAATATCCGATTTTTTTCATATGAGCGTTTCTTTTTCAAGTGATTTTATTCAAATTCGGCTTACACGTAGGGACTATAAATTGATTTGACTCGTATTTTTTGTTTTGCTAATTTTTCGATATTCTTCGGAGATATGATCTATCAAAGTTTGGAATTTTTCTTAAACTAATGAAAACATGTACCTACTCAATCTGTCATATCTCGGCTTGTACTAATGCTACTAACTTCAACTTGAGCTCATTTGAAAGCAAATGAATCAGGCTTTGTGTTCCTTAATAAATTTTTTGCATTTTGCAATTTTTTTTTTATTTTTATTATAACAATTGCATTTTTAACATTGCAACTGCACAGTGTTACCCACAACGTTTTTAGTTCTAAATACCTGCATTCGATTGCTTATTAAATTCTCTACAAAATCAATATATTTCAAAAATGGGGTCTTCATACTGACTTTTACTAAAATACATATTTACAAGACTAACTCTATATTTTTGTATGAAAAAAATAAAAAAAATTAAATCAAACAAGTTTTTTTTTGTTTTGGGACAATCCATATGAAAACGTCTAATTCAAAAAGCTGGCTAGTCTCAGATTTCGCTCAAACTTTTAGGGAAACTTCTTTAGGGTCCTAAAGGAACATATTGATACACATTTATTTTTTATAACCACTCGTTTCGGACTGGTCAAGTTTCAAAGTTTGAAAAAACGTCATTTTTAGGCCTACCCTATTTTAGCTGTAAAAATGTTTCCATTAGAGATATCTTTACATTCGATATAGCGTTTTAAAGGGAAAAGATGGGAGTTTGTTTAAATATAAATATTAAATCATATAGCGAGTACCTGATATTAAAAACCCGGTACTGAAAATACGTATTTTTTTATCGATTTTCGTCAACTTTAGCCGGCTCTGGCGTCTTTACTGTTTTAAGTAGCCTCTCAATATTTGTCAGAAATTAAGGGTACATTTCCTAGAAGAAATTAACCCATCCATCGGCCAAAAAACCCCACTCCTTATAGATAAATTATTATCTCGAAATTTGTCAATTTTCAAAAATCATGGTTTTCAGGCTCGAAAACGGACATGTTTATCAAGAGATAAAAATACGAATTTCTCATGGACTTCAGTCCTGACCTTTAGCTTCAAATACCTCAACATTTCGTTTTGTTATTTTCATACTAAGGGTCTCTGCTGATGGATCTCCTAAACGAATATAATTTTTTTTTTCGGTCGGTGCCACGCCCACTTTAAAGGAAGGCATTTTTGAAAGTTCGACTGGTCGTATCTTTTAAACTGATAAGGGTAGAACGATGCAATTTGGCGCAAAGCATACTAGTATCGTTGGGAGTATACCTGATGAGATTGGATAAAAGCGCTTTCCAACCGCGCCCATTTTCGATATCGTAAGCTTCGAAAATCACCTAATTAATTAATTATTCCCAGACGGATTACCCACCATATCCCGCCCAACCGGCACGAGGGGCGCATCCGCATAACGCGCGGATTGATAAATGTTGCCGAGCCGTTGAAAGGCATTGGTTTGTTAATCGTCGAGATCTAAAACTGCTCGGCTACAGAGAAAATCTCATCAGCCGAGTAAAGTAGATATAAGCTAAATTAAACATTAATAAATAATTGGTTGACGGAAGATTGAGAATTTAAGATGCAGGGATAGAGAAAAATAAAAAGATAAATAAATAAGGTGAAATAAAAAATAACATATACATATAGACCAAGAAAAGAGCTCAAATAAGGATTAAAGACTACAAAAAGTTTCTACGTATTTAGGATAGAAAGAATAGATTCTTTTATGTGGAAAAGCGAGTCTGAAAAATCAAATGTGCTAGAATGAGAGTTATAATCCTGACATAAACAGCGAAAGGCTTCATTTAACTCAAAGTTGGCTCTACACTGTTTCAAGACAAGTGGTTTAAAATAACTTGATGGCCGGGAGGGTATATTGAAATTTACTTCGCTTAGAAGAAACGGGCTTGAGAGAGATCCATTTAGTAACTTAATCATAAAAACTATTCCAAGCATTTCCCTCCTACTGGAAAGGGTGTGAAGATTTATGAGTTTCAAGCGACTAGCATAAGGTGGTAGATTATATAAGGGATCCCAGTGAAAATCTCTTAATGCAAAAAGTAAAAACTGTTTTTGGACTGATTCTAGCCTATCTATATGGACTTGGTAGCGCGGGTTCCAGACTATTCAACCATATTCTAGTATCGGTCTGACTAATGAAGTAAAAAGAGCCTTAGTTACATAAGGGTCGCTAAATTCTTTAGACCATCGTTTGACAAATGCTAGAACACCTCTAGCCTTACCGGCTGCTGCGTTAATATGATGGTTGAAACTAAGCTTGCTATCCATAGTAACCCCCAGGTCTACAAAGTCGTGAACCTGCTGAAGACTATAATTGTTAATTGTATAGGAAGCCGGCTGAAGAGTTCCACGCGAGAAACGCATGTATTTACATTTTTTAAGATTTAGTGGCAAATAATTTAAATCGCACCAAGTAACTAGGGTATCTAAGTCTGATTGTAGCATGGATTCATCCTGACACGACGTGAAGGACATGAAGAGTTTTACGTCATCAGCGTACATCAAGATTTTTGAAAACATTATTGTAGTGGAGATGTCATTTATAAACAGCAAGAACAGAATCGGGCCGAGATGGCTCCCTTGAGGAACACCTGAAGAGACGTAAATAACATCAGATAAAATATTTTTTGAACACTACTCTCTGAGTCCTGTCACTAAGGTAAGAAGATATCCAGCGATTGAGACCCGGCTGGAAGCCCAACTGATCAAGTTTATAAATAAGTAATGAGTTACACACTTTGTCGAAAGCTTTACTAAAGTCAGTGTAAACAACGTCAGTGTGCATGTTTTTACGAAAGCCGTTTGAGACATGGCGGCCGCCGTGGTGTAGCGGTTAAGTGTTCGGCCTTCTACACCAAGTCGTGGCGGTTCGATGCCCGGCAAAAGTAACATCAAAAATTATTTAGAAAAAGAATTTTTCTAAACGGGGTCGCCCCTCGGCAGTAGTTTGGCAAACTCTCCGGGTGTATTTCTGCCATGAGAAGCTTCTCAGCATAAAATTCATTTGCTTTGCAAGTGCCGTTCGGAGTCGGCATAAAAACTGTAGGTCCCGCCAAGTTGTAGGAAAACTCAAAAGCAACACACCACAAGTTGGAAAGAGAAGCTCGGCTAAAAATCTCGTTAGAGGTTATGATAACCTGTTGGTATATCGCCGCCATTAGTTTGAGACATGAGTGGTGAATTCAAGTAAGTTTGTGACTGTCGATTTTCCCTTACAGAAACCGTGTTGGCAGTCAGCGATCAGCATAGAGATTGGAGCCGTAAGTTGATTTGATTTGAATTGATAAAATTCTGTAACGGAAATGGCTAAAATGATATAGTTGGTAGGTTGAACCCCCTAGTCATTCTATTATGATTTTTCGATAAATTTTTCAAAGTAGGCGTGGCACTGCCCACTTTTCAGGGAGACATATTTGAAAATTTTACGGGTCATAACTTTTAAACTGATTACGGTAAAACGATGAAATTGGTACCTAGTGTACTAGCATAATAGGGAGTATACCTGATGTACTTCGACGAAATCCCTTCCCAACCACGCCTACTTCCGAAATGGAATATTTCGAAATTCATTTGAAAACTATCGCTGGGTATTTAATGTTCGGTTTACCCGAACTTAGACTTCCTCACTTATTTTTAATTAGTTTTGTTTCTTTCAAATGAACTAAATACAAGACATAATCGAAATTTGATAAGTTCTTCCCAAACATTTATTTATTACTAATAAGGCATTTGATTCATCCATTGTGGTTGCGACTTCGTTTACAAACGTATTTTTTGCAATAGGCGCATCTCAATTCAGGTTGGTTTTCTGAACAAGTTTTTTTTTTTAGTCATACAACAGTGAAACCGTGATCTGTAGTTTTAAGCTACTCGACTGTGGGTTAGCATCATTCATGTCCAGGTCACTCAAGCTTACGGAGAACATCTTCAGGGGAGGAATTTAATTTGAACTCTAGTTTATTAATTAATTTTAATTTTTTTTTTTTTAATATTTAATTTTATATTTTATTTTATCTTAGTATTTTAATTTTTTTTTTATTTTTTTATAATTGATTTCATTTTATTTTATTGTTTTCATCCATTTTTTTTTTGTTTTTATACCTTTCATGAACATGAAATGGTATTATAACTTTGGTCCGATATTTGTAAACATGAGAAGAAGAAGAGATAGATAGGGGTGTAAAAGTAGGTCGCCTCCCAGTTGGTGCACCCTGGGTAACGCTAAATGACCTACATTGCCTACACGGCTAGTTTCTTGTATTGCCGGTTCTACGAGAACGGTACCAGTACTTGTGCTGTACCCATCGTGCCGAAACGACCCGGGCCGTTTTATTATATCGACCCGGCCAAGAGCAATACACTCGGGGTGACCCTGTCTGACATTTAGGCAGGGCTACACCTCGCTACAACAACAACAACAACAACAAGAGATAGACCCATCAATAAGTATACCGAAATGATCAGGATGACGAGATGAGTTGATTTAGCCATGTCACATAGCTCCCATACAATCGATTATTCCGATAAACGGATTTTGGGCTATAACTCCTGTAATTAAACACGTAGGAACGTGAAATTTTGTAAGTATTGCTATTTTTATATGTGAAATATCGATGTTGAAACTCATAGATATGGGATAAATATTTCACATAGCTCCCATACAATCGATTATTCCGATAAACGGATTTTGGGCTATAACTCCTGTAATTAAACACGTAGGAACGTGAAATTTTGTAAGTATTGCTATTTTTATATGTGAAATATCGATGGTGAAACTCATAGATATGGGATAAATATTTCACATAGCTCCCATACAATCGATTATTCCGATAAACGGATTTTGGGCTATAACTCCTGTAATTAAACACGTAGGAACGTGAAATTTTGTAAGTGTTGCTATTTTTATATGTGAAATATCGATGTTGAAAATCATTGAAATGGGATAAATATTTCACATAGCCCCCATACAATCGATTGTTCCGATAACCGGATTTTGGTAGATAACTCCTGTAATTATATCGGTAGGAACGTGAAATTTCGTAAATGTTGCTATTTTAGAATGTGGAATGTCGATGTTAAAAATCAATGAGATTGGACCAATATAACACATCGTCCCCATATAATCGATAGCTCCGATAATTTCGGTATGAGCTAAAGTTAAATTCACACAGGCTGTACTGGGGATCAAACAGTGAAAATCGTGACGCTTATTCATGAAAGGTATTTAGCCTTCGGCATAGCCGAAGACAGCTTTCCTTACTTGTTTTTTTTTTTTATTTCACCATTTAATATTATTTTAATTATATGGCTTTAGTACTTTCCTTTATTTTTTCGATTTTTTTTATTAAGTACATACATACATATTGGTTATTTCTTTTTTTATTTTAGTTTAAAATCATACAGCAAAAATTTGGTGCAGTCCGTAATGGATTACATAAGTATGCTTAAATATTAGAAATTCTTTCACAAATTCATGGAAAATTGATTCTCTTTATGTATTAATTGGTTATTTTGGAATTTATTTGATAAAATAACAAGCCACAAAATGAAACTGCAAACAATTGTTTTTGTGAGCAAATATTTGTGTCTAAGGAATAGTTTAAAAAAGTTTTAAATTCCATAAGGAATAAAAATGTGAGACAACAGTATGCAGTATACTTTTATAGGTAGATTTCTGTGCAGATGTTTGTGTTCGTTCTAAACTATGGGCTTCATATTCGTGATAACTCAAATGTGTTTATAAATATTAGACCGAGCCGTGAAGAAACTAAATTGCTTGGTTGGGTTTCATTGCCTTCATCTCTTTTGCCACTTAAGTATTGTTACTCATACGCCATGGCATCCCTTACCTCTATGTAGTGCAAATTTTCAGGTTCTTGCTTATTCTTAATATGCAAATTTTCAGACTTTTAGAAAATAAGTGATGATGATAACGATTATTAGTTTTAGTCAAAAAGATTTTTCCAAGGAACTTCAGAAATCCAGTTAAAACGGAAAATTTGAAATAAGGGATTTAGTTTTTTTCTGGCTGTTCTAATTTTATATTAATAAACAAAACATGAGAAAATCTTCGTTTAAAATTTGTGAAAATATTTCATATAGCTTAGTTATTTAGTTTTCATTTATTGAAGGTGAAAAATTGCAATGATAAATAAAAAACATTTTAGGTAGCAAGGAATGTTCTTTATATATACAAATCAAATTCACCACTTGTAAAGGTTTATATAGATTAAGACTATCCTATTTTTTTAAATTTTTGAACATTTTTAACAACCACATATTCGAGTAAAACCACCAAATAATAAAATGTCATATAATAACTTTAAGGTTAAGATACGTATTGTTTTATCTTATGCTGTTTTTAGAATGTTGAATGCGCTTTATTTCACTGTCATCACCGATATTCAGTTGAATAGTTAGTAGCAAACTACAAACATACACGCACATACATATGCATCTAGTATGCATATAAATATTTTAAAAATTGGCTCTTATGCTATCGGTTTTCATATCCCAGAGTAAATATTTGCATTCAATTACTAACACGTCTCAGCGCCTAAATGTATGCCATGAAACAAATACATCAAGCGGCAAGACGACTGCATTTGCACTAAATTTGTACACAAGATATGTATGTGAGAGATGATATCTAAAAGGCTCTAGTGCACACAATAACCAAAAATCCTTGTTAATAAGTCAAGTTGTCATGCAGCCAGTCCTCAGTTAGTCAGTCGTTCGTTTAGTAGACAGGTTGTTTCATTTAGAAAGCCACTTTAACATGCAAATCTACTCGTACATTGAAGCTCACTCACTGGTCTTACGTACGAATTTATACCACAATGCACAAGTGTCATCAAGGTATTGTGACTGGTTATGCGCTCCTTGGTGAGTGTGTGTATGTGATTGTATATACGTATGTATATATGTTTTCAGCCTGTAGAGGACATCAATAAATGGAGCTTGCGGAATACTAGTATATTCGGTAATATTACTGATTCGTCGCGAATGGATTGACTCCGGTATTTCTCGGGTACAACTTCACATCACTCGATCCAGTGGTTGAAATACATCTTTGAAACGGCCATCTTGCCAACCTTCCTATTCAACCATGCAGCTTTACCATAGAAACAAAAACTGTTATTTAATTTCATTTAATTTAATTTTATTTTATTTCATTTTATTTTATTTTATTTTATTTTATTTTATTTTATTTTATTTTATTTTATTTTATTTTATTTTATTTTATTTTATTTTATTTTATTTTATTTTATTTTATTTTATTTTATTTTATTTTATTTTATTTTATTTTATTTTATTTTATTTTATTTTATTTCATTTTTTTTGTTTTTTTTTTCTTTTAATTTAATTTAATTTAATTTTACTTTATTTTGTTTTATTTTATTTTTTTTTTTTTTTTAATTTTATTTATTTATTTAGTTTGTTTCTTTAATTAATTTTTTTTTAACTTTATGTTATTATATATAATTTTTTTTCTTATCTTTTTTTTTTTTGCTGAATAAAGTACTATCCCAGATTTTGTATTAAAAACACCTGATTCTAACGTTAGTTCAATATTTTCCGAGGGCATCGTTCATTTGAGCTAGTGAAAATCTAGTTATATTAGATTTCTCGCAATATATTTATATACATGTACTGTTTGTGAGTGTAAACTCTTGTTTTGCATTTAAATTGAATCATTACGTGTAAACTTTCACACATTTTACTTACACATACATTTACCAATTTGTCTGAGGGCATACAAATTTTTACTAATATGCAAATCTAGATGTGATCATACTCATATATCTACTCTTTGGCTTTGATAAAATTTGAAATTAAAATTTTGCAATATCTTAAAGCTTGGAACGAACTTTATATGTACATATATAAAAATCTTCTTTCCGAATTTTCTGACTAAACGCCTGCGCTAATAAAGGAAATGGGTAAGAAGTTTAATGAGATTAAACTTAATCTAACACCTCAAAAAAGAAGGCGGGACGGAGAAGGCACCTCCCATACAAAATGAATTGTTCATAGTGCATATCTTTGGAAGTATCCATCATAGAATATTGAAAAAAGGTACGAATTTGAATGACCTTAATCTCTAACACCCACCCTAAAAAATGGGGCGGAACGGAGAAGGACCGTGGCACCTCCCATACAAACAGAATTTGTCATACTGCATATCTCGGGAAGTACTCAGCGTAGAATATTGAAAATGGGTGAAGAGTTAAATGAGATTAATCTGTAAACCTCGAAAAACTAGAGGATGAAGGGAGCAAAAGGCGTGGCTGGGAGAAAACGAAGGTATGAAAGAGGAAAAAAAGGAAGATGGCGCCTAGAAATGGAAAGGTATATAAGCAGTAGGATAGTTTAAAATCCTATGGGAAAAACACAAGTTGAAGATAAAGCAAATGGCCCCCAATATTTTTATATTTGATAAAAGAAGAGAGGAGCTAAAATTTCAAGGCCATAGGCCATTTGTTCTTTGTTTTTTTTTCTTGTTTTATCATTTAATTCATGTTCGGCGATTATTTTGTGACTTATTCTAATAACAATGTTTTATTTATTTAAGTGACTAACTCCAATTATTGTAAACTAACAACAGTACACATGAAGCAGCGTTTCTCTTACACGTATGGTTGTCGTTGTAAACGGTTTGTATATTGCGTACATTTTACCGGCAAACTTCGTTTTGCCCAAAATAGATTTTTATTGAGTTCATTTTGAAATGTGTATAGATTAAACCCCTGATTCTGTGTAATATTGAGTAAGAACTGTTGAGATTGGTAGAGATAACTTATATCTTTATCCTAATTTTAAGCCCGCTACCTTACCCCCATTTAGAGACATTCAACCCCCCTTACTAACGGTTTTGATATCCTATAGCTCTATAGCGATTTCCAGGTCCTTACCTTAGACCCTTTCACAGATATTCTGCTTGAAAATTTATGTTTGTATGGGAGATGCCACGCCCCTATTTCTGATAACCCCCCTTTTATGTGTGAGAATGCTTTTGATGTCATATAGGTGTATGCCAATTTTCAGGTCCCTACCTTGAACCCTTTCACAGATACTCTGCTTGAGGTGCCACGCCCCCTTTTCTGATAACCCCCCTTTTTATGTGTGAAAAATTTAGTTTATGTAAAATTTTCGGAAATTTGATAAAAAGCAATCGATTTTTTTTATAAATATGACCCAGTGGCTACATGTATTTTTTTAAAAATTTCCTTAAATGCAATATTTGACGTAAAAATAAAATCATTTGTAATTTTTTATTTGAATGTCGCTTGGGCTGAAAAAAGTTATATCTTGGAATCGCCTGACTCTAGAAAATGCCATATACAACTGTCCGTGTGAAAACACTGGGCTAGGAAAATACAAACCGGCTTTATCAAATGATTGGCCTTGGGCTTTGTTGATAGTCATAGCTACTTTTAAGGGAAACTGTTTCCTAGTCATCTGGAATGGTACTGTTGGATCTGAAGGAGTTAGTTTAACTCGCGGTATTATAGCAATTTTTCCCGAACCGATTAATTTGAACGCAATCTCATGTAAAAATACACATTTTAGAACTTACCAATTATATATTTTATCACGGTGTATAATAAAAGATCCAATAAGAAACATCCATAAAAGACTTTCAATTAACAAATAAAATCAAATGCACTTGTTGTGAGAAAGAATAAGTAAAACTAGTATATCCCGTGGTCGAAATTCGACCAATTTAAAATAGTTGAACTTATTCAAACATCTAATCAACTTTTTGTCAATAGCTGCCTTTAGGCCCGTGGCCGAACCTCGACCAACTTAAATGTATACAATAAAAACTCATCTATAGGCAAAATGAGGCCATCAAAGAGTTTAAAAAATAGGGGTTTTCGAGATTTTATGTTGCACTTGAATAATCGGATGATGAGATTGTGCTTAACAAATAGCCACTACTTTATGCGATCGTTTTGAGCAGGTGAAGAACAAAAAAATATTAGGTTGAAAATTAAGTAATTTGTAATAGTTAAGATTAAAGGTTTTTTAATATAAAAAAAAACATAATTTAGAAAAAAAAGGAATATTCCGCAACCTTATGCACAAAGCAGTTATCAAATTCTGCAATTAGGCTTTATGAGAATCAGAATTTAAAAATTAACAATATACCAACAACAAAGTTAGACTATTAATATAAACTAGTATATCCCGTGGTCGAAATTCGACCAATTTAAAATAGTTAAACTTATTCAAACATCTAATCAACTTTTTGTCAATAGCTGCCTTTGGGCCCGTGGCCGAACCTCGACCAACTTAAATGTATACATTAAAAACTCATCTATAGGCAAAATGAGGCCATCAAAGAATTTAAAAAATAGCGGTTTTCGAGATTTTATGTTGCACTTGAATAATCGGATGATGAGATTGTGCTTAACAAATAGCCACTACTTTATGCGATCGTTTTGAGCAGGTGAAGAACAAAAAAATATTAGGTTGAAAATTAAGTAAATTGTAATAGTTAAGATTAAAGGTTTTTAATATAAAAAAAAAGCATAATTTAGAAAAAAAGGAATATTCCGCAACCGGGTCTTGCAACTGCGCCATTACCTTATGCACAAAGCAGTTATCAAATTCTGCAATTAGGCTTTATGAGAATCAGAATTTAAAAATTAACAATATACCAACAACAAAGTTAGACTATTAATATAAATAACACTGGTTTACAGCCAAAATGCACCAGAGACGCCATAGTGAAATTCCTATGTAAAATCACCTCCTAATTCCGAAAATCAAGGTTATTTTTACTTGAATGGTACCGTTTTTGAAATATTTACGATTTACCGTTATTTCAAAAAACAAAAAAGATGGCTCCACTTAATCGTGTATATCTCAAGAACAAACTGAGCTATTCGAAAAAGGTTTGAAAAATTTGAAAGCTTATAAAATTTACTATAATCAGTACATACAACACTTTTTGCTAGGTCCTGCAGGTTCAAACATATTGAACAATCATTACGGATTTTTTAAATTTTTTTTGTAAAAATATAAAAAAATTTGTACTTTGCGAGGAAGCATCTCGAAAACTTTTTGATTTTTAGCAGAATTTCCCCCCCCCCGTCTAAGCTCTGTTTTATTACAAAACAAGTAAGGAAAGCTGTCTTCGGCTGTGCCGAAGGCTATATACCTTTCATGAATAAGCGTCACGAATTTCACTGTTCGATCCCCAGTACAGCCTGTTTCAATTTAACTATATTTACTATACACATTACACATCTTTGTTATAATTTAAAAAAAACTTACAAAATAATAGGATCCGAGTTATCGGAACAATCGATTGTATGGAGGCTATATATTATACGTGTTCAATTGTACTGACTTACACTATACACATTACATATGTAGAAAGTACTAAAGGTGAAATATTTTACGTTCCTAACTTTTTAAATGCGGAAGTATTGGCCAAAAAACCTTATATCGGAACAACCGGTTGTATGGGACTAAATATATGATATATTTACCCCATCTTCTTGATTTTCCTCTACACACTACATAAATTGAAAGTACTCAAGTTGCAAAATTTTATGTTCCTAACTTTTTAATTGCAGAAGTTTTGGCCAAAAAAACCTTATATCTGAACAATCGGTTGTATGGGGGCTATATGTTACATTTGCCCGATCTTGTTGATTTTCACTATATACACTACATAAATAGAAAGTACTCGAGTTGCAAAATTTTACGTTCCTAACTTTTAATTGCAGAAGTTTTGGGAAAAAACCTTATATCTGATCAATCGGTTGTATGGGGGCTATATGTTACATTTGCCCGATCTTGTTGATTTTCACTATATACACTACATAAATAGAAAGTACTCGAGTTGCAAAATTTTACGTTCCTAACTTTTAATTGCAGAAGTTTTCGGAAAAAAACCTTATATCTGAACAATCGGTTGTATGGGGGCTATATGTTACATTTGCCCGATCTTGTTGATTTTCACTATATACACTACATAAATAGAAAGTACTCGAGTTGCAAAATTTTACGTCCCTAACTTTTAATTGCAGAAGTTTTGGGAAAAAAACCGTATATCTGAACAATCGGTTGTATGGGGGCTATATGTTACATTTGCCCGATCTTGTTGATTTTCACTATATACACTACATAAATAGAAAGTACTCGAGTTGCAAAATTTTACGTTCCTAACTTTTAATTGCAGAAGTTTTGGGAAAAAACCTTATATCTGAACAATCGGTTGTATGGGGGCTATATGTTAAATTTGCCCGATCTTGTTGATTTTCACTATATACACTACATAAATAGAAAGTACTCGAGATGCAAAATTTTACGTTCCTAACTTTTTAATTGCAGAAGTTTTGGCCAAAAAACCTTATATCTGAACAATCGGTTGTATGGGGGCTACATGTTACATTTGCCCGATCTTGTTGATTTTCACTATATACACTACATAAATAGAAAGTACTCGAGTTGCAAAATTTTACGTTCCTAACTTTTTAATTGCAGAAGTTTTGGCCAAAAAACCTTATATCTGAACAATCGGTTGTATGGGGGCTATATGTTACATTTGCCCGATCTTGTTGATTTTCACTATATACACTACATAAATAGAAAGTACTCGAGTTGCAAAATTTTACGTTCCTAACTTTTTAATTGCAGAAGTTTTGGCCAAAAAACCTTATATCTGAACAATCGGTTGTATGGGGGCTATATGTTACATTTGCCCGATCTGGTTGATTTTCACTATATACACTACATAAATAGAAAGAACTCGAGATGCAAAATTTTACGTTCCTAACTTTTTAATTGCAGAAGTCTTGGCCAAAAAACCTTATATCTGAACAATCGGTTGTATGGGGGCTACATGTTACATTTGCCCGATCTTGTTGATTTTCACTATATACACTACATAAATAGAAAGTACTCGAGTTGCAAAATTTTACGTTTCTAACTTTTTAATTGCAGAAGTTTTGGGAAAAAAACCTTATATCTGAACAATCGGTTGTATGGGGGCTATATGTTACATTTTCCCGATCTTGTTGATTTTCACTATATACACTACATAAATAGAAAGTACTCGAGATGCAAAATTTTACGTTCCTAACTTTTTAATTGCAGAAGTTTTGGCCAAAAAACCTTATATCTGAACAATCGGTTGTATGGGGGCTATATGTTACATTTGCCCGATCTTGTTGATTTTCACTATATACACTACATAAATAGAAAATACTCGAGTTGCAAAATTTTACGTTCCTAACTTTTTAATTGCAGAAGTTTTGGCCAAAAAACCTTATATCTGAACAATCGGTTGTATGGGGGCTATATGTTACATTTGCCCGATCTTGTTGATTTTCACTATATACACTACATAAATAGAAAATACTCGAGTTGCTAAATTTTACGTTCCTAACTTTTTAATTGCAGAAGTTTTGGCCAAAAAACCTTATATCTGAACAATCGGTTGTATGGGGGCTATATGTTACATTTGCCCGATGTGGTTGATTTTCACTATATACACTACATAAATAGAAAGTACTCGAGTTGCAAAATTTTACGTTTCTAACTTTTTAATTGCGGAAGTTTCGGCCAAAAAACCTTATATCTGAACAATCGGTTGTATGGGGGCTATATGTTATAGTGGTCCGATCTTGTCAGTTCCGTCAAATGATTCCTATATTACAAAATGGTGGCCACATACAAAATTTCAGCCAGATATCTCAAAAATTGAGGGACTAGTTTGCGTTCAAACAGACAGACGGACAGACGGACATGGCTAAATCAACTCATCTCGTCATCCTGATCATTTCGGTATACTTATTGATGGGTCTATCTCTTCTTCTTCTCATATTTACAAACATCGGACCAAAGTTATAATACCATTTCATGTTCATGAAAGGTATAAAAACAAGCGATCAGTGAACAAAATCGATGAACTAATACAAAAGTTATAAGCATTCAAGTAAATATATCCATTTAATGCTTAAGTACCCTACTGGTACATATGTGTTAGTATTCGTATATCAGTTAGTTAGCAGGTAGATTTTCGAAAAGTTATTAGATACAAAAAGCTGTTAGTGTCGTTTTCTCAAACCTAGGTACATTTTAAACAAGAGCATATTTTTGAGGCAGGTAGTGTTTTCTTTGTAGAACTAGGGAACCTTTTTGTTTAGGTAGGCTTGAATTTTTACTGGATCTAAGTATAAATAAGAGTACATGCGCCTTGTTCCTTCATAATATCTGCTAGGCTCGCCGGATACTGTTCAGTTTATAATTGCAGTTTATAACCCGTCATTTACTTAAAAATAAAAAATGAATAAAAGGGCGCGAGAGTTTGAGTGTACAAATGATCCAGATATGTTCTGTTTCATCTGCGGTCAATTTATTGTTAAAAGTATGAGACGTGTGTTTTCAAATCCTTTGAAAGTTACATACTATAAGTGTTTTGGAATTGAGCCTAAAAACCATGGACACCGAACACTGTGTGCACCACATGCCGAGTCGAATTGATTTCTTCGGAAACCGGAACAAAAAGGTACGTTGTAAAAATTAGGAATTTGTTCCCTTTTAATGCATAGCTGACTAATTTCTGAAACTATCTATTTAGGCGACGTGTGAAATTTATTACACCAATGAAGTGGAGGGAACCAACTTGCCAATCAACGGACTGCTATATTTGTACTACAAAAGTACTTGGGGTTGGAAAGTCCAGAATAGTAACCTATGCGAGCGTATCTACAGTGTCATTACCAGAACTCATTTCAACAGAAGCGACATTGCCAGAATCAAATTTAACTTTAGTTCCGGCTCCAGTTTCATTGTCAACAGTAGTATCTGATTACGCGGCATCATGTTGTACTGAATTTCAAACGGAAAACGAAAGAAATTCTTTGTCACAAGCACAACTCAATGATTGGATAAGGGATTTGGAATTGTCAAAGGAAAAGGCCGAACTACACGCCTCTCGAATGCAACAATTTAAATTTGTTTCATCCGATGTTAAGGTAACATATTATAGAACTCGTCACGAAGAATTTTCCAAGTACTATACGAAGGAGGACAGTGTTTGTTACTGCAAATACATTGCTGGTCTATTCAAACAATTTGGTGAACCATATGATTCAAAAGAGTGGCGATTGTTCATAGACGGCAATAAATTAAGTTTAAAGGCCGTATTATTGCATATTGGCAACCAAAAGCCATCTATCCCGATCGCGCATGCAGTTAATACGAAGGAAACATATGAGATAATGCAAAAATTGCTCAAGTTAATCAAATACGAAGAACATGATTGGAAAATATGTGCCGATCTTAAAGTCGTTGGAATGCTATGTGGTCTACAAAGTGGATACACAAAATACTGTTGCTTTCTATGCAAATGGGATAGCCGAGCTCGTCAAGACCACTACATCATAAAGGATTGGCCAGAACGAATCGAGTTTCAAGTTGGGGTAGATAACATAAAATACTCTCCACTTATAAAGAAGGAAAAAATAATTCTACCTCCGCTCCACATCAAGCTCGGCCCTATCAAAAACTTTGTGAAGGCTTTGGACAAAGAAGGCGAAGCTTTTCATCATTTGAAGACAATCTTCCCAGAGATTTCAGAAGCAAAAATAAAGGAAGGGATTTTTGTGGGACCGCAAATAAGGAAAATGATGACCAATAACCATTTCAAAGAACTATTGTCACCAGTGAAGGCAGCAGCGTGGGATTCTTTTGAAAAGGTCGTTACTTCTTTTTTAGGCAAACACAAAAGTCCTAACTACGAGATGATAGTGAACGACTTTATCAAAAACTATGCGGAAATGGGTAAATAAAAAAACATATTATAATAAATTATATATTACATAAATTTACATGAGAATATATAGCCATAAATCTGAATTCATCGTCCAGTTCCGAACAAACAAGAACGGGAAAAATATAAACAAAAAATTTGTTCTGAATTGAAAGATAAATCCAGCCTAAGAAAATTATATACTAATGTGTCACTTATGTATTTATCTAATTTACTTTTTTATTTTCTTTCAGGAGTAAATATGTCTTTAAAAATTCATTTCTTACACTCCCACTTAAATTTTTTCCCGCAAAATCTTGGCGACGAAAGTGACGAGCATGGCGAAAGGTTTCACCAGCAAATGAAAGTGATTGAAAGTCGGTATCAAGGATTCTGGGATGTCGCTATGATGGGCGACTACTGTTGGTTTCTCATAAGAGAAACCGATCCTAATCTAAATAAGCGTCAAAACAAGACACATAACTTTTTCAATTATAAAATAAGATCATATAGTTAAGACAGAACCATATGTACATATGCTATTATTTGTAGGGTACTTAAGTATTAAATGGATATATTTACTAGAATGCTTATAACTTTTGTATTAGTTCATCGATTTTGTTAACTGATAGCTTGTTTTTTTTGTAATAAAACAGAGCTTAGAGGGGGGGGCAATATCTGCTAAAAAACAAAAAGTTTTCGAGATACTTCCTCGCAAAGTACAAATTTTTTTATATTTTTACAAAAAAAAATTTAAAAAATCCGTAATGATTGTTCACTATGTTTGAATCTGCAGGACCTAGCAAAAAGTGTTGTATGTACTGATTATAGTAAATTTTATAAGCTTTCAAATTTTTCAAACCGTTTTCGAATAGCTCAATTTGTTCTTGAGATATACACGATTAAGTGGAGCCATCTTTTTTGTTTTTTGAAATAACGGTAAATCGTAAATATCTCAAAAACGGTACCATTCAAGTAAAAATAACTTTGATTTTCGGAATTAGGAGGTGATTTTACATAGTATTTTCACTATGGCGTCTCTGGTGCAGAAAAAAAGTTGGAATTTGTGATCCAGTGTAATGGACCGAAGTACTCAATGAGCGAGGGAGTAAAAATAATTCCTCTAATAATAGGAGGAGCTTATTGAGTCAAAGAATGAAATTCATTTTGTAGAAATATGAGTTCTATTTATAGAAATTTATTATTTAGTGTTGGTAAATTACAAATGCTGGTTAGGGCAAATCTAGGCTTTTGCAAAAACAGTTAAAGGTTTTTCTAGCTTTTTTCTTTATCCATAACTTAGCAATATTTAGAAGACATTTTAATTTGATTTTTGATTTGATTTAAAAAAAAAAGTAGGTATGTTGATTTAAAAAAAAAAAAGTATTCAAAGTGGTAAAATCAGCCAAAATCTAGCCTTTTGCAAAAACTGTTAAAGGTTTTTCTATCTTTTTTCCTTAACCATAATTTAAAAATATTTAAAAATACATTTCTTATCGATTTTTTATTTGATTTTTGAAAAAAATAGTACGTATATTGATTAAAAAAAAAAAATATTCAAAAGTGGTGAAACCGGGCAAAATGTAGCCTTTAGCAAAAATAGTTTGAGGATTTTCCAGCCTTTTTCCTTAGCCATAACTTAGAAATATTTAAAAAGACTTTTCATATCGATTTTTTATTTGATTTTTGAAAAAGATGTGGGTATGTTGATTTAAAAAAAAGTTATTTATGAGTTGTTGTCTTTAGTAATATTTTAGTTGACCTCTAACCGCTTCGTTTAGTACAAAATTTAAGGACCTGTGAAAAATTAAGGATTTTTATATTTCAAAATTTATAGAAATAATCTACCGAAGTCCGATAATCAGAACAATATCCCCTTTATTCATAAAAAATATAAAAGGTTTATTAAGCTCTTATTATTCAAAATTTGTATGAAAATGTCATTTTAAAAAGCTTTATAAACCAATTTTATTTTTTATGAATATGAGGGTATGTTTAAAAAAATTTTAATTTTCGGAAAAACTTACCAAAAAACCCAAATTGTATAAGCGGTTATCTCATTTCTATAATGTATATTTATGAAAATATTCGCAGTAAGTTTTTTCCGAAAAAAGTATCACAAATATAAAAATATGTCTTATGAAATTTTAATGAGCTTATAAAAAATCAAGATTAGAAATACGCATATACCTAAAGATGTTTTAAAAAAGAAAAAAATATTTTCAATGAAAAAAAAATTGTAGCCCGGAGCTGTTCTC
Source organism: Campiglossa producta (assembly GCA_964058755.1). Lineage (NCBI taxonomy): Eukaryota > Metazoa > Arthropoda > Insecta > Diptera > Tephritidae > Campiglossa > Campiglossa producta. The sequence goes on along the minus strand of CAXKVI010000003.1, from coordinate 60,808,747 downwards.
GAACCTACAACAGTTCCCTCGCTATCCGATGCGGTAACCACTGCTCTACTGCTTTATCTACGAATTTATTGTCAAATCACCAATTCAAGCTGTGTGGGCAATGAGCGAGAGAATGAAAATAGTTTATCTAATAAAAGAAGGAGCTTGTTGAGTGAAAGATTGAAAGGTTCATTTTGCAGAAAATGAGTTCTATTTATAGAAATTTATCATACAGGCGTGTTTTTAAATCTTTTTAGAGGGGGTAAATTACAAATTCTGCACAGAGCCAAAAATGCCTAATAAAATTAATAAGATTGTCTTCATGATTAGTGTTTGGGCAAAGGGGTAGTCGCAACGGTGGAAACGAAGAAAAAACTATAGGGAAATCTCTTTGGTTTTAAGAAGAAATTCTTATTAAAAAAACTATACATTTAGTACATAGGTGTAGTTAGACGCTGGCAATTATTAGTATACGATGGCCGGATGGTTAGCAGCTGGGTTTAGCATTCGAGAAATTGTAAGTTCGATTCTCTCTCTTTTTTTCCTAATTAGAAATGTTAAAAAGAAATCTTCTCAATTATATTTATGTGATTTTCCTTTAAAACATTAACAGCTATGCACATATCAGTAATTAGACGCTGACAATCAAAAGTGAGCGATGGCCTGATGGAGCTGTTCTCGAACCTACAACAGTTCCCTCGCTATCCGATGCGGTAACCACTGCTCTACTGCTTTATCTACGAATTTATTGTCAAATCACCAATTCAAGCTGTGTGGGCAATGAGCGAGAGAATGAAAATAGTTTATCTAATAAAAGAAGGAGCTTGTTGAGTGAAAGATTGAAAGGTTCATTTTGCAGAAAATGAGTTCTATTTATAGAAATTTATCATACAGGCGTGTTTTTAAATCTTTTTAGAGGGGGTAAATTACAAATTCTGCACAGAGCCAAAAATGCCTAATAAAATTAATAAGATTGTCTTCATGATTAGTGTTTGGGCAAAGGGGTAGTCGCAACGGTGGAAACGAAGAAAAAACTATAGGGAAATCTCTTTGGTTTTAAGAAGAAATTCTTATTAAAAAAACTATACATTTAGTACATAGGTGTAGTTAGACGCTGGCAATTATTAGTATACGATGGCCGGATGGTTAGCAGCTGGGTTTAGCATTCGAGAAATTGTAAGTTCGATTCTCTCTCTTTTTTTCCTAATTAGAAATGTTAAAAAGAAATCTTCTCAATTATATTTATGTGATTTTCCTTTAAAACATTAACAGCTATGCACATATCAGTAATTAGACGCTGACAATCAAAAGTGAGCGATGGCCTGATGGTTAACAGCTGGGTTTATCATTCCGAAAATTGTAAGTTCGATTCTCGGTGAGGGCGATATCATTTTGTTTTTCATTTAAAATATTAAAAAGAAAATCTTCTTAACAACATTGAAAAGACTGTCTCTACAATAATAAGAAGCACATCTTCTTGAAGAAAAACTATACAGATATCTTATCATTTTTGTTCTATTTTATTAGGTACCTTTGGCTCTGTGTGGTTAGGTCAAAAAAAGTTAGAGAGATTTTCTAGTTTTTTTTCTTTAACCATAACTTAGCAATATTTAAGACCCTTTATATGGATTATTTATTTGATTTAAAGAAAAAATATATATTAATTATTCTATTCAATTTGGTCTAGACTTGTTTGGGGCTCGGGTTGCAAATCTGCCCTTTTAAAAGTTAATACATATGTACATATGAATAGAAATCAGTTGTTGCCTTCAGTACATATTAAATATGTTGTCGATTTTTATATTTTAAATCGGGAGTCTATCAGCAACTTTGTCTCAAACGGTAGAAATCACGGAAATTTATAGAAGTAATCTACCGAAGTCCGATAAATAGACTACTGTTTTGAAAAAATTTCGCAACTTCGATCTTATATCATCAAAATTAGACAAAAAAACCCAAATTGAATAAACGGTTAACGCATTTCTATAATGGGTGGTATGTATGCATATGCTTTCCGTCAACTAAAAATATTCAGCAATTTTTTTTCTCGAAAATAGAGATCACAAACATAAAAATTTTAAAAAAGTCAAGATAAGAAATATTTATATATTGAAAAAATAAAAACAATTTTCAATGACAAAAAATAAAAAAAAAATATGTGGCCGATAGCTGTACTTGAACCATTAACCGCTCGACCACTACCTCCGACGCTTCCCACTGGGCTATCGCTTTATGTACAAATTGATTGTCAGATAACCAATTCAAGTGGCATGAGAAAGTTTCATTCGCTTATTACAGATAAATGAAGCAGGATTGGTTATATATTAGATAATTGTGCACTGCCTTAGAGGTACGCCAACAAATCCATATGCATTTCATAAATATTTATGCATATTTATTTATATGTAAAATTTGTTAGCCTATTAATATAATAGATATTCGCAACAGGTGTTTAGCAAAGACTTTGGCAATTACCCGCCCGCGCGTCATCGACATGTGAACATTTGAAAAGAATGTCCATTCACCATTGTCTTTGTTTAATCAAAATCAAAGACTTGCACCACTACCAGTCCAGCGCAGTGTTGCCACTCACATTTATTTTTTGTACCAAAAAGTTTCAAGAGTGCCACATTTTTTTTCTAGCATGGAAAAACACACCTAAAAAGAACTATGGCGCGATAAATGTACAGGTTATCATTAGAACCTTCAAAAACATTTCTCTTCAAATTTTTGTAGTGCTGCTCTGAGTCGGCTGGGAAAAACAAACGATGTTGCTTCAATCATGAATTGGGGATTTTATAGACAAAAAGCATTGGTATTTGTTTACTTTAGGGGTCAACTGCAAAAAAATTTTGAAAAATTCTGGTTCAAAAAACGTGTATTGGCCGCAGGATCACGAACCCGGAGCGCTTTTTTAATTTTTTGTTTCAGTGAAAAATTATGATCAAAATCCCGAAAAAGGACCCAGGTCCGATCCCAATTCGGATCGGGACCCATGATATTTGTGTGCAGAACACCTTTCCGAGTTGCTTATAAAAAATAACACTCGTCTGGTCCAACACAGGCTACGCCATCCTCAGCATTTCTGCGCAGAACACTTTTTTTTGGCAATTTTTAGGGACGGCCTAATGTGATTACAACAAACACATGAAAACTTGCAACTTTGATTGCAAATAACCCCTAATGGAAAAAAATACCAAACCATTTCGAAATTACATTGGCAGGCGGAAAATGCCCGAAAAAGGGCGATATCCGCTTTCTGGCAACACCGCTCTGAAGTCTGATGAATGTCAGTCACAATAGCGTTGCAGTACAAATTGATTTTTTTGTGAATTCACAATGGTTTATTTAAACAAATAAATTTTTATAAAATACGCTTAAACAAAAGCAATCCGCTAACTAATATATGGTTTCGGATGTAGAGCTAAAACGATGCCTTATTTATTAATATTGGTTTCAAATGGGAGCAGAAAATTAGGAGCAAACACAAAAAGACCTTACAGAAATAATATATATGGTCAAAAACGCGGGAACATGGAACGCGGGATAAAAAAATTGTCTTCGAATCACGCCCCAATTCCAATATATTTGGATTACATACATTCTGTTGTATCTAAAAACAAAAGCTTATAGACATCCGACGTCTGTGGGTTTCACGAGACACGTTCATTTCAGTTGTGTCTCGCAAGCTATCAATATGGAAAAAAACGTCAATCCAAACAAGAAGGTAAATATATTAATGTCTTACTAATTATTCGATGCTCCGAGTTCGTATTTTGTATTGAAAAGGCCTTAAAATATTAAGTATAGTAGAACTCAATGTGATTCGACGCTTTTTTTGTGAGTTTCATCGTTTTTAAATTCTACTTCTATAGCTGTGTAACGTTAAAGACCAAATTAACAAAAATGTTTTATTGTGAAAAATTAAAATAACGGGAGGCAACCAAAAATGTATTTTTATACCCAGCTGTACTTGTACACAGGGTATTATAACTTTGTTAGGATAACGGTTGGTTGTACAGGTATAAAGGAATCGAGATAGATATAGACTTCCATATATCAATATGATCAGGATCGAAAAAAAATTTGATTGAGCCATGTCCGTCCGTCCGTCCGTCCGTCCGTCCGTCCGTCCGTCCGTCTGTCCGTTAACACGATAACTTGAGCAAATAATGAGATATCTTCACTAAATTTGGCATGCGTACTTATTTGGGTTCAGAATAGATTGCTATTGGAAATGGGTAAAATCGGACCATAACCACGCCCCTTTTTCGATATCGAAAATTTCGAAAAACGTATAAAATGGGTTAATTCAATATAAGAAGCAGCTACAATGATAAAATTTGCAATATGTATTGATTTAGATGTTCTAAGGCCGATTTTATAAAAATTTTTGAAAAGGGGGCGTGGTACCGCCCACGTATATTTGAAGAAATTTTAAAATTTTGACTCTTAATAACTTCAGAACAGCTTATGCTAGTATAACGAAATTTCGTAGAGGACATACTATTGTTGTGGTAAATTCAGCTATAGAAAATAAACGAAATCGCTTCGCGACCACGCCTACTTTTTCATAAAAGTTATATTGAAAGGAGGTGGAAATATTGAAAAGTCCATATCTAATTAACTGATTTCGCTATAATAATATAATTTGGTATATACATCAACTTTCATATTCTTTACATAATTTTTTCAAAATTTTGGAAAGTGGGCGTGGCACCGCCCACTTATGAGTCAAGCAATTTTTAAATTCGACTGCTAACAACTTCAGAACGGTGTGAGATAGATTTACGAAACTAGGTACCAGGCATGTTATGTTTATGTAGAGTACTACCACAGAAAATAAGAAAAATCGGTGAACGATCACGCCCACTTTATGTGCACAGCTGGGTATGTAATGTTCGGTTTCACCCGAACTTAGACTTCCTTACTTGTTTTCTATAGGCTTATGTCCAGTTTAGAGAGATATAGTGATTGATATTAAAATCCCTAACGTTTGACCGCATTTCGGAATTGAATTTGTGTAACATTAAAGACCGATTTCCCCAATTTTAAAATTCGTTTTAGAAACCGCAAACCCGGGCACAAATCAATTACATTGCTAATTTGAAAAAAAAAAAACAAGTATGGCGAATACAGGAAAAAATGGCTGCATTAATGAAAAAACGGAGAGAGGCATCGAAAGCTACAGAAATGTTGTTGTCTACCACACGCCGCGATCGTGTCATTGCAGAGCGTCGTAAAGCAACACGTGAACGAGTTAAAAAATGTAGAGAGAGGAAAAAGAAAAATGGAACACATCAGAATGATCCAACTGAAGCTATAAACAACAGCTATACAAATTTAATCACTCCGGTAAGGCTGCTAAAAAGGTAACGAAAGCTCTTCCTATTTCACCAAGGAAACAAAAAGCTGTATTGGTAAAAGTGATTAATGATTTTGATGAAAAAACTCGTAGACATTTAGTAAACGTCATACAACTGCCTCGAAATAAAAGAGAATACGTGTAAAATTATGAATTAGTCGATGACATTCATGCATTTTTGAATCGTGATGATATTTCACGTACATCACCTAAAGCAAAGGATGTCAAACACTACCCATGTCCAAAAACTGGAAAGATGATAATACTTCCAACAAAACATATGAAACTCACTATGAAAGAAGCATATGCGATATTTGTTGAACAGCAAAAAAATGAAAAAAACGTGAGTCTCTCAATTTGTTTCTACGTGATTCTCTCCCGCATCTCATGTGCTTAATCTAATATGTTAATTTTTTCCACTTTTAGAATGGTGCAGCCTGACTTCTTTTTGTGAACATCGCCCAAAAAATATTAAATTGATACACGATTTACCACACGACATGTGCATGTGCTCATATCACTCGAATTTCATCGAAGCCGTTGGTGCGTTGCATAAGATAGTTCCAAATATTCCACTTTATAGTGACGGTTTTGTGCAGAGATTTTTGTGCAACGATGCTACCAAAAACTGTTGGTTTGGACGATGCGACAAGTGCACGCGAATCATTTCAGTCGAAGGTATTCGTATCTAATAGTCTCGTCCACACTAAGGAAACAATCGTTCCATACATGTTCAAGCTGCTGACAGGATTACCACAGTCGTTAAAGGTGTTGAAAATTTGGAGTGATGGACCGTCGTCCCAATTTAAAAATAAATTTATTGCTGCAATGATTCCAAAATTGGAGGAGAAATTCGGTCTTAAAATATACTGGAATTATTTTGCTACCTCGCACGGTAAAGGATGTGTGGATGGCATTGGTGCAACTGCAAAAATGATTGTGAGAAAACATGTTAGGGCTCGAGATGAATTAGTAAACTGTGCAGTTGACTTTGTGAGAGCTTTTAATCGTTCCGAATCACAAATAATAATCGAGGAAGTGACACAAAGTGAAATCGATGAAACTAACGATGCTCTTGATACTTTACATGTATTTGCAAATGCGAAAAATGTTCGAAATATCGCTTCATCGCATCAAATTCAAGTACTCGATGGAAAAATAGTTACTTTTGACACGTCTAAGGAAGGATATATTTAGTTTGTCTCATGTTTTTCTTTCGGTAACATAAAATATCGCACAACTAGATCTAAACAGCGATCAGTTCAAAAAATCACGATGCTCGAAAATTCGACTGCCTCCCCTATCTATGTATATTAGGGTGATTCAAAAAAAATGTCGACTTGGTCTTACCCCCTAAAAAGTTAGGTATTGATGAGAAAATAACCCTTGCAAAAAGTTAGCGCTCTAACTTAACCCTTAGGGGTGGCTATTTTTTCGCCCTTTCCCATACATTTTTTGTATGGGAACAAATGACATTTTTTTCAAAATGAATATTCTTTTAATTTTTGAAACTTTTTTCAAAATATTTTTACATACTCTTAAAGCTGAAGCTTTGAAGCTTCCAAAATGGTAAGCCATGTGCGATTATCTTAACTATTAAAATAATTACAGCTATTTAAAAATGACTGAGTTTTGTACTATTGCACACACATACACAGTAACACGTATAAAATCTGGTAAATTTGAAATGGCTGTAATTATTTTAATAGTTAAGATAATTGCACATGGCTTACCACTTTGGAAGCTTCAACTTTAAGACTATGTAAAAATATTTTGAAAAAAGTTTCAAAAATTAAGAGAAAATTCATTTTGAAAAAAATGTAATTTTTTCCCATACAAAATGTATGGGAAAGGGCGAAAAAAAATAGCCACCCCTAAGGGTTAAGTTAGAGAGCAAATTTTTTGCAAGGCTTATTTTCTCATCAATACCTAAAGTTTCAGGGGGTAAGACCGAAAAAAACACATTTTTTTTTAGCCTTTTCTCCCTGGATAGTGGATGTATTTTTTTGATCGAATATACAGGTCGAGAGGTATTGAGTTGTGTAACCCAGTGGTATGCATAACTTCAATATTAAAGATTTTTGACTTAGCTACTTTTAGATCGAGGTGTGCGATATGTACGTTGAATTGAATTCAATTGAATAAATATTTTAGTTTTCAAGCATACTATAGGTTAGGTTCAAGTGGCTGCCGCAGAGGCACACTTAGGCCAGTTTTGAAAGGCCCGTTGTGATACCACCAACACAAGGAAAGTCAGTCCCGGGACCCAGCCATATGGAAAATCCCTGAGTTGTTGGGATTTTCCACATAGCAGAATCCCGGGACTGACACTCCTAAACCGACACTGTTACTCCTCCTCGAACCACTTAGATGACTTTATGAAGCCCATCAAGTCCTTTATGTCCAGTTCCGCGATCTGGCTTAGGCTATCCAGGAACGGAACTCCCAAAAAGCGCGTTCTCGCGCCGCTTAAAGCCGGACAGTTGCAGATGAGGTGCTCCACTGTTTCCTCCTCCTCATCATCTTTGCAACTCCTGCAGCATCGTCGGTAGGGCACACCTAGCCTTTCTGCATGCCTACCAATGAGGCAGTGACCGGTTAATACCCCTATAAATATGCAGATTTCCCTCCTATTTAGGGCATAAATGCGTCTAGACCTTTTAAGATCCCATTTTGGCCAGGTTTGTTTCGATATGCGACACCCTGGGGATTGCAGCCATCTTTCGTTGGCTTGACGGAGTGTGTGCTCCTTCAGCATTAGTTTGCATGTGGCAAACAGCATACCTAAGCGCTCTTTATCCTGAAGAACCTGCTTGGTCGTGCCCTGCCTGGCAAGCTCGTCTGCCTTACAGTTTCCCTCAATGTCCCTATGTCCCGGGACCCATATGAGGTTTACGCGGTTCTGTTGGGCCATCTCCTGAAGAGATCGACGACAGCTGAGCGTCAGTTCAGAGTTGAACGTGTATGAGCCAAGGGATTTGATGGCCGCTTGGCTATCGCTGAAAATAGCGATATCTTCTCCGATAACACGTTTGCTTAACCAGGCCGCGGCGTCCAGGATTGCCGAGACTTCCGCCTGGAAGACGCTACAATGATCAGGTAGTCTGAAGGAGAGCTCAAGGTCCAAATCCCTTGAATAAACTCCTCCTCCAACTCTGCCGTCCAACTTCGAGCCGTCGGTGTATATGGAAGTGCCACCATTTGTTTCGGGACACCAATCCGTCCTCTCCCAGTCTTCTCTGCTGGGAATGTTTATTTTGAAACAGCTATCCCCGACTGTAGTAGTCGCACAACGATCTGTGCTTAGAGGGAGAAAGCTGTAAGATTCCAGAATACTGGAGTGTCCAATAGTACCAGCAGTCCAACTGGAGGTTTCTCTTAGGCGCAGAGCTGATGCCGCCGCTGACCGAAACCCTTCCAGATCAAGTGGCAAAATGCCCAGAATGACCTGGACGGCATACTATAAATTTACTTTGTTGTATATCTTGTTGTATACCTTTCGTGAACATGAAATGGTATTATAACTTTGGTCCGATGTTTGTAAGTATGAGAAGAAGAAGAGATAGACCCATCAATAAGTATACAGAAATGATCAGGATGACGAGATGAGTTGATTTAGCCATGTCCGTCTGTCTGGGTGTCTGTCTGTTTGAACGCAAACTAGTCCCTCAGTTTTTGAGATATTTGGCTGAAATTATGTATGCGGCCACCATTTTCCAATATAGGAACCATTTGTCGGAACCAGCAAGATCGGACCGATATTACATATAGCTCCCATACAATCGATTGTTCCGATAAACGGATTTTGGGCTATAACTCCTGTAATTAAACACGTAGGAACGTCAAATTTTGTAAGTCTTGTTATTTCTATATGTGAAATATCGATGTTGAAAATCATCGAGATGGGATAAATATTTCACATAGCTCCCATACATTCGATTGTTCCGATAAACGGATTTTGGGCTATAACTCCTGTAATTAAACACGTTGGAACGTGAAATTTTGGACGTATCGGTATATGTGAAGTATCGATGTTGAAAATCATCGAGCTAGGATAAATATTTCACATAGCTCCCATACAATCGATTATTCCGATAAACGGATTTTGGGCTATAACTCCTGTAAATAAACACGTAGGAACGTGAAATTTTGGACGTATTGCTATTTTTATACCTTTCATGAACATGAAATGGTATTATAACTTTGGTCCGATGTTTGAAAGTGAGAAGAAGAAGAGATATACCCACTAATAAGTATACCGTTATGATCAGGACGATGAGTTGATTCGATTTAGCCATGTCCGTCTGTCCGTCTGTTTGTACACAAACTAGTCCCTCAATTTAAAAATATCTCGATGAAATTTGGTAGGGAGGCGTTATTTTATATGAAAATAATCATTCGTCGGAACCAGAAAGATCGGACCAAAACTACTCATAGCTCCCATAGAATCGATTGATCCGATAAATGGATTTCGGGCTATAACTTCTGTAATTAAAGAGCTAGTAACGTGAAATTTTGTAGGTATTGATGTTTTCATATGTGAAATATCGATGTTGAAAATCATTGAGATGGGGTAAATATTTCATATAGCTCCCATACAATCGCTTGTTCCGATAAACGGATTTCGGGTTATAATTCCTGTAATTATAAAGCTAGGAACGTGAAATTTTGTAAGTATTGCTATTTTTATATGTGAAATATCGTTGTAATATAATCGATAGTTCCGACAATTTCGGTATGAGCTAAAGTTAAATTCACACAGGCTGTACTGGGATCAAACAGTGAAAATCGTGACGCTTATTCATGAAAGGTATATAGCCTTCGGCACACCCGAAGACAGCTTTCCTTACTTGTTATCTACTATATTCTCCAATGAGATCGAATGGTAACGTTAAAGACTTTTTCTGTGTAGCGTTAAACACCCGTATACTTTGAATCATAGACTTGTCGGAAAAATTTTTTTTCCAAAAGTTTAAATAGTTGCCGTTTCGTTCAACCTTGGTCTTGAATAAAATGCTTCGTATAATTTTTTTAGTTGGCAGGATGAGCTGAATTTTCCATAAGTGTGACATTACTACGAAACTCACTTCCAAATACGGTAACATTAAAGACCACTTAAAACTGGCTGTATCAGCTATTCAGCTTTTGTTCAATACTTCAGAAATATGAACAGAAATATACGTATTTCTGTAACATTAAAGACTAAAATATTGACCATATGATGATAAATAGTAATTTCTCCCAACAGCTCAGTCTCTGGTCTACTTTCGGGGGAAAAAGTATTCCCTGTGTAAATCTAAGCAGAAACAAGAACAAACAAAGTCGGTTGGATGGTTCCGGATCTTATAAAATGCATATATAAACTAATGGCGGCGATATACCAACAGGTTATCATAACCTCTAACGAGATTTTTAGCCGAGCTTCTCTTTCCAACTTGTGGTGTGTTGCTTTTGAGTTTTTCCTACAAGTTGGCGGGACCTACAGTTTTTTGCCGACTCCGAACGGCACTTGCAAAGCAAATGAATTTTTTGCTGAGAAGCTTCTCATGAAATACACCCGGAGAGTTTGCCAAACTACTGCCGAGGGGCGACCCCGCTTAGAAAAATTGTTTTTCTAAATAATTTTTGATGTTACTTTTGCCGGGCATCGAACCGCCACGACTTGGTGTAGAAGGCCGAACACTTAACCGCTACACAACGGCGGCCGCCATATATACATTCAAAATATAAAAGGATATAACAAAACACTGGAATTTGTCATATCATCCCTTTTTTACCACGCTTTTATTAGCTTCACTTGTATGCTTGCTTGTTTGTTTGTTTGTTTGCTTGTATGTATGTGACTCTCGTTCGGTCTAAGCCCCAGTGGCCCAAAAACCGTAAAATGACCCTACAATATGGGTATAAATTTATCGATAAATTTATCGATAACTGAGTTATCGGTCAAAATATGATTGCCCAAAAACCTTAAAAAATCCCTACAATATGGGTTTGAAACGAAAGGGGAAAGCCCCAGGTTTCATTTGGACATCGATATATATCGATAAATTTATCGATAACTGAGCAAATATGATTGCCCAAAAACCTAAAAAATTCCCTACAATATGGGTATCAAACGAAACGGGAAGGCCCCAGGTTTCATTTGGACATCGATATATTTCGATAAATTTATCGATTACTGAGCTATCGGTCAAATTATGATTGCCCAAAAATCTAAAAATTCCCTACAATATGGGTTTTAAACGGAAGGGGAAGGCCCCAGGTTTCATTTGGACATCGATATATTTCGATAAATTTATCGATAACTGAGTTATCGGTCAAAATGTGATTGCCCAAAAGCCTTAAAATTTCCCTTAAATATGGGTATCAAGCGAGAGGCAGAGGCCCCAGGTTTCATTTGGACATCGATATATTTCGATAAATTTATCGATAACTGAGTCATCGGTCAAAATGTGGTTGCCCGAAAACCTTAAAATTTCCCTACAATATGGGTATCAAACGAAACGGGAAGGCCCCAGGTTTCATTTGGACATCGATATATTTCGATAAATTTATCGATAACTGAGTTATCGGTCAAAATGTGATTCCCCAAAAGCCTTAAAATTTCCCTAAAATATGGGTATCAAGCGAGAGAGAGAGGCCCGAGGTTTCATTTGGACTCGGATATATTTCGATTAATTTATCGATAACTGAAATATCGGCCATAATGTGAATGCTCAAAAACCTCTAAATTTCTTTACAATATGGGTATCAAACGAAAGGGGAAGGCCCCAGGTTTCATTTGGACTTCAATATATTACGACAATCTCATCGATAACTGAGTAAGCGGTCAAAATGTGATTTTGCAAAAACCTTTAAATTTTTCTACAATACGGGTATCAAAAAAAAGATAAGAGCCCCAGGTTTCATTTGGACTTCGATATATTTCTATAAATTTATCGATAACTGAGTTATCGTCAAAATGAGAGGCCCAAATACCTTAAAATTCCCTGCAATATGGGTATCAAACGAAAGGGGAAGGCCACAGATTTCATTTGGATTTCGATATATTTCAATAAATTTATCGATAATTTCATAGGACATTTTACTAAAAAGTAAAAAATAAATATAGTTTAAAAAACTAAAACTCACGCTTTTAGAGTGTATTGAACTAAAAAGTAGTACACAGTAGTATTGTGGAAAAAGCGTGGTCCGCCTTGTGCCATAATTTTGGTATATCGAGCGCATCGACTCTTTTCCCACAAGATGCTAGTTTTTTACTACGCTTTCATTAGGCTTTACTTGTATATACATTCATATGTATGTTTGCTTGCTTGTATGTAATTCTACTTCAGTCTGCCATCAATATGGGTATCAAACGATACGGGGTTGCATTTGTACTTCGATATATTTATCGATAACTAAGTTATCGGTCATAATGCCTACAATCTGGGTATCAAACGAAAGGGAAGGTCCCCAGGTTTCTATTAGAGGTATCGGTCAAAATGAGATTGTACGGGTAGCAAACGCAGGTGGAGGCCCAGGGGTTTCGTTTTGACTGCGGTTATTTATCGATTACTTCATAACACATTTAACTAAAAAGTAAAAAATATAGTTTATACCCAGCTGTGCACATAAAATGCTGTTATTCTTTGTTTTGTATACCTAGTTTCGTAAATCTATCTCACACCGTTCTGAAGTTGTTAGCAGTCGAATTTAAAAATTGCTTGACTCATAAGTGGGCGGTGCCACGCCCACTTTCCAAAATTTTGAAAAAATTATGTAAAGAATATGAAAGTTGATGTATGTACCAAATTATATTATTATAGCGAAATCAGTTAATTAGATATGGACTTTTCAATATTTCCACCTCCTTTCAATATAACTTTTATGAAAAAGTAGGCGTGGTCGCGAAGCGATTTCGTTCATTTTCTATAGCTGAATTTACCACAACAATAGTATGTCCTCTACGAAATTTCGTTATACTAGCATAAACTGTTCTGAAGTTATTAAGAGTCAAAATTTTAAAATTTCTTCAAATATACGTGGGCGGTACCACGCCCCCTTTTCAAAAATTTTGATAAAATCGGCCTTAGAACATCTAAATCAATACATATTGCAAATTTTATCATTGTAGCTGCTTCTAATATTGAATTAACCCATTTTATACGTTTTTCGAAATTTTCGATATCGAAAAAGGGGCGTGGTTATGGTCCGATTTTACCCATTTTCAATAGCAATCTATTCTGAACCCAAATAAGTACGCGTGCCAAATTTGGTGAAGATATCTCATTATTTGCTCAAGTTATCGTGTTAACGGACAGACGGACGGACATGGCTCAATCAAATTTTTTTTCGATCCTGATCATATTGATATATGGAAGTCTATATCTATCTCGATTCCTTTATACCTGTACAACCAACCGTTATCCTAACAAAGTTATAATACCCTGTGTACAAGTACAGCTGGGTATAAAAAGCGAAAACCAACGCTTTTAAAGAATATTGCACTAAAAAGGTAAAAATAAATTAAATACAAAACGAAGATTATGGAACAAAGCGGACCACGCTTTTTCCACGATACTACTGTGTAGGGGTTTTAAAATTATTTTCAACTTTTTTTTCAATACACTCTTAAAGCGTGAGTGTTACTTTTTTAAACTATATTTATTTTTTATTTTATCGTAAGCGACATTTGTTTCAAACATACTTATAAAATATTAAGAGCGAAATTATCGTAAGCGACAAATGTACGATTTATTCGCAAACTGCAAATTTTTTCAAGAAAAAAATAAGGACCCGTTATATTACTGAATTATCTAACCGCATGCCAAATTTTATTTCAATATACCAATAAACAGCGATAAAAAATAAAAAAAGCTCTCCTGTAAAATTTGATTTTTGGCTCTTATGGTAATAATGCAAAAAGGGGACGATGTATTCGTTTTAAATTTTGTTTGTTTTCAAAACAGAATTTAGAAAATTCACTTAATGTAAATAAAAAAAAAACAATTTTTTGGTGGAAAAATTTGTTTATTATTATATTTAAATGTTCATTAAAATTGCATATAACGGTTGGGTAAATATTTCAATTGTTTCTGTATAACAATTTTTTAATTTTAATAAAAATAGTTGGAATTTTAGAAAATATTTTCATTACCAAATATTTGTTAGCGCAAAACGTTTATTTAAATATTTACATGAAATAACAAATTTTTATGTTATTGTTAAAATCATTAGTATGGTACTCATTAGTAGGTAATAAACAAAAATTGAATAAACAAAAACATGCAAAACACTAAAATTGCAATAAAACGCTCGAAATTAAATTTGCATGTTGCTTGGTTGGCAAAGCAAAAAATAAAATAATTTTAATTATGAACTATAAAAACTAACTTCACACATATATGCATATGTATTTTTATATGTTCATACAAGTAATACAACTAAGTCACGTGGAAGATACAGAAGAATAGCCATTTTAATTGGTTACTCAAATATGTATTACTACAGCCATTATTGGCCTAATTAAATATGTTATTTTTGCGTCAATGCATTTAAATTGCAAATCGTGTTGAAATATAAAATTTAGATTACTTTGTTGTATTATGTATTAATAAATTATATTTATGCTGCATTAACCTTCTACTGTTATTTAATTAGTTTTTTGTGAAGGATTTTTTTCTACAAAATATTTGGAAAATTTAATGAAGTGAAAATACTAATTTTACTATCACAGATCGGACTAAGCGCTTCGTCAATGGACATAATAATTTATTTTATTATTACTACATTATATTCGGTTTGCATCTGACAACCTTTTACATACATATAAGTCAAAGGAATGTTTAGTTTTTACAAAGCCTTCGCATCGATTATACATATCAGTCGGTATTGAGTTAGAAAATCCCATTGTAGATATGCCTTACTGGATACTGGGTAAAGCACAATTTTAATCCAGTGTGAAAAATTTTTAAATGAATGTTTTTAGCAACCTTTTTATACCTTTCATGAACATGAAATGGTACTATAACTTTGGTCCGATGTTTGTAAGTATGAGAAGAAGAGATAGACCCACTAATAAGTATACCGTTATGATCAGGACGATGAGTTGATTCGATTTAGCTATGTCCGTCTGTCCGTCCGTCCGTTTGTCCGTCTGTCCTTCTGTCCGTCTGTTTGTACGCAAACTAGTCCCTCAATTTTAGAGATATCTCGATGAAATTTGCTATGGAGACGTTATTTTATATGAGAATAATCATTCGTCGGAACCAGCTAGATCGGACCAAAACTACTCATAGCTCCCATACAATCGATTGTTCCGATAAACGGATTTCGGGCTATAACTTCTGTAATTAAAGAGCTAGTAACGTGAAATTTTGTAAGTATTCCTGTTTTTTTATGTGAAATGTCGATGTTGGAAATCATTGAGATGGGATAAATAATTCATATAGCTCCCATACAATCGATTGTTCCGATAAACGGATTTTGGGCTATAACTCCTGTAATTATAAAGCTAGGAACGTGACATTTTGTAAGTATTGCTATTTTTATATTTTGCGCTATAACTCCTGTAATTATATAGGTAGGGTCGTAAAATTTCGTAACTATTGCTCTGTTAGAATGTGAAATGTCGATGTTAAAAATCAATGAGATTGGGCCAACAAAACACATCGCCCCCATATAATCGATAGTTCCGATAATTTTGGTATGAGCTAAAGTTAAATTCACACAGGCTGTACTGGGGATCGAACAGTGAAAATCGTGACGCTTATTCATGAAAGGTATATAGCCTTCGGCACAGCCGAAGACAACTTTCCTTACTTGTTAAATTTAACCCTAGAACACACACCCAGAAAATACCACGAAAAGACACACCCGGGATACGTTTGTACCCGGGACCTTATTTTGCGGTTTTTTTAATGCTTATTCAACCGATTTCTATGATTTTTTTTTAAATGTATATTTTAATATATAACAAGTATTTTGTGTTTCATTCGAATATTCCTACTGGTTCCAGCGATATGGGCAAATAAAGTCAGGACATGCAACAGTGGATTTTTTTTTGTTTTTGTTGTTGTCCTGATAAATGCAAAATAAAATAATATAATTTATAATAATATACTTGTAGAGTAACAACGAATACACATTTTGGTTATTATTTCATTGAAATATTCTACCTGGTTCAAAAGATATGCGCAAAAACGTCGCGCAAGGTATGGGTACGTAGGTAGCAAATACATTGGTATAACTGGGTTTTGTATTTTATATGCAGCTGCAAGGGTTGTTTTCACACGAGGTGTTGTTATAAATGCTGCCTGTTGATATTGTCATTATTGTTTTGGTGCTCAAAAGTGTAAGAAGTGAAAATAAATATAACTGAAACTATAAATAACTGGATACGAAATGGCTTCAAGAAGAAACGAATATTTATCAAGTGCAGCATATAGAAGGTAAAAAATTTAAAATAAGCAACAATGTAAACATATACTAATTTTTTTTATTATGCAGGCTAACTGATGAACAGCGAGAATCATATATACAATATTTATTTGATGAAATTTGTGACGATGACGCTCCCTATGATTTTGACTCAGAAGATGAAGAAGCAATTCAAATCAATGACATTGAAATTGATGATGACGATGCTGAAGTTTCGCAAAGTGCCGCAGAAGTATTACCTGATTATTCGGACTATGAGGATGATGAAGAAGACGATGAAGAAGAAGAAGTAGAAGAAAATAATGAATTACCTGCTAGTGACCAAAAATTTGTTGCACGTGATGGTACTGAGTGGATGAAAGAACCAAATGTAAGTCGTCAGGTACTCAGACAAAATATTATAAGAGAACGTTCTGGACCAGCTACATAGATGCACTGAAATGTTGTTGTGAGTTCTAAATGTTGTCAATAGAGCAAACATTCAAATGTTTCATGAACGTTCAAATGGCTGATATAATTATGCGCCACACAAATAAGTTAGCAAAAGAAAGTTATGATTCTTACAACAATGCGCATCCAAACACAACTTCTAAGTCATGGATGCCTGTGTCAATAACAGAGCTGTATTCATTTTTTGGCATACTTATTATGACTGGTTCGAACCATAGCAATGGAGAACATGTTCCAGATTTATGGAGCGTCAAAAACTATCCTTTATATCGCGCCACAATGGGAGTCAACCGTTTCTGTTCGATATTGCGGTTCCTAAGATTTGACGATAAAAACACTCGTGCAACACGCTTACTAACTGATAAAGCAGCACCGATCAGTGAGTTGTGGACGATGATGAACAATAATCTTGCTGCACATTACAAGCAGCGTTGCCACAAGCTCAATTTTTTTTGTATCCAAAAGTGTATCCATCCTGACAAAAATGTATCCACATTTTTTACTAGCAAAGAAACATGTACACTAGGGTGATTCAAAAAATGTCGACTTGTTCTTAGGCTCTAAAAAGTTAGGTATCGATGAGAAAATAAGCCAAGCAAAAAAAAGCGCTGTAACTTAACCCTTATTCTTTTTTTTCACCCTTTTTTAGTTAAAATGTATGGGAAAGAATAGGTTTTTTTTTAAAGTGATTTTTCTCAAGTGATTCAAAAAAGGTCGACTTGTTCTTAGGCCTTAAAAAGTTAGGTATCGATGAGAAAATAAGCCAAGCAAAAAGTTAGCGCTGTAACTTAATCCATAGGGGTGGCTATTTTTTCGCCCTTTTTTATGGAAAATGTATGGGAAAAAATAGGATTTTTTTCAAAGTTATTTATCTCATAATATTTGAAATGTTTCTCAAAAAAGGAGAGATAAAAATGAAAGATTTTTGTACTGTGGCACACACATACACAGTAACACACACAAAAATTTACGACTAAGATCTTCCCCCTCCCAATCCAGGGTGTTATGCGACCACGCCCATTGGACGTTTGCAGCCGGGAGGCAAATCGTGGCTGTAATCAAACGGAGCCTCTCTGATACCGGGCCGCCTCGGAGAGTAACTAAGTATGGCCTTACCGCG
The DNA here is from genome assembly GCA_964058755.1 of Campiglossa producta. NCBI lineage: Eukaryota > Metazoa > Arthropoda > Insecta > Diptera > Tephritidae > Campiglossa > Campiglossa producta. Next base: position 60,790,412 of record CAXKVI010000003.1, on the reverse strand, counting down.
GTATGGGGATCTGCCGCGGCGGACGACACATTCCCCCTACTCTTCCCTTGACCCTAAACTGGGCTTGCCCGGCGAGGGGTCGTACGAACAAGATGATAAATAATAACAAAAACCCTAAAACTAAAGATACAACTATGTATACTGCACAGCAGAGGAGGAAAATGCTGGAGCAAGCGAGAACGCAACGTCGGAGGACAAACTCCATTTCCTTATCAGCCGAGAGATCGACAGCGATGGCAACTACGGGTCGATTAGCTCTGGATAACAAGGGGTCAATCCCCAAAGTAAGTACCGGTACAAACACAGTGAAGCCAACAACGGCTGATGGTAAAGTCCTAGTAAGTGCCGGTACCGAAACTAAGTCTTTAACGTCTGTGGCAGTGGTCTCACGACCTGGCCCCAGAGATCCAAATAAGGGAACGACCGCGATGGCAACTACGGGTCGAAATTTACCCCAAAAGACATCTCCCAGTCGCTCTGAGTACTTGGACAAAAGAGCGGCCGCGAGGATCCTGAAGAAATACGAGGGTATTTCACAAGAGACGCTATCGCCGAATGCTAGAAAGACGGTGGAGATGGCTGAAGCTATCTTACCGAAGTTCCAAAGCGATTACGCGCCAAAGAAGGTTAATGGAAATCCCTTCAAACACCAGAGATCGGATGTGGATTTAAAACCTCACCCGAAGCGGCAGCAATACGCCCCCGTAGTGGATAAACTCAGCTTTGCTGAAGTAACTAAGGATATGATCCTCATAGGCGTCATTGACCGAGGTAACGAAAGCTGGGCCATCCCTAGGGACCAGTGGCGGTACGTCCTGAACGCTATCGGTAATGCCCTTCTCGACATTATGGATGAGTCTCCGGGTGCCACGCCGATGGGTTCTGATGCGGGATGGCACCAGGGCCGAATCAAGGTATTCGCTTGCGAGGATGCAAAAACTGTTGCACTGTACAAGGCAGCAGCTGCAAGACTGGGTGAGATCTACCAAGGGGCAAGAATCGAGGTTGTCGACTGGAAGGACATCCCGGCTCGGCCAAGGGCAAGAGCGTGGATTCCTGCTATCCCTGCTGAACCTGAGAGAATTCTCAGGATGCTGAGGATCATGAACCCGTCTGTCCCGACGCAGGACTGGGGTGTCAATCTGGTCGAGGATGCGGTAGGGCCTGACAGGCAAGTGGTCTTCACCTTGACTAAGGAAGCACTCGAGCCCCTTAAACGGTGCAATGGACGAGTGCACTACGGCATGGGTCAGATCGTGATCCACGTATACCGCGGCGATGCAGAGCGCGCTGCTATTTCGGCTGCACCGGAGGGCTCGGACATCGCAGTGCCGGTAGAGGAGTCGGAGATGTCCGACTCAGAAAGTATGGTATCTGCCACGTCAAATGGCGAAGGAGCAGTGAACAGCTCGGAGATGGGAGACAGCCTGCTGGACGGGGAGGACCTCAACGTCACAGTGATAGCAGCTAGTCCTGAGCGCACCAATGTCAATACTGCCACAGTTAGTAGGATCTCGGCTACGCCAAATCGTGGTCTGAACAAATCGTCGTTGAAAGATAAGCCTCCAGACGAGGTGGAACTCGACGATACGGCGGTGGCAGCGCTCTCATGTTGGTGGTGATTCAGATAAACCTGCACAAATCTAAAGCAGCCTCGGCTGCTTTAATCAGTCGTCTCTCTAAAGGCGACATAGATGTGGTCCTCATCCAAGAACCCTGGGTCAACAGCTCAAGGATTTGCGGTTTGGGGATTAAGGGTTTTAAGCTAATCCAAGCCAGCGAGGGGGGCAGGGTTAGAGCCTGTATTCTGGTTAAGTCTGCGCTCAATGCTTTTCTCTTGCCCAACTATACCAATGGTGACGTTACAGCTGCCAGTTTAACAGTCGACAGTACCAGTCTGACGATGGCATCGGTCTATATGCCCTACGACGCCGAAGAACCTCCGCCACAGAGGGAGGTAAAAGACCTGGTGGCAAATTTTTCCATGGGTCATCTTATTATCGGAACTGACGCCAATGCTCATCACGTCCAGTGGGGAGGCTCCGATATCAATGCTAGAGGAGAGTCGTTGTTTGATTATTTGTTAACAACTAACCTGGTAGTTTGCAACGTGGGTAACGACCTACGTTTATTACTAAAATACGTAGGGAGGTCATAGATCTCACTATTTGCAGCGAAGGCGCTTATGAGTGGGTCAGAAAATGGCGCGTTCTCGATGAACACTCATTCTCCGACCACCGGTGTGTAGAGTTAGTTCTAGACTTTTCTGTTGAGCAGCCGGTTATGAAACGCAACCCACGTATCATTAACTGGCAGCTACACAATGAAATACTATCTAGGGACTTGCCAGCACTGCCCCCACAAGTCCCCTCATCAGTAGGGGAGTTGGAGTATCTGGTAAAGACCTTTACAAGGGCGCTCTCGAATGCTCTAGAGCAGGCTTGCCCAGTGCCAAAACCACGCGGTAAACATAGGCCGCACTGGTGGTCCTACGACCTGGACTCGCTCCGTAAATCATGTAGGACACAATTCAATAAGGCCAAGAGCGTTGGCACGGAGAATCAATGGCTCGAATATAAAGTTAAACTCAGGGCCTACAAAAAAGCTCTGAGACAGGCGAAGAGAGTGTCGTGGAGAAATTTCTGCACTGGGGTCGAAAATGTCGACGATACAGCGAGAATTATGGCTGGTTTTCATTAGGTCAAAATATGACATCAAATGGTGGCATACTAATGAAAACGGGCTGGCATATGGTGTCAATTGCGTTTGCAGTCAGTTTTGACGACTCATTGTCATATAAAATGACAAGCATGTGAAAACGATCAAATTTCAGTATGACAGCGCAGTGGGCAACGGTTGACACTCAAAATAGATTTGACAACATGTTGGCAAATTGGTGTCATTCGTCGAACGAACAGCTGATAAGCATCACAAATTAAAAGTTTTGTAAAATTTGTAAAAATTTAATTTATTAATTATTCCAATGCTTTTTGATAATAAAAATGGAGGAAACGATGGAAGAGTAGCGTAGAACCCACACTTTTCTCCGTAGACTCGGCCTAATCCACCATTGTCTCTGCTTTCTTAGCTGGCCCCTATTCCGCGTCCATGCCCTCAACGTTGTCACCAAGCACAACGTCGCAGAAGCTATTGCAATTTGTTTCTTTGGTAATTGTCTACTTTAGCTGTCAACTGCTAATAAATTAGCTAAAATTATGGAAGGGGGCTCAAAAGACGGGATTTGGCCTCTCCCAGTCTTCTCTGCTGGGAATGTTTATTTTGAAACAGCTATCCCCGACTGTAGTGGTCGCACAACGATCTGTGCTTAGAGGGAGAAAGCTGTAAGATTCCAGAATACTGGAGTGTCCAATAGTACCCGCACCCCAACTGGAGGTTTCTCTTAGGCGCAGAGCTGATGCCGCCGCTGTCCGAAACCCTTCCAGATCAAGTGGCAAAATGCCCAGAATGGCCTGGAGGGCTTCGTTGGGCGTTGTCCTTAGCGCACCGCTTATACAGATCATATTGGATCTATGGACTTTCCGCAACAGATTCAGGTATGTTGCCTTGCTCAGCGCCGGCCACCATACGACGACTCCATACAGCATGATTGGGCGAATGATGGCCGTGTAGATCCAACTGCATACTCTAGGGCTGAGTCCCCATTTTCTGCCAATGGCTCTTTTGCATGTGTAAAGAGCGATGCAAGCTTTCTTCTGGCGCTGAAGAACATTCTCCTTCCAATTCAATTTCCTGTCCAGAACTATGCCTAGAAACTTGGCCTTATCCGACAAGCCCAGGCGCGTGCCATCTAGTTCTGGTAGGCTTAGTGGCGGTATTTTGTACCGGTTGGTGAAGAGGACAAGTTCCACTTTCCCCGGGTTGATACTAAGTCCGCAGCGAGAGGACCACCTCGAAACCTCTCGCAGTGCTACTTGCATCAGGTCACACAGAGTTTGTGGGAACTTGCCTCTGAATGCAATAGCTAAATCGTCTGCGTATGCCACTATCTTCCCGCCCTTTCAAGAGCAGCTCAAGGGTTTCCTCTTCCGTGCTGGTCCAGGATCCGTCAGGTTTTCGCAAATAGCTGATGGCCGTTTGACTTTTCGAGAGGACTCGTCTAAGTCTCGCTGTGTCGTCGACCTTTTCGACGCCAGTGCAGAAATTTCTCCACGACGTCCTCTTCGCCTGTCTCAGAGCTTTTTTGTAGTTCCTTAGTTTAGCTTTATATTCGTGCCAGTGAGGCTCAGAGCCGAGGGTCTTGGCCTTTTTAAATTGTTTCCGGCATGATTTGCGGAGCGAGTCCAAATCGTAGGACCACCAATGTGGCCTGTGTTTACCGCGTAGTTTTGGCACTGGACAAGCCTGTCCTAGAGCATTTGAGAGCGCCGATGTAAATGTAGTAACAAGATCCTTCTGCTCCTCTACTGATGAGGGGGCTTGTGAGGGCAGTACTGGCAGGTCTCTGCACAGTAAAAAATGAAAGACTACTTTTTTTAAATTTAATACCAAATAGTATTATTTTAAGACCCTGAAAAAGTTTGGAAACTAAATTTGGAATAATGGTTTTAAAATAATACCAAAATAATACTAAATCGCTCTCTCCCTCTCAATTTTGGCAATTAAATTAGTCCAAATGGTCTTAAAATAATACCAAAATAATACTCTTTCTCACAATTAAACGGATAATGGTATTAATTTAATACTTTTCGGCGTTGTTATATATAAACACCAAATTGGTATTAAATTTAGACTTTTCTTTTTACTGTGTGTCTAATATTTCATTGTGTAACTGCCAATTAGTGTTACGTGGATTGCGCTTCATGATAGGTTGTTCTACAATAAAATCTAGAACCATTTCTATGTAACGGTGGTCGGAGAATGAATGTTCTTCCAGAACCCGCCATTTTCTGACCCACTCATAAGCGCCTTCACTACAGATAGTGAGGTCTATGACCTCCCTGCGGGTCTTAGTGATAAAAGTAGGCTCATTACCCACGTTGCAAATTACCAGGTTAGTTGTTAAGAGGTAATCAAACAGAGACTCGCCCCTGGCATTGATATCGGAGCTCCCCCATTGGACATGGTTAGCATTAGCGTCCGCTCCAATAATAAGATTACCCGTGCAGAAATTTGACACCAGGTCTTTCACCTCCGTTTGTGGTGGGGGTTCTTCGGCGTCGTAGAGCATATAGACCGACGCCACCGTCAGGCGGGTGCTGTCGTCCGTTAGACTGATAGCGGTTATATCACCATTGGTGTAGTTAGGTAGAAAGGAGTTCAACTCAGACTTGACCAAAATACACGTTCTGACTTTGCTCTCCTCGCTGGCTCGAATGAGCTTGAAGCCCTTAGTCCCCAATCCGCAGATTCTCGAGCTGTTGACCCAGGGTTCTTGGATGAGGACCACATCCACGTCGCCTTTAGAAAGACGACTACTTAAAGCAGCCGAAGCCACTTTAGATTTGTGCAGATTAATCTGAAGCACCACCAACATGAGAGCGCACAGACTTCCCTGCCGTCCCCATATCGTCGAGGTTTCCTCCATCCCGGAGGTTGCCTATCAACGACGAGTTGAGCGTATTTTAATTTCCTATATTTGAAGCGTATTTTCATTTCCTATATTTCCTTTTTGGATAAGTATGGCGACTAGTTCATTTTATGGAAATCGTACTAGTCCAGGTTGAACTAGTATGGGACTGCTATTTTACAACTAGTATAATTCTAGTATATCATGACTAGTAGAGGACTGGTATGTTCTGGTCGAAATCTGACAATTGACATTTCGTAGGACATCAACACGTAAAAAATACCAGTTGCTTATATGGAAAAAGGACAAAACAGTTAATTTCACCCTGCAGTCAAATTCCTAACTACTCAGCAAACATACTAGTTCATTGACTAACCATTTTGTGGCATATGCATGCCAGTTCATTGTTGATTGGTTTTAAAACCAGTCAATGCCAAACTACTCGGCAAAAATTCTAGTTCATTGACTATACATTTTGTGGCGTATGCATACTAATCCATTGCTGATTAGCGTTAAACCAGTCAATGCCAAACTTATCAGCAAGCAATGTAGTTAATTGACTATACATTTTGCGGTGTATTCATACCAGTTCATTTCTGATCACCTTTAAACCATTCAATGTCGAACTACTCAGCAAACAATATAGTTCACTGACTATTCATTTTGTGGTGTATTCATACTAGTTCATTTCTGATCACCTTTAAACCAGTCAATGTCGAACTACTCAGCAAACAATATAGTTCATTGACTATACATTTTGTGGTGTGTTAATACTAGTTCATTTCTGATCACCTTTAAACCAGTCAATGTCCAACTAATCAGCAAGCAATATAGTTAATTGACTATACATTTTGCGGTGTATTCATTCTAGTTCATTTCTGATCACCTTTAAACCATTCAATGTCGAACTACTCAGCAAACAATATAGTTCATTGACTATACATTTTGTGGTGTATTCATACTAGTTCACTTCTGATCACCTTTAAACCAGTCAATGTCGAACTACTCAGCAAACAATATAGTTCATTGACTATACATTTTGTGATGTGTTAATACTAGTTCATTTCTGATCACCTTTAAACCAGTCAATGTCCAACTACTCAGCAAACAATATAGTTCATTGACTATTCATTTTGTGGTGTATTTATACTAGTTCATTTCTGATCACCTTTAAACCATTCAATGTCGAACTACTCAGCAAACAATATAGTTCATTGACTATACATTTTGTGGTGCATTCATACTAGTTCACTTCTGATCACCTTTAAACCAGTCAATGTCGAACTACTCAGCAAACAATATAGTTCATTGTCTATACATTTTGTGGTGTGTTAATACTAGTTCATTTCTGATCACCTTTAAACCATTCAATGTCCAACTAATCAGCAAGCAATATAGTTAATTGACTATTCATTTTGTGGTGTATTTATACTAGTTCATTTCTGATCACCTTTAAACCATTCAATGTCGAACTACTCAGCAAACAATATAGTTCATTGACTATACATTTTGTGGTGTATTCATACTAGTTCACTTCTGATCACCTTTAAACCAGTCAATGTCGAACTACTCAGCAAACAATATAGTTCATTGTCTATACATTTTGTGGTGTGTTAATACTAGTTCATTTCTGATCACCTTTAAACCAGTCAATGTCCAACTACTCAGCAAACAATATAGTTCATTGACTATTCATTTTGTGGTGTATTTATACTAGTTCATTTCTGATCACCTTTAAACCATTCAATGTCGAACTACTCAGCAAACAATATAGTTCATTGACTATACATTTTGTGGTGTATTCATACTAGTTCACTTCTGATCACCTTTAAACCATTCAATGTCGAACTACTCAGCAAACAATATAGTTCATTGACTATACATTTTGTGGTGTATTCACACTAGTTCATTTCTGATCACCTTTAAATCAGTCAATGTCCAACTAATCAGCAAGCAATATAGTTAATTGACTATACATTTTGCGGTGTATTCATACTAGTTCATTTCTGATCACCTTTAAACCATTCAACGTCGAACTACTCAGCAAACAATATAGTTCATTGACTATACATTTTATGGTGTATTCATACTAGTTCACTTCTGATCACCTTTAAACCAGTCAATGTCGAACTACTCAGCAAACAATATAGTTCATTGACTATACATTTTGTGGTGTGTTAATACTAGTTCATTTCTGATCACCTTTAAACCATTCAATGTCCAACTACTCAGCAAACAATATAGTTCATTGACTATTCATTTTGTGGTGTATTTATACTAGTTCATTAAAGATTAGCTTCAAACCAGTCAAGGCCAAACTGCTCAGCAAACAATATAGTTCATTGACTATACATATTGTGGTGTATTCATACTAATTCATTTGATCACCTTTAAACCAGTCAATGTCGAACTACTCGGCAAACAATATAGTTCATTGTCTATACATTTTGTGGTGTATTCATACTAGTTCATTTCTGATCACCTTTAAACCAATCAATGTCGAACTACTCAGCAAACAATATAGTTTATTGACTATACATTTTGTGGTGTATTCATACTAGTTCATTTCTGATCACCTTTAAACCAGTCAATGTCCAACTACTCAGCAAACAGTATAGTTCATTGAATATACATTTTGAGGTGTATTTATACTAGTTAATTTCTGACTACCTTCAAACTAATCAATTCCAAACTACTCAGCAGACACCTAGCTCGTTTACTATACATTTTATGGATGTTTTTATACTAGTTCTTTGCTGATTACCCTTAAACCAATCAATGCCAATCTAATTAGAAAACAAACTAGTTTACAACTATAATTTTCTGAGCGAAATCATACTAGTCAGAAAAATCCTGGTTCGTACTAGTATGCAAGTATGTATGAATCTCGGGTTGAAATCATACCACACCTTTTTCAGTTTATATTCAGGAAGTTTTCTGAATATCAATTGTAATTTTCTGAATGTCAATTGCATTTTTCTGAATATCAAATGGAAATTCTGAATATGGATTGTAATTTTCTGAATATTAATTGTTAGTTTCTGAATATAAACTGAAAAAGGTGTAGTCAGAAAAAGTCTAATCTATTTTAGAAAAATACTAATACGAAAAATTCCATTTCATATACTGAGCCAAAAAAGTACATATTTTCTACGAAAAAGTACATATATTTTACGAATTTTTTTCATTAAAAACTCTCCAAAGAACGTTTTCGTAGAATTTAAGAACATAAATTCGTAAATACTCATGTCAAACAAAATTTTAATAGTGTGGAGTCACTCCCTTTATAACTGAGTGACTCCCTTTTTAACTGCTGGGTGCAGAAATATGTGCAAACTCACAATGCCTTTGTGGTTCCTTTTTATACCTTTCATGAACATGAAATGGTATTATAACTTTGGTCCGATGTTTGTAAGTATGAGAAGAAGAAGAGATGGACCCATCAATAAGTATACCGAAATGATCAGGATGACAAGCTGAGTTGATTTAGCCATGTCCGTCTGGCCGTCTGTCTGTTTGAACGCAAACTAGTCCCTCAATTTTTGAGATATCTGGCTGAAATTTTGTATGTGGCCACCATTTTGTATTATAGGAATCATTTGTCGGAACTGACAAGATCGGACCAGTATAACATATAGCCCCCATACAACCGATTTTTCAGATATAAGGTTTTTTGGCCAAAACTTCCGCAATTAAAAAGTTAGGAACGTAAAATTTTGCAAATCGAGTACTTTCTATTTATGTAGTGTATATAGTGAAAATCAACGAGATCGGGCAAATGTAACATATAGCCCCCATACAACCGATTGTTCAGATATAAGAATTTTTGGCCAAAACTTCTGCAATTAAAAAGTTAGGAACGTAAAATTTAGCAACTCGAGTACTTTCTATTTATGTAGTGTATATAGTGAAAATCAACAAGATCGGGCAAATGTAACATATAGCCCCCATACAACCGATTGTTCAGTTATAAGGTTTTTTGGCCAAAACTTCCGCATTTAAAAAGTATGAACGTAAAATTTTGCAACTCGAGTACTTTCTATTTATGTAGTGTATATAGTGAAAATCAACAAGATCGGGAAAATGTAACATATAGCCCCCATACAACCGATTGTTCAGATATAAGGTTTTTTGGCCAAAACTTCTGCAATTAAAAAGTTAGGAACGTAAAATTTTGCATCTCGAGTACTTTCTATTTATGTAGTGTATATATTGAAAATCAAAAAGATCGGGCAAATGTAACATATAGCCCCCATACAACCGATTGTTCAGATATAAAGTTTTTTGACCAAAACTTCTGCAATTAAAAAGTTAGGAACGTAAAATTTTGCAACTCGAGTACTTTCTATTTATGTAGTGTATATAGTGAAAATCAACAAGATCGGGCAAATGTAACATACATATAGCCCCCATACAACCGATTGTTCAGATATAAGGTTTTTTGATCAAAACTTCTGCAATTAAAAAGTTAGGAACGTAAAATTTTGCAACTCGAGTACTTTCTATTTATGTAGTGTATATAGTGAAAATCAACAAGATGGGGCAAATGTAACATTTAGCCCCCATACAACCGATTGTTCAGATATAAGGTTTTTTGGTCAAAACTTCTGCAATTAAAAAGTTAGGACCGTAAAATTTTGCAACTCGAGTACTTTCTATTTATGTAGTGTATATAGTGAAAATCAACAAGATAGGGAAAATGTAACATATAGCCCCCATACAACCGATTGTTCAGATATAAGGTTTTTTGGCCAAAACTTCTGCAATTAAAAAGTTAGGACCGTAAAATTTTGCAACTCGAGTACTTTCTATTTATGTAGTGTATATAGTGAAAATCAACAAGATCGGGCAAATGTAACATACATATAGCCCCCATACAACCGATTGTTCAGATATAAGGTTTTTTGATCAAAACTTCTGCAATTAAAAAGTTAGGAACGTAAAATTTTGCAACTCGAGTACTTTCAATTTATGTAGTGTGTAGAGGAAAATCAAGAAGATCGGGTAAATGTAACATACATATAGCCCCCATACAACCGATTGTTCAGATATAAGAATTTTTGGCCAAAACTTCTGCAATTAAAAAGTTGGGAACATAAAATTTTACAACTTGAGTGCTTTCAATTTATGTAGTGTGTAGAGGAAAATCAAGAAGATCGGGTAAATGTAACATACATATAGCCCCCATACAACCGATTGTTCAGATATAAGGTTTTTTGATCAAAACTTCTGCAATTAAAAAGTTAGGACCGTAAAATTTTGCAACTCGAGTACTTTCTATTTATGTAGTGTATATAGTGAAAATCAACAAGATCGGGCAAATGTAACATACATATAGCCCCCATACAACCGATTGTTCAGATATAAGGTTTTTTGATCAAAACTTCTGCAATTAAAAAGTTAGGAACGTAAAATTTTGCAACTCGAGTACTTTCTATTTATGTAGTGTATATAGTGAAAATCAACAAGATCGGGCAAATGTAACATTTAGCCCCCATACAACCGATTGTTCAGATATAAGGTTTTTTGGTCAAAACTTCTGCAATTAAAAAGTTAGGACCGTAAAATTTTTCATCTCGAGTACTTTCTATTTATGTAGTGTATATAGTGAAAATCAAAAAGATCGGGCAAATGTAACATATAGCCCCCATACAACCGATTGTTCAGATATAAGGCTTTTTGGCCAAAACTTCTGCAATTAAAAAGTTAGGAACATAAAATTTTGCAACTTGAGTACTTTCAATTTATGTAGTGTGTAGAGGAAAATCAAGACGATCGGGTAAATATAACCTATAGCCCCAACCGGTTGTTCCGATATAAGGTTTTTTGGCCAATACTTCCGCATTTTAGGAACGTAAAATATTGCACCTTTAGTACTTTCTACATATGTAATGTGTATAATGTAAGTCAGTACAATTGAACACGTATAATATACATATAGCCTCCATACAATCGATTGTTCCGATAACTCGGATCCTATTATTTTGTAAGTTTTTTTTAAATTATAACAAAGATGTGTAATGTTTATAGTAAATATAGTTAAATTGAAACAGGCTGTACTGGGGATCGAACAGTGAAAATCGTGACGCTTATTCATGAAAGGTATATAGCCTTCGGCACAGCCGAAGACAGCTTTCCTTACTTGTTTTTTCTATATTTTTTAAATTATGTGGAGACGATGCTGTAGGAGCTGCAAAGATGATAAGGAAGAGGAAACGGTGAAGCACCTCATCTGCAACTGCCCGGTCTTAAGCGGCGCGAGAACGCGCTTTTTGGGAGTTCCCTTCCTGGATAGCCTAAACCAGACCGCTGAACTGGACATAAAGGACTTGATGGCCTTCATAAAGTCATCTAAGTGGTTCGAGGAGGAGTAACGGTGTCGGTTTAGGAGTGTCAGTCCCGGGATACTACTATGTGGAAAATCCCAACAAAAATCAAAGCAGCACACTATAAGTTGGAAGAGAAGTTCGGAAAAAGTCTCGTTATGGCAACCTGTTGGTATATAACCGCCATTTTTTTACGTTGCGGCATAAACTTGAGTATATTGACAACAACAATATAAATTGACTCTAACAATGCTCCTTTAACTCGAGTGTATGGCCCAGCATGAAAGCAGTCTTACTTTGACTCTTTTTGATGTAAAAATAAGACCTACTTTTATCTATATATACATATGTGGGACCGGAACTCCGCAGTGGACGACAAACCTAACCTTGAGTAACCTTAATTTACCTTACCTAAAAATACAACTCCAAAGCCCCAATTACATAAAACTTTGACAAATGCGCGCCTCGTTTTTTAGCATTTGCAAAAATTTCGCTTCGCTTTACTTTTAAAAAACTCTGTATGAAAGTGGATCCTACAAAGTTGAATGCAATTGGGCCTTCACCTATATAATCAAACTTGACGAACGCGGAATTTGAAAGGAGCCATTGCAAGTTGAATTAAATAATTAAATTAAAAATACAATAAACAATCAAGGCAATTCTAAACAATTTCTCATTTTGCGGATTTTCTCACTCTCGTATAATTTGTGAGCAAAAATGTATGAAAACGTGAAACGGTTTGCACCGATTCACTAGTGAAAAATTATTTAGAATTGGCATGAATATAATTTAAAAAATATAGAATAAAAAAAAATTGTGTTGACTTTACCGAGAATCGAACTCAGAGCCTTTAGCTCATTTTTGGCTGTGTATGAACTAGTATATCAACTGGTATAATGCTGATGCAGAGGCTGACTAGTATACCAATTGGTATGGTGCTGATGCAGAAGAGGACAATGGCTTTTCTTTTTCTCTTGTAACTGCTTATTTTTTACCTTGTAATTCACAGATGCTTTTTCGTGTTTGGGTAAATACAAATAGTCGTTGGTTTCTAAAGAATAAACTGGTATATTGCTGATGTAGAGGCTGACTATGATACTGGTGCATAGACGGACTAGTATACTAACTGGAATGAATGACAAATTCGTGGACTAGTATGACAAGTGGTACGATCTGAATGGGCATAATGATTAGTATGTCCTGCCGCATAGACTGAGCAGTATGTCAACTGGTATGATTCTGATGTATATATGAACTAGTATGTCAACTGGTAAGATTCTGATGCATATATGAACTAGTACGTCAAATGGTATATTTCTGATGCAAATTTGAACTAGTATGTCAACTGATATGATTATGATGCTTAAATGAACTGGTATGTCAACTGGTATGATTCTGATGCATAAATGAACTACTATATCAACTGGTATGATTCTGACGCATATATGAACTAGTATGACAACTAGTATGATTCCGATGCTTTTCTTAACTAGTCTGTCAATTTGTATGATTCTGATGCATATATGAACTAGTCTGTCAACTGCTATGATTCTGATGCATATAAGAAGTAGTCTGTCAACAGGTGTGATTCTGATGCATATATGAACTAGTCTGCCAACAGGTTTGATTCTGATACATATATGAACTAGTCTGTCAACTGGTATGATTTTGATGTATATATAAAGTAGTCTGCCAACTGGTATGATTATGATATATATATGAACTATTCTTTCAATTGGTGCGATCCTGACGTATATACGAACTAGTATCTTAAAAGGTATGATACTTATGCGTATAATAACAACCCTGCAGTCAACTTAACTAGTTTTATACTAATCAAATACCAGTCAGCTAGGCGGCTTCAACTAGTTCGAGTTCTGTAATTTTTCCATATTAGCAACTGGTATTTTTAACACGGCGATGTCCTACGAGATGGCAATTGTCCTTCTCTGCATCAGCACCATACCAATTGGCTGACTAGTCAGCCTCTGCATCAGGAATATACCAGTTGAAATACTTGTTATTATACACATCAGTATCATACCATTTAAGATACTAGTTCGTATATACGTCAGGATCGTACCAGTTGAAAGAATAGTTCATATATACATCAGAATCATACCAGTTGGCAGACTAGTTCATATATACATCAGAATCATACCAGTTGAAAGACTAGTTCATATATGCATCAGAATCATACCAGTTGACAGACTAGATCATATATGCATCAGAATCATACCAGTTGGCAGACTAGTTCATATATGCATCAGAATCATACCTGTTGACAGACTACTTCTTATATGCATCAGAATCATACCAATTAACAGACTAGTTAAAAAAATAATCGGTATCATACCAGTTGTCATACTAGTTCATATATGCGTCAGAATCATACCAGTTGATATAGTAGTTCATTTATGCATCAGAATCATACCAGTTGACATATGAGTTCATTTATGCATCATAATCATATCAGTTGACATACTAGTTCAAATTTGCATCAGAAATATACCATTTGACATACTAGTTCATACATGCATCAGAATCTTACCAGTTGACATACTAGTTCATATATACATCAGCATCATACCGGTTGACATACTGCTCAGTCTATGCGGCAGGACATACTAGTCATTATGCCCATTCAGATCGTACCACTTGTCATACTAGTCCACGAATTTGGATTCATTCCAGTTGGTATACTAGTCGGTCTATGCACCAGTATCATAGTCAGCCTCTACATCAGCAATATACCAGTTTATTCTTCAGAAAGCAGCGACTATTTGTATTTACCCAAACACGAAAAAGCATCTGTGAATTACAAGGTAAAAAAGAAGCAGTTACAAGAGAAAAAGAAAAGGAATTGTCCTCTTCTGCATCAGCACCATACCAATTGGTATACTAGTCAGCCTCTGCATCAGCATTATACCAGTTTATATACTAGTTCATACACAAACAAAAATGAGCTAAAGGCTCTGAGTTCGATTCTCGGTAAAGTTGACACAATTTTTTTTTCTATATTTTTTAAATTATGTTGTTTATTGTATTTTTAATTTAATTATTGAATTCAACTTGCAATGGCTCCTTTCAAATTCCGCGTTCGTCAAGTTTGATTATATATTGTATTCAACTTTGTAGGATCCACTTTCATTCAAAGTTTTTTAAACGTAAAGCGAAGCGAAATTTTTGCAAATGCTCAAAAACGAGGCGCGCATTTGTCAAAGTTTTATGTAATTGGGGCTTTGGGGTTGTATTTTTAGGTAAGGTAAATTAAGGTTAAGTTAGTCGTCCACTGCGGAGTTCCGGACCCACATATGATATATAGATAAAAGTAAGTCTTATTTTTACATCAAAAAGAGTCAAAGTAAGACTGTTTTCATGCTGGGCCATACACTCGAGTCAAAGGAGCATTGGTAGAGTTAATTTATATTGTTGTTGTCAATATACTCAAGTTTATGCCGCAACGTAAAAAAAATGGCGGTTATATACCAATAGGTTGTCATAACCTCTAACGAGACTTTTGCCGAACTTCTCTTCCAACTTATAGTGTGTTGCTTTGATTTTTTCCCTATGAGTTGGCGGGACCTAGTTTTTTTTTTTAATTTAAAAATCTGTGACTGTTCAAACAGTTGAATGCAGTTAGGTTAGGTTAGGTTAGTGGCTGCCGCAGAGGCACACTTAGGCCAGTTTTGAAAAGCCCGTTGTGATACCACCAGCACTAGGAAAGTCAGTCCCGGGACCCGGTCATTTGGAAAATCCCAGCGGTCTGGTTTAGACTATCCAGGAAGGGAACTCCCAAAAAGCGCGTTCCCGCGCCGCTTAAGGCCTGGCAGTTGCAGATGAGGTGCTTCGCCGTTTCCTCTTCCTCATCATCTTTGCAGCTCCTACAGCATCGTCGATAGGGCACCCCTTCTGCGTGCCTACCAATAAGGCAGTGCCTAGTTAGAACACCTATTAATATTAAGATTTCTCTCCTTCTTAGGGCGTGAATTCCTCTAGATCTTTTATGATCCCATTTCGGCCAGGTTTGTTTGGATGTCCGGCAACTTGGGGATTGTTGCCACCTTTCGTTGGCTTGGAGTACACACTCCGTCAAGCCAACGAAAAGTAGCAACAATCCCCAGGGTGCCGGACATCCAAACAAACCTGGCCAAAATGGGATCATAAAAGATCTAGAGGGATCATAAAAGATCTGAATGCAGTTACAGAATTTCCATTTGATTTTCAGAAAAATACAATTGACATTCAGAAAATTACAATTGTTATTCAGAATACTTTCTGAATATAAACTGAAAAAGGTGTAGTATGATTTCAAACGAGTTTCATACATACTTGCATACTAGTACGAACCAGGATTTTTCTGACTAGTATTATTTCGCCCAGAAAATTTTAGTTGTATACTAGTATGTTTTCTGATTAGATTGGCATTGATTGGTTTAAGGGTAATCAGAAAAGAACTAGTATAAAAACATCCATAAAATGTATAGTAAACGAGCTAGGTGTCTGCTGAGTAGTTTGGAATTGATTAGTTTGAAGGTAGTCAGAAATTAACTAGTATAAATACACCACAAAATTTTTAGGCGTAGAACTATAATGTTGCTGAGTAGTTTGGCATTGACTGGTTTAAAGCTAATCAGAAATGAACTAGTATGAATACACCCCAAACTGCATAGTCAATGAACTAGAATTTTCGCTAAGTAGTTTGGCATTGAATGGTTTAAAGCTAATCAACATATGCCGCAAAATGCATAGTCAATGAACTATATTGTTTGCTGAGTAGTTCGACATTGACTGGTTTAAAGGTGATCAGAAATTAACTAGTATGAATACACCACAAAATGTATAGTCAATGAACTATATTGTTTGCTGAGTAGTTTGGCCTTGACTGGTTTGAAGCTAATCAGCAATGAACTAGTATAACTACACCACAAAATGTATAGTCAATGAACTATATTGTTTGCTGAGTAGTTGGACATTGACTGCTTTAAAGGTGATCAGCAATGAACTAGTATGAATACACTACAAAATGTATAGACAATGAATTATATTGTTTGCTGAGTAGTTCGACATTGACTGGTTTAAAGGTGACCAGAAATGAACTAGTATGAATACACCACAAAATGTACAGTCAATGAACTACATTGTTTGCCGAGTAGTTTGGCAATGTCTGGCTTAAAGGAAATCAGAAATGAACTAGTATGAATACACCACAAAATGCATAGTCAATGAACTAGAATTTTCGCTAAGTAGTTTGGCATTGAATGGTTTAAAGCTAATCAGCAATGAACTGGTATCCATATGCCACAAAATGCATAGTCAATGAACTATATTGTTTGCTGAGTAGTTCGACATTGACTGGTTTAAAGGTGATCAGAAATTAACTAGTATGAATACACCACAAAATGTATAGTCAATGAACTATATTGTTTGCTGAGTAGTTTGGCCTTGACTGGTTTGAAGCTAATCAGCAATGAACTAGTATAAATACACCACAAAATGTATAGTCAATTAACTATATTGTTTGCTGAGTAGTTGGACATTGACTGCTTTAAAGGTGATCAGCAATGAAGGTGATCAGCAATGAAGTTGTATGAATACACTACAAAATGTATAGACAATGAATTATATTGTTTGCTGAGTAGTTCGACATTGACTGGTTTAAAGGTGATCAGAAATGAACTAGTATGAATACACCACAAAATGTATAGGCAATGAACTAGAATTTTTGCTGAGTAGTTCGACATTGACTGGTTTAAAGGTGATCAGAAATGAACTAGTATGAATACACCACAAAATGTATAGTCAATGAACTATATTGCTTGCTGAGTAGTTTGGCCTTGACTGGTTTGAAGCTAATCAGCAATGAACTAGTATAAATACACCACAAAATGTATAGTCAATGAACTATATTGTTTGCTGAGTAGTTGGACATTGACTGGTTTAAAGGTGATCAGCAATGAACTAGTATGAATACACTACAAAATGTATAGACAATGAATTATATTGCTTGCTGAGTAGTTCGACATTGACTGGTTTAAAGGTGATCAGAAGTGAACTAGTATGAATACACCACAAAATGTATAGTCATTGAACTATATTGTTTGCTGAGTAGTTTGGCCTTGACTGGTTTGAAGCTAATCAGCAATGAACTAGTATAAATACACCACAAAATGTATAGTCAATGAACTATATTGTTTGCTGAGTAGTTCGACATTGACTGGTTTAAAGGTGATCAGAAATGAACTAGTATGAATACACCACAAAATGTATAGTCAATGAACTATATTGCTTGCTGAGTAGTTTGGCCTTGACTGGTTTGAAGCTAATCAGCAATGAACTAGTATAAATACACCACAAAATGTATAGTCAATGAACTATATTCTTTGCTGAGTAGTTGGACATTGACTGGTTTAAAGGTGATCAGAAATGAACTAGTATGAATACACCACAAAATGTATCGTCATTGAACTATATTGTTTGCTGAGTAGTTCGACATTGACTGGTTTAAAGGTGATCAAAAGTGAACTAGTATGAATACACCACAAAATGTATAGTCAATGAACTATATTGCTTGCTGAGTAGTTTGGCCTTGACTGGTTTGAAGCTAATCAGCAATGAACTAGTATAAATACACCACAAAATGTATAGTCAATGAACTATATTCTTTGCTGAGTAGTTGGACATTGACTGGTTTAAAGGTGATCAGCTATGAACTAGTATGAATACACTACAAAATGTATAGACAATGAATTATATTGTTTGCTGAGTAGTTCGACATTGACTGGTTTAAAGGTGATCAGAAGTGAACTAGTATGAATACACCACAAAATATATAGTCATTGAACTATATTGTTTGCTGAGTAGTTTGGCCTTGACTGGTTTGAAGCTAATCAGCAATGAACTAGTATAAATACACCACAAAATGTATAGTCAATGAACTATATTGTTTGCTGAGTAGTTCGACATTGACTGGTTTAAAGGTGATCAGAAATGAACTAGTATGAATACACCACAAAATGTATAGTCATTGAACTATATTGTTTGCTGAGTAGTTTGGCATTGACTGGTTTAACGCTAATCAGCAATGAACTAGTATGCATACGCCACAAAATGTATAGTCAATGAACTAGAATTTTCGCTGAGTAGTTTGGCATTGATTACTTTTAAAACTAATCAACAACGAACTGGTAGGCATATGCCACAAAATGGTTAGTCAATGAACTAGTATGTTTGCTGAGTAGTTCGGAATATGACTGCAGGGAAGTATATCAACTGATATATACCTGATGCAGAGGGTGACTAGTCAGCCAATTGGTATGGTGCTGATGCAGAGAAGGACAATTGCCATCTCGTAGGACATCGCCGTGTTAAAAATACCAGTTGCTAATATGGAAAAATTACGGAACTCGAACTAGTTGAAGCCGCCTGGCTGACTGGTATTTGATTAGTATAAAACTAGTTAAGTTGACTGCAGGGTCATTTAGGTAGTTTTGAAGCCTATTCCAAGCATATATGTATATAATACTTATATATTGCTAGTAAGCAAAAAGAGTACACGCACCAGCACCACAGCACAGATATACGAGTATTGAATCTATGTACCCAAATTATAAAATTTTTCATCATAGTCCCACCGAAAAAAACGTTAAAATCTAATTTTTGAGTTTTCAAAAGAACAGGAGCGGATTGAAAAGTGTTTATTGAAAATATCAGAATAAAAGAAAACAGAACTTAAAATTTGTGCAAAAAAAAATGGTAAGGCGTTGCTGCATTTAAAAAAATGAAGTCGTGTAGCTTCATGCGTAAGTCAAAACAAATACATTTTTTATATTTATCTTTACACTTAAACTAGCCATCTAAACGCTTTGGCGATTTTGGCTGTCCAACATGTTTTGCAAGTCGTTTCCTTGTTGCGCTAACTGGCGCCAATTGGAGACACCAAATATTCGCAGAGGTTGGGGCCGTGTGTAGAAGTCCACACAAGTGGGGAAAGTTTATGAACGCCATTCCACTGGAAATGGCCAGAGCTATGCTTCAATGTGCGGTGTATCCTAGGTCGGCGAAAATCCTCAGGCTGAACCCTCCAAGAGGGTGCCGACTTGTAATGGATACTACAGTGGTCTGTTCAGACTGGTACTTTAGTACCTCTCTGTGCGGAAAGTATCCAGCTCAGCTCAGGAATCGCAGCTATGCGTCTTAGCTCCTCAATAGCCCTGGCGTATGGACATGATTCCTGACTATGATCTTGAGTACGGGGCCGAAAACGGCATTGATGGTGACTGACTTTGGACTTTTCTCGGACGATGGTTTGGATGAGTTTGCTTTGGGCTGGCAGGTGCGCCATTCTGCCACCTGAGTAGGTTGGAGTGAAACCCAACTGAAATGGCTGGTGGGCTAAAGCCGTAGCTGCCCACGTCCCGTTAAAACCTTGGCAGGCCTCAGGGTACGTTCCAGCCCCGTCGCCATTTAGTTGGTGGTGTAGGTGCGGTTGAGGATCTCCCGTTTTTGCGCTCGGTCTGGCTCTGAACGCATGTCTCATAAGGGCATGCGTCAACCCTCGCATGGCCTCCCTGCTTGCATAGATAACCACGAGGCCATTAAAGGGCGACTAAACTATCGGGTCTGGATAGTGGCCGTGAGTGGGGACGTTCTATAGAATGGACAATAACAATAACAACAACAACAACAAAAACAACAGCAGCAACAACAACAACAACAACAACAACAAGAAAGGAAAGGAGGGCAAGGACAACGGGGTCAGGGAACTGGCCAGCAGCGAGGCTCGTCCTAGCGTACCGCAGGGGAGTAGCTTGGCTGCTGACCGGTTCACAAACACGCGACAGGTTCGCAGACCCGACAGGGTGCGTTCAGCTCCAAATCGGAGGCAGAGGACTCACCTGGAGGGGATGCGACCAGACATAACTGGTGGCCTCAAATCAGGCCGCAGACACGCCCACACGCGACGTAACGAAAGGGCGAAACGGACGGACCAGCTGCGGCGGGGCTGGCGCTCTTGTGAGTGCGGGCTCCGCAAGAAACAAAGGAGCGTCGAAATCGACCTCCGCGGCTGGACAAAGCTAGTAGGTGTTCAGCTACAGTTCTCGAACGACCTCGACCACGTGGCTAGAACAAGCAGGGGACTGTCTCGCAGCATTCCTGTGAATACAATGAAGCGGAAGCGGTCGGGTAGAAGCAAGCGTGCGACTCCACGGAGGAAAGCCATCTGCGATCAGCGCTTGGCTGCCAAGATTCTGGAACGTTACGGCGGTTAGGATGGTTCTCAGGTTTCTGAGAAGCATTCCCGTATGCTGGAGTCGGCCAGAAACGTTATGAGCAGCGAAGATCAGACTCCGGCACCTGGGGAGTCGGTCCCACTTGGGGATGACGCTCAGCGAAATAGGCAGAGTAATGAAGTACAGAGTAGAATGGTCCGGGGTCGTGAAGCCGTGCAACGTACGTTTAGCGAAGTCGCTAGGCGTGCCGGCTCCATCACCCTCGGGGGGTAGGGGCCATTCCCAGGGAAGAGTAGAGCTGGGTGGCCAACGTCCTTTCTGGAGTCTACTTGACTGCCACTAGTAGGCATCCGGGGCCACCGCCATCCATTGAGCATATTGGATGGCACCATGGCTTTAGGATTGTGGAGTGCGCTGATGAGCGATTAGCGAACTTCTTCCATTGCCTTGTCTCGCTGGTTGTGGAGTTATGGAGGGGAGCTAGACTCGAGTGGTATCGAGCGTGTGGTCCTACGGATCTACAATGCCGATGCCAGGGGATATGACGCCTCGTCCCCAGAGGTGGTTCGGGAAGGTGAGGAGCGCGCGGAGGAGTTGGAGGCTGTTAACACGGTGCCCAGGCCGGAAAGCGCCAGCTCTGCGGGCATCTCGTGTGTGGCGGGATCTGTCTACAATGTTGGGCTGCTTTTCGACAGGGCGGAGAAGGAGAGGCTATTAGCTTCGGAGGGGGAGGCGGCTGAGGTGGAGGAGATGGATTTGTCCGATGATGATCATCCGACAAATTAATCTTCAACACTCGAAGGCGGCCTCTGCCAACCCGCTACTCTGCTTTAAGCAAGGCGGGGTGGACGTTGTCCTCATCCAGGAGCCGTGGCTGAGCAGCAACAAAATATCTGGATTGAGGACTGATAAATATAATATATGTGTGCACGGCACGGCAGGTAAGCCAAGATCATGTGTACTGGTTAAAAAAGATATTAAAGCTTTGCTTCTTTCCAATTTCAGTGACGATGACGTAACGGCTGCGTGTCTGGAGGAAAGAAACAAGGGATCGTGGCTGGTCTCGGCCTACATGGCCCACGACGATACTTATGGGCCTCCTCCAGAAATTCTAGGCAGGATTACTGCTGAGACAAAGCGAAGATGCATAGGGATCATAGTCGGAGCGGATGCGAATTCGCATCACTCACTGTGGGGAAGTACGGATACCAATGCGAGGGGTGGGTCACTTTTTGCTTATATTCTAAATGAAGGCCTATGTATATGTAACAAGGGCAATGACCCGACGTTTGTCACCTCAGTTAGGGAGGAGGTTTTGGACCTCACTCTTGTGTCGGGAGACCTGTTTCCCCTTATATCTGACTGGCGTGTTCTTTCAGAACACTCCTTCTCGGATCATAGGTATATTCAGTTCTTCCTTCAAAAAGCTAGGCCTAGTAAAATCATGTTTAGAAATCCTAGACGAACCAACTGGCCCCTGTACTATAGCAAGCTAGATGAATTTCTCGCAAGAGCACCCGTAGCGGTCTCGGAACTGTCTGAGCCTGATATTGATGCTCTGGTGGAGAGGTTCACCGATGCTTGTAATAAAGCAAATAAGATCGCGTGTCCGATGAAAACCGTAAGTGGAAAGCGAAAACCACCTTGGTGGACTAAGGAAGTAGACGACCAGTAGGCGCCTGTTCAACAAGGCTAGAAAGAGTAAATTGCCTTCTGACTGGGAGCTCTACAAAGTCGGATTGGGTATTTACAAATCTGAGATTAGGAAAGCCAAACTGGACTCCTTGAAAATTTTCTGCGAAAACGTAAAAGGATGCATTGAGCCTGCGATATTCCGGAAGATTCTCTCCGGGAATCCTACTCCCTTGGGTTACTTGTGGAATTTAGATGGCAGCTGGGCAATGAGTAGCGAGGAATCTCTCGAACTTCTCATGGACGCTCACTTCCCTGACGTCCCTGTTTCACAGGACCGCGACGCCTCATTGCCCACATATGTGGGCGAGAGCGGTTGACCAGCCATCTCTCTGGATGAAAGCCAACTTGTTTGGCCATCCAATCTTTTAAGCCTTACAAGTCACCCGGGCCTGATGGCATAACTCCTGTGCAATTACAGAGATCTTTGGGGATTTCTTGCAGCTGGCTGGCTCCCATCTACGTCAACTTTTTGAGGTTGGGCTATTATATCCCCGCTTCTTCGAATACGGTCAAGGTTACCTTTATTCCAAAGGCGGGGAGGCGCTAGTAGTTCTTTTATGCATTTATGTATCCTACACAGAGCAAAAAGTCACATCAAATGCCCTCTAAATCAGAAGGATTTCTCTATGATATTTTTCCAATAAAATGCCCGTCTTATTATGACTGGGTGTCTCTTTTTAATAAAACTGAGTAGATAATCACATAATATTAAGAAGATTTTATTTTAATATTTCAAATTAAAAAAAAAAAATGAACGCTCAACTCAGATGTCTAGTGTAGTCTAATCTACACTACCATGCCATCGTATACTTAACTTGCCAACGTCTAATTATACCTTTGTTCTTTTTGCCTCACCACATGTCCACTTGCCTTATTGCCTTCACCGCGAATCGAACTAAGAATTATTAACTGCTGAACGGAGATCTCTACCATGATGCTATCGTGTACTTGTGCTTGGTAGAGTCGAATTACACATTTGAAGAAGGCATACCTGAATTTGAATTAATAAGGGATCTTTTAAAAATATATAGTTTTCCTTTTCAATAAATTCAATATGAATCTAGTGAAAATAAGAGGATGTTCTCATTAAGTTACTTTAAACAGGTTTTCTCATAAAAACAAGCAGATTTCTTCTAACAATGGAACGTTTTTGACAAAAGTACATAAAAATTCATAAATAAGAAGCTAACTCCTTCTTTTTAGCCGATTTCCTTTTCAATAAATTTGAGAAGAAATTCAAGCTAAAATCTAGAAGATTTCCTAGCACAAATTTCTTCAAATTTGTCCCCACTCGCTCTCCCCGGCCAAAAAGCTTTTTTAGACGTCGATCTCTTTGATTACACTGGTTTACAGCCAAAATACACCAGAGACGCCATAGTGAAATGCCTATGTAAAATCACCTCCTAATTCCGAAAATCAAGGTTATTTTTACTTGAATGGTACCGTTTTTGAGATATTTACGATTTACCGTTATTTCAAAAAACAAAAAAGATGGCTCCACTTAATCGTGTATATCTCAAGAACAAACTGAGCTCTTCCAAAACGGTTTGAAAAATTTGAAAGCTAATCAAATTTAATATAATCAGTACATACAACACTTTTTGCTAGGTCCTGCAGATTCAAACATATTGAACAATCATTACGGATTTTTTAAATTTTTTTTGTAAAAATATAAAAAAATTTGTACTTTGCGAGGAAGCATCTCGAAAACTTTTTGTTTTTTAGCAGACATTTCCCCCCCCCCCCCCCCCTCTAAGCTCTGTTTTATTACAAAAAAAACAAGCTATCAGTGAACAAAATCGATGAACTAATACAAAAGTTATAAGCATTCAAGTAAATATATCCATTTAATGCTTAAGTACCCTACTGGTACATATGGTTTAGTATTCTTTGTAGAACTAGGGAACCTTTTTGTTTAGGTAGGCTTGAATTTTTACTGGATCTAAGTATAAATAAGAGTACATGCGCCATGTTCCTTCATAATATCTGCAAGGCTCGCCGGATACTGTTCAGTTTATAATTGCAGTTTATAACCCGTCATTTACTTAAAAATAAACAAGTAAGGAAAGCTGTCTTCGGCTGTGCCGAAGGCTAAATACCTTTCATGAATAAGCGTCATGATTTTCACTGTTCGATCCCCAGTACAGCCTGTGTCAATTTAATTTTAGCTCATACCGAAATTTTTGGAACTATCGATTATATGGGGGCGATGTGTTATATTGGTCCAATCTCATTGATTTTTAACATCGACATGCTACATTCTAAAAGAGAAATAGTTACGAAATTTCACTTTCCTACTTATCTAATTACAGAAGTTATCTACCAAAATCCGTTTATTGGAACAATCGATTGTATGGGGGCTATGTGAAATATTTATCCCATCTCGATGATTTTCAACATCGATATTTCGGATATAAAAATAGCAATACGTCCAAAATTTCACGTTCCTACGTGTTTAATTACAGGAGTTATAGCCCAAAATCCGTTTGTCGGAATAATCGATTGTATGGGAGCTATGTGAAATATTTATCCCATCTCGATGATTTTCAACATCGATATTTCACATATAAAAATAGCAATACTTACAAAATTTCACGTTCCTAGCTTTATAATTACAGGAGTTATAGCCCAAAATCCGTTTATCGGAACAATCGATTGTATCGGGGCTATGTAAAATATTTATCCCATCTCGATGATTTTTAACATCGATATTTCACATATAAAAATAGCTATACTTACAAAATTTCACGTTCTTAGCTCTTAAATTAAAGGAGTTATAGCCCAAAATCGGTTTATCGGAACAATCGATTGTATGGGAGCTATATGTAGTATCGGTCCGATCTTGCTGGTTCCGACAAATGATTCCTATATTGGAAAATGGTGGCCGCATACAAAATTTCAGCCAGATATCTCAAAAACTGAGGGACTAGTTTGCGTTCAAACAGACAGACAGACAGACAGACGGACAGACGGCCATGGCTAAATCAACTCATCTCGTCATCCTGATCATTTCGGTATACTTATTGATGGGTCTATCTCTTCTTCTTCTCATACTTACAAACATCGGACCAAAGTTATAATACCATTTCATGTTCATGAAAGGTATAAAAATGAATAAAAGGGCGCGAGAGTTTGAGTGTACAAATGATCCAGATATGTTCTGTTTCATCCGCGGTCAATTTATTGTTAAAAGTATGAGACGTGTGTTTTCAAATCCTTTGAAAGTTACTTACTATAAGTGTTTTGGAATTGAGCCTAAAAACAATGAAAACCATGGACACCGAACACTGTGTGCACCACATGCCGAGTCGAATTGATTTCTTCGGAAACCGGAACAAAAAGGTACGTTGTAAAAATTAGGAATTTGTTCCCTTTTAATGCATAGCTGACTAATTTCTGAAACTATCTATTTAGGCGACGTGTGAAATTTATTACACCAATGAAGTGGAGGGAACCAACTTGCCATTCAACGGACTGCTATATTTGTACTACAAAAGTACTTGGGGTTGGAAAGTCCAGAAAAGTAACCTATGCGAGCGTATCTACAGTGTCATTACCAGAACTAATTTCAACAGAAGCGACATTGCCAGAATCAAATTTAACTTTAGTTCCGGCTCCAGTTTCATTGTCAACAGTAGTATCTGATTACGCGGCATCATGTTGTACTGAATTTCAAACGGAAAACGAAAGAAATTCTTTGTCACAAGCACAACTCAATGATTGGATAAGGGATTTGGAATTGTCAAAGGAAAAGGCCGAACTACACGCCTCTCGAATGCAACAATTTAAATTTGTTTCATCCGATGTTAAGGTAACATATTATAGAACTCGTCACGAAGAATTTTCCAAGTACTATACGAAGGAGGACAGTGTTTGTTACTGCAAATACATTGCTGGTCTATTCAAACAATTTGGTGAACCATATGATTCAAAAGAGTGGCGATTGTTCATAGACTGCAATAAATTAAGTTTAAAGGCCGTATTATTGCATATTGGCAACCAAAAGCCATCTATCCCGATCGCGCATGCAGTAAATACGAAGGAAACATATGAGATAATGCAAAAATTGCTCAAGTTAATCAAATACGAAGAACATGATTGGAAAATATGTGCCGATCTTAAAGTCGTTGGAATGCTATGTGGTCTACAAAGTGGATACACAAAATACTGTTGCTTTCTATGCAAATGGGATAGCCGAGCTCGTCAAGACCACTACATCATAAAGGATTGGCCAGAACGAATCGAGTTTCAAGTTGGGGTAGATAACATAAAATACTCTCCACTTATAAAGAAGGAAAAAATAATTCTACCTCCGCTCCACATCAAGCTCGGCCTTATCAAAAACTTTGTGAAGGCTTTGGACAAAGAAGGCGAAGCTTTTCATCATTTGAAGACAATCTTCCCAGAGATTTCAGAAGCAAAAATAAAGGAAGGGATTTTTGTGGGACCGCAAATAAGGAAAATGATGACCAATAACCATTTCAAAGAACTATTGTCACCAGTGGAGGCAGCAGCGTGGGATTCTTTTGAAAAGGTCGTCACTTCTTTTTTAGGCAAACACAAAAGTCCTAACTACGAGATGATAGTGAACGACTTAATCAAAAACTATGCGGAAATGGGTAAATAAAAAAACATATTACAATAAATTATATATTACATAAATTTACATGAGAATATATAGCCATAAATCTGAATTCATCGTCCAGTTCCGAACAAACAAGAACGGGAAAAATATAAACAAAAAATTTGTTCTGAATTGAAAGATAAATCCAGCCTAAGAAAATAATATACTAATGTGTCACTTATGTATTTATCTAATTTACTTTTTTATTTACTTTCAGGAGTAAATATGTCTTTAAAAATTCATTTCTTACACTCCCACTTAAATTTTTTCCCGCAAAATCTTGGCGACGAAAGTGACGAGCATGGCGAAAGGTTTCACCAGCAAATGAAAGTGATTGAAAGTCGGTATCAAGGATTCTGGGATGTCGCTATGATGGGCGACTACTGTTGGTTTCTCATAAGAGAAACCGATCCTAATCTAAATAAGCGTCAAAACAAGACACATAACTTTTTCAATTATAAAATAAGATCATAGAGTTAAGACAGAACCATATGTACATATGCTATTATTTGTAGGGTACTTAAGTATTAAATGGATATATTTACTTAAATGCTTATAACTTTTGTATTAGTTCATCGATTTTGTTCACTGATAGCTTGTTTTTTTTGTAAAAAAACAGTGCTTAGAGGGGGATGGGGGGAGGGGAAATATCTGCTAAAAAACAAAAAGTTTTCGAGATGCTTCCTCGCAAAGTACAAATTTTTTTATATTTTTACAAAAAAAATTTAAAAAATCCGTAATGATTGTTCACTATGTTTGAATCTGCAGGACCTAGCAAAAAGTGTTGTATGTACTGATTATAGTAAATTTTATAAGCTTTCAAATTTTTCAAACCGTTTTCGAATAGCTCAATTTGTTCTTGAGATATACACGATTAAGTGGAGCCATCTTTTTTGGTTTTTGAAATAACGGTAAATCGTAAATATTTCAAAAACGGTACCATTCAAGTAAAAATAACTTTGATTTTCGGAATTAGGAGGTGATTTTACATAGGAATTTCACTATGGCGTCTCTGGTGCAGAAAAAAAGTTGGAATTTGTGATCCAGTGTTATAGGTGAACTTTTTAGCTCTGTGTATGGAAAGCCACTGAACATCCGTTCGTGGTGAACTAATGTCAGAAGACGACATCCTGGCAAGGCCACTCAGACATAATCGGTTTAAGGGCTTGTCAGGGAATTTCATCAGCAGCGTCTGTCATTAACAAATGCGGCTGCAAGGTGGCGTCTGCTTTGATCAAGCGGGTCGCTATATAAATAAGTAATTATGTAAAATCTAACTTTCCGTGAAACGGGTTTACGTAGGGGTTTAGACCCACCAAATAAAACAAAATCCCTAAGGCTTGGAATAAATTGCAAAATTGTAAAAATATTTAAGTTTTTGGGGTTTTTGCAATTTAGTTACTAACTAAAATAAGAAAAAGTGTTTAACGGATTTAACAAGCTATTCAAGCATTCTGTCTGGTGCTTGTGAAATTCCATATCAGCAAAAAACCTTGAACCGCCCCTGTGAAAATGTGACATTTAATTTAATGAAAATATTTTTTAATTCACACGTATACTACTACAATCACAAAATTATATGATCTGTCTCCCTTTGATGGTGAGCTGAAAACTCATTGCGAGTATATTGTACTAGCAACCAGGTCGTGAGACCATTGCCCCAGATGTGAAGAGATTGGGTTTCGTACCAGCGCTTGATGGAAGTTTAGCTTCCGCCGTTTTCTGCTTGACTGCGTAGGCAGCCGCACTGCTGCTTGCTCCCCTCAAGTCACTCTTACTTGATAGCAGTTTGGGGGATGACTGACCCGTAGTTTCCATCGCTGTCGGCCTCCCAGTTAACTTTGAGGCGGAGTTTGTCCTCCGGCGTTGTGTTTTCGCTTGCTCCAGCATAGTTCTTCTCTGCTGCGGAGTAAACGAAGTCGTTAATTGCTTTGTATTTTGTGTGTTCTTCATCTTGTTCGTACGACCCCTCGCCGGACAAGGCCAGCTTAGGGTCAAGGGAAGTGTAAGGGGAAGTGTGTCGTCCGCCGCGGCAGAGCCCCATACCGCGGTAAGACCATAGTTACTCCCAGAGGCGGCCCGGTATCAGTGAGGCTCCGTTCGACTACAGCCACGATTTGCATCCCGGCTGCAAACGTCCAATGGGCACGGTACCGCATAACACCCTGGGTTGGGAGGGAAAAGTTTTGCACATTTATATAGCGAGCCGCTTGCTTCAAGACAGACGCTCGCTTACAGCCGCACCTCATGGTGTACAGACGCTGCGAAAAAGACCCCGGTGAGCCCTTAAACCAAGTATGTCAGAGTGGCCCCACCGGGGCTCCCTCTCTTTCTGCCAAGGTAGCTCAACGTTGCCCAGAGTGCACGAACGAGGACGCAAGAGTCGGGATTGAGCGCGGTCACTCAGCAACCACACCCCATTACACTCCTAATAGCAAGCTAATGTCGGGGTGATAGCCGGTGGGACAACTTGAGACAGGGGGTATGTAGATATTAATGATTTGCAGATCGACATCTCCTGTACGGATAGTAATACCTTGGCTTTCTAAGATATCATCCGTTCCTTCGATGTCGGTATCAAATAGATGATACTGTACAGAGTTGTGCGTTATGAACGCTAGACCACCTCTCAGACCTCCTGTTACTCTATGACGGTCTTTCCGGTGGATGTTATATCCGCCATAGGTAATGAGGTCCGACCTAGGACTGAGCTTGGTTTCTTGGACTGCGGCAAGTTTTATGTCATATTGCGTCATCAAATTAGTTATCTCTGCGATCTTACCAGTTAA
Source organism: Campiglossa producta (assembly GCA_964058755.1). NCBI lineage: Eukaryota > Metazoa > Arthropoda > Insecta > Diptera > Tephritidae > Campiglossa > Campiglossa producta. The sequence continues at coordinate 60,760,218 of CAXKVI010000003.1, read as the reverse complement.
TCCGTTACAGTTGTGCTGTAAGATTTGGAAGTGCGCCGGTGGGGTCGATGTCGAGTTAACCATAGGCGTGAGAGACGGATGTGTTCGCCCAGGTGTTGGTAGGCTAAGACCAAGGCTGTGCCTCAGCCTAGTTAGCTGTGGACCCGGTGTAGCCGGGTTGACTGGCGTCGTAGGTTGAGGTTTGTTACAGCATGGTGCGATGAACGCATCCGTCCAGAGGTTCCTGTTAGCGAGCCCAGAGCATAAATGTGCGTGGCATTGGCCTAAGCAGTTATTGCATTTGACCGATGACGCGAGCGTGTATAATCTTTGCCGACAAACAGTACACGTAGAGACAGGTGCGAGAAGATGTTAATCCTGACTCACGTGAGAAATTAAACGGGAGGGGGGGTATGACATAGAAACAGAGAGAGACTGGTGCTCGGAGTTGCTCATTTCTAAACTGCTCCTGTGGGAGCGAGAGTGTTGAGCTGCTGCGCGTGATGTTGACGCCATAAGACACGAGAAACAGTCTGGAGTTTGTGTGGCGGGTATAGCAGAAGTGCTGCTAGTCGTTAAGACATTATTATTATTACTATTAGTATTGCTACTAGAAAGTGGCGGTAGGGGTGCGCTTGAACGGCGCTTACCGCGGGACGCCCGAGGGCGCAAACAACAAGGGGCCCCGAAAGTACTAAAGAAAGTACGGGGTCTGTGGATGTTAAGGTTAAGCCCTGAACATCCAGATTTATGGAGCCATCTCTTACACGAGAAGCATTGCACAGAATGCGACCGTTTAATATATATCTTTTTGCAACAGACACTGCATATCCATTCTTTTGGTCCGGGGTTCGGCTCAACGCCCGCCCGTAACAATAGAATATCTTGCAGCCCTGCTGCAAGGGGGGAGGATGATAGTTTCGGAATGGGACAAAACATACTAAACAGGGTTACATTGAAAGTGACAGTCCTTGGCCGAGGTAAAACCCCGGGTGGTTCCACTGCGCAGAGATCCATGGCGATGTCCTGGGTTTTCTGCTCTGAGAAGTGATCGTAATCAAGTAGATATAACTAACCCATCATGTGGCTCTAACTAACACATCAAGTAGTTATAACTAACTCATAAAGTAGTTATAACAAACCCATAAACTAGTTATAGCTAACCCATCAGGACTAACCCATCAACTAGTTATAACTACCCTACAAAGTAGTTATAGCTAACCCATCAAGTAGTTATAACTAACTATAATTATACAAGTGTTAATGATGATGAGAAACCGATACGAGTTATGAAGAGCATTCTTTGCGGAATAAACTGATTTCACAGCATCCTTAATATCCATTTTCGGCACAGATCCTAGAACATTTCCATTTGCAGGGTTTAGAACTATAAATTCTTGTTTATTTCCAGCTCCAACCCACTTTCCATCTATGTATGCTTCTGACTTCGTTAGTGAAGAAACTGACCGTAATTTGAACAAACCATGCTTCAGCCTAAAACTATTACTGCTAAACATCTTGCTGATTATTGACACTGTCTTTTTTTTTTTTTTTTGGTTTTGGTACTCCAAATTTGGAGCAAAGTGGCCAAAAGGTTTTAACCTCTTAAACAGCCAAGTTATGTTATCTTTCAGTTTATTTTATTCGTTATCAAGTACGCCGTGAGTGTAAATTCTATCCCTTAGCAAGCTTAGGAATGCTCTACAACTCCCAACTATGTCTGTTTTGCACGGAGGAAGTGGACACGCCGTCCTTGGGTACAGTTACCACGAACACCACCAAAAAAAAAAGCCTGTTTTATTTAAATGGCCGTGCTCAAGGCGACCTCACACTTCGGCCTTACAAAACGAACTTGATTGACACTGTCTATAAAATTATAAAAGGACTAGAGCTGCGAAGCTATCGATGGTACTTTCGATAGTATCGATAGTTGTTTTTTGGTGAGCATCCACGGTTGCCACTCCAAATTTTTTTCGGTACAATAGATTCTACAAAAAAGTGTTAGTGTGTATAAAATTATAATTGTGTGACAGTGTTTATAAAATTATAAAAGGACTTGAGCAAGCTATTGTAACGAATTCGATGAAACCTCGATTATTTTCCCTGAGTTCGATTACTGTACGTTAAATAAAACACTCAGATTCAGCTTAATAAGTAGTACGCTTTATTCGCTACTAAAACCGTAGTACAATATCGCGGGTTAATTCACTCTTTAGTACTTCACTGTACAACACTTCAAAATAAACTGATTGACCGATCAGACACATTTCCCGATCCAAACGTTGCTAGCCTCTCCAGGTGAACCACCTTCATTTTGTTTCGTGGTCTTCCCACAGTTTGTATGCGGTAGACAACATCATTTATCCGCTTTATTACTTTATATGGGCCTTCAAAGTTACATTGCAGTTTTGGGGACAAACCTTTCTTTCGTTGTGGGTTGTATAACAGCACTAAATCTCCTTCTTTAAAACCTTCCGAGTTGGCTTTCATCTAATCACTCATGATCTTCGTCCGTTGTCTTACAAGGTCGTGTATTTCTCTCATTTCTTCTTCCAAGATACTTGTGGATTTCCTGGCATTTATTCCTTCATCAGCATTTATCCCAAACTTCAAGTCAGCTGGCAACCGCAGATCATTCCCAAAAATTACTTTTGCCGGAGTCTGACCCGTTGTTTCATGTATTGCCGAGCTATATGCCATTAGGAACGAGGAGATGTGCGTTTCCCAATCTTTCTGGAACTTATCCACTACTTTCCTCATGTGCTCTTCTAAGGTTCGATTGAAACGTTCCACCATGCCATCTGACTGAGGATGCAGTGCAGTTGTTCGAGTTTTCCGAATACCCAATGTCTTGCACATTTCTTGGAATATGACTGATTCGAAATTCCTGCCTTGGTCAGAATGTAACTCCATCGGTACACCAAACCTTGCTACCCAATTGTTAGTGAACACCTCTGCAATGGTTTCTGCCTCTTGATTTGGAATCGGGTAAACTTCTGGCCATTTGCTGAAATAGTCCATAACAACTAATACGTACTTGTTTCCAAGTTTGCTAGTAGGAAATGGACCAGCTACATCCATGGCTCTCAAACGGTGCACCTGTGTTGTACTGCTTCATCTGTCCATGGCTTCTCGACTTCGGACTCTTAGCTTTGATGCACACCTCACAGTTGGCGATCCACTCCGCGATCGACTGCCGGCAACCAACCCAATAGAATCTCTGCTTGACTTTCTCCAGTGTTTTTGTGACTCCTAGATGACCTCCACTTGGACCATTATGTAGTTCATACAAAACATCAGAGATTTTCTTCCTTGGGACAACTACCAGCTTCCGAGCGCATTGACCATCTTCGCTTTCCCATACACTATGTAAGCAACCGGATACCAATTTCAAACTGTTCCACTGTGCCCAATATGACTTGGCAACAGGACTCTCTGCTGACATCTCCTCTCTTGTTGGTCGTTCATTTTGCTCGATCCCCTGCATCACACGTACCAGATCTGGATCCTCTAGCTGATACTTTCTTAGTTGATCCTTGTTCCATTCGTCCGAAGATGTTATAGTCAAATGATGGGTTTTTTACCTTGGGTACGCCTGTGGAAACACTTGGACTATTCATCTGCAACTCCTGGATACGACTTCTTAACGCATCAACCTCGGCTTCGACTTTCTCCTCAAGCTGCATTAGTTTCTCGTCCATGCGTGCCTCTAGTTTTGATCACATACGTGCTTCCTGTTCCTCAAGCTGTGTAGACAACTGCAATAATTGAGATGCCATGTGCGTCTTCGTTTCTTCCCACTGAGATGCCTAGCGTGTCTCTTGTTGTTCCAACTGAGATGCCATGTGTGTCTTCTGTTCCTCCAACTTTGATGCCATGCGTGTCTCTTGTTGTTCCAACTGAGATGCCATCCAAGTTCTCTGTTCTTCAAACTTTGATGTTATATTCGTCGACATCTGAGCCAATACAGCCAACAGCGAGTTTGTGTCCACATTTGCCACTGAATCCGGAGTATCCTTTTGCTCCTCTATTTTCGTCGCTCCTTCTTCCGAAAGCTGAAAAACATAATCGCCAACGTTGATTCCTTCCGCTTCCATAGCCTCCCGTAGAAGTGATTGTAGCTCTGGCTTATTGCCTGTTGTTACCATTCCACGTTCCTCAAACTCGTTACCTTTACAATGTCCTAGTTATCCTTTTCAATGTCCTTGTTATCCTTTTCAATGTCCTTGTTATCCTTTCCAATGTCCTTGTTATCCTTTTCAATGTCCTTGTATTTATTTAACAATACCGCTTCTGACACCAATTGTGACGAATTCGATGAAACCTCGATTATTTTCCCTGAGTTCGATCACTGTACGTTAAATAAAACACTCAGATTATGCTTAATAAGTAGTACGCTTCATTCGCTACTAGCAATAGTATATGCCTTTGGCTCACCATTTCGTGGTTTTTGCAGACGATATCATGATATAATGTCAGTTTTTTCCGATTGAAGTCGACGAAAAATTTTTTAGTGTCGATTTTCTTATCATGGGTGCTATTCAGGACTAGGTGTATCACAGATTGAAAAAAAACTACTCACAAAATTGTAGTTGACTTAAGATAATCCCCTGTTTTTTCAGGTGCTTTTTCACCAACCCTGAAATGAAAGTAAAACATATGATGTGGATATGGGTCAATTTAGCAATGTGTTTATACCGTCGCTCGGGAGGTATAATATAGAAATAAACAAAGCAAAGGCAGAATGATTAGTATTAAATCACAATAAGTCGCTTTATTGTTTGTTATTATTTTTTTTTCAATAGATTACCTTAAATGTAGTGGGTGATTGTGACAGCGGCAGCAGGCAGGTCCTTTCTCTTCGATAGTGAAAATGGAATGAGACTGGAAAGTTGATCTCGGCTCTGCCGGACCGGAGATCACACGAAGGTTTTCCACTGGATATTGGATATCCAAAAGAAAACTCTGTTACCCGTGTTTTCTTTTGTGTATGTGTGCATATACATGACAGCGTTTGCATGTATATGCAACATTATAAATATTCGCATTGGGGTGTACCTTTTGTTCATAATAAATATTTTATGCTCCGACCTAAACATGCCGGCCCCTTGCGATAACCAAGATCTAAAAGGAAGGGAAATGCCATGCCGGAGTTGTCTCGCTCACTTAAAGCTAATAATAAATTTCACTTAATTTCAATTGATGTGAATTTGTTGGCTGAATCTTCTCCGGACTTGTCTCAGGCGATCCGTTGCTGTAGAAATTCATAAAACAACATTAAGGCTGAAAACAAGAACGGGTTATATTTCAACACACTTGATATAAAATAAAATAAATTTAAGTACAATATATAGTAATTTATAATGGAGCTGGCTCGGCCGTGTGGCCAGTCTTCCCTGGTATTGCTACGAGCGGCAGTATGGTCGGAGAGGCCGTCTGTCCGATCCATGCTCGTTTTTATTGTTATTCGGTTGACATCTGGACGAAGAGGCCGAGTGTTCGTTCCAGATTTTGCTATGCTTCATAATTAAATTTTTGGTTTATAACAATTTTGTTGCCAGATCTTTATATTTATAGGCCGATAAAGACTGGACTTTTTTTAATTTGTTAATTTTTTTCCTTTTATCTTCATATTTGTGACTGATTTATCACAAACATGCCTGCCACCCACGAAAAATTTCGCAATTTGATAATTTTCATGTTTTGAAAATTTGCGATTTTTACTAATAATTTTTTGGGATGTGAAAAAAATATATTTCCGCTCCCTGATTCATTACTCTGACACTAATCCGCGTTTTTTGACACCCTATTCGACCATATTTGTGAATTTTTTGAAAATGAGTAACCGGTGAACCGGTTTTTCACTCGTAACTTTTGAACAGGTACCCGGATTTCGGATTTGTGATCGCGGCACGAATACGCGTCGTTGCATACCACACTTTTCCATATCGGCAGAAATTTTTTGACAACTTGTTTGCGCAAACACTTACAAACGAAACACTGTGTGGGCGAATGAATGACAGTGGATGGCAAGTAAGACGAAAATGACAAATGAATGAAAGATTGTCATTACATAATAAACATGAGGTAAGTAAAGTGTAAAAACCACGTGAAGGGTGGATACCTTGCCGCGGTACGAGGGCTTAAGTCGTTAGCCACAGGGCTACGCTGCCCTTGTGATCATAGCTCCGTACGGCACTTCATCACGAGAGCAGCCTAGCCTCTCTGGCGCGACGACAAAGATCTTCCCCCTCCCAATCCAAGGTGTTATGCGACCACGTGCCCATTGGACGTTTGCAGCCGGGAGGCAAATCGTGGCTGTATTTGAACGGAGCCTCTCTGATACCGGGTCGCCTCAGAGAGTAAGCATGGCGTTACCGCGGTACGGGGCTCTGCCGCGGACGACACATTTTCCCCTATTCTTCCCTTGACCCTAAGCTGGCCTTGTCCGGCGATGGGTCGTACGAACAAGATGAACTCAAATAACGCAAATAAAAACGAAAAACCCAAAAAACAAACAACGCCAAATTTCACTCCTCAGCAAAGGAGAGCTATGGAGGAGCAGGCGAGAAAGCAACAACAACGCCGGAGGACAACCTCCGTTCCACAATCAAGGGGGGGATCGACAGCGATGGCAACTACGAGTCGGTCAACCAACCCTCTATCGAGTAAGATTGACTTGATGGGAGCTAGCACCAGTGCGGTTGCCAACGCAGCTAAGCGGACAACGGCGGATGCTAAACTCCCATCAACCTCTGATATGAAAACCAGTATATTTACGTCTGTGGCAGCGGTCTCACGACCTGGCTTCGGAGTTTCGAAGGGGAAGGAAGCTGCAACTGAGATTTCGGCAAGGGGAGCGACCGCGATGGCAACTACGGGTCCGCACTCCCGGGATACATCTCCCCGCCGCTTCACATACCACGAGAAAAGATTGGCTGCAAAGATCCTGAAGAGGTATGAAGGGGTACCGCAGCAGTCGCTGTCGCCGAATTCCAGTAAATCGGTAGAGCTAGTGAAAGCTGTGATACCGGATTTCCAAAAATCTTACATGCCAAAGAGGTTAAAAGTTAACCCTTTCAAGCGCCAGAGATCGGACCTGGAGTTAAATCCCCCTCCCAAGCGGCATCAGAATACCTCTGGAGCGGGCAAACTAAGCTTTGCTGAGGTAACCAAGGACAGGATCCTTATAGGCGTCCTTGACCGAGGCAATGACCGTCTGGCCATCCCCAAGGACCGGTGGCGTTACGTGCGAAATGAACTCGGCAACATTTTTCTCAACGTTGCTCCGGAGTTTCCGGGTAGTTCGGCGCGAGTAACGGATGCGGGCTGGCACCAGGGTCAGATCAAATTACTCGCATGCGAGGATGCAAAAACCGTAGCACTGTATAAGGCAGCAGCTGCTAAACTGGGTGAAGTCTACAAGGGCGCAAAGATAGAGGTCGTCGACTGGAAGGACATTCCAGCTCGTCCAAGGGCAAGGGCGTGGATTCCGGCCACCCCTGACGAACCCGACAGAATTCTCGGGATGCTACGGCTAATGAATCCGTCCCTCCCAACGCATGACTGGAGGGTCAATCTGGTCGGGGATGCGGTGGGGCCCGACAGACAGGTGGTGTTCACCATGAATAAAGAGTCAATCGAGCCCCTCAAAAGGTGCAGTGGCCTAGTACACTACAGCGTAGGCCAGATCGTTATCCACGTATATCGTGGTGATGCTCAGCGCGCTGCCTTCTCGGCTGCTCCGGGGGAACCGGAAAACGAATTACCAGAAGAGGAAGCGGATGATTCCGATGCGGAAAGCATGTTATCCGCCACGTCCCGTGGCGATAGTGCTGTGAACAACTCGGAGATGGAGGACAGCCTACAGGACGAGGAAGTCCTCGACGTCACGGTGGTAGCAGCCAACGCTGAGCGATTAACATCTAACGCTACAGGCAGCAGGACCCCTGCAACGCCATATCGGGCAGTTAATCGGAACAACTCGTCGTTGATAGGCAACCTCCGGGATGGGGCAAACCTCGACGATATGGGGACGGCAGGGAAGTCTGTGCGCTCTCATGTTGGTGGTGCTTCAGATTAATCTGCACAAATCTAAAGTGGCTTCGGCTGCTTTAAGTAGTCGTCTTTCTAAAGGCAACGTGGATGTGGTCCTCATCCAAGAACCCTGGGTCAACAGCTCGAGAATCTGCGGATTGGGGACTAAGGGCTTCAAGCTCATTCGAGCAAGCGAGGAGAGCAAAGTCCGAACGTGTATTTTGGTCAAGTCTGAGTTGAACTCCTTTCTCCTACCTAACTATACCAATGGTGATATTACCGCTATCCGTCTAACGCTCGACAACACCCGCCTGACGGTGGCGTCGGTCTATATGCAATCCACGTAACACAAATTGGCAGTTACGCAATGAAATATTAGACAGAGACCTCCCAGTACTGCCCTCACAAGCCCCCTCATCAGTAGAGGAGCTGGAGGATCTTGTTACTACATTTACATCGGCGCTCTCAAATGCTCTAGGACAGGCTTGTCCAGTGCCAAAACCACGCGGTACACACAGGCCACATTGGTGGTCCTACGATTTGGACTCGTTCCGCAAATCATACCGGAAACAATTTAACAAGGCCAAGAGCCTCGGCTCTGAGCCTCATTGGCACGAATATAAAGCTAAACTTAGGGCCTACAAAAAAGCTCTGAGACAGGCGAAGAGAACTTCGTGGAGAAATTTCTGCACTGGCGTCGAAAAGGTCGACGACACAGCGAGACTTAGACGAGTCCTCTCGAAAAGTCAAACAGCCATCAGCTATTTGCAGGGAAAGTGGAACTTGTCCTCTTCACCAACCGGTACAAAATACCGCCACTAAGCCTACCAGAACTAGATGGCACGCGCCTGGGCTTGTCGGATAAGGCCATGTTTCTAGGCATAGTTCTGGACAGGAAACTGAATTGGAAGGAGAATGTTCTTCAGCGCCAGAAGAAAGCTTGCATCGCTCTTTACACATGCAAAAGAGCCATTGGCAAAAAATGGGGGCTCAGCCCTAGAGTATGCAGTTGGATCTACACGGCCATCATTCGTCCAATCATGCTATATGGAGTCGTCGTATGGTGGCCTGCGCTGAGCAAGGCAACATACCTGAATCTGTTTCGGAAAGTCCATAGATCCAATATGATCTGTATAAGCGGTGCGCTAAGGACAACGCCCAACGAAGCCCTCCAGGTCATTCTGGGCATTTTGCCACTTGATCTGGAAGGGTTTCGGTCAGCAGCGGCATCAGCTCTGCGCCTAAGAGAAACCTCCAGTTGGGGTGCGGGTACTATTGGACACTCCAGTATTCTGGAATCTTACAGCTTTCTCCCTCTAAGCACAGATCGTTGTGCGACCACTACAGTCGGCTGTTTCAAAATAAACATTCCCAGCAGAGAAGACTGGGAGAGGACGGATTGGTGTCCCGAAACAAATAGTGGCACTTCCATATACACCGACGGCTCGAAGTTGGACGGAAGAGTTGGAGGCGGGGTTTATTCAAGGGATTTGGACCTTGAGCTCTCCTTCAGACTACCTGATCATTGTAGCGTCTTCCAGGCGGAAGTCTCGGCAATCCTAGACGCCGCGGCCTGGTTAAGCAAACGTGTTATCGGAGAAGATATCGATATTTTCAGCGATAGCCAAGCGGCCATCAAATCCCTTGGCTCATACAAGTTCAACTCTGAACTGACGCTCAGCTGTCGTCGATCTCTTCAGGAGATGCCCAACAGAACCGCGTAAACCTCATATGGGTCCCGTGACAAAGGGACATTGAGGGAAACTGTAAGGCAGACGAGCTTGCCAGGCAGGGCACGACCAAGCAGGTTCTTCAGGATAAAGAGCGCTTAGGTATGCCGTTTGCCACATGCAAACTAATGCTGAAGGAGCACACACTCCGTCAAGCCAACGAAAGTTGGCTGCAATCCCCAGGGTGTCGGATATCGAAACAAACCTGGCCAAAATGGGATCTTAAAAGGTCTAGACGCATTTATGCGAGAACGCGGTTTTTGGGAGTTCCGTTCCTGGATAGCCTAAGCCAGATCGCGGAACTGGACACAAAGGACTTGATGGCCTTCATAAAGTCATCTAAGTGGTTCGAGGAGGAGTAACGGTGTCGGTTTAGGAGTGTCAATCCCGGGATTCTGCTATGTGGAAAATCCCAACAACTCCGGGATTTTCCATTTGCCTGGGTCCCGGGACTGACTTTCCTTGTGTTGGTGGTATCACAACGGGCCTTTCAAAACTGGCCTAAGTGTGCCTCTGCGGCAGCCACTTGAACCTTACCCAACCTAAAGTGTAAAAATTTGTAAAATTGTAAATTATGAAATTTTCATGTATTTTACTAATATTTTCCTCTCTTTTCAGATATGAAAAACTGAAAATGATCCACATGAATGGACAGATGCGCTGCAGACCCAAAAACAGTGTTGTGGCATGCCCATATGCCAATGATAGTGAGTGTTGGCCTATATTATGACGGTGGCGCTGAAGAGCCGGATCCACCTTCGGAGATTTCCCTTGGTATATGCGTGAGTATGTGAAATTAAAGGTGTAGGCAGAATTCCCCAAATTGCAATGAAAGTTGCATATTTTCATGTGGTTGTTTTAATCACATTAGGCCGTCCCAAAAATTTGAAAAATTTTTCTGCCCAGAAATACTGGGAAGAAATTAATATTGCACCATCTCAAGTGCTTCCCTCGTAAACCGCCCCTCAAAATTTGGTGTCGCACATTAGGGTGCGCCCCTCTGACAAAACAAATTTTTTTTTTTAATAAGTTCTAGCTTACGGTTTTTTGACCATAACCTTTCACTGAAACAAAAAGTTTAAAAAAGCGCTTCGGGATTCCTGATCCTGAGGCCAAACCCCGTCTTTTGAGCTATCTCCCATAATTGTAGCTAATTTATTAGCAGTTGACACCTAAAGTGAACTAATACCAAAATAGCTAGTGAAGTTCAATATGTCTTCACTATTTGCCTTTTAATTGTCAGTGAAGACATTTTAGAAAAATTATTTTGAATATTTTTCTATTTTTACACACTAGGGTGTGCCAAAAAAAATATAAATTTTATCGCGAAAATAAAATGCACAATAGGGTGTGCTGATATGTTTATATGTGAAATATTTGTCTAAGTAATGGCCGTGTTAGCGTGGACTTAGACTTAATTTGACTTGAAAATCTTACATCTAACAAATGGGTAGGACGTGTTCTTAGTTATCCAAAAAATAGCTTAACTTAGAAACTTGGGAATCTACAGATTTTTGATTTCCAAGTTCAAAGAGAGCCGTGAGAGAACTGTGCTACCATATACATTTTTTTAGTATTTTCAATAAAAATCTCTCATATATTGTATAGCGTTCTAACTTTTTGGATTAATGAGTTTCATACGGCAAGTACAAAGCAAGACGTAAAAAAAATATAATTTCAGAAATAATAAAAACAAACACAAATTATATGACACGTTGAATAATTGAATCTAAGTTTTTTTGTAAATTAAGTTAAGTCAAGTTAAGTTAAGTCCACGCTAACACGGGCATAAAGCAACTTGACGTATTTTTCATTTTAATTAAACTTTACAGAAAGTACCAACAATGCGATTATGTTGCGAACTTTAAAGTTTTGTCAAATTGGTCTAGTTAGACATTTAAATGGAACATATTAACTAAAAACTTTTATATTTAGAAAATTGAAAAAGACTACAGAACAATACCGGAATATGGACCGAACTACCCTGTGTGGATAATGTGGTCGTGAGTTGTCATATATGTAGAGTTGTTTATGTATATTTGAAGTTTTTTGGTTTAGTTTATGTTTATGTAGTTTTGTTTATATTTTTTTGTTTATTTTGGGGATTTTTGATTTGGGTCTACTTTTTCTGGGATTTTTGTTTTGCTTTTTATTTTCTTCGTGGATAAGTTCGCTTATCCACAAATTTTCATTTCCTTTTTTATATTTCAAATAAAGATGTTTCAAACACTCATGGTTGTTTATGTTGGTTTTGGTAATTCAAAGTGGCATTTTCTCTATATCGCTGTTGAAGACATATTTGTAAAGTCTCCATCGAAGTATGAGAAGAGTTAGGTCTGCTTGTAGTACTGGACCCGTGTGAAGAACATCGTTCAGGCTTACTCCGTTTGCTGTTGGGCTCGATGCGTTGATGTACTTTCTTCTTTGATGACTGCATGATGAGGTAGAAAATAATGGTCAGAGGAGTCTCCGTTCACTTTTCTGGTGATCCTTGCCATATGTCCTAATTCCTCGTATTCGGTCACAACTCGATTGTACTCCGTTTGAAGAGAAGGGTTTTTTGCGAGGCGTGTCTCGTTCCGGAAGAACTGAGAGCATGCCCTTTTGAGGGATGGCCCGAGGGATATGTTCGCAGAGAATTCTCTTTTAAATGGCAATGAGACTGTATATTTCTCTGAGTTATCTCTCGTTGTTGTTTTTCTATAAAGGTCCTCGCAGTATTTTTCTTCTTCATTTAATTGTTTGCTCCTGGGAAGTTCTTCTAATTCCCAGAAGGCAGTTAGTTGGTTATCTAACGATATGTCACTATAATAAGATACTATTTTGTTTTGTTGCTCTTGAGCATCTGCTCGGCCTGTGAGTATCCAGCCGAATACAGTTTCTTGTGCCAAGATTGTACCAAGAACATCCTTCTGCAATCCGTTTAATATTATCTGAGGGTAAATGTCTCCTCCCAGAATTAGGTCCACTGGCTCGTTGACATAGAATCTTTTATCAGCCAACTCTAAGTCAGGGAATGACTGTGGCAGGACAAGGACGTTTACGTTCACAGAGAATAATGGGTCAATGAGTGACCGCAGCTCTATTGAACACGTCTCTTTGACCTGTGCAGAGAATGAACTTGGGCGCGAATTTTCTTGCATGGCAGGTTAATTCGCAGTTTTAGTCTTTCAGTCATAAACGAGCACTCTGATCCAGAGTCGATTCCCCTCAAACATTCTCGGAGTGCTCATAATTGAGGAGTCCGATATGAGTCCTAAATATGTAAAAAATATGACCATCAGAAATATGATCATATAAGAGTCTTTTATGACTCCGATTTTATGAAAATTATGAGCCTTATGCCGAGAGTGTTCTTTTAACAAAGCAGCTTCGGAACAAATATTCATTCTTTTTATTTCAATTAAATTTCAATCTTTCAATTCACAACACCATCTAAGTGGTTCGAGGAGGAGTAACGGTGTCGGTTTAGGAGTGTCAATCCCGGGATTCTGCTATGTGGAAAATCCCAACAACTCCGGGATTTTCCATTTGCCTGGGTCCCGGGACTGACTTTCCTTGTGTTGGTGGTATCACAACGGGCCTTTCAAAACTGGCCTAAGTGTGCCTCTGCGGCAGCCACTTGAACCTTACCTAACCTAAAGTGTAAAAATTTGTAAAATTGTAAATTATGAAATTTTCATGTATTTTACTAATATTTTCCTCTCTTTTCAGATATGAAAAACTGAAAATGATCCACATGAATGGACAGATGTTGGGGGGGGACTGCAGGTGCGCTGCAGACCCAAAAACAGTGTTGTGGCATGCCCATATGCCAATGATAGTGAGTGTTGGCCTATATTATGACGGTGGCGCTGAAGAGCCGGATCCACCTTCGGAGATTTCCCTTGGTATATGCGTGAGTATGTGAAATTAAAGGTGTAGGCAGAATTCCCCAAATTGCAATGAAAGTTGCATATTTTCATGTGGTTGTTTTAATCACATTAGGCCGTCCCAAAAATTTGAAAAATTTTTCTGCCCAGAAATACTGGGAAGAAATTAATATTGCACCATCTCAAGTGCTTCCCTCGTAAACCGCCCCTCAAAATTTGGTGTCGCACATTAGGGTGCGCCCCTCTGACAAAACAATTTTTTTTTTTAATAAGTTCTAGCTTACGGTTTTTTGACCATAACCTTTCACTGAAACAAAAAGTTTAAAAAAGCGCTTCGGGATTCGTGATCCTGAGGCCAAACCCCGTCTTTTGAGCTATCTCCCATAATTGTAGCTAATTTATTAGCAGTTGACACCTAAAGTGAACTAATACCAAAATAGCTAGTGAAGTTCAATATGTCTTCACTATTTGCCTTTTAATTGTCAGTGAAGACATTTTAGAAAAATTATTTTGAATATTTTTCTATTTTTACACACTAGGGTGTGCCAAAAAAAATATAAATTTTATCGCGAAAATAAAATGCACAATAGGGTGTGCTGATATGTTTATATGTGAAATATTTGTCTAAGTAATGGCCGTGTTAGCGTGGACTTAGACTTAATTTGACTTGAAAATCTTACATCTAACAAATGGGTAGGACGTGTTCTTAGTTATCCAAAAAATAGCTTAACTTAGAAACTTGGGAATCTACAGATTTTTGATTTCCAAGTTCAAAGAGAGCCGTGAGAGAACTGTGCTACCATATACATTTTTTTAGTATTTTCAATAAAAATCTCTCATATTTTGTATAGCGTTCTAACTTTTTGGATTAATGAGTTTCATACGGCAAGTACAAAGCAAGACGTAAAAAAAATATAATTTCAGAAATAATAAAAACAAACACAAATTATATGACACGTTGAATAATTGAATCTAAGTTTTTTTGTAAATTAAGTTAAGTCAAGTTAAGTTAAGTCCACGCTAACACGGGCATAAAGCAACTTGACGTATTTTTCATTTTAATTAAACTTTACAGAAAGTACCAACAATGCGATTATGTTGCGAACTTTAAAGTTTTGTCAAATTGGTCTAGTTAGACATTTAAATGGAACATATTAACTAAAAACTTTTATATTTAGAAAATTGAAAAAGACTACAGAACAATACCGGAATATGGACCGAACTACCCTGTGTGGATAATGTGGTCGTGAGTTGTCATATATGTAGAGTTGTTTATGTATATTTGAAGTTTTTTGGTTTAGTTTATGTTTATGTAGTTTTGTTTATATTTTTTTGTTTATTTTGGGGATTTTTGATTTGGGTCTACTTTTTCTGGGATTTTTGTTTTGCTTTTTATTTTCTTCGTGGATAAGTTCGCTTATCCACAAATTTTCATTTCCTTTTTTATATTTCAAATAAAGATGTTTCAAACACTCATGGTTGTTTATGTTGGTTTTGGTAATTCAAAGTGGCATTTTCTCTATATCGCTGTTGAAGACATATTTGTAAAGTCTCCATCGAAGTATGAGAAGAGTTAGGTCTGCTTGTAGTACTGGACCCGTGTGAAGAACATCGTTCAGGCTTACTCCGTTTGCTGTTGGGCTCGATGCGTTGATGTACTTTCTTCTTTGATGACTGCATGATGAGGTAGAAAATAATGGTCAGAGGAGTCTCCGTTCACTTTTCTGGTGATCCTTGCCATATGTCCTAATTCCTCGTATTCGGTCACAACTCGATTGTACTCCGTTTGAAGAGAAGGGTTTTTTGCGAGGCGTGTCTCGTTCCGGAAGAACTGAGAGCATGCCCTTTTGAGGGATGGCCCGAGGGATATGTTCGCAGAGAATTCTCTTTTAAATGGCAATGAGACTGTATATTTCTCTGAGTTATCTCTCGTTGTTGTTTTTCTATAAAGGTCCTCGCAGTATTTTTCTTCTTCATTTAATTGTTTGCTCCTGGGAAGTTCTTCTAATTCCCAGAAGGCAGTTAGTTGGTTATCTAACGATATGTCACTATAATAAGATACTATTTTGTTTTGTTGCTCTTGAGCATCTGCTCGGCCTGTGAGTATCCAGCCGAATACAGTTTCTTGTGCCAAGATTGTACCAAGAACATCCTTCTGCAATCCGTTTAATATTATCTGAGGGTAAATGTCTCCTCCCAGAATTAGGTCCACTGGCTCGTTGACATAGAATCTTTTATCAGCCAACTCTAAGTCAGGGAATGACTGTGGCAGGACAAGGACGTTTACGTTCACAGAGAATAATGGGTCAATGAGTGACCGCAGCTCTATTGAACACGTCTCTTTGACCTGTGCAGAGAATGAACTTGGGCGCGAATTTTCTTGCATGGCAGGTTAATTCGCAGTTTTAGTCTTTCAGTCATAAACGAGCACTCTGATCCAGAGTCGATTCCCCTCAAACATTCTCGGAGTGCTCATAATTGAGGAGTCCGATATGAGTCCTAAATATGTAAAAAATATGACCATCAGAAATATGATCATATAAGAGTCTTTTATGACTCCGATTTTATGAAAATTATGAGCCTTATGCCGAGAGTGTTCTTTTAACAAAGCAGCTTCGGAACAAATATTCATTCTTTTTATTTCAATTAAATTTCAATCTTTCAATTCACAACACCATCTAAGTGGTTCGAGGAGGAGTAACGGTGTCGCTTTAGGAGTGTCAATCCCGGGATTCTGCTATGTGGAAAATCCCAACAACTACGGGATTTTCCATTTGCCTGGGTCCCGGGACTGACTTTCCTTGTGTTGGTGGTATCACAACGGGCCTTTCAAAACTGGCCTAAGTGTGCCTCTGCGGCAGCCACTTGAACCTTACCTAACCTAAAGTGTAAAAATTTGTAAAATTGTAAATTATGAAATTTTCATGTATTTTACTAATATTTTCCTCTCTTTTCAGATATGAAAAACTGAAAATGATCCACATGAATGGACAGATGTTGGGGGGGACTGCAGGTGCGCTGCAGACCCAAAAACAGTGTTGTGGCATGCCCATATGCCAATGATAGTGAGTGTTGGCCTATATTATGACGGTGGCGCTGAAGAGCCGGATCCACCTTCGGAGATTTCCCTTGGTATATGCGTGAGTATGTGAAATTAAAGGTGTAGGCAGAATTCCCCAAATTGCAATGAAAGTTGCATATTTTCATGTGGTTGTTTTAATCACATTAGGCCGTCCCAAAAATTTGAAAAATTTTTCTGCCCAGAAATACTGGGAAGAAATTAATATTGCACCATCTCAAGTGCTTCCCTCGTAAACCGCCCCTCAAAATTTGGTGTCGCACATTAGGGTGCGCCCCTCTGACAAAACAATTTTTTTTTTTTAATAAGTTCTAGCTTACGGTTTTTTGACCATAACCTTTCACTGAAACAAAAAGTTTAAAAAAGCGCTTCGGGATTCGTGATCCTGAGGCCAAACCCCGTCTTTTGAGCTATCTCCCATAATTGTAGCTAATTTATTAGCAGTTGACACCTAAAGTGAACTAATACCAAAATAGCTAGTGAAGTTCAATATGTCTTCACTATTTGCCTTTTAATTGTCAGTGAAGACATTTTAGAAAAATTATTTTGAATATTTTTCTATTTTTACACACTAGGGTGTGCCAAAAAAAATATAAATTTTATCGCGAAAATAAAATGCACAATAGGGTGTGCTGATATGTTTATATGTGAAATATTTGTCTAAGTAATGGCCGTGTTAGCGTGGACTTAGACTTAATTTGACTTGAAAATCTTACATCTAACAAATGGGTAGGACGTGTTCTTAGTTATCCAAAAAATAGCTTAACTTAGAAACTTGGGAATCTACAGATTTTTGATTTCCAAGTTCAAAGAGAGCCGTGAGAGAACTGTGCTACCATATACATTTTTTTAGTATTTTCAATAAAAATCTCTCATATATTGTATAGCGTTCTAACTTTTTGGATTAATGAGTTTCATACGGCAAGTACAAAGCAAGACGTAAAAAAAATATAATTTCAGAAATAATAAAAACAAACACAAATTATATGACACGTTGAATAATTGAATCTAAGTTTTTTTGTAAATTAAGTTAAGTCAAGTTAAGTTAAGTCCACGCTAACACGGGCATAAAGCAACTTGACGTATTTTTCATTTTAATTAAACTTTACAGAAAGTACCAACAATGCGATTATGTTGCGAACTTTAAAGTTTTGTCAAATTGGTCTAGTTAGACATTTAAATGGAACATATTAACTAAAAACTTTTATATTTAGAAAATTGAAAAAGACTACAGAACAATACCGGAATATGGACCGAACTACCCTGTGTGGATAATGTGGTCGTGAGTTGTCATATATGTAGAGTTGTTTATGTATATTTGAAGTTTTTTGGTTTAGTTTATGTTTATGTAGTTTTGTTTATATTTTTTTGTTTATTTTGGGGATTTTTGATTTGGGTCTACTTTTTCTGGGATTTTTGTTTTGCTTTTTATTTTCTTCGTGGATAAATTCGCTTATCCACAAATTTTCATTTCCTTTTTTATATTTCAAATAAAGATGTTGCAAACACTCATGGTTGTTTATGTTGGTTTTGGTAATTCAAAGTGGCATTTTCTCTATATCGCTGTTGAAGACATATTTGTAAAGTCTCCATCGAAGTATGAGAAGAGTTAGGTCTGCTTGTAGTACTGGACCCGTGTGAAGAACATCGTTCAGGCTTACTCCGTTTGCTGTTGGGCTCGATGCGTTGATGTACTTTCTTCTTTGATGACTGCATGATGAGGTAGAAAATAATGGTCAGAGGAGTCTCCGTTCACTTTTCTGGTGATCCTTGCCATATGTCCTAATTCCTCGTATTCGGCCACAACTCGATTGTACTCCGTTTGAAGATAAGGGTTTTTTGCGAGGCGTGTCTCGTTCCGGAAGAACTGAGAGCATGCCCTTTTGAGGGATGGCCCGAGGGATATGTTCGCAGGGAATTCTCTTTTAAATGGCAATGAGACTGTATATTTCTCTGAGTTATCTCTCGTTGTTGTTTTTCTATAAAGGTCCTCGCAGTATTTTTCTTCTTCATTTAATTGTTTGCTCCTGGGAAGTTCTTCTAATTCCCAGAAGGCAGTTAGTTAGTTATCTAACGATATGTCACTATAATAAGATACTATTTTGTTTTGTTGCTCTTGAGCATCTGCTCGGCCTGTGAGTATCCAGCCGAATACAGTTTCTTGTGCCAAGATTGTACCAAGAACATCCTTCTGCAATCCGTTTAATATTATCTGAGGGTAAATGTCTCCTCCCAGAATTAGGTCCACTGGCTCGTTGACATAGGATCTTTTATCAGCCAACTCTAAGTCAGGGAATGACTGTGGCAGGACAAGGACGTTTGCGTTCACAGAGAATAATGGGTCAATGAGTGACCGCAGCTCTATTGAACACGTCTCTTTGACCTGTGCAGAGAATGAATTTGTTATTCCCGAAACTTGGGCGCGAATTTTCTTGCATGGCAGGTTAATTCGCAGTTTTAGTCTTTCAGTCATAAACGAGCACTCTGATCCAGAGTCGATTCCCCTCAAACATTCTCGGAGTGCTCATAATTGAGGAGTCCGATATGAGTCCTAAATATGTAAAAAATATGACCATCAGAAATATGATCATATAAGAGTCTTTTATGACTCCGATTTTATGAAAATTATGAGCCTTATGCCGAGAGTGTTCTTTTAACAAAGCAGCTTCGGAACAAATATTCATTCTTTTTATTTCAATTAAATTTCAATCTTTCAATTCACAACACCATAACCGTGCGAACTGTTCCTGCTTTAAAAACATCGCTCTGGACTTCGTTGATGAAGATATTTCCTGGCCTCATAAGGATGCCTACGTACATAACTATAAGTGTTTCTTGGTGTTTTTTGAAGCATTTTTACGTTTTTGCAGATCATGGCTCATTGTTCCACATGTGACTGACTTTCCTCACAGATATCTAATGGACTTTCCCCACAAATATCCAATTGAACTTTCCCACAAATATCTAATGCCATGTATGCTTCCCCAATTCCAGCCTGCCTCCTCTCCTCCTCTCCCCATTTCAAGGCCACCATTCTTGAACCCAAAGTCACCATTCTTGAACCCAAAAATAGCAGTAGATATATAACTTTTGTACGAGTCATAAATGCATCCGAAAAGCTTCCCAAAGGAGTCATATTAGACTCCTATTTAGGCTGTATATGAGCCGTTTCTGAGGCCAATTAGAGTCATATATGACTCCTCTTCAGGCTCATACAATATATGAAATTTAGCTCATATCGGACGACCATTGCAGGAAGGGAAATACATTCATTTCGGACTCATAAATGAGCTCATAAAGAGCGTAAACGCTCCTATTTAGGACTCTTTTCTGACTCCAATTGTTTGCTGGGTTAGAGCTCTTGCTGAAAAACTACTGTTTTTGTATTGCATATTTACACGAGCTGCGCCTAAAAGCACACCTGTGCTTGTATTGGCATGGCAAGACTGAACTTGCTTATCATTTGTTTTAGAGTTTTGTCTCTCTTGTGCCTGTTTCGAAGTTGAGGCTCTATCGTCGTCATCTGAGCTCCGAATATGCGCGGATGTCTTTGACTGAGTTTTGGGTATATGCAGGAGGGTGTTATGACGATGATGACATGTCATGCAATTGTACCCATTTGTACATTTTGAAACCGTATGCCGTGAGGACAAACAGTTCAGGCAGCTGTTGTTCTTCTTAATAAACTCCACTCGACGAGAGGGAGAAAGTTTTTTGAACTTGTCACAATTATGTAGTTTGTGACCATTTGTACGGCACATCTGGCAGAAAAACAACTTTATGTTGGTTTGGAAGGACCCAACCTTTTTTTGATGGCGTTCAGGGGAATGTTTGTGGGGCTGGTGTTTTGACGTCTTTGAGGGCTGGTTACTTCTATGGCCGGATACGTCTTCCAGCGCTAAAAACCTATCAGATAAGAATTTGTTCATATCCTCCCATTTGGATATTTCTGTCTTGTTCCCTAAAGACTGTTCCCATAGTGAAAGGCTGCTCTCGGGCAACTTTTCTGCGCACAAATATACAAAAAGTGCATCCCACAAACAAATTTTATGGCTTTTTAAGGCTGTTATGCAATTATTTAATTTTAATTGTAAATCCTTAATTGATTTTCCGCAATCAGTTTCAATTGGCCTAATACTGAAGACGGTGTCTAATTGGGCCTTTACCAAACTACGTTTATATTCATAACGCTCATTTAAATTTTTCCACGCTATGTCAAATCCTGCATTTGTAAGTGGGGCATTGCACACAATGTCGTATGCTTCCCCTTGTGTTTCTGGGTGAGGTGGAATAACTTTTCCACAGGGCTAAGATTTTTATTAACTATATATATGGCCGTAAACATATCTCGGAACGTAGGCCAGGAGATATAATCACCCTTGAAAACTGCCATGTCGCATGGCGGAAGGCGAATTTTGTGTTCGCTGATTGGCGCACTGTCGGTCTACTTTTTGCCCTTTGATTGGAGTTGTTCCGACAACTTACCCATTGTAGTTAAGCATTTTAAGTATGCTCCATAAGAAAGTTTGTATTTTTTCTTAATGGACGCTATTTCTGCTGTTTTTCCTACATAGTCGGCAAGGGCATCTTCATAAGCATCCCTAAACTTTTCCCATTTAATTTTTAATTCCCTCTGCTGAATTCCTAGAGATATTATGGAATGGTCGCTTATGGGATGCTCACTGAAGTCGGTCTCGAATTCTATAATCGATTCCGCTCTTTGTATAAATGACTCCAGTTTCAATTTAATCTGTCAGGTTTTTATTTGGCCGAAATCGTAAACAGATATAAATCAGAAAAGATTTAATGTATATCTTGAAATTAGGAGAAAAAGGACAACCACTTTTTTATCGCAAAATAAAATGACTCACGTATTTGTTATTTGCAATTATATATATTGCTTATTATTTTAAATTTTCTTTAATTTTTTATTGCAGGCTATTTACTTGCACGTGAGTGTACTTTTAATTATGCAGTTTCGCCACCCAACAACGTGTATTAAATGTGTAACAACAGCAACGTTTGTGATATTTTTGTTTATTAGTGAATTTTAAAAGAAAAGACCAATGAAGTCTTCCTAACACAAAAAAGTGGAAAGGTGTGGTTATTTAAACCAAATATAATGTGCACAAATTATTGTGCAGCAAAACGAAATCTTAAGCAAGTGAAAATTCACAGATAAAAAGTGCAATGTAAAATTGCCAGTGATTTGTTTGGTTATGTGAACCAAATGTGTTGTTGCTGTTGTTTATAAACAAACAAGCAAAAGAAATAATTGAAGTAAGGTTAGATCAGTTGAAAAATAGTGCAGTGTAATTGGCCGATATTTTTCGAAATATTTGTACTGGCACTATTTTTCTTTAAGCTGTGTCAGCTAAATATATAATTTTTGGATAAAAAGGCCAAACCTCAAATTCACTTGAAAAAAATTAACTTGAAAAAAGTTGTGCGTTTGAAAATATAACCACGTACCTACCTTGTGTTATGTTGTTGCAGCTATGTGTTGTTGTTGTGGTGGTGATCTTCCTTAATTGGTTTGAGTGGTTGTTGTTTTTCCACTGCTGCTGCTTTACCCGCGAAATAATATCTATGACCATTAGCTGTGTTTGTTTTGTGGACTTTAATATTTTGGCCGGTTTGTTGTTGATAGGTCGCTGGTGCCTTCTCACGGTGAGATAGGACCAATGTTTATACCGTCGCTCGGGAGGTATAATATAGAAATAAACAAAGCAAAGGCAGAATGATTAGTATTAAATCACAATAAGTCGCTTTATTGTTTGTTATTATTTATGTACAATAGATTACCTTAAATGTAGTGGGTGATTGTGACAGCGGCAGCAAGCAGGTCCTTTCTCTTCGATAGTGAAAATGGAATGAGACTGGAAAGTTGATCTCGGCTCTGCCGGACCGGAGATCGCACGGAGGTTTTCCACTGGATATTGGATATCCAAAAGAAAACTCTGTTACCCGTGTTTTCTTTTGTGTAGGTGTGCATATACATGACAGCGTTTGCATGTATATGCAACATTATAAATATTCGCATTGGGGTGTACCTTTTGTTCATAATAAATATTTTAGGCTCCGACCTAAACAAATGTGTTTTGTGTAACAAATAAAACAACCGCGCTGTCCGATGCCAGCTTCAAACTGCTTTTATTTCTTATTACTACATTATATCTTATTACTACATTTGTTACCTCAACATCAAAAAAAAATCGCAATAAATTTTAACCCTGCAGTCAAATTCCGAACTACTCAACAAACATACTAGTTCATTGACTAACCATTTTGTGGCATATGCATACATCATATATCATTGTTTATTAGTTTTAAAACCAGTCAATGCCAAACTACTCAGCGAAAATTCTAGTTCATTGACTATACATTTTGTGGTGTATTTATACTAGTTCATTGCTGATTAGCTTCAAACCAGTCAAGGCCAAACTACTCAGCAAACAATATAGTTCAATGACTATACATTTTGTGGTGTATTCATACTAGTTCACTTCTGATCACCTTTAAACCAGTCAAGGCCAAACTACTCAGCAAACAATATAGTTCAATGACTAAACATTTTGTGGTGTATTCATACTAGTTCACTTCTGATCACCTTTAAACCAGTCAATGTCGATCTACTCAGCAAACAATATAGTTCACTGACTATACATTTTGTGGTGTATTCATACTAGTTCATTTCTGATCACCTTTAATCCAGTCAATGTCGATCTACTCAGCAAACAATATAGTTCACTGACTATACATTTTGTGGTGTATTTATACTAGTTCACTTCTGATCACCTTTAATCCAGTCAATGTCGATCTACTCAGCAAACAATATAGTTCACTGACTATACATTTTGTGGTGTATTTATACTAGTTCACTTCTGATCACCTTTAAACCAGTCAATGTCGATCTACTCAGCAAACAATATAGTTCACTGACTATACATTTTGTGGTGTATTCATGCATTCATTGCTGAGTAGTTCGACATTGACTGGTTTAAAGGTGTAAACCAGTCAATGTCGAACTACTCAGCAAATAATATAGTTCATTGACCATACATTTTGTGGTGTATTCATACTAGTTCACTTCTGATCACCTTTAATCCAGTCAATGTCGATCTACTCAGCAAACAATATAGTTCACTGACTATACATTTTGTGGTGTATTTATACTAGTTCACTTCTGATCACCTTTAAACCAGTCAATGTCGATCTACTCAGCAAACAATATAGTTCACTGACTATACATTTTGTGGTGTATTCATACTAGTTCATTTCTGATCACCTTTAAACCAAGGACTGAAACCGAAACCGAAACCGTAACCGTAACCGATTAAAACCGATTCATTTTTCAAAACCGAAACCGAAACCGTAACCGTTATTTTGATCTGGAAAAGACCGAAACCGAAACCGTTTCAAAAGCCGGAACCGGTTCCAAACGGTTTTGAATTTTTTCAATACCTTACTTCTGTGAGTGGGCACATAGGTACTTCCTTTTACAAACAGGTACCCTGAAAGTTTTCATGGAAGATGGTCGAACCACGTTTTGACTATAGTTGAATGAAGCGATCGAAACAAATTTACGAGATCCGAAAAAGAAATGTTCAGGCTTGTCTCGGAAAGCGCCACTAATTTTAATGTTTTTACCGATTTATACATTTCATTTGGCTTCCATTTTAATATTTTTTTAATAAAAAAGTAGAGTTAACTTTAGGAATTTGTTTTGCAGAAATTTCATCCATGCATAGCGTTAATAAATGTATTATTATATTGGGTAAATCCCATCATGGCCGCAGGAAAAAAGTTATGAAAATTCAGACTTATTTCGTAGCTACATATGTAGTTGAGTATTTTAGTAGTAATTTTTTTTTTCGTGCTTTTATTTGGAAACCGAAACCGGAACGAAACCGTAACCGAAACCGAAATAAATTTTGAAGAACGAAACCGGAACCGAAAGCGAAACACGTTGCAAAAACCGAAACCGAAATCGGAACGTTATTTTAATCGGTTTCAGACCTTGCTTTAAACCAGTCAATGTCGAACTACTCAGCAAACAATATAGTTCATTGACTATACATTTTGTGGTGTATTTATACTAGTTCATTGCTGATTAGCTTCAAACCAGTCAAGGCCAAACTAATCAGCAAACAATATAGTTCATTGACTATACATTTTGTGGTGTATTCATACTAGTTCATTTCTGATCACCTTTAAATCAGGCAATGTCGAACTACTCAGCAAATAATATAGTTCATTGACCATACATTTTGTGGTGTATTCATACTAGTTCATTTCTGATCACCTTTAAACCAGTCAATGTCGAAATACTCAGCAAATAATATAGTTCATTGACCATACATTTTGTGGTGTATTCATACTAGTTCATTTCTGATCACCTTTAAACAAGTCAATGTCGAACTACTCAGCAAATAATATAGTTCATTGACTATACATTTTGTGGTGTATTCATACTAGTTCACTTCTGATCACCTTTAAACCAGTCAATGTCGATCTACTCAGCAAACAATATAGTTCACTGACTATACATTTTGTGGTGTATTTATACTAGTTCATTTCTGATCACCTTTAACCAGTCAATGTTGTTGTTGTTGTTGTAGCGAGGTGTAGCCCTGCCTAAATGTCAGACAGGGTCACCTCGAGTGTATTGCTCTTGGCCGGGTCGATATAAGAAAACGGCCCGGGTCGTTTTGGCACGATGGGTACAGCACAAGTACTGGTACCGTTCTCGTAGAAACGGCAATACAAGAAACTAGCCGTGTAGGCTATGTAGGTCATTTAGCGTTACCCAGGGTGCACCAACTGGGAGGCGACCTACTTTTACACCCAGTCAATGTCGGA
The DNA here is from genome assembly GCA_964058755.1 of Campiglossa producta. Taxonomy (NCBI): domain Eukaryota; kingdom Metazoa; phylum Arthropoda; class Insecta; order Diptera; family Tephritidae; genus Campiglossa; species Campiglossa producta. Next base: position 60,734,659 of record CAXKVI010000003.1, on the reverse strand, counting down.
CTACTGAGCAAACAATATAGTTCATTGACTATGCATTTTGTGGCATATGCATACCAGTTATTGTTGATTAGCTTTAAACCATTCAATGCCAAACTACTCAGCGAAAATCCTAGTTCATTGACTATGCATTTTGTGGTGTATTCATACTAGTTCATTTCAGATTTCCTTTACGCCAGTCATTGCCAAACTACTCGGCAAACAATGTAGTTCATTGATTGTACATTTTGTGGTGTATTCATACTAGTTCATTTCTGATTAGCTTTAAACCAGTCAATGCCAAACTACTCAGCAACATTATAGTTCTACGCCTAAATATTTTGTGGTGTATTCATACCAGTTAATTTCTGAATACCTTCAAACTAATCAATTCCAAACTATTCAGCAGACATCTAGCTCGTTTACTATACATTTTATGGATGTTTTTATACTAGTTCTTTGCTGATTACCCTTAAACCAATAAATGCCAATCTAATCAGAAAACATACTAGTCTACAACTATAATTTGCTGGGCGAAATCATACTAGTCACAAAAATCCTGGTTCGTACTAGTATGCAAGTATGTATGAATCTCGGGTTGAAATTATACTACATCTTTTTCAGTTTATATTCAGAAAGTTTTCTGAATATCAATTGTAATTTTCTGAATTTCAATTGTATTTTTCTGAATATCAAATGGAAATCCTGAATATGAATTGTAATTTTCTAAATATAAATTGTTACTTTCTGAATATAAACTGAAAAAGGTGTAGTCAGAAAAAGCCTAATCTATTTTAGAAAAATTCCTGTTACCGCCGAATTCCCCATCGCTAGATAACATTTAACACCATCGACCGATACCAGTTCCAATCATAATCGGTAAGACATACGGATGACACATCACAAACGAGAAGAAGATAGAAGGAAAAGGAGCCACAAAATTTTTTAAAGCTTATCTATTTTATTTGTAATATTTTCCTGAGTTTAATTTAATAATTAAATAGACTGCTAAAGAAACAAGTTCTCTTTTCATTTCCTCGTCAACAATTCTTTAAAAAATTTTTGTTTGTAACCCTTTTGCGCGGCAAATTGAGAGTTTGCAATTGGACGTGTAAATTCCTACACGTGGGCACAGTCTTACATAACCAATTACGCATGTGGCGCTAGTACTCCCTATCATAGTCGGAGAAAATTGGTCATTAAACAGCGTTTATTCTGTAAGAGTCAGAAAGATCCGACAGCCGTGGCTACAAAATATACATACACTTGGTCAAATAAGCAAACGCGACTTTAAAGCGTTTCAGCTCCGTCACAAGGCATGTGTATATGTAAAGCTTGCGGAAAAAAGTCAAACGTAGACGGCACAGAAAACTGGGTACAGTGCGAACGGTGTGAACTGTGGTACCACTTCGAGTGCGTAGGCGTGGATGATAGCGTGGCAAATCAGGTCTGGAAATGCTCATCCTGTATTGAAAGAGCCATTAGCGAAAACGTTGATAAAAGGTCTGCAAACGCAATGTCGCAAACAGTCACACCTCTAGAGGCGGCTCATGAGTCAGTCAACACTCCCGGTTCACACAATGAACAGCAACGTGATATGGGCTTGAAATTAGACGAGCGTGGTCCAATACAAGGTGTCCTGAACTCAACACTAAGCAATGGTGAAACGAACCTTCAGCAGCAACTTTCTCTGGCCATGCTAGAGGAGAAAAGGGCGGCTGAGGAGCGCTATATCGAGCAAAAATATAGTCTCCTCGCCAGTATGAATTCAACATCTATATCGGGGCTTCAAATTGCGGCAAGTGGCCCGACCAGTTCCCAGATAGCCGCAAGACAAGCTATACCAAAAGACTTACCGACGTTCAGCGGAGACCCAGAGGAGTGGCCTATGTTCATAAGTACCTTCGACCACAGTACAGTAGTCGCAGGTTTCAGCAACGTCGAAAATATGCTACGACTGCAGAGGTGCCTTAAAGGGAAAGCTCGTGAACTAGTCAAGGACAAGCTTCTCTTGCCAGACATGGTAGCCGATGTCATCAGCATCCTGAAAACTTTCTTCGGGAGACCAGAGTACATTCTAGAAAGAATGATTGATAAGGTAAGAAAGTTTCCTCCCCCTAAAGACAAATTAGAATCTCTAATCGATTTTTCTTTGGCCGTACGCAACATATGCGCTACAATGGAGACATGCAAATTGGAGGCGCATCTCAACAACCCGATGCTGGTTAAGGAGTTAGTGGATAAATTGCCAAACCAACACAAATTAAACTGGGCTATGCATCCGCGGCGCGGAAACACAGCAACAATAAAATAGTTCAGCGACTGGCTCTATCGAATGGCAGAGGCAGCGTCAACCGTCGTTTCCCCAGCATTCTACAAAACCAGCACCGTCAATACGTATAGTCATAGTCAGTGCGCCGCACCAACTACTCCTTGCGGTGGAAAGCAAGTACTCCAAAAGCCAACCTCAACATCATCAGATATGGACAAACATACTAAGCGTCCAACAATGCAGTGCGTAGCGTGTGGAGAAGTTGAACACTGCGCTGCACAGTGTGAAAAATTCAAAGACATGTCGGGAAACCAGAGGTGGGAAACCGTAAAAAATGGTGGAGCCTGCTATCGGTGTCTCAAGCCTCACCGCAAGGGATGTTTTTTGAAAAAGAGTTGCGGGATAAACGGTTGCACCAGGAAGCATCATCCACTGCTTCACAACGAACGCGCTGAAAAACTCGACATTCCGGATAAAGATACAGCCCTCGTAAGCACGCACCATAGTAGCAGCACAAACCAATATTTTCGAATAATGCCTATGAACATTCATACAGAGACTAAGACTATCCAGACATACGCATTCCTGGATGAGGGGTCTTCAGTGTCCCTTATAGACGAATCGACATTTAACCAACTCGGCATCAAAGGAACGCCGATGCCTATATGTTTGCAGTGGACAAGCGAAACGACACGCAACGAAAGTTCATCCGTAAGGGCATCAATAAAAATATCAGCCCCGGGCGCCAAAAAACCGTACTGGCTAAACAATGTACATACTATCAAAAACCATGCGCTACCTAGGCAAACCGTCGATGCAAACGAGCTACGTAGAAAGTATCCATATTTGAATGATATACCACTAGAATCGTATTACAACGTTCAGCCAGCGTTACTAATAGGTACCGATAACTGGAAGATCGCAGTCCCACGTAAGATTCGCGAAGGCAAAAGGGACGAACCGATAGCATCCAAATGCTTACTGGGATGGAGTGTACAAGGTACATCGACTTCATCTAACTACATAACTATGCACCACTGTGACTGTAGATGGCAAGAACTGCATGATGCAGTGAAGGAAAGCTTTAGCCTGGAGGAAGTAAAACCTCACGACATGCAATCAGTCGACGACCGAAAAGCCATGGAAATTCTCAACAACACATGCGTTAAGGTAAACGGGCGATTTGAAGCTGGTCTTTTGTGGCGCAATAGCAATGATGTACTACCAGAGAGTTACAACGATGCTCTCAAGCGTCTAAAATGTCTTAAACAAAAAATTAAGCGAGAACCGGATTTGTACGATAAAATCTCGGAGCAAATTCGTAATCTTTTGGCAAAGGGCTATGCAGTCCAGCTAGCGGAAAATGATATCTCAAACCAACCCAATCGAACATGGTACTTACCGATTTTTATCGCTTTGAACCCCAACAAGCCGAACAAAATAAGGCTAGTTTGGGATGCAGCAGCGAGGTCACACGGGGTGTGTCTAAATGACTTCCTACTGACCGGCCCAGACCTCTTAAATCCTCTTATCGATATTCTTATGGCATTCAGGGCTGGCCGGGTAGCAGTCTGCGGTGACATAGCGGAAATGTATCACCGAATAAACATCCGCCCAGAGGACAGGCATTCACAACGCTTTCTATGGTACAACAACACCAACCACGAGGTGAACGTCTACGTCATGCACGCAATGACTTTCGGCATAAGTTGTGCGCCATGCATTGCTAACCACGTACTGGTCAAGAATGCTGAGATGTTTCGTCAGCAGCATCCTCAGGCTTACGAGGCTATTAATAAGGCTCATTACGTCGACGACTATATCGACAGCTAGGACAATGAGCAAGAGGCTCTCGAAGTGGCGAAACTAGTTCGGAAGGTTCACGCAGCGGGCGGATTTGAAATCCGTAATTGGACGTCAAATTCATCTCGAGTTCTCACGCAGCTACTTGAAGGCAACTCGGCTGGGTGAAACACCAGTAGAATTCGGAAGCACAGAAAAGGTCTTAGGTATGCATTGGGACCCTCAACATGATCTTTTTAAATTTAATTTCAGGTTCGCTCGACTGCGTCGTGACGTCTTGACAGATGACCTCATTCCGACAAAACGGGAAGTTTTACAAGTCCTAATGTCGTTTTTTGATCCCCTGGGGCTACTAGCATGCCATACAATCGGATTAAAGGTTCTTCTGCAACACGTATGGCGCGCCAACATAGGGTGGGATGAGGTGCTACCTGAGTCACTACGCTCCCGTTGGAATCAGTGGAAGCAACTCCTGTCGGAGATAGAACAGATCGAGGTACCGAGATGCTATTCTCCAAACCTAAGTCGATCTACCCTAGTGGAGCTCCATACATTCGTCGATGCGAGTGAGCACGCATTCGCTGCCGCTTCTTATCTCCGAATACAAAGTGAGGATGGGTTCGACGTAACATTAGTAGCTGCGAAAAGCAAAGTCGCACCGCTTAAGCCCATGTCCATTCCACGAATGGAGCTCCAAGCTGCAGTAATGGGTGTGCGTTTGGCTCAATACTGGTCCGACTCTCGAACGGTCTTACAGTGGCTTAGAATGGACCCCCGTAATTTCCAACAGTTCGTGATGCATCGTGTCGGAGAGATCCTCGAGAGCTCCAACAGCAATCAATGGCGGTGGGTACCCACGAAAGTGAACGTAGCAGACGGGGCGACTAAGGTAAGCAGTTCGATTGAAACTAAACACTGGATTCATGGGCCGGACTTCTTGAAATCGCACGAGGGCAAGTGGCCGGAAGTACCAGAGCATACTGGGGAAACAGATATGACCGAGCTGAAGAAACACGTATACGTTAATCGAAAAAACGACGTTCTAAGGCTGAACGTGGAATACTTCTCCGATTGGCACCGTCTTTATAGGGCAGTGGCAACGTTTCTCTTGTATCTCGATAGACTAAACGCCAGGCGACTCAAGCAGTTGGAACCGAAGAAGGTCAGCCCGGAACTAATAGGCAAGGCCACCAATATACTTTTCAAACAAGCGCAAGCTGAAGCATACTCATCAGAGCTCAACTTACTACGTGCAAAGCTACCGCCAGGTAAGCAAAGCCGATTAGCCGGATTAAACGTCTACCTCGACGACAACGGGATCATGAGAACTCAAGGCAGATCAGAGTCCATCAACTGCAGAAAAGACGCGATTGTCATGCCGCGAGAAAGCTACACAACATTTTTAATAGTGAGAGCATATCATGTTCGAAATCACCACATGGGCCACGAGACGATCATAAACAATGTACGGGCTTCGTACTACATACCACGTCTGCGCGTTTTATACAAATCCGTCCGTCAGTCATGCAAAAGATGTCAGATAAACAATGCGGCTCCCAGCCCACCACAAATGGCACCGATTCCCGCTGCGAGACTGGCAAGCTTTGCAAAACCGTTTACATATGTAGGCGTGGATTACTTCGGACCCATACTTGTAAATGTGGGCCGACACAAAGAGAAAAGATGGGGTGTACTTTTCACATGCCTGACGCTTCGAGCTGTGCACTTCGAAATCGCATACAGCTTGGACACTAGCTCCTGTATCATGTGCTTACGCAACTTCATGGCACGGCGCGGCACCCCGAGGGAAATATATTCGGACAATGGCACGAATTTCAGGGCCACTGAAAAGGCTGTTCGAGAAGAGGTAATAAAAATTGATTTTTCTAAACTAACCGTAAAGTACGACAGCATCAAATGGCGATTCAATCCACCTGGGGCTCCCCACATGGGCGGCGCGTGGGAACGTCTTGTCCGAACCACTAAACAAGTTTTGAAAAGTATTTGCCCAAATTATTCATTCAACGATGAAAGTTTTCGAAGCGCATTGATGGAAGCAGAGTACGTCATCAATTCATGACCACTGACCTTCGTAAGTCTTGACTCTTCGGACGACATAGCACTCACCCCGAACCATCTGTTGCTGGGGTCACCAGATGGCTATAAACCTATTTGCGGTGATGAATTAGACTTAAGGCAACGCTGGAACCAAACACAACTTTTCGGGGATCGCTTTTGGAGCCGTTGGGTAAGCGAGTATGCGCCAGTGCTTACACGGCGGGTCAAGTGGTTCAGCCCTTCAACGCCACTAGCCGTTGATGACATCGTGATCATCGTTGACGAAAACCTTCCACGAAATCTATGGCCGAAAGGACGAGTCATAAATGTAGTTGTCGCCAAAGACGGACAAGTCCGGCGGGCATCCGTTCAAACGCAACACGGTGTTATGGTAAGACCGGCGACGAAGATAGCAAAACTAGATGTCGGCTCAGATAAAGGTAAATCATCCTAAGCTAATTTACGAGAGGGGGGATGTTACCGCCGAATTCCCCATCGCTAGATAACATTTAACACCATCGACCGATACCAGTTCCAATCATAATCGGTAAGACATACGGATGACACATCACAAACGAGAAGAAGATAGAAGGAAAAGGAGTCACAAAATTTTTTAAAGCTTATCTATTTTATTTGTAATATTTTCCTGAGTTTAATTTAATAATTAAATAGACTGCTAAAGAAACAAGTTCTCTTTTCATTTCCTCGTCAACAATTCCATTTCATATTACATTATTATTATAAGGCCTTATTACACCGCAACCATTAGTACGATCTATTGTAGTACATGGTACTATGCAAACATTATTTGAAATTTTTGGTTTGCTTCTTTTTTTCTCTTGTAATTCACAGATGCTTTTTCGTGTTTGGCTAAATATATGATCTAGTATGTCAAATTCTATATTTCTGATGTAGGTATATACTCAGAAAAAAGGCACTGGTAAAATCAACAATCTCGTGCTGTTATCCTGAAGTTGACCAAATTTCGGTTGTTTGAACGGTATTTTTTGTTGAAGTAACTGTATTCAGATCTTTTATGATCCCTCTAGATCTTTTATAATCCCATTTTGGCCAGGTTTGTTTGGATGTCCGGCACCCTTGGGATTGTTGCTACCTTTCGTTGGCTTGACGGAGTGTGTACTCCAAGCCAACGAAATGTGGCAACAATCCCCAAGGTGCCGGACATCCAAACAAACCTGGCCTAAGAAGGAGAGAAATCTCCATATTAATAGGTGTTCTAACTGGGCACTGCCTTATTGGTAGGCACGCAGAAGGTGTGCCCTACCGACGATGCTGTAGGAGCTGCAAAGATGATAAGGAAGAGGAAACGGTGAAGCACCTCATCTGCAACTGCCCGGTCTTAAGCGGCGCGAGAACGCGCTTTTTGGGAGTTCCCTTCCTGGATAGCCTAAACCAGACCGCTGAACTGGACATAAAGGACTTGATGGCCTTCATAAAGTCATCTAAGTGGTTCGAGGAGGAGTAACGGTGTCGGTTTAGGAGTGTCAGTCCCGGGATACTACTATGTGGAAAATCCCAACAAAAATCAAAGCAGCACACTATAAGTTGGAAGAGAAGTTCGGCAAAAGTCTCGTTATGGCAACCTGTTGGTATATAACCGCCATTTTTTTACGTTTCGGCATAAACTTGAGTATATTGACAACAACAATATAAATTGACTCTAACAATGCTCCTTTAACTCGAGTGTATGGCCCAGCATGAAAGCAGTCTTACTTTGACTCTTTTTGATGTAAAAATAAGACCTACTTTTATCTATATATACATATGTGGGACCGGAACTCCGCAGTGGACGACAAACCTAACCTTGAGTAACCTTAATTTACCTTACCTAAAAATACAACTCCAAAGCCCCAATTAGATAAAACTTTGACAAATGCGGGCCTCGTTTTTGAGCATTTGCAAAAATTTCGCTTCGCTTTACGTTTAAAAAACTTTGAATGAAAGTGGATCCTACAAAGTTGAATGCAATTGGGCCTTCACCTATATAATCAAACTTGACGAACGCGGAATTTGAAAGGAGCCATTGCAAGTTGAATTCAATAATTAAATTAAAAATACAATAATCAACATAATTTAAAAAATATAGAAAAAAAAACTTGTGTCAACTTTACCGAGAATCGAACTCAGAGCCTTTAGCTCATTTTTGGCTGTGTATGAACTAGTATATAAACTGGTATAATGCTGATGCTGAGGCTGACTAGTATACCAATTGGTATGGTGCTGATGCAGAAGAGGACAATTGCTTTTCTTTTTCTCTTGTAACTGCTTCTTTTTTACCTTGTAATTCACAGATGCTTTTTCGTGTTTGGGTAAATACAAATAGTCGCTGCTTTCTAAAGAATAAACTGGTATATTGCTGATGTAGAGGCTGACTATGATACTGGTGCATAGACCGACTAGTATACCAACTGGAATGAATGTCAAATTCGTGGACTAGTATGACAAGTGGTACGATCTGAATGGGCATAATGATTAGTATATCCTGCCGCATAGACTGAGCAGGATGTCAACTGGTATGATTCTGATGTATATATGAACTAGTATATCAACTGGTAATATTCTGATGCATATATGAACTAGTATGTCAAATGGTATATTTCTGATGTAAATTTGAAATAGTATGTCAACTGACATGATTATGATGCATAAGTGAACTGGTATGATTCTGATGCATAAATGAACTACTATATCAACTGGTATGATTCTGATGCATATATGAACTAGTCTTTCAACTAGTATGCTTCTGATGTATATATGAACTAGTCTGCCAACTGGTATTATTCTGATGTATATATGAACTAGTCTGCCAACTGGTACGACCCTGACGTGTATACGAACTAGTATCTTAAATGGTATGATACTGATGTGTATAATAACAAGTATATCAACTGGTATATTCCTGATGCAGAGGCTGACTAGTCAGCCAATTGGTATGGTGCTGATGCAGAGAAGGACAATTGCCATCTCGTAGGACATCGCCGTGTTAAAAATACCAGTTGCTAATATGAAAAAATTACAGAACTCGAACTAGTTGAGGCGCCTGGCTGACTGGTATTTGATTAGTATAAAACTAGTTAAGTTGACTGCAGGGAAACTGCGAAAAGGCGATATTTTTTGGGACTATCAGAAACCTACAGTCCCAAGCATTATCAGCAGTCAAAAAAGTGAGCAAGCAAATGGGCAACTTTTTTACGGCTTTATCAATGGGGCCGTATGTGTGTAAAAAAAGAAAATTTGTTGGGAAAATACGCATAGTCAAATTCTTGAAAAGGAACAAAACTGATTGCACACGCAGATACGAAGGATGAATAAACATTGAACAAACAAAACCAACTCGAGCCAAACGATAAATAAACGAAAGGCAAACCAAACCAAGGCGTACTACAATGGCTCTAGACAAGGGGTATAAATACACATGCTCGAAGATATAAATCAGCGAAAAAACTACCATGAACAAACTGCTGCGTTAAGTCAACTTAACTAGTTTTATACTAATCAAATACCAGCCAGCCAGGCGGCCTCAACTAGTTCGAGTTCTGTAATTTTTCCATATTAGCAACTGGTATTTTTAACACGGCGATGTCCTACGAGATGGCAATTGTCCTTCTCTGCATCAGCACCATACCAATTGGCTGACTAGTCAGCCTCTGCATCAGGAATATACCAGTTGATATACTTGTTATTATACACATCAGTATCATACCATTTAAGATACTAGTTCGTATATACGTCAGGATCGTACCAGTTGAAAGAATAGTTCATATATACATCAGAATCATACCAGTTGGCAGACTAGTTCATATATGCATCAGAATCAAACCAGTTGACAGCCTAGTTCATATATGTATCGGAATCATACCAGTTGGCAGACTAGTTCATATATGCATCAGAATCATACTTGTTGACAGACTACTTCTTATGTGCATCAGAATCACACCAGTTGACAGACTAGTTCATATATGCATCAGAATCATACCAATTGACAGACTAGTTAAAAAAAGCATCGGAATCATACCAGTTGACAGACTAGTTCATATATGTATCGGAATCATACCAGTTGGCAGACTAGTTCGTATATACGTCAGGATCGTACCAGTTGAAAGAATAGTTCATATATACATCAGAATCATACCAGTTGACAAACTAGTTCATATATGCATCAGAATCATACCAATTGACAGACTAGTTCATATATGCATCAGAATCAAACCAGTTGACAGACTAGTTCATATATGTATCGGAATCATACCAGTTGGCAGACTAGTTCGTATATACGTCAGGATCGTACCAGTTGAAAGAATAGTTCATATATACATCAGAATCATACCAGTTGACAGACTAGTTCATATATGCATCAGAATCATACCAATTGACAGACTAGTTAAAAAAAGCATCGGAATCATACCAATTGTCATACTAGTTCATATATGCGTCAGAATCATACCAGTTGATATAGTAGTTCATTTATGCATCAGACACATACCAGTTCATTTGATTTTGCCGAACTTCTCTTCCAACTTATAGTGTGCTGTTTTAATTTTTTTCCTACAAGTTGGCGGGACCTAGTTTTTTTTTTTAAATTTACAAATCTGTGACTGTTCAAAGAGTTGAATGCAGTTCGGGTAGGTTAGGTTCAAGTGGCTGCCGCAGAGGCACACTTAGGCTAGTTTTGAAAGGCCAGTTGTGATTCCACCAACACTAGGAAAGTCAGTCCCGGGACCCGGCCATATGGAAAATCCCTGAGTTGTTGGGATTTTCCACATAGCAGATTCCCGGGACTGACACTCCTAAACCGACCCTGTTACTCCTCCTCGAACCACTTAGATGACATTATGAAGGCCATCAAGTCCTTTATGTCCAGTTCAGCGATCTGGTTCAGGCTATCCAGGAAGGGTACTCCCAAAAAGCGCGTTCTCGCGCCGCTTAAGGCCGGGCAGTTATAGATGAGGTGCTTCACCGTATCTTCTTCCTCATCATCTTTGCAGCTCCTACAGCATCGTCGATAGGGCACATCTAGCCTTTCTGCGTGCCTACCACTAAGGCAGTGCCCAGTTAGAACACCATTTCGGGCAGGTTTGTTTGGATGTCCGGCACCTTAGGGATTGTTGCCACCTTTCATTGGCTTGACGGAGTGTGTACTCCTTCAGCATTAGCTTGCATAGGCCGTTTGCCGAAGGAGTACACACTCCGTCAAGCCAACGAAGGGTGGCAACAATCCCCAGGGTGCCGGACATCCAAACAAACCTGGCCAAAAGGGATCATAAAAGATCTAGAGGGATCATAAAAGATCTGAATGCAGTTACTTCTACAAAAATTAACGTTCAAAAAATCAAAATTTGATCAACTTCAGGATAACAGCACGAGATTGTTGATTTTACCAGTGCCTTTTTTCTGTGTATATACACAAGAAATATAGCAGTTGACATACTGGATATATACATCAGCATCATATTTGTATTTACCCAAACACGAAAAAGCATCTGTGAATTACAAGAGAAAAAAAAGAAGCAAACCAAAAATTTCAAATGTTTGCATAGTACCATGTACTACAACAGATCATTCTAATGGTTGCGGTGTAATAAGGCCTTATAATAATAATGTAGTATGAAATGGAATTTTTCTAGCTAGTATTTTTCTAAAATATATTAGACTTTTTCTGACTACACCTTTTTCAGTTTAAATTCTGAAAGAAACAATTTATATTCAGAAAATTACAATTCATATTCAGTATTTCCATTTGATATTGAGAAAAATACAATTGACATTCAGAAAATTACAATTGATATTCAGAAAACTTTCTGAATATAAACTGAAAAAGGTGTAGTATGATTTCAACCCAAGATTCATCTTTTCCACCCAAAAATGAGAAAACGGTAATTAAAATGAGAAAACAAGAACTATATAAATTATAATGAGAAAAAGTAAAATGTATTGAGAAAATAGAACTTGTATGGAGAAAACATAAGTTGTAATGAGAATACGTAAACTAGTAATGAGAAATCGTAAAACAGTAATGGGAAAATTTTCATTCAAATAAATGAATATTTTCCCACTTCTAATTTACGATTTCTCGTTACAAGTTTAAGAATTCTCATTACAAATAATGTTTTCTCATTACAATTTACTTTTTCTCATTATAATTTTTATTTTCTTATTATCATTCTTGTTTTCTCATTTTAATTTACTTTTTCTCATTTTAGTTTATTTTTTCTCATTTTTGGGTGGAAAAGGTGTAGTACGAACCAGGATTTTTCTGACTAGTATGATTTCGACCAGCAAATTATAGTTGTATACTAGTATGTTTTCTGATCAGATTGGCATTGATTGGTTACCGTAATCAGAAATGAACTAGTATGAATGAACCACAAAATGTATAGTCAATGAACTAGAATTTTCGCTGATTAGTTTGGCATTGAATGGTTTAAAGCTAATCAACAATGAACTGGTATGCATATGCCACAAAATGCATAGTCAACGAACTATATTGTTTGCTGAGTAGTTCGACATTGACTGGTTTAAAGGTGATCAGAAATGAACTGGTATGAATACACCACAAAATGTATAGTCAATGAACTATATTGCTTGCTGAGTAGTTTGGCCTTGACTGGTTTGAAGCTAATCAGCAATGAACTAGTATAAATACACCACAAAATGTATAGTCAATGAACTATGTTGTTTGCTGAGTAGTTGGACATTGACTGGTTTAAAGGTGATCAGAAATGAACTAGTATGAATACACCACAAAATGTATAGTCAATGAACTATATTGTTTGCTGAGTAGTTCGACATTGACTGGTTTAAAGGTGATCAGAAATGAACTAGTATGACTACACCACAAAATATATAGTCAATGAACTATATTGTTTGCTGAGTAGTTTGGCCTTGACTGGTGTGAAGCTAATCAGCAATGAACTAGTATAAATACACCACAAAATGTATAGTCAATGAACTATATTGTTTGCTGAGTAGTTGGACATTGACTGGTTTAAAGGTGTTCAGAAATGAACTAGTATGAATACACACCAAAATGTATACATAGTTAGTGAACTATATTGTTTGCTGAGTAGTGGTTACATTGACTGGTTTAAAGGTGATCAGAAGTGAACTAGTATGAATACACCACAAAATGTATAGTCAATGAACTATATTTTTTGCTGAGTAGTTTGGCCTTGACTGGTTTGAAGCTAATCAGCAATGAACTAGTATGCATACGCCACGAAATGTATAGTCAATGAACTAGAATTTTCGCTGAGTAGTTTGGCATTGACTGGTTTTAAAACTAATCAACCATGAACTGGTATGCATATGCCACAAAATGGTTAGTCAATGAACTAGTATGTTTGCTGAGTAGTTCGGAATTTGACTGCAGGGAAAGTGCCGCAAAAACAGCGGTTTACAAACGGCGAGCAGCAATCAAATGAAAGCTCATCAAACAAAGCCCTAACAGCAAAAAACACGCACTGCTACAAAACAACAACAGAAATACTATATACCAGCTGAAGGGCGGAATTTTTCCTCTGTAAAACAAAATGTTATGTTTTTTTGGTTAGAAGTGAAATGAGTTCAGTGAGCTAAAACCTTGCTATTTCGTACCCCTGAAAATATGCTACGCAAACCAATACATCAAACAAGAAATAAAATAACGCGTAAGAAAGTAATTTCGTGTGAAACTGAACGTTATATACCCAGTTGTGTATTTTAGAAATAGCTAATCAAACGTAATGACATCAAAATCATTATATGCGACTTTTTCGAAACAGAAGAACAAACCAATATATACGTTATAGTTGAAGATACCTTGGACAATAACAAGGTACGCACAGTGGCTAGGCTTGCAGAATTGTTATATCGTCGCTCGCTTACCAGAGGCATGAGTGTGCTAATTTGCCAGATTTTAATAATTGGCTCAAGTGAATTTAAAAACTTTTCTTTGGAAATTTTTTAAAGGTGAATGTGCCGAGTCTCGAGGAATCGGAGAAATATTAACGTAGAAACTATATCAGCGGAAAGAGTATAATGAGCATATAACCTGCAAAGACATGTTTATGTTTGTGGTTGTTTTAACAGAAAAATTGGTTGTTTAAGGCCCACTTGCACGACGCCGAGTTATCTTTTCAACCCAGAGTTCATTTGAAAAGTTGGCAAAATCGTATGAGTTTAAGCGCTCATTTGACATTAACTCTGAGTTAAAAATATAAGTTTTCGTTGTGCAAGTGAGCCTAAGATGTTCTGAGTTCGATTCTCGATGAAGTCAATATAATTTTTTTTTTTATTCTCCCAGCCAGCAGAGCAACGTACGTTTTACCGATGGATATTTTTCCATCGTTTTTCGTATCCGAAAATGGTCCGGAAGACTATACTGCTGGGTTGGATTTACTGTTTGATAGTTTTTTCACAATTTTTCGTATCCGAAAACGGTCGGGAACTATACTGTGGGCTGATTTTCTCTTGGTTTGTTTTTTCACAATTCCCTCGTGAAGGGTGGACACCTTGCCGCGGTACGAGGGCTTAAGTCGATAGCCACAGGGCTACGCTGCCCTTGTGATCATAGCGCCACCGGTACTACATCACGAGAGAAGCCAAGCCTCTCTAGCGCGACGACTAAGATCTTCCCCCTCCCAATCCAGGGTGTTATGCGACCACGTGCCCATTGGACGTTTGCAGCCGGGAGGCAAATCGTGGCTGTAATCGAACGGAGCCTCTCTGATACCGGGCCGCCTCGGAGAGTAACTATGGCCTTACCGCGGTATGGGGCTCTGCCGCGGCGGACGACACATTCCCCTAACTCTTCCCTTGACCCTAAACTGGCCTTGCCCGGCGAGGGGTCCTACGAACAAGAAGATAAATAGTAACAAAAACCCTAAAACTAAAGATACAACAATGTATACTGCACAGCAGAGGAGGAAAATGCTGGAGCAAGCGAGAACGCAACGTCGGAGGACAAACTCCATTTCTTTATCAGCCGAGAGATCGACAGCGATGGCAACTACGGCTCGATTAGCTCTGGATAACAAGGGGACAATCCCCAAAGTAAGTACCGGTCCAAACACAGTGAAGCCAACAACGGCTGATGCTAAAGTCCTAGTATGTGCCGGTACCGAAACCAAGTCTTTAACGTCTGTGGCAGTGGTCTCACGACCTGGCCCCAGAGATCCAAATAAGGGAACGACCGCGATGGCAACTACGGGTCGAAATTTACCCCAAAAGACATCTCCCAGTCGCTCTGAGTACTTCGACAAAAGAGCGGCCGCGAGGATCCTGAAGAAATACGAGGGTATTTCACAAGAGACGCTATCGCCGAATGCTAGAAAGACGGTGGAGATGGCTGAAGCTATCTTACCGAACATCCAAAGCGATTACGCGCCAAAGAAGGTTAGTGGAAATCCCTTCAAACGCCAGAGATCGGACTTGGATTTAAAACCTCACCCGTAGTGGGTAAACTCAGCTTTGCTGAAGTAACTAAGGATAGGATCCTCATAGGCGTCATTGACCGAGGTAACGAAAGCTGGGCCATCCCTAGGGACCAGTGGCGGTACGTCCGGAACGCTATCGGTAATGCCCTTCTCGACATTATGGATGAGTCTCCGGGTGCCACGCCGATGGGTTCTGATGCGGGATGGCACCAGGGCCGAATCAAGGTATTCGCTTACGAGGATGCAAAAACTGTTGCACTGTACAAGACAGCAGCTGCAAGACTGGGTGAAATCTACCAAGGGGCAAGAATCGAGGTTGTCGACTGGAAGGACATCCCAGCTCGGCCAAGGGCAAGAGCGTGGATTCCTGCTATCCCTGCTGAACCTGAGAGAATTCTCAGGATGCTGAGGATCATGGTATCTGCCACGTCAAATGGCGAAGGAGCAGTGAACAGTTCGGAGATGGGAGACAACCTGCTGGACGGGGAAGACCTCAACGTCACAGTGATAGCAGCTAGTCCTGAGCGCACCAATGTCAATACTGCCACAGTTAGTAGAATCTCGGCTACGCCAAATCGTGGTCTGAACAAATCGTCGTTGAAAGATAAGCCTCCAGACGAGGTGGAACTCGACGATACGGCGGTGGCAGGGAAGTCTGAGCGCTCTCATGTTGGTGGTGATTCAGATAAACCTGCACAAATCTAAAGCAGCCTCGGCTGCTTTAATCAGTCGTCTCTCTAAAGGCGACATAGATGTGGTCCTCATCCAAGAACCCTGGGTCAACAGCTCAAGGATTTGCGGTTTGGGACTAAGGGTTTTAAGCTAATCCAAGCCAGCGAGGGGGGCAGGGTTAGAGCCTGTATTTTGGTTAAGTCTGAGCTGAATGCCTTTCTCTTGCCCAACTATACGAATGGTGACGTTACAGCTGCCAGTTTAACAGTCGACAGTACCAGTCTGACGATGGCGTCGGTCTATATGCCCTACGACGCCGAAGAACCTCCGCCACAGAGGGAGGTAAAAGACCTGGTGGCAAATTTTTCCTACGTTTATTACTAAAACCCGTAGGGAGGTCATAGATCTCACTTTTTGCAGCGAAGGCGCTTATGAGTGGGTAAGAAAATGGCGCGTTCCCGATGAGCACTCATTCTCCGACCACCGGTACGTAGAAATAGTTCTAGACTTTTCTGTTGAGCAGCCGGTTATGAAACGCAACCCACGTAACACTAACTGGCAGCTACACAATGAAATACTATCTAGGGACTTACCAGCACTGCCCCCACAAGTCCGCTCATCAGTAGGGGAGTTGGAGGATCTGGTAAAGACCTTTACAACGGCGATCTCGAATGCCTTAGAGCAGGCTTGCCCCAGTGCCAAAACCACGCGGTAAACATAGGCCGCATTGGTGGTCCTACGACCTGGACTCGCTCCGAAAATCATGTAGGACACAATTTAATAAGGCCAAGAGCCTTGGCAGGGAGACTCAATGGCTCGAATATAAAGTTAAACTCAGGGCCTACAAAAAAGCTCTGAGGCAGGCGAAGAGAGTATCGTGGAGAAATTTCTGCACTGGGGTCGAAAATGTCGACGATACAGCGAGACTTAGACGAGTGCTCTCAAAAACTCAAACAGCCATAAGCTATTTGCACAAACCTGACGGATCCTGGACCAGCACGGAGAGGGAAACCCTAGAGCTGCTCTTGAATACGCACTTCCCAGGGAACTTGCATGAGGAACCCCTAGCACCTACAACAAACCTGGCTGTACACATACCCATCACGGAGGAAAAGGTTAGGTGGGCGGTTAAAAGCTTCGAACCGTTCAAGGCTGCCGGGCCAGACGGGATTATTCCCGCACAACTCATAAACACGCTGGAGACATCAGCCAAATGGCTGGTATTTCTCTATACAGCCTGCCTGGCTCTTACACAGTAAAAAATGAAAGACTACTTTTTTTAAATTTAATACAAAATAGTATTATTTTAAGACCCTGAAAAAGTTTGGAAATTAAATTTGGACTAATGGTTTTAAAGTAATACCAAAAGAATACTAAATCGCTCTCTCTCTCTCAATTTTGGCAATTAAATTAGTCCAAATGGTCTTAAAATAATAACAAAATAATACTCTTTCTCTCAATTCAACGGATAATGGTATTAATTTAATACTTTTCGGCGTTGTTATATATAAACACCAAACTGGTATTAAATTTAGACTTTTTTTTTTACTGTGTAGCTACATTCCGTGCTCCTGGAGAAGTGCCACGGTAGTGTTTATTCCTAAGGCGGGGAAGGCGTCTCATTACGAGCCCAAGGGCTATAGGCCGATCAGTCTCTCATCCTTTGTGCTCAAGACCTTCGAGAGGATAATAAATGACTACCTCTCCTCTACTATAGATAGCAACCTGATCTGTAGCTATCAGCATGCATACACCAAAGGGAAATCTACAGAAACTGCGCTTCACAGCCTAGTTTCTGTTATTGAAAAATCGCTGTATGAAAAGGAGTACTGTCTTGTGGCCTTTTTAGATATTGAAGGAGCCTTCAACAACATAAGCCCTGATGCTATAAACACCGCTTTAACAAGTCTGGGCATAAGCAGGTCTCTTACTGGACTTATTGATCAACTGCTAAGGGGTAGACGAATAGTTTCATCACTGGGCTCGGTTGACTTATCACGCTATGTCACAAGGGGAACGCCTGAGGGTGGTGTTCTCTCCCCGCTTCTATGGAACCTCACTGTCAACTCGATGCTGCGAGACACAAGCTGGGGGCGGGAAGGTAGTGGCATATGCAGATGACTTAGCTATAGTATATAGGCGCAAATTCCCACAAACCCTGTGCGACTTGATGCAAGTAGCACTGAGAGAGGTTTCCTCATGTTGCTCGCGCTGCGGACTGAGCATCAACCCGGGAAAAGTAGAACTGGTCCTTTTCACCAACCGCTATAAGATACCACCGCTAATACTACCAAAACTGAATAACGTGCACCTGAACTTGGCTGACAAAGCCAAGTTCTTGGGCACGGTTCTGGATAGGAAACTAACCTGGAAGGAGAATGTTCTTCAGCGCCAGAAGAAAGCGTGTATTGCACTCTACACGTGCAAAAGAGCCATTGGAAAGAAATGGGGGCTCAGCCCCAAAATATGCAAGTGGATCTACACTGCAATCATTCGACCAATCATGCTCTATGGAGTTGTGGTATGGTGGCCTGCGCTGAGCAAGGCAACAAACCTGAATCTGCTAGGTAAAGTACACAGATCTTGCATGATCTGTATAAGCGGTGCGTTAAGAACAACGCCCAATGAAGCACTCCAGGCCATTCATGGCATTTTGCCACTCGATCTGGAAGGGCACCAAGTAGCAGCAGCATCGGCTCTGCGTCTAAGGGAAACGTCCGGCTGGGGCGCAAGCACTACTGGACACGCCTGTATTTTAGGATCCTATAGCTTTCTTCCGCTGAGCACAGATCGCTGTGCAACCACAACAGTCGGAGATAGCGGTTTTAAAATCAACATTCCCAGCAGGGAAGAATGGGAGAGCACGGATCGGAATCCCGCCACTCATGGCGGCACTTCCATTTATACTGATGGCTCGAAGTTAGACGGCAGAGTTGGAGGAGGGGTTTATTCAAAGGATCTGAACCTTGAGCTCTGCTTCAGACTACCTGATCACTGCAGTGTCTTCCAGGCTGAAGTTTCAGCAATCATGGTCGCCTCGGCTTGGATAGGCCAACACACTATCAGACAGGACATTTTTATATTCAGCGACAGCCGGGCGGCCATCAAATCCCTTGGCTCTTACTCGTTCAACTCTGAACTGACGCTCAGCTGTCGTCGATCTCTACAAGAGATGGCCCAACAGAATCGCGTTAACCTCACATGGGTCCCGGGGCATAGGGACATTGAGGGAAATTGTAGGGCAGACGAACTTGCGAGGCAGGGCACGACCAAGCAGGTTCTTCGCGATAAAGAGCGCTTAGGTATGCCGTTTGCCACATGCAAGCTTATGCTGAAGGAGTACACACTCCGCCAAGCCAACGAAAGGTGGCTGCAATCTCCAGGATGCCGGATATCCAAAGAAACCTGGCCGAAATGGGATCATAAAAGATCAAGACAAATTTATGCCCTAAGGAGAAGAGAAATCTCCATATTAATAGGCGTATTAACTGGGCACTGCCTCATTGGTGGCACGCAGAAAGACTTGGTGTGCCCTACCGACGATGCTGTAGGAGTTGTAAGGATGATGAGGAGGAGGAAACGGTGTAGCTCCTCATCTGCAACTGCCCGGCTTTAAGTGGCGCGAGAATGCGCTTTTTGGGAGTTCCCTTCCTGGTCAGCCTACGCCAGGTCACGGAGCTGGACATAAAGGGCCTGATGGCCTTCATCAAGTCATCTAAATGGTTTGAGGAGGAGTAACGTTGTCGGTATAGGAAAGTCAGTCCCGGGATTCTGCTATGTGGAGAATTCCGTTAATACCGGGATTTTCCATATGACAGGGTCCCGGAACTGACTTTCCTAGTGTTGGTGGTATCACAACGGGCCTTTTAATACTGGCCTAGGTGTGCCTCTGCGGCAGCCACTTGAACCTGACCTTTTTCACAATTTTTCGTATCCGAAATAGGTCCGGAAACAATACTGATAAAAACAGTGATCCCAAAAACATCAGGAAATTATCCCAAAAACATTAGAAATCGTATCAGAAAACGTGTAAAAAACTTAAAAACCCTTGTTGGAATGCGTCTATTTTAGGAAGGTTTTTTGTACTTTTCCAGACATCACTTGTTTTATAAAGGATGAAAACATTACCCCTGGATAGTCGAATCTAGAACGACTGTGAAAATTTCCAAGCTGTGACCATGTCCGGGGCCAAAGAATCATTGGAAATCGATTTCACTTATTTTAGAATGGATGATTTTCACATATTTGTCGTAGAATACCACCCCGAGTTAGTATCTAGCGTTGTTAGACCCGTAAGAACCCTGCAGCGAAAGCAACTAGTTGAAAACTACTTTACAACTAGTTGGTGCACCGGGCCCAACTAGTCAGTGTTCTGTCTTTTTTCCTTATAAGCAACTGGTATTTTTTACGTGTTGATGTCCTACGAGATGTCAATTGTCAGATTTCGAACAGAATATACCAGTTATCTACTAGTCAGGAAATACCAGTTTCATACTAGTTGTAAGATACCAGTTCCATACTAGCTCATCCTGGACTAGTATAATTTCCATAAAATGAACTAGTCCACATACTAGTCCAAAAAGGACTAGTATGAAATATACTAGTCCCATACAAGTCAAAAAGGCTTTTAACCTGGACTAGTATGATTTCAACCAGAATTATCCTCGCTTACCCTTTATTTTATCATTTGACTTTATTTTCAATTTCATCCAGAAAAATCTAGTTGTATACTGGTATGAAATGGATATTTCGTGACTAGTATGAGTTCTGCCCGAAAGTTATAGTTGTATACTAGTATGAAATGGATATTTCCTGAATAGTATGAATTGAGACAACAAATTCTAGTAGTATACTGGTATGAAAATGATATTTTCTGACTAGTATGAGTTCTGCCAGAAAATTATAGTTGTATACTAGTATTTTTCTGACTAGTTTGAGGTTTCGCTGCAGGGAATGTCCGCGCTCCAAGCAGACACCCCAAGCTCACGGATTTTCCTATGGAAATGAGTTCCGTCTTAATAATTTAACGGACCAACTTTGGCTGTTTTTAAGAACCCAATTTTTTACCATTTTTTGTAGAACACTACCCTTAAGTAGTATCAGGCATTTTTAGACTTCATCCTATGACAAAAGCTTCAGCCAGACACCGCAAAGCTCGGGAAATTGTTTTCCTCGTACTTCGCTTTTACTTTGGTCAATTTCAAATGGCAATATTTGTACCAGTCCTTTTCTACCTTTTGGCGATCAAAATCAACTGTTTAAAACACCCCAGCGGTAAAATTGAAAATGTGTAATCGATCAAAATCTTTTTTTCGATGACAAGATCAAAATCTTTTTTGGAACATATTGACACAACAAAATCAGTTTCGATGTAATAAGACTGTTGGTTATTTTGCTAAAATCTTACCTTACAACAGTTGTAGTAAAAAAACGTGAAAGCTTGTTAAATTGCAATTTTAAGAGAAATGAAATAAGTCCCAATGAAAATTAAATAAATCCCAATGGTAAAAATAATAAATTGTAGTTTTAAGATAAAAGAAATAAGTCCCAACAAATATGAAACAACTCCCAATGCTGGAAAATGAAATAATTCCCAACGAAATTCCGTTGGGAGTTATTTCATTTGGGAGTTATTTCATTATGAAATAATTCCCAACAAAATTGTATGAAATAAGTCCCAACGCATTGGGAGTTATTTCATTATGAAATAAGTCCCAATTTGTATGGAAAACATTTGGACTTATTTATTTATTTTTTTTTGGACTTATTTCATTTGGGATTTATTTCGTGGTACCGTAGAACACTACTCCTAAGTAGTATCAGGCATTTTTAGACTTCGCCCCATGACAAAAACATCAGCCAGGCACCTCAAAGCTCGGGGACTTTTCTGTCTTACTTGCATGCCAAACTTGGAAAAACCCGCTTAAACATGTGAAAGCGCAGTGAGAATTATGAAAATTACCCAGTTTGGAGGTGTCTGGCAGAGGTTTTTGTCATAAGACGAAGTCCAGAAACGCTTGGTACTACTTAAGGGTAGTGTTCTACGACACATGTGTAAATATCTAAAAACAGCCAAAGTTGGGCAAACTTAAACATATTCATATTTCATATTTACTAGTATATCCCGTGGTCGAAATTCGACCAATTTAAAATAGTTGAACTTATTCAAACATCTGATCAACTTTTTGTCAATAGCTGCCATTGTGTATCAATACCAAGTGTGAACTCTTCTTTTGACAACACACATTAAAATGTCTGTTTGTTTACATCCTGCACATATTAAAATGTCGCCAGCACCGAATAACAGAAAAGCAAATGGCGTTGTTTAACATCCTGCACACATCAACATGGCGGTCTGCTATCTTTTACCTAATGGTAGAAAGAGATGGGAAGATGGAAAGAAGTGAGACAAAAAGGAAATTAAAAACAGGTGACTAAACTCACTTTGAAGTTTTCACGACTATGTCTATGATATCACACTTGTTATTAACCACAATCTCAAACAGGTGTTAAACTCATTTTGGAATTTTGACGTCTATGCAGAAGAGTTTACACTTGGTATTGATACACATTGATAGCTGCCGAACCTCGACCAACTTAAATGTATACATTAAAAACTCATCTATAGGCAAAATGAGGCCATCAAAGAATTTAAAAAATAGCGGCTGTTATTATATAATAAAAATATTAAATTACAGCAGCCCTTTCCAAAATTATTTATGGCAAATGCCATGCCAATATTCGGATTTCGAGATTTTATGTTGCACTTGAATAATCGGGTCTTGCAACTGTGCACACCGTATTCTATACGCTCACCGCCGCGCCATTACCTTATGCACAAAGCAGTTATAAAATTCTGCAATTAGGCCTTATGAGAATCAGAATTTAAAAATTAACAATATACCAACAACAAAGTAGGAGGAGCTTAATGAGTGAGAATGAAATTCATTTTGTAGAAATATGAGTTCTATTTATAGAAATTTATTATTTAAGGGCTGGTTTCCTCGAAAGCGGTGACGCTATATAGCGTCCGTTACATAGCGGCGAAGTACGTTGTCAAAAATACTTTCATGTAAAAGTAATTGAGTGTAAAGTAAGAAGACGGTGAAGTTCACCGTAATTTAATATAGCGTCCGTCATGACGGTGGCAATTTTTCGTCAGCGTTTTTTCTCACCGTCATTGTCATAGCGGTGTCAATTCAATAAAATTCTTCAAATTCGTTTACAAAAACAACAATTAATTGTTTTCAAAACAAATATTTTAAAAATATAAAAGACAAAAACAAGAAAAGTGGCCGCAAATTTACAATTTCGAATGGATTGAAGTCACCGCTACTTGCATGTAAGTTTACAGAAAAGCGGTGCTGCTAATGACGGTGAGCATAGCTACCGCTATATAGCGAACGTTACATAGCGGCACCGCTTTTCGAGGAAACCAAGCCTTTAGTGTTTGTAAATTACAAATGCTGGTTAGGGCAAATCTAGGCTTTTGCAAAAACAGTTAAAGGTTTTTCTAGCTTTTTTCTTTATCCATAACTTAGCAATATTTAGAAGACATTTTAATTTGATTTTTGATTTGATTAAAAAAAAAATTAAGGATATTGATTAAAAAAAAAAAATTTATTCAAAGTGGTAAAATCAGCCAAAATCTAGCCTTTCGTAAAAACTGTTAAAGGTTTTTCTATCTTTTTTCCTTAACCATAACTTAAAAATATTTAAAAATACATTTATTATCGATTTTTGATTTGATTTTTGAAAAAAATAGTACGTATATTGATTTTAAAAAAAAATATTCAAAAGTGGTGAAACCGGGCAAAATGTAGCCTTTTGCACAAATAGTTTGAGGATTTTCTAGCCTTTTTCCTTAGCCATAACTTAGAAATATTTAAAAAGGCATTTCATATCGATTTTTGTTTTGATTTTTGAAAAAAATGTGGGTATGCTGATTTAAAAAAAAAGTTATTCAAAATTGGTTAAACCGGGCAAAATCTAGCCTTATGCAAAAACAGTTTGAGGGTCTTAAGCTTTTTTCCTCAACCATAACTTAGAAATATTTAAAAAGACATTTTATATCGATTTTTGATTTGATTTTTGAAAAAAATAGTACGTATGTATATTGATTAAAAAAAAAAATATTGAAAAGTGGTGAAAGCGGGCAAAATTTAGGCTTTGAGGATTTTCTAGCTTTTTTCCTTAGCCGTAACTTAGAAATATTAAAAAGACATTTCATATCGATTTTTGATTTGATTAAAAAAAAAAATGTGGGTATGTTGATTTAACAAAAAAAGTTATTCAAAAGTGGTTAAACCTCGCAAAATCTAGCCTTATGCAAAAACAGTTTGAGGGTTTTCTAGCTTTTTTCCTTAACCCTAACTTGAAAATATTTAAAAAGACATTTTATATTGATTTTTGATTTGATTTTTGAAAAAAAAAATGTAGGTATATTGAAACCGGGCAAAATGTAGCCTTTTGGAAAAACAGTTTGAGGGTTTTCTAGCTTTTTTCATTAACCATAACTTAGAAATATTTAAAAAGACATTTTATATTGATTTTTTTTTTTTATTCAAAAGTGGTCAAATTATTTCTACACTTGTTTGGTGTTCGGGTTGTAAATCTGGATGAATAGAAATGAGATGTTGTCTTTAATAGTATTTTAGTTGACCTCTAACCACTTCGTTTAGTATTTAAGGACCTGTGAAAAATTATGGATTTTTATATTTCAAAATTTATAGAAATAATCTACTGAAGTCCGATAAACAGAACAATATCCCCCTTATTCATAAAAAATATAACAGGTTTATTAAGCTCTTATTATTCAAAATTTGTATGAAAATGTCATTTTAAAAAGCTTTATAAACCAATTTTATTTTTTATGAATATGAGGGTATGTTTAAAAAAAATTTTAATTTTCGGAAAAACTACCAAAAAACCCAAATTGTATAAGCGGTTATCTCATTTCTATAATGGGTGCTATGTATGTATATTTATGAAAATATTCGCAGTAAGTTTTTTCCGAAAAAAGTATCACAAATATAAAAATATGTCTTATGAAATTTTAATGAGCTTATAAAAAATCAAGATTAGAAATACTCATATACCTAAAGATGTTTTAAAAAAGAAAAAACTATTTTCAATGAAAAACAAGTAAGGAAAGCTGTCTTCGGCTGTGCCGAAGGCTAAATACCTTTCATGAATAAGCGTCACGATTTTCACTGTTTGATCCCCAGTACAGCCTGTGTGAATTTATCTTTAGCTCATACCGAAATTATCGGAGCTATCGATTATATGGGGACGATGTGTTATATTGGTCCAATCTCATTGATTTTTAACATCGACATTCCACATTCTAAAATAGCAACATTTACGAAATTTCACGTTCCTACCGATATAATTACAGGAGTTATCTACCAAAATCCGTTTATCGGAATAATCGATTGTATGGGAGCTATGTGAAATATTTATGCCATCTCAATGATTTTCAACATCGATATTTTACATATAAAAGGAGCGATGCTTCCAAAATTTCGCGTTCCTATGTGTTTAATTATAGGACTTATAGCCCAAAATCCGCTTATCGGAATAATCGATTGTATGGGAGCTATGTGAAATATTTATGCCATCTCAATGATTTTCAACATCGATATTTCGCATATAAAAATAGCGATACTTCCAAAATTTCACGTTCCTACCTATATAATTACAGGAGTTATCTACCAAAATCCGTTTATCGGAACAATCGATTGTATGGGGGCTATGTGAAATATTTATCCAATCTCGATGATTTTCAACATCGATATTTCACATATAAAAATAGCAATACTTACAAAATTTCACGTTCCTACGTGTTTAATTACAGGAGTTATAGCCCAAAATCCGTTTATCGGAATAATCGATTGTATGGGAGCTATGTGAAATATTTATCCCATCTCTATGAGTTTCAACATCGATATTTCACATATAAAAATAGCAACACTTATAAAATTTCACGTTCCTTCGTGTTTAATTACAGGAGTTATAGCCCAAAATCCGTTTATCGGAATAATCGGTTGTATGGGAGCTATATGTTATATTGGTCCGATCTTGCTGGTTCCGACAAATGATTCCTATATTGGAAAATGGTGGCCGCATACCAAATTTCAGCCAAATATCTCAAAAACTGAGGGACTAGTTTGCGTTCAACAGACAGACAGACAGACAGACAGACAGACAGACAGACAGACGGACAGACGGACAGACGGACAGACGGACAGACGGACAGACGGACAGACGGACATGGCTAAATCAACTCATCTCGTCATCCTAATCATTTCGGTATACTTATTGATGGGTCTATCTCTTCTTCTTCTCATATTTACAAACATCGGACCAAAGTTATAATACCATTTCATGTTCATGAAAGGTATACAAAAAATTGTAGCCCGGAGCTGTTCTCGGACCTACAACATTTCGCTCGCTATCCGATGCGCTAACCACTGCTCTACTGCTTTATCTACGAATTTATTGTCAAATCACCAATTCAAGCTGTATGGGCAATGAGCGAGAGAATGAAAATAGTTTCTCTAATAAAAGGGGGAGCTTGTTGAGTGAAAGATTGAAAGGTTCATTTTCCAGAAAATGAGTTCTTTTTATAGAAATTTATTATACAGGCGTGTTTTTAAATCTTTTTAGAGGGGGTAAATTACAAATTCTGGTTAGGTCAAAAAAGTTTGAGGATTTTCTAGCTTTTTTCTTTAACCATAACTTAGCAATATTTAAGACAATTTATATGGATTTTTTATTTGATTTAAAGAAAAAATATATATTAATTTTTCTATTCAATTTGGTCTAGTCTTGTTTGGGGCTCGGGTTGCAAATCTGCCCTTTTAAAAGTTAATACATATGAATATAAATCAGTTGTTGCCTTCAGTAAAATTTAAGACGACCGCTAACCACTTGATTTAGTTCAAAATTTAAGTACATATTAAATATGTTGTCGATTTTTATATTTTAAATAGGCAGTCTATCAGCAACTTTGTCTCAAACGGTAGAAATCACTAAAATTTATAGAACTAATCTACCGAAGTCCGATAAATAGACTACTGTGTTTGAAAAAATTTCGCAACTTCGATATTATATCATCAAAAATTAGACAAAAAAACCCAAATTGAATAAGCGGTTATCGCATTTCTATAATGGGTGGTATGTATGCATATGCTCCGTCAACTAAAATTATTCAGCAATTTTTTTTATCGAAAATAGAGATCACAAACATAAAATCAAGGACTTAAACCGAAACCGAAACCGTAACCGTGACCGATTAAAACCTATTAATTTTTCAAAACCGAAACCGAAACCGTAACCGTTATTTTGATATGGAAAAGACCGAAACCGAAACCGTTTCAAAAGCCGGAACCGGTTCCAAACGGTTTTGAATTTTTTCAATACCTTACTTATGTGAGTGGGCACATATGTAGGTACTTCGTTTTACAAATAGGTACCCTGAAAGTTTTCATGGAAGATTGTGGAGCCACGTTTTGACATCAGTATCAAAATTCTGAAAGAGTAAGTTTGAATATAGTTGAATGAAGCGATCGAAACAAATTCACGAGATCCGAAAAAGAAATGTTCAGGCTTGCCTCGGAAAGTGCCACTAATTTTAATGTTTTTAACGATTTATACATTTAATTTGGCTTCCATTTTAATAAAAAAGTAGAGTTAACTTTAGGAATTTGTTTTGCAGAAATTTCATCTATGCATAGCGTTAATAAATGTATTATTATATTGGAGAAATCCCATCATGGCCGCAGGAAAAAAGTTATGAAAATTCAGAGAGTATTTTAGTAGAACAATTTTTTTCCTGTTTTTATTTGGAAACCGAAACCGGAACGAAACCGTAACCGAAACCGAAATAAATTTTGAAGAACGAAACCGGAACCGAAACCGAAACACGTTGCAAAAACCGAAACCGAAACCGGAACGTTATTTTAATCGGTTTCAGACATTGCATAAAATTTTTAAAAAAGTCAAGATAAGAAATATTTATATATTGAAAAATGACAAAAAATAAAAAAAGAACAAGTAAGGAAAGCTGTCTTCGGCTGTGCCGAAGGCTATATACCTTTCATGAATAAGCGTCACGATTTTCACTGTTCGATCCCCAGTACAGCCTGTGTCAATTTAACTATATTTACTATACACATTACACATCTTTGTTATAATTTAAAAAAACTTACAAAATAATAGGATCCGAGTTATCGGAACAATCGATTGTATGGAGGCTATATATTATACGTGTTCAATTGTACTGACTTACACTATACACATTACATATGTAGAAAGTACTAAAGGTGCAATATTTTACGTTCCTAACTTTTTAAATGCGGAAGTATTGGCCAAAAAACCTTATATCGGAACAACCGGTTGTATGGGGCTATATGTTATATTTACCCGATCTTCTTGATTTTCCTCTACACACTACATAAATTGAAAGTACTCAAGTTGCAAAATTTTATGTTCCTAACTTTTTAATTGCAGAAGTTTTGGCCAAAAAACCTTATATCTGAACAATCGGTTGTATGGGGGCTATATGTTACATTTGCCCGATCTTTTTGATTTTCACTATATACACTACATAAATAGAAAGTACTCGAGATGAAAAATTTTACGGTCCTAACTTTTTAATTGCAGAAGTTTTGACCAAAAAACCTTATATCTGAATAATCGATTGTATGGGGGCTATATGTATGTTACATTTGCCCGATCTTGTTGATTTTCACTATATACACTACATAAATAGAAAGTACTCGAGTTGCAAAATTTTACGGTCCTAACTTTTTAATTGCAGAAGTTTTGGCCAAAAAACCTTATATCTGAACAATCGGTTGTATGGGGGCTATATGTTACATTTGCCCGATCTTGTTGATTTTCACTATATACACTACATAAATAGAAAGTACTCGAAATTGAAAAATTTTACGTTCCTAACTTTTTAATTGCAGAAGTTTTGGCCAAAAATTCTTATATCTGAACAATCGGTTGTATGGGGGCTATATGTTACATTTGCCCGATCTTGTTGATTTTCACTATATACACTACATAAATAGAAAGTACTCGAGTTGCAAAATTTTACGGTCCTAACTTTTTAATTGCAGAAGTTTTGGCCAAGAACCTTATATCTGAACAATCGGTTGTATGGGGGCTATATGTTACATTTGCCCGATCTTGTTGATTTTCACTATATACACTACATAAATAGAAAGTACTCGAGTTGCAAAATTTTACGGTCCTAACTTTTTAATTGCAGAAGTTTTGGCCAAAAAACCTTATATCTGAACAATCGGTTGTATGGGGGCTATATGTTACATTTGCCCGATCTTGTTGATTTTCACTATATACACTACATAAATAGAAAGTACTCGAGTTGCAAAATTTTACGGTCCTAACTTTTTAATTGCAGAAGTTTTGGCCAAAAAACCTTATATCTGAACAATCGGTTGTATGGGGGCTATATGTTACATTTGCCCGATCTTGTTGATTTTCACTATATACACTACATAAATAGAAAGTACTCGAGTTGCAAAATTTACGTTCCTAACTTTTTAATTGCAGAAGTTTTGGCCAAAAATTCTTATATCTGAACAATCGGTTGTATGGGGGCTATATGTTACATTTGCCCGATCTCGTTGATTTTCACTATATACACTACATAAATAGAAATTACTCGAGTTGCAAAATTTTACGTTCCTAACTTTTTAATTGCGGAAGTTTTGGCCAAAAAACCTTATATCTGAACAATCGGTTGTATGGGGGCTATATGTTATACTGGTCCGATCTTGTCAGTTCCGACAAATGATTCCTATATTACAAAATGGTGGCCACATACAAAATTTCAGCCAGATATCTCAAAAATTGAGGGACTAGTTTGCGTTCAAACAGACAGACGGACAGACGGACATGGCTAAATCAACTCATCTCGTCATCCTGATCATTTCGGTATACTTATTGATGGGTCTATCTCTTCTTCTTCTCATATTTACAAACATCGGACCAAAGTTATAATACCATTTCATGTTCATGAAAGGTATAAAAATGTGGCCGATAGCTGTACTTGAACCATTAACCGCTCGACCACTACCCCCGACGCTTCCCACTGGGCTATCGCTTTATTTCGCTTTTTTATAGATAAATGAAGTAGGATTGGTTATATATTAGATAATTGTGCACTGATTTAGAGGTATGCCAACAAATCCATATGCATTTCATAAATATTTATGCATATTTAGTATGGGTTTAAGCTTGACAAATATTTATATGTAAAATTTGTTAGCCTATTAATATAATAGATTCAAAAACATTTGTATCTTGAAGACTACTAAGTCTTTTATATACATCAAGTGGTGGTATTTCATATAGTAAAACCTTAATTGCATAGAGTTTGATAAAACAATTATAACTTTAACGCTTAACATATTTAAAAATAAGATCTAGGAAGATAAAGTAAACTAAAGTGGAAGATAATTGAATGGAGGAAAGATGCAGAGAACAGAAATTAAAACCAAGCGCGTTATGCTATGGATACACACACGGAGATTATCTCCAATAAATCTTCTTTAGTCAGATCCAAATTTTACCCTGATACACACAAAATTGAAGATTAAAAGCATTGAGAATTACTACTTTGGTTGTTATTGCACCATATTCTTACCTACCTCAGCGACATCTAGTTGTCGAAAGTCGGATCTTAGAAACCAGCGCGACGCCTATCTGTCAGCTACCCTTAATTTCCTAGTGTTTCTTGGTGTTGTTGTCTATTTATGTACAGAGTGTTGCCAGCGCAAATTTTTTAAAACTGCTCAAATCTTCTTAATTTTTGGGAGTTTATAATGAAGATTATGCTCAAGTTAACTCCCAAAAGCGCAGTTAATTCGGAATTTACGCTAATGTATCAGCCGTATTACATTCACATTCCAGAAAGACAAACAAAGTAATTGTGTATTACCACTCTA
The DNA here is from genome assembly GCA_964058755.1 of Campiglossa producta. Lineage (NCBI taxonomy): Eukaryota > Metazoa > Arthropoda > Insecta > Diptera > Tephritidae > Campiglossa > Campiglossa producta. The sequence goes on along the minus strand of CAXKVI010000003.1, from coordinate 60,703,460 downwards.
TAATTAGTCCTATTCATCTCACCCTTGACATTTTCTGGAATAGCGTTCCAGCGCCCACAGCATTGATGAAAAACATCCGATATGTAGTCAGCTAGGAATATTTTGGAATTATCAGACATCGTAGTCTGCTTGATCGAGTTAGTCTTACTTTCTCATAGAGGTATTGTGATGATCTCTGCTCCAAAAGCTTATAAATATATATACAGTATCTAGCAGAGAGATAATGAAAGAGGACTTATGTGATCATATCTTTTGAGGCCATATACGTAACGTGTAACATTATTGAAAAGTACTTCAATCTTTCGAGCGGAGTTTGAATCCAGCCTGCTATATACAAGTTCAGAATATGTTATTTGTGGCACAACTAATTACACAGCTAGCTTTTTTCTAACCTCGAGGGGTGTAAATGGGGTAGATAGGTTTAACTTACGTATGATCGCATACACGTTACTAACAACTCTATTGATATGATCACAACAAGTCAACGCCGACCAATTGCCATGTACGTTATCAACAAAGATTCCTTATCTTTACCCAAAGTGCTGCCGGCTAGTGACGAGGATTTTGTTGCGGCTCTGTAATTTTGAGACAATTGCAGCTGAATAGGCTGCAAAAGTGTGCATGGTGTCGAAAGTCACTCCTAAGATTTTGGGGTAAGCGACAGTAGGTATTTTTTGATCACCTACATAGATTTCTAATTTTATCCAACTTGCGCCGTCCACGTCGTGAATAAAGTCACCGAGGACTTTGTTGGCGACAATGTCAAGCTCCGAGCGGTGAAGAACTCGACAAGAGAGGCGAGATAACCATTTATTTTAGAGCACAGCTCATCACCGGAAGTACCTGTTGCGAATATCGTGCAATCATCTGCGTTAGAAACAATCGTAACTTTTTCTGGCGGAAGAGGAAGCTTCGAAATGTAGAAGTTAAAAAATAACGGGGAAAGGACACCTTCCTGTGGTACCCCTTGCTTGATCTTCCTGGCTTTAGATTTTTTGTTCCTGAACACAACAGACGACCGACGACCACTGATACAATTGGTGGTCCAGCGCTTAAGACAGGGGGGAGTGACGAGTCTTCCAGATCGGACACCAGCTGCCCATGATTAACTGTGTCAAAAGCTTGACTCAGATCAAGTGCAACTAGAACCGTCAATTATCTGAGTGCTTGTGACATTTAGAGCAGATGTTGTGCTCCTACCTTTTCTGAAGCCATGTTGGTGCTCGGCTAACATCAAGGTTGATGTGAAGGGCGGGAGTTGGACCGCCTCAAGTGTCTTTACTACTGGCGAGAGGAATGATATCGGACGATATGACTCCCCAATGTTGGCTGGCTTGCCAGGCTTTAATAGTGGGATCACATTGCCTGCTTCCATTTATCGTGTATGACAGCTGTGGTCAAGGACAGATTGAAGACGGCAGTGAGGTACTTAACTCCTACTGCGCCGATGTGTTTAAGGTGCACCATGGCTATGCCATCTGGACCGATGGCTTTGGAGTTCTTGGCCTTCCTGATGGTCTCTTGAACCTCTGTAGCTGTGATGGGAACGGGGGCATAGTTTTTGTGTTAATGCGCACGCCTGAAGATTCCACGTCTTGTCCTGTCCTGTGCAGGATGGGGACATACTGTCTACAGAAAGCCTGTGCACATTTCTTAGGGTCGTTGAATGTGTTGTCACCAAAGGTGATGTCGACATTCTTTGGCGGACCCATAGGATTGCACAAGGATTTGACTGTGGACCATAATTTCCCAACACCGGTAGAGAGGTTACAAGACCTAAGGTGCTCCTCCCATTTGGCTTGTGTGGGTTGAAAAGCCGTCTGATTTCCACGTTGAGATCACCGTATGAGGTCACGTTCGTTGGTCAAGACTGTGGCCCCAGCTGGAAAGTTTGGCCTTATGTTTTTTATTCTACCAGCTGGTATAAAGCGTGCTGTAGCCTTTTTTTGACTTCACGAATTTTACGCTCACCTACATATACATCAGTCGGAATGGGAAGATCACCAAAGGAGCTCTCCGTGAATTCCATAAAGCCAACCCAGTTAGCCTTTTTGAAGTTCTCGCATGATCTTTTCTCCGAGGTAATGAAATCCAGGCACGGTCGACGGACAGGATGATGGGCAGATGGTAAGATGACAAAGCCACCATCGGGTGCCAGTTAATGCTGTTAATTAATCCCGGGCTAACAATAGTTAGGTCTGGGGAGCTACTGCAAATTACTGCCATCCTTGTAGGGGCGTCTCCGTTTACAGTGCGGAAAGCGGAAGCGTCAATTTGCCGGCTAATTCCCGTCCTCTGCTATCCACCGAAAGGCGTGAATGCCACATATGGTGGGCATTAAAATCGCCCATGATGATACGGCTATCGACACAAAGAAACGCCCTGAGGTCAGGGCGATAACTTCTGGGGCAGCAGGTGACGGGGCGAATGTATATATTAATTAGCTCGAGATCAACACCTCCAGCCTATACAGCTATACCCTGACACTCCAAGGGTAAGTCTCTTTGGTCGGTGTTGATAACAAATTCCCTATACTGCACTTTTTGGTGGACTAGGAACGCAAGACCGCCCATGCCGTCCGTGCGATCGTGCCGGAGAACGTGGTAGCCCCCACTCGCTTGGAGATCCAAGTGAGGGCCAAGTTTCGTCTCCTGGATTGCGGCAATTTATATTTTATGCAGCTGCATGAATTTTGTTATCTCCGCTATCTTGCCGGTTAAACCATTGCAATTAAATTACATTATTTTAAAATGAGTTGGAGAGGCAATGGCCACTCTGGGAGTCAGAGACTGGTGCGCTTGCCTAGATGGTGGTAGGCTAGGTCGCGACCTCCGTCGCAGTCCTGAAGCCGACGGATTTCATTCGTTTTGAGATGAGCGTGAATCGGTCGGCGTTGTGGGCTGCCGGGCTCGACTGCATGGCGCGACGAACGCATCAGTCCAGAGATTTCTGTTTGCGAGCCTACAACATATGCGTAGGTGACATTGGCCAAGGCAGGAGTTGCACTTAACCGATGCCACGCATATATCCTGTGTCGACATACAGTGCACGAAGTGTGAGGGACCAGAAGCTGATGGACTTGACTCAAATTCGTGCTAGTACCGGAAGAAGTTAGCGGAGGCAGGGGCTGAAGCTCGGCAGTGCTTATAGCATCGACTGATGTACTACGTAAAAGGTAGCTGTGGGTTGATGATTAGTGTTGGCGCACTAGGGCGCGAGTCTTCAATTAACTAGGGTGGTAGCAACTGAGATATAGTTACGGTGACCATACATTTTTTTTTTGAAAAAACAGAACTGTTTTTACTTAAGGCTTGGTATTGCCTTCACGTAAAAATTTCGCTACCCGGCTATCAACTATTTGGTGTTAAGCTCTCAATATTTGGAATAATCATCTCTTTGCAGTAAAAAATGTTGCCAACGTCTGTGAAATAATTTCAACCAAAGTGCATCAATTGAAAGTCATTTTTTTAAGTATATTTTTTCGTTTTGTGAATAGTATTTCTTGATGGTGAGAGACATTTCCTTGTTAATTTAAAACCTACATAACCACGGTTTTGGCCGAAATGTACCATTTTTGGTACGAATTTTTTTCCGGGTACGGAACTTCCAAATTTGGTACGTTTTTGCCGTTTTAACGTACTAAATTTTTGATTTCGCTGAAGCACTTGACCGCGTTAAACATAAACTAAATTATTTTTAAAATATTTTGAAAGATTTTAAATTTTTCATAAAGTTTTGAAATTATTGAGCAAACTAACTTTATAGAGCTACTCATTACATTTGTTAAAAAAGGTTGCCGGAACAAAAAAGCAGAACAAAAACCGAACATTTGCTTAAAAACAGAACATTTCTATTATTTGCCTTAGAAAAAAAAAATACGCAGAACATGCTCCTTAAAAAAGAACTGTTCTGCCAAAAACAGAACGGATGGTCACCGTAGATATAGTGGGTAGGTACCACAAAGGAGCGCCTGAGATCAGTGAGCTTTTTTTAGGAAAACCCCACTCCCTGAGACAAAAAAATTCGTGTATCACACTTTAAAATCCGACAATAAATATGAAGAAAAATGCAATTGGGCGACATCTAGGGTTGCCAGAAAAAAAAATAAAACTTTTGTTTAAATGTTTTCAAAAACACTTCATATGAGGGGAGGAACGGTAGACTTTTTTTTTGCCTGTAAGGCGAGACGCTTTAATATACATGTACCGTTCTCGCAGAACCGGAAATATGAAACGTATTTGACCTCTGATTGTCCGGGGGGACATGGTTAGAGCTTGGAAATTTTTACAGTCGTTCTACATTCGGGGAGGACTATCCAGGGGTAATGGTTTCATCCTTTATAAAATAAGTGATGTCTGAAGGGTCTGGGCTCTGGGTTTAGCAGCTTTGTGCTATGACAGTAAAGATAGTAGGTACCGTCGCTGTTGGACTAACTGCAAATTCTCTCAGTTTTACCAAGTTCTGTTAATTAAAATTTACAGATCTGTGACTGTTTAATCAACAGTTGAATGCAGTTACTTCAACAAAAAGTTTCGTCAATTCAACTGAATTTGGTCAACTATAGGATAACAGTACGAGATTGTTGATTTTACTAGTGCTATTTTTTGCAGAGTAAAGTTAGCCAAAATTCTGAGCAGTTTTATTTCAATAACGTTTTTCTGACTTCTGTAGGTCGATTCTCTAACTATTTTATCGCCAAGTGTTAGCGTTAATTGTGTTTAACGCCCTTTTTATCGCTTTTTCCTATTCTCTAAGTGTTAGCAACACTAAAAGTCTGTAAACACGATCAGCTGTTTTCGCTAACACTTTTATTGTTGCTAGTTATCGCGAATTAATTTGGTGGCGTTTAGAAGTATTTAATAGAAAAAAATAAACTTATTATAAAAAAAAAATGAGTTTGTGGCGCTTAATTTAGTGAGAAATATGGAACTAACGGAAGTTCCCATAATAAATAGACGTTTGCTGAGGGAAAGTGATGACCCCTTTGAGCTGCCGTCGTCCCAGTTCCGTAAACTTTATCGTCTGCGTCCCGATACATTATCCTCACTCGTGGAGCGTTTGGAAGGTTTTTTAAAGGGGCAGAGAATCACTTGTATATCACCAAAAAAACAGGTGACACTAGAAAACTAGCATTCAATACGCATATGTGCGTATGTAGGTAATTGTTTAGTTTAGCTGTCAACTGCTAAAAACATGAGAGGGGGCTCAAAAGACCGGGTTTGGCCTCAGGATCACCACTCGGGTGGGATACCAAAATTGGGGCGTAATGCATGGTATTTATGTACAGACACCTTTCGGCCTTCGGCCGCGCTAATAAAAAATAACCCTGGGCTACGCCATTCCAAGTCCGGGTGGTTGCCTGAAAAGTGGCAACATGCCACTTTTCGTATTCTCTCGCACGTTCTTAGGAACAGCCCAATGTAATTACAACAACCACATGGAAACTTGCAACTTTGATTGCAAATATCTCTTCAGAGAAGCAAAATATTGAAAAATCGCTTCCGGATTCGCGATCCTGAGGCCAAACCCCGTCTTTTGAGCCCCCTGTCATATTTTTAGCTAATTTATTAGCAGTTGACAGCTAAACTATACAATTACCGACAAGTAATTTCATTGTTCTCTCCGGCAGGTTTTGTGTACTTTGCGATTTTATGCAACAGGGTGTTATCAACGTACTGTAGGGAAGCAGTGGGGCATATCGATGAGCCAAACATCGATAAGCCGCTGCGTACATAGGGTTACTGATGCTATCAACCGGAATATTATTTTTGAGGAAATAAAGTTCCCTATGACGCAGATGGAGCGCCAAGTTGCAAAGGAAGTGTTTTCTTCGGCAGCTGCGCCTTTTGTGGGAGGTACTATAGGTGCTATTGATTGCACACATGTTGCCATTTTGGCCCCTAAAATCCACGAAGAGGCATATGTAAATCACCACTCGTATCATTCCTTAAATGTTCAAATGGTAAGACAAGTATCCTAACAAAAAGAAAGTGGCGTCAATACTTATGCATATATATGTGTATCCTTATAGATATGCGACCCAAATTTGAGAATTTTAAATGTGAATGCCAAGTTTCGGGAGCACGACATGATTCCTATATTTGGAGTTCTTGTTCTATGCGGCGAGTTATGGAGAGGGCGTATGAGAATGGAAACCGAAATATATTCTTGATCGGTATATTATTTTTATACACAGCGTACTAGTACTAGGATAAGGGTATTTACATTTTGTCCACATAACGTTATTACGTAAAGGCGCAGAATAATTGAGAACGAAAGTTCTAAGGTTAAAAAGAGAAGTTGATTAAGGCATGTCCGTCCGTCCGTGTACACGATAACTTGAGTACAAATTTGGATATTTGCATGAAATTCGGTTTACAGGTTTGTGGAAATGGGCGACACCGGATGATAACCACGATATCGAAAATTTCGAAAATCACATAAATTGACATATCTCGGTATCATGGTGGTACAAGAAATATTGCTAATGCAACTGGTTGTTGTTGTTGTTGTTGTTGTTAACAACTGGTAGAAACCGCTGGGTATTTAATGTTCGGCTTACCGGAACTTATACTTTCTTACTTGTTTTTAATTAATTATTCAATGTACATAAAAAAAAAAAAAACTAATGGCGGCGATATACCTACAGGTTATCATCATAACCTCTAACGAGATTTTTAGCCGAGCTTCTCTTTCCAACTTGTGGTGTGTTGCTTTTTGAGTTTTTCCTACAAGTTGGCGGGACCTACAGTTTTATGCCGACTCCGAACGGCACTTGCAAAGCAAATGAATTTTTTGCTGAGAAGCTTCTCATGGCAGAAATACACCCGGAGAGTTTGCCAAACTACTGCCGAGGGGCGACCCCGTTTTTAGAAAAATTATTTTTCTAAATAATTTTTGATGTTACTTTTGCCGGGCATCGAACCGCCACGACTTGGTGTAGAAGGCCGAACACTTAACCGCTACACCACGGCGGCCGCCATTCAATGTACATACATTACTAAAAACTAAAAAATCATTTTAGGGGACTCTGGTTATCCGTTGGAACCGTGGCTTATGACACCCTTGCCAAATCAACCGCAGGGCACAGCGAAATATAGATACAACGAGGCACTTTGTAAAGCCAGAAACCCCGTTGAGCGAATTTTTGGTGTGTTGAAGGCAACTTGGCGATGTTTGTCACGACAGCGGGTTTTTATGTACGATCCCGCGTTTGCTGGAAAGGTTGTGAACGCGTGCTCAGCTTTACACAATATTAGCTTGAGCGACCAATCACTTGAAGTTGAAGAACAAGTAGCAGAAACGCAACCATCAGAAACACAACAAACCGAAGAAGAAAATTTTAATGATTTGAGCTCTGCCTCTTCCATTGCGAGACGTATCCAAGATAGACTAATAGCTAATTATTTTGCTTAAGTCCAATCAGGCAAGAAGCTGAACAAATAAAATATACATGTACATAATTTAAGTTTGAAATAATATTTTATTCCAACCTCTTTTACCAGATAACAACCGCATTACAGTAAAAAACGTTGTCGTTATTGCAAACAGTTGCATACATACAAATTCAAAACGCCATGTAGTACGCACCTTACATAATTACAACAACAGAAAGTGCCTTTACAAGAGCAACAACATAGTTAAAACATAGCTGTACGATATTGTAAGTTTTACTGCAAGAACAAACATACAATTGTTATTAATATTTTTTTCCCCTCAACCAAACAGATTCAATAAACGACAACCAAATGCTCTATGATGCGCTGAGCTGCTGCACACTACCCCGGAGCGGCTGGTTTATGTATATGAGGGTGGCGATTACTATGAAGAAGCACAGTGAATGCAATTGAAATCATTTGCTGGTCAAAAAATTGATGGTACAAGTTCCTGTTAATATATCGCAATTTCCCGAACGTGAGTGTGAAATAATATACATTTCAAATAATAACTATGTACTAAAATGTTTTTCTCTCCGTACAGATATTATTCCTATACCCTCGTTATTAAATACCAACATGCTGCTGAAAAAATTCGCAATTCTGTACGTTTGAATAATATTACATGGGATTGTAGCAGACAACTAAAAACTGAAAATTTTTTTTATTGATTAATTAATAATTACATATTTTTTTTGTATATATAGTCGAGCTCTAGGTCATTATTATAACTTCTTTTTTTAATAATTCCATTTGCACAGCAACTGGCAGTTAATTACTAAAAAAACGAAAAGCATATTTTTTAAAATAAGCGAACAAATTCTGCCAAACTTTCAAAAATGTTCACAAAAATGAAGTGTTGCACTTTCAATTAAATGTACTCTTCCCGAGTTGTAGAGCAAACTTCAATAAAAAGAAACTTCTTGATTTCATTTTAAATTCAGATTTTATTAAGATTAGCCTATTAACTAATTTAACAAAAATAAAGATTAATATAAAACTGAAAACAATTCAGGTACTAAAAAAATTTAATAAAACTTAACATTTTGAATTCATTACTGGGTCCTTTCATGTTAAATCGCCAAATAGTTCGAATTGACCCCTTAATATTTGTATGAATTTTGGTGAGAAATTTTTTTTATTATTATTTTTTTTTTTTTTGATATTTCGGAAAGTACTGTTCAAAAATATGGTACTTTCAAAAGAGTTGCTTAGGAGTATAAAAAACCCTAAAAATTCCCACTAAAAAATTTTAGATTTAACAAAATTATAAACTTGAAAAGGTGTAGTTACAACTAAAACAAAAAGGGAACTTCATACATCTTAAAACTACTTAATACTAAATAAAAATTCTGAGTTATCCTAATTTTTATTACTATCAGCAATGTTACCGGCTAAAAGATAGATCGCATTAGCATAATCGCTAAAGTGCTCGCCCATAACTCTTATGGATTGCGCCAACTCCCTCCCTGCAGTCAACTTAACTAGTTTTATACTAATCAAATACCAGTCAGCCAGGCGGCCTCAACTAGTTCGAGTTCTGTAATTTTTCCATATTAGCAACTGGTATTTTTAACACGGCGATGTCCTACGAGATGGCAATTGTCCTTCTCTGCATCAGTACCATACCAATTGGGTGACTAGTCAGCCTCTGGTACAGGAATATACCAGTTGATAAACTTGTTATTATACACATTAGTATCATACCATTTAAGATACTAGTTCGTATATACGTCAGGATCGTACCAGTTGAAAGAATAGTTCATATATACATCAGAATCATACCAGTTGGCAGACTAGTTCATATATACATCAGAATTATACCAGTTGGCAGACTAGTTCATATATACATCAGAATCATACCAGTTGAAAGACTAGTTCATATGTACTTCAGAATCATACCAGTTGACAGACTAGTTCATATATACATCAGAATCATACCAGTTGGCAGACTAGTTCATATATGCATCAGAATCATACCTGTTGACAGACTACTTCTTATATGCATCCGAATCATACCAATTGACAGACTAGTTAAAAAAAGCATCGGAACCATACCAGTTGTCATACTAGTTCATATATGTGTCAGAATCATACCAGTTGATATAGTAGTTCATTTATGCATCAGAATCATACCAGTTGACATACCAGTTCATTTATGCATCATAATCATATCAGTTGACATACTAGTTCATATATGCATCAGAATCTTACCAGTTGTTATTCTAGTTCATATATACATCAGAATCATACCAGTTGACATACTGCTCAGTCTATGCGGCAGTAGCACCATACCAATTGGTATACTAGTCAGCCTCTGCATAAGCATTATACCAGTTGATATACTAGTTCATACACATCCAGAAATGAGCTAAAGGCTCTGAGTTCGATTCTCGGTAAAGTTAACACAAGTTTTGTTTTTTCTATATTTTTTAAATTATGTTGATTATTGTATTTTTAATTTAATTATTGAATTCAACTTGCAATGGCTCCTTTCAAATTCCGCGTTCGTCAAGTTTGATTATATAGGTGAAGGCCCAATTGCATTCAACTTTGTAGGATCCACTTTCATACAAAGTTTTTTAAACGTAAAGCGAAGCGAAATTTTTGCAAATGCTCAGAAACGAGGTGCGCGTTTGTCAAAGTTTTATGTAATTGGGGCTTTGGAGTTGTATTTTTAGGTAAGGTAAATTAAGGTTACTTAAGGTTAAGTTAGTCGTCCACTGCGGAGTTCCGGTCCACATATGTATATAGAGATAAAAGTAAGTCTTATTTTTACATCAAAAAGAGTCATGCTGGGCCATACACTCGAGTTAAAGGAGCATTGTTAGAGTTAATTTATATTGTTGTTGTCAATATACTCAAATTTATGCCGCAACGTGAAAAAATGGCGGTTATATACCAACAGGTTGTCATAACCTCTAACGAGACTTGCCGAACTTCTCTTCCAACTTACAGTGTGCTGCTTTGGTTTTTTTCCTACAAGTTTGCGGGATCTAGTTTTTTTTTAAATTTACAAATCTGTGACTGTTCAAACAGTTGAATGCAGTGGAATCCCGGGACTGACACTCCCAAACCGACACCGTTACTCCTCCTCGAACCACTTAGATGACTTTATGAAGGCCATCAAGTCCTTTATGTCCAGTTCAGCGATCTGGTTTAGGCTATCCAGGAAGGGAACTCCCAAAAAGCGCGTTCTCGCGCCGCTTAAGGCCGGACAGTTGCAGATGAGGTGCTTCACCGTTTCCTCTTCCCCATCATCTTTGCAGCTCCTACAGCATCGTCGATAGGGCACACCTAGCTTTTCTGCGTGCCTACCAATAAGGCAGTGCCCAGTTAGAACACCTATTAATATGGAGATTTCTCTCCTTCTTAGGGCATGAATGCCTCTAGATCTTTTATGATCCCATTTCGGCCAGGTTTGTTTGGATGTCCGGCACCTTAGGGATTGTTGCCACCTTTCGTTGGCTTGACGGAGTGTGTACTCCGTCAGCATTAGCTTGCATATGCCGTTTGCCGAAGGAGTTGCTGAAGGAGTACACACTCCGTCAAGCCAACGAAAGTTGGCAACAATCCCCAGGGTGCCGGACATCCAAACAAACCTGGCCAAAAGGGGATCATAAAAGATCTAGAGCAAGCATCGGCGCCCCATAGATCTTAAGATCAGTCAAACAAGTTGGATTCATCACACAGACACGTTGTGCTCTTGGTTTACCAAATGATTTAGTCGTCGCTGGGCAAGGGGCGAAACCACATCGCGTGGGGGTGTCGCTTGTTTGGTCAGCGAATGTTAAAAATATAGTTCCGAAGATCACAGCGCGTGTATAAGCGTTCTCACTTATACACCTGTATTTACAAATCTATGATCTAGAGGGATCATAAAAGATCTGAATGCAGTTACTTCAACAAAAATTACCGTTGAAACAACCAAAATTTGGTCAACTTCAGGATAACAGCACGAGATTGTTGATTTTACCAGTGCCTTTTTTCTGTGTATATACACAAGAAATATAGCAGTTGACATACTAGATCATATATACATCAGCATCATATTTGTATTTACCCAAACACGAAAAAGCATCTGTGAATTACAAGAGAGAAAAAAGAAGCAAACCAAAAATTTCAAATGTTTGCATAGTACCATGTACTACAATAGATCGTTCTAATGGTTGCGGTATAATAAGGCCTTATAATAATAATGTAGTATGAAATGGAATTTTTCTAATTAGTATTTTTCTAAAATGGATTAGACTTTTTCTGACTACACCTTTTTCAGTTTATATTCAGAAAGTAATAATTTATATTCAGAAAATTACAATTCATATTCAGAATTTCCAGTTGATATTCAGAAAAATACAATTGACATTCAGAAAATTACAATTGATATTCAGAAAACTTTCTGAATATAAACTGAAAAAGGTGTAGTATGATTTCAACCCGAGAATCATACATACTTGCATACTAGTACGAACCAGGATTTTTCTGACTAGTATGATTTCGCAAATTATAGTTGTATACTAGTATGTTTTCTGATTAGATTGGCATTGATTGGTTTAAGGGTAATCAGCAAAGAACTAGTATAAAAACATCCATAAAATGTATAGTAAACGAGCTAGGTGTCTGCTGAGTAGTTTGGAAGTGATTAGTTTGAAGGTAGTCAGAAATTAACTAGTATGAATACTCCACAAAATGTATAGTCAATGAACTAGAATTTTCCTTGAGTAGTTTGGCATTGAATGGTTTAAAACTAATCAACAATGAACTGGTATGAATACACCACAAAATGTATAGTCAATGAACTATATTGTTTGCTGAGTAGTTCGACATTGACTGGTTTAAAGGTGATCAGAGGTGAACTAGTATAAATACACCACAAAATGTTTAGTCGAAGAACTATAATGTTGCTTAGTAGTTTGGCATTGAGCTAATCAGAAATGAACTAGTATGAATACACCACAAAATGTATAGTCAATGAACTATATTGTTTGCTGAGTAGTTTGGCCTTGACTGGTTTGAAGCTAATCAGCAATGAACTAGTATAAATACACCACAAAGTGTATAGTCAATGAACTATATGGTTTGCTGAGTAGTTGGACATTGACTGGTTTAAAGGTGATCAGAAATGAACTAGTATGAATACACCACAAAATGTATAGTCAGTGAACTATATTGCTTGCTGAGTAGTTCGACATTGACTGGTTTAAAGGTGAACTAGTATGAATACACCACAAAATGTATAGTCAATGAACTATATTGTTTGCTGAGTAGTTTGGTCTGAACTGGTTTGAAGCTAATCCGCAATGAACTTGTATAAATACACCACAAAATGTATAGTCAATGAACTATATTGTTTGCTGAGTAGTTAGACATTGAATGGTTTAAAGGTGATCAGAAATGAACTAGTATGAATACACCACAAAATGTATAGTCAATTAACTATATTGCTTGCTGAGTAGTTTGGCATTGACTGGTTTAACGCTAATCAGCAATGAACTAGTATGCATATGCCACAAAATGGTTAGTCAATGAACTAGAATTTTCGCTGAGTAGTTTGGCATTGACTGGTTTTAAAACTAATCAACAACGAACTGGTATGCATATGCCTCAAAATGGTTAGTCAATGGACTAGTATGTTTGCTGAGTAGTTCGGAATTTGACTGTAGGGCTATTACTCGCGGCTAGATCCTATTGCATGAAAGAAAAGTAATATGAATAAGTAAACATAAATAAGTATGTAATGTTAATACAGCCCTACGCTTGAAATATAGCAAATTGCACTGCAATGACCATTCTTATAATCAATTATTGCTTTTTCTATGATCTTTTGGATGTGACAATGCTCAACAAATTATTTCTAATAAAGAGGCAGAAGTTATGTCGTGAACTCGAAAAGGTTTTCGTTTGTTATTTGCATACATAAAACCGTTTCGAGTGACAAATTACTATGTATATTGAACTAAACTAAAACAATTATTAGCGATAACCAACGCTTTTACAGTTATTAGTTCACCTTCAAGGCATCAGCTTGCATTTCCGTCGCTCTATTGCTGTTTTCAGCCGCCTTATTGCTGTTTTCTGCAAGTTGAGTTACAGCCGCTGCCTGCGCTTTTGCCACCTCCATAAACTCACGAGCTAAGTCGTCGTTTCCACTTTTTCTTTTCGGAGCTCGTGGTGTTACGGCAGGAGTTCTGGGGGTTCTAGCCTGCGGCAAACTTGGGCCCCGTTTTCTGAGGTGGGCGTCACCACAAGGCGTGGAAACTCCTGTCCTTCCTCCATCATTACTTGATGTTGCTGAAAATGGAAAATAAAGAAAAAATGGTTTACCATTTTTATTAAAAGAACATTTCAATTAACGTTTTATAAACATGTTTTTATGCATAACTTTTAAAGAAACTCACCTCCTCGAATGGCATGGTATCAGGGACGCCTTCGTTTCCCTCGACATACTGCACGCCAATTAAATCTAAGACCCGCATCTCTAACTGAGTCAGAGGGGCTTCTTCTATTGGAGCGTTGCCCGTTCATGCCTGCTGCTTGTTTCGCTCACGGCAGCGAACGCTGATGCGGCTTTTCAAGTCTTTCCAAGCCGTTTTAGAAAATAATAACATTGAGATTATAAAAATAATGGCGGTAATTGTCTAGTTTAGACGTCAACTGCTAATAAATTAGCTTTTGAGTGCCCTCCCATAATTTTAGCTAATTTATTAGCTGTTGACAGCTAAACTAGACTATAACCATAATGGCAAGCAGTGATAATAGTGGCTTAAAAACTAAAAAAAAAACTGTTAAGTTCATGTCTGCAACTCAATCTCATTCACTCCATAAAGTATTTAACATGATTTGGAGTGAACGATTGAGGTACAGATCATGGATTAGCCTGATTGTCTATTTGATAACGAACGCTAGTTGTTTGAATCTAACACTTAAAGTTTAAGTACTTGGATCACACTAAATACATACCGTTTGCCATTGCTCCACTGTTCTTACAGCTCCTCCCATGGCTTTCAACTTTTCAGCCATTTCGCGCCACCTATTGTGGTACTCCACCTTCCCGTGGAGACGCATAAACTTCCCGGACGCCATCCCTGGATTCTCTCCCAACAAATCCACCATTGCAGCCATTTGTGTCGGATTTGTTCGTTGCCGCTTACGTTGATCTGTCGCCATTCTAGCACAATCTGAAAATATATAAAAACGATCAAAAAATGTTTAAAAATTTCAAATTTGCTCACCTTTACTCCCTACAAGACTGATGACAATCATTTGATGCAACATTTGATTGTCATTGCTGTCAATTAAACGATCATCGATTCAATCATTTCGTACGAGGAATAAGAAAAAGTTCATGTCAACAACTGTGTCCGTGTGAGTTTTTGTCTCTTTCTAACACATGACTAATTTGAATTAAGCATATATCTGTCTCACTCAATTTTTGGATCAAAGATGACATCACCATGATTGTCATAATGATATCACAACTGACAACTGTCTAAACCTTCAAATCTGATGTAAAAATAATGTTTAAATATTTTGTTTTTTCAAAAATCAAATTAAGAAGCTCAAGATTTATTGAAAACTTTATATAAATAAATAAAATACAATTCAATATTTATAAATTAGACCTTAAAAACTAATTATAATTAGTAATAATATTACTGCTGTGTACGCTCACGCTGCAGTGGACTTTTCATCAGACAAATACGAGCGCGTTCTATTTTAACGGACGAGCACAGACATCGCGGGGGGGTCATTTAAAACACACGTGTGTGAGCGACAAAGTCGGTTGCAGTGTGGGCATAGGCAAAGGCTCACCCGATGTAAAGAAAGAACACCGGAATGTGAACAAACATTGCCCGCCAGTTAAATAGCAGGGCTCGAACTTATCGGGAGATAAAGTCGGCTGCAGTGAGCTCGTTTATGCTAGACATGGCACGTTCTCCAATCACGATCTTATTGAATTTGTGCTGGTCACAGTTTCGGCCACCGTGGTTTTGCTTGCAACGAACACCTACAAAAGCAAACTTGAAAATGTGTCTTGTTAAATAAAATGTTTTATTTTATACTTACAAATCTTCCTTTTTGCAGCAACATGTTTTATACGCTTTTTTTCAATTTCAATATTCTATTTAATTAAAATTTCAAAGTAATTATCTAGCATCGAATCAAAATTCTGCTAAGTTTTGAAAGGCAGTCCGCAGATGAGGCGCATCGTCATAGACGCGTACTCGTCATTCCACTGAGCACGAATTTCTCTGCGTCTCAAGATCTGCACACGACGCTGCAGAAAAAAAGCACACAACGAACTGTCAAAATTGCAATTTTAACTAATTAATACATTTTCCGCACTTTTTTAACACATATTTCTTCCGATTGTACAAATTTTTTATTTTTTCTTTCAAAAGAAACAATTAATTTTATTTGAAAAAAGAAACCAAAGCCACGGCACACAAAAATCGAAAATGAAAAATGTAAACAAATGCTTCTTCTTCCTCCTTTCTAAGCGTACGACGCCTGGCGACCAGCATTGTCATACGCTGAGCAGCATGTAGCTTTCATGATTTGCCACTTTCGTGCAGGTGCCGATTCGTGTGCAGCTCTTCATGGAAATAAATGTGTTCAGCAACAAAGCGTACAAAAATCGAATGTAGCGTCTAATACGCGTCTATGACGATTCGCTCCGTGTGCGGACATGCAAAGTTATTGAAAATACATCATTTGCTATTATCATTTTATCCTCTATGACAATAAATGACAATTGTCAGTGTTTTTGACAAAATTTTATCAGCATTGACAATTTAAAGTGTGAGTGTTTAGTAAAAAATCAGCCCGTCTTGTAGGGCTGCTACCGGAAAAAGAAATTTTTTTTTTTCTGATTCCTCTTTGTTTTTCGTATTTTTGACATTTCGAACAGCAGTATTGCCATATTTTCTCACTATAGAAAGTCAGCTGTTTACCAGCGTTAAAGGCAAGTTGGAGAATCGCAGTTTCGTTAAGAACAAACGCCAACCCCTGGCGAAAACCTAAACGCTTGGCGAATGGTTAAAAGTTAGGGAATCGAGCTACTGATGTCATTTTTTTATAAAAGAAAATTTCAACTTCATGTAAAGTAGTAAGAACTCTACATATTTGACTGAATCACTGTAAGACTGCACCACAAATGAACTAGAATGAATTTTCCGGCGCTGAAGCACTGTGCTTCCTCTTTGCTCCGTTTTTCAGTACAACTGGGTATACAAACTCTGTAGGAAAACATTTACCACAGCCAACATACGCCAGCGAAAGCGACGTTGATTTTATGTTACGGCGATAAAGAATATAAGAAAATGATTTAGGCACAATAAGAAAAAAAATAAAAACATAAAAAATCTTTAACAATACCAGGCAACAAAAATAGCATAAACAAATAGATTTATGTCAACAATTTTTATGTTTGCGGTAGCACGTACCAAAGTAGGATATCAACATGTTGCACAAGCGCGTGAAATTCGCTGCAACATTCACAAATTATCTGAAAGTGAGCTAGCACGTGCTTATGTTTGTATTTGTGGTAGTACGTAACTTTGTATGATTAGGTGAGTGATACATAAAAAGCCGCATCTGCTTTTATGTGGCCATCTTCAACGATTTAATGCCAATTCTACATTGTGAATCACATTTTCGTTGTCTTTTTTTGCTGATTTTTTTCCTGCTGGATATATGAAGGTTGTCAGGTTAAGATTTTATATTAATGCTTAGATTTATTGGCAGATGCCTTGAGTTTTGATTGTGATCTTTGTGCGTAACAAAATGTAAATTGGTTTTTGAATTTCCTTCGAATTTTTTTATTTATGTTTGATAGGGAGTAAGATTGCGAAATGTAATTGTATACAAATTGGCAGTTAGTTAACCAGGTCGGCTATTTCCCACAATTATTTGTGTATACATACCTACATATGAACACCTACTTGTGTGGAAAAAAATTATGTAGATATGCTATGAAAAATGTAAAAGTTGTTACTGCCTGATAACGGTACAGCGAGTGTGAATGGTAGTAGTTTCCAAGTCGGGAGGAACACTTTTACACACACTGCGACTACAATTTTATAGATTTTTATTCAACATGAATCATGTTAAATTATTAAGAAAATAGCCTGTTAAAATAATATAAAATAGTTTAACGATACAGGTAATGTTGATTTATCAGGAAGGAATTTAACTGGTTTCGTGTTAATTAAATTGTATAGGTTTTAATTCTACATGAGTGATGTTAATTTAACAAGAAATACCCTGTAAACTTAATATGAGATAGTGTTAGTTTAAATAGACAGATGTACTGTTTATTCAGAAAGGCAAATGAAGTGAACTGGGGTCATGTCAATTTAGTACGAATTTTGTGTTAATTTAACTAGTGCCAATAATGTTAACATGAATCCGCATGAAAATTCTTTTAGGTGTTCACATAGAATAATTCCACAGGGTCGTTTTTACATTGAATCATGTTAAGGTTAGCTCCAAGTGGCTGCCGTAGAGGCTCACTTAGGCCAGTGTTGAAAGGCCCGTTGTGATACCACCAACATTAGGAAAGTCAGTCCTGGGACTCAGCCATATGGAAAATCCCCTGAGTAGTTGGGATTCTCCACATAGCAGAATCTCGGGACTGACACTCCTAAAGCGAACCGTTACTCCTTTCGAACCATTAAGATGACCTGATGAAAGCCAATAAGTCCTTTATATCCAGCTTCGCGATCTGGCGTAGGCTATCCCGGAAGGGAGCTCCCAAAAAGCGCGTTCTTGCGCCGCTAAAAGCCGGGAAGTTGCAAATGAGGTGCTCCACCGTTTCCTCCTCATCATCATCTTTGCAACTCTTACAGCATCATCGGTAGGGCACACCTTTCTGCGTGTCTACCAATAAGGCATTGCCCAGTTAATACACCTACTAATATTGGGATTTCTCTCCTTCTTAGAGCGTGAATGTGTCTACATCGTTTATGATCCCATTTTGCCAGGTTTGCTTGGATATCCGGCACCCTGGGGAGAGTAGCCACCTTTCTCCGGCTTGACGGAGTGCGTACTCCTTCAGCATTAGCTTGCATGTGGCAAACGACATACCTAATCGCTCATTCTCCCGAAGAAAATTGTAAGATACCAAAATACTGGAGTGTCCAGTAGTACTTGCAACCCAACTGGACGTTGAGCCTATGCTTCTGCAGCCCGGTACGCTTCTAGATCGAGTGGCAAAAACCAAGGATGTCCTGGAGAGCTTCGTTTGGTGTTGTCCACTGTGTATCAATACCAAGTGTAAACTCTTCTGCATAGACGTCAAAATTCCAAAATGAGTTTAACACCTGTTTGAGGTTGTGGTTAATAACAAGTGTGATATCATAGACATAGTCGTGAAAACTTCAAAGTGAGTTTAGTCACCTGTTTTTAATTTCCTTTTTTGTCTCACTTCTTTCCATCTTCCCATCTCTTTCTACCATTAGGTAAAAGATAGGAGACCGCCATGTTGATGTGTGCAGGATGTTAAACAACGCCATTGCTTTTCTGTTATTCGGTGCTGGCGACATTTTAATATGTGCAGGATGTAAACAAACCGACATTTTAATGTGTGTTGTCAAAAGAAGAGTTCACACTTGGTATTGATACACAATGGTATAAAAGTTTTTGGATAATCATTAGATTACTTTTGTTCAATTGTTTAATGCGAAATTTCAAATCATTATTGCATTATTATTTCTTGAGAATCCAAAAGAAAAAAGAAAGTGTGTGCGGTGCACACCCAGGGGAAGTTTACTTCTTTAATTTATCATTCGCCGTCTATCACGAGCCCCGTTGTTGTCTTTCGGCATATCGGTCCCTAAACGTAACCAACAAAATTATGAAAGTTCATTTCTTTGCAGATATCGGTAATTCTATTTCTCACAAAATATCACAACCGTAATAAATTCCATTACAAAAACAAATCAAATGCAATTATGATGTAAGAAACATACTATATTTAAGATTAAAAAAAAATTATATGAAAAAAATGATATGAAAAAGCTTAAAAAAACTCGACTTGAACTGGCGAATTCTAGTTAAACAGACGAATGTCTAACAGCTAGGCTACTTTTCTTGTTGAATGCAATGCGGCAAACATGATTCATACATGCCCTGCAGTAAAAAAATGTCAATTGCAAAAAAACATCTAGGTAGCTTATAAATAACTATTTGTGGCAATTGTAGGAAATAGTGCATTTTAAGCACACTGAGGAATAACTAACGTCTAACTACGCCACAGGTCAAGTCTGAAAATATGTTTAATTTTTCGTTTGCTTCCGTCTTTTAGCTTGTAATTTCCAGGTGCTTTTTCGGTATTGGGTAAATACAAATAGTAGCTGGTTTCTAAAGAATAAATTTGATACACATAGAGTAAAATGGGGGAATTAATAAAGGAATGGAAAAGATAAAATAAAATTTAATGTAAATAAATAAAAATTATAAAAAAAAGTAGTTAGTTAGTAGTTGGTTGACATCTCATGCAGAGGTAACCATAACTGACCGGATTCCGGCCATCGTCGAACAAAAATAGTTAGTCCGAGTATATGAAAATTTACAGTAAATATACACAGCACTAGTTGATTGGTAAGCAACTTAAAGTTACTTTTACGCAAGATACTTTTCCTGCAGGGTGGGCACACCTTTGAAGATATTTCTACCACGCATCGCGGTTACTCACCACACCATTTGTTGGCGTTGATTAACCCATAAGCGGGCTAATCTTATGCACAAGCCCGCGATTTTTTGTAGCCAACAACTGCCCTTTGCTTTTCTTTCATAATACCCAGTTTTATATAGAAAATCTGAAGCAAATGCTGCTGAGGTCGGTGCAGTAGAGCTGCAAAACTATCGATGGTATTTTCGATAGTATCGATAATTTTTTTTTTTTTTTGGCGATATATCGATTTATTTTGCGATTGTCTATAATGTCAGTGCATTGAAAATTTGTGATGCGTATAATATTAAGTGACGCTGTGATCGTACTTATTTGGAAATTTGGAAATTAACGCTCAAATTGCAATATTTGTAATTTTTTACTTTTTTTGGCACATTTACATGTAAATTATGTATGGATATGATCGGAGTTGAAGTTCCTCCAAACTTAAATTACGATAGTATACGATAGTTTCGAACTATCGATAGTATTTTTGCAACTATCGAAAATATCGAATGGTGCCACTATCGATAGTTTTGCAGCTCTACGGTGCATTAACTTTATTTTCTACGCAAAATATTTTTTTCTGATGATACACAGCGCAACGTGAATATCAAACGTACGCCAGTAATTTCTGTCAAAAATGTCTCATGTCCATACAGCTTGTATGAGAGCAGCCTAAATTGAATTGCATGCGTAAAAACATAACTCGATTTCCAATTTTTGTGCTGCGTGACATTTCGGTTTGGCGTCCTGTATATTACCGAGATGCAAGCTTATTTCGGTTACAGCACAAAACATCGTGTGTGTGCGCACGAGTGTGCGATTAACTAGGTTGGGCTGTTAGGCCTTTTAGATAAAAAAAAAGACGTATCCGCCCTGCAAAAATCGAGAGTATTCTATTTCCTATCCAAAGAGTACTCCAATTGGAGCATCAGAGTACTCCACATGTAATCCTTTTTCATATAAAAATTGTGCTCCAATTAACATTGCGATGTCCTAGAACTGGACCACCTACTCCAACCAGAGTACTTTGCAATGTACTCCAATGTTGTTACTTCTTGGAGTATATACTGTCAGAGCGATAGTGTCGTGATTTTCGTCGATAAGGCAGGAGCAATGACCTGCTTTAAAAAGCTGAAGATGGTCCGATGAGGTATGCAAAGGATTACTATTGAAGTACTCCAACATCAACAAATTGGAACACATAGTCCAACGATTTTGGCAGTGCGTTCTTTGAATGATAACCGTAATTATGTTATGTTTGTTTTAAACCATCTCTCAAAATATCAAAATGTAGGCAATAAGTTTCATTATAAAGACAAATGAAACGCAATAATGATTTGACATTTCGCATTAAACAATTGAACAAAAGAAATCTAATGATTCTCCAAAAACTTTTCTACGACCTCTATGATCTCTATGTATGCACATTAGAGCGTATCACCAAAAAAAGTTGAAAATGTCCCCCCCCCAATCGAACACTTACCTTATGAGGTTTTCAAACAAATTTTTTTTAATTTTTTTGTCACCCTGTAAAAACAGCGAAATTTGTTTTTTTTCTATAACTTCTATATTTCTAGTTCGATTTTCAAAAGTGATACATTTTTAGAAAGGTATTCACCAAGGCAATATTTCATCAATAGAAACTATTAGCACTTTTTTCAAACTGGGGGGGAACATTTTCAACTTTTTTTTCCTCCATACACCGTGATACGCTCTAATGCACATATGTACATACATTGAATTTCAAATCACACAAACTAGGCTTAAATAAAGCATCTTCTTCTAAATATTGTGAATATACATATTTTGTAACAATATAATACCTAGTTGATTTTCGCATACATACCTTTAGAATTTAACGTAATTAGACATTGATTTGACTAGTGAAATTATCTTGTATGGCGTTAGGTTAATTGAATTCCACACTCTCAAAAAAAAAAAAAAAATAATAATAATAATAAAGTAGCAAAGTAGCCAACCTCGAACTCATTCGCACGATGAAATAAAAAGGTCATAGATGTGCCCTTTTTGCATATACATAAATCTTGTTTAAATTAATAAAAATATGTGTTCTGTTAATATTTTAGTTTTACTGAAGCCAAAGATGGTGAAAATTGCAATAAAAAGGATTTAAAACTATTTCATAGTCTATAAGAAAAACACTGTACGGGTATGAGCAACAAAAAATAATATTGATGAAAAAGAAAAGTACTCAACCCTTTTCTAAGTTACTCAGCCAGTTCAAAAGATATCAAAGCCATATTTGGAGGAGACATAAAACATAGATCCTTCTTTCTAATTTGCCGTTTTACGCAAAAAGGGCACATCTCACTTAGTGCCATTTTTGCACGCAACTCCTCAATTAAATGCGCTTTTTATCTAAACGCAAATCGCACGTGTAACGTAACAGTCTTTTTTTGTAACGTAAGAGTCCCGGCAGTTATGTGTCTAAAAAGCACAGACACATTTTTTTCAGTGTAATTTATTTTTCATTTGTTACATACTTATTAAACTTTTAATATTACATATTACATGTTGAAAATAATCCGACAGAAGAGCAGACTTTTTCAAAAATGTAAAGAAACTTCGAAACCTATTTCCAAAATGTGTAACGTAACAGTCCATACAAAGTCGTGCATAACTCCTAAATTAGAAGGCATACAAAAATTTTCATATCTATAGAAAATGTTACTTCAGAAGAACACTTTTATATGAATATGCCAAAAATATAGAAAGCTTCCAAATCCATCTCTTTTCGTAGTAGTTTGTGTTAAAAATTGCGTATCTAAATGTAACGTAACAGTCCGCGATTGTGGTCATACAGGGCCAAAAAGTTCACCTATAATCAAAGAGATCGACGTCTAAAAAAGCTTTTTGGCCGGGGAGAGCGAGTGGGGACAAATTTGACCAAATATAATAAATGTAAGAGCTACTATGCAATAAAATTCTTTACTGGTATGCAAAAGTGATGCTAAGTAAATAATTTAAAACGTAAAATGAGTGGCTCGGTGCCATCCTTGCCTAACCCTCAATTTAGTAATTTCCTAATAATTAGTGATAAAGTTAATATGTAATTAAAAATTAAACAACCTAAGGCCAGAAATTCCTAACCCTCACAATCTCTATTATGCGAAAAAAACAATATTTAAAGAATCTATTCTCTCTCTTTGGTGTATTTCTAAGTAGTATACCATAAAAACTCCATATAAAAAATTTCGAGGGTTAGGCAAGGATGGCACTGAGCCACTCAAATGTGCTTATTTATCTCCCCTTTTTGGTCTCATGCACTACAAATATTGAAATGTGTTAATTGACTGCTACTTTACTTACATAAAAAAAAGTGAAATGCTAAGAATGTAAATATCTATTAAAAGTTTCGCCGGTGTTTCTACATACAAGAATAAATTTTCGTTATTTACTTTGCATTGTAAAATTTGCAGTCTTTTTTATTGTCAGTCATTCATGCGCGTAAGCAAACTCATATACTTTTTTGATGATCCAACTTTATTTACAGCAACGCAAATTAATTAAATTTTTATTAACATTTTAGTGTGCCTCAGAGCTTTTATGTAGTCTCTTTGACATAATGTTACGAACGTTAGAACGTAATTGCCGGAATGTCTGTCTTTGTATGTGTATGTGTAAAGAGAGTGAGAAAACTGTTATTTTATGGTTGAATTGCTATTTTATTAATAAACGCTGTAATTTTATTGCACTGCAATTACATAGTTTAATGTGTTATGTCGTATAATGTGCTATGTCTTTTTATATTGCAAACATGTCCAAGAATTCTAAATTTATTAAATTGCTATTGCTAATGTCTTTGAAACTATCGTAGATAGTGCCATACTTTTGATTAAGTCGACTTAAACAAGTAAGGAAGTCTAGCTTCGGATAACCCAGCGATTTCTACCAGTTTCATCAGGAATATTTCCTATACCACCATCAGTTTTAAAAAATTATGACCAAAATTACCAAAAATGCAAGGTGCCACGCCCACTTTCACAAATATCACAAAATCACAATAGAATGACCAAGAGACTTTACCTACCAAATTATGCTGTTTTAGTTATTAGCCATACCGAATTATGGCAATTTATGTGATTTTAGAAATTTTCCATATCTATCTAAAGTGGACATGATCGGGAAGCTATTTCGTCAGACTTCGTAAGGTATACTCCATATAATGCTAGTATGCCTTGTGCCAAATTTCATGATTCTATCGTAATCAGTTAAAAAGTTATGACCAGTCGAATTTTCAAAAAAGTCTCCCATAAAGGTGGTGCCACGACCACTTAACAAAATTTAATTAACCTATCATAATTTAACTTATAAAATTATACCATTTTAGCCATTTCAGCTGCCGAGATATGTCAATTTAATTGATTACGGAATTTTCTATATCGAAAAAGGGCACTTGGTTATCATCCCACTTCGCCCATGTTATGTTAATTTGTGTGATTTTCGAAATTTTCGATATCGAAAAAGGGGGCGTGGTTATCATCCGATTTCGCTCTTTTCAATAGCAACCTTCCTTGGCCAGGCGGACAGACGGGTGGACATGCCTTAATCAACTCCTCTTTTCAACCTTCTTAGATTTATTAGCCTGACCGATGCTCTTACCTCTGTTCTAGGCTGCTAAGCCAATGCTGGATAAACTGTTTGTCTTCCCAGTTGCTTATGGTCTCCCTTACATGGGCCTTGGTGAGCCCACAGGAGGGTTCCGGACCATAAAATGCTGTTAGAGCAACGTGTTTTGCAAGGTGGTCCGCTTTTTCCTTACCGTCATGTCCTTCATGCCCTGGGACCCCACCTAACAAAGCTTTGTTTTTGGCCCCAGATCATTAAGGACTGTGACGCTCTCAAAAACCAGCTTCGAAGTTATTGTGTGAGACTGCAAGGCACGTAGGGCGGCCTGACTGTCCGACATAATGTAGATTCGCTTAAAGGATAGTTCTCTTCGGAGGCATTCTCTACCACAGATTTCTATTGCATGGATTTCGGCTTGGAAGATAGTGGGGTATATACCCATTGGTACCGATTTTTTGTAGTTCAGTCCATAGATACCAGCTCCCGTTTTACCATCTTCCAGCTTCGATCCATCCGTATACCAAATCTCCGAATCGGTTTCAGCATATGGGTTCCCTGTTTCCCAGAGCACTCGATCTACGATTGAAACCTCAAAGTTTCGCGTGCCCTGAGCGTAGGAGTTATTGCATCACTTACTTGCAATATAGGACCATTTATGAAGTTCTTGACTATCTTCATATGTCCTGTCATATTTCCGATTTTAAAATCCCACAAGGGCAGTTAAAGCATCAGCAGGGCATGTTCTCATTGCACCTGCTATACCGACACAGACCAGCCGATGCAGCGGTACAACGTACTTAATTTAGTTGCCGCTGTTCTTTGAGCAGTCTTAGGCCACCATACTAGGGAAGTATAGGTGACTATTGGCTTCACAACTGTATTAAATGACCAATACGACATTTGGGAGACAGCCCCCATGTTTATTGTAGCCTCGAAATGAGCAAAGGAAACTCTATATCTATGTCGGTTATTTTGTGCCGTTACGTTGTACCGTTATGTGGACAAAATTACAATACCCTTGTACTAGTACCAGTACGCTGGGTATAAAAATAGTATTGATCTTAGCTCAAAAACACAGATGACCCTGTTACAAGAAAACTCGTTATTTATCGCATTACCCTCAGAGCAACAACACAAACTTGTTTATTTTATAATTCTGTGTGAAGTCGGTAAACAAATACGCGACCACACCCCCCCAATTGGTTCTCAACGACTGAATTTTTTCATAAAAACTGTCAAAAGTCACAACTTTCGGAGCATCCAAAAGTTCAAAACCCCCCTATAGAAAGTTCCTGCGCACAGGCCTGAGTTTGGTAGTTAACTGAAGAACAACCTATCGATTATTAAAGTTTTATAGCAATGATAAATTTAGAGAAAACAAGGGTGGCGAAATAGCCACATTCACAAATGCACCTACTTCTACCCTGGCGTACCGCAAATTACGAAATTGCGGACGTACCGACATACATTAGTAAATTTTAATTCAAATTCTTTTGCCATTTGCAAACAAAATTCCGCAAAAATTTTTCCACAAATTAGTACCTTTGTTCGATGGCTTTCAATCATTGGTATAGCCTTAGGCGTTTGAACTCATTTATATGTATGTAGATTAGACTGGGACAAAAAAAATTTTCGTTTATGTTTTAATTACATTTATTTTCTTTTTGAGAAAGGAGAAAAAAATTATTGTAATTTTTTCAGATTTTTAAAATAAAGTCAAAAGTTCTATAACCGCTAGTTTAGATTTTACAGACTCTCCAATTTGGTATAAAAACTACAAATCATTGCTGAAAAACACCTTTTACCTGAACATATTTTCGTAGGAAATTAAATTCCCTACAAAAGCTGCTCAGACTGAAATTTTCTCAGACTAGCCGTTTTCTATTATTCTAGCCTCAAACCTTGGCATGTTTTTGGATTTCCCGATGTTGGTTTGAAAATTTGCGAAATTGAAAAAAATCAACATCCAATAAAGCTAAATACAAATTCTTAAGGGAAATTGGCTGTTGAATCCAAATTCGATATTCGAATTCAACAATGGGCCACGGTTGCCGTTTTGGTCCATTTCGGACCAAAATTGGTCCTTTTTTACCACGCTTTTATTAGGTTCACTTGTATGTTTGGTTGTTTGTATGTATGTAAACTCTCGTTCGGTCTAAGCCCCAGTGGCCAAAAACCGTAAAATGTCCCTACAATATGGGTATCAAATGAAAGGGGAAGACCCTTGGTCTATCAGGTCTTTGACCCCAGGTTTCATTTGGACCTCGATATATTTCGATAAATTTATCGATAACTGAGTTATCGGTCAATATATGATTGCCCAAAAACCTAAAAAATTCCTTACAATATGGGTATCAAACGAAAGGGGAAGACCCCAGGTTTCATTTGGACCTCGATATATTTCGATAAATTTATCGATAACTGAGTTATCGGTCAATATATGATTGCCCAAAAACCTAAAAAATTCCTTACAATATGGGTATCAAACGAAAAAGGAAGACCCCAGGTTTCATTTGGACCTCGACATATTTCGATAAATTTATCGATAACTGAGTTATCGGTCAAAATGTGGTTGCCCGAAAACCTTAAAATTTCCATACAATATGGGTATCAAACGAAAGGGGAAGACCCCAGGTTTCATTTGGACTTCGATATATTTCGATAAATTTATCGATAACTGAGTTATCGGTTAAAATGTGGTTGCCCGAAAACCTTAAAATTTCCCTACAATATGGGTATCAAACGGAAGGAGAAGACCCCAGGTTTCATTTGGACTTCGATATATTTCGACAAATTTATCGATAACTGAGTTATCGGTCAAAATGTGGTTGCCCGAAAACCTTAAATTTTCCCTACAATATGGGTATCAAACGAAAGGGGAAGGCCCCAGGTTTCATTTGGACTTCGATATATTTCGATAAATTTATCGATAACTGAGTTATCGGTCGAAATGTGGTTGCCCGAAAACCTCAAAATTTCCCTACAATATGGGTGCCAAACGAAAGGGGAAGGTCCCAGGTTTCATTTGGACATCGACATATTTCGATAAATTTATCGATAACTGAGTTATCGGTTAAAATATGATTGCCAAAAAACCATAAAATTTCCCTACAATATGGGTGTAAAACGAAAGGGGAAGGTCTCAGGTTTCATTTGGACATCGATATATTTTGATAAATTTATCGATAACTGAGTTTTGGTCAAAATGTGAGGCCCAAATAACTTAAAATTCCCTACAATATGAGTATCAAACGGAAGGGGAAGGCCACAGGTTTCATTTGGATTTCGATATATTTCGATAATTTCATAGGACATTTGATAAAAAGTGAAAAATAAATATAGTTTAAAAAAACTAAAACTCACGCTTTTAGAGTGTATTGAACTAAAAAGTTGAAAATAATTTTAAAACCCCTACACAGTAGTATTGTGGAAAAAGCGTGGCCCGCTTTGTGCCATAATTTTGGTATATAGAGCGCAAGACGCTTTTCCCACATAATGCTAGTTTTTTTACTACGCTTTCATTAGCTTTACTTGTACGTACATTCATATGTAGGTTTGCTTGTTTGTATGTAACTCTACTTCAGTCTACCCGATAGTGGCATATGACTGTCACAAAAACCTTGAAATGTGCCTTCAATATGGGTGTCAAACGATAGGAGGTTGCATTTGGACTTCGATATATTTATCGATAACTAAGTTATCGGTCATAATGCCTACTGCCTGTATCAAACGAAAGGGAAGGTCCACAGGTTTCTATTGGACTTTGGAATATTTCGATGTATTTATCGGTAACTGAGTTATCGGTCAAAATGAGGTTGTCCAATAATATTGAAAATTGCCTACAATATCTATGGGTATCAATCGAAAGTGGAGGCCCAGAGGTTTCGTTTGCACTGCGGTATACTTCGATATATATATCGATTACTTCATAACACATTTAACTAAAAAGTAAAAATAAATATAGTTTAAAAAGTGAAAACACACGCTTTTAAATAATATTGCACTAAAAAGGTAAAAATAATTTAAATAAAAAATGAAAATTATTGAACAAAGCGGACCACGCTTTTTCCACAATACTACGGTGTAGGGGTTTTAAAATTCTTTTCAACTTTTTAGTTCAATACACTCTAAAAGCGTGAGTTTTTTTTTTTTTAAACTATATTTATTTAATGTTTGGTCCACTTTTTTCAGACTTGGTCCTTTTTGAACGATTGTGAACAGGTTTGTTCGTGTGCACAAGTATTAGTGCGTGTTCGGCCGTCAACTTAACGCTCACTTTAAATTTTATCGGGCAGTTCATCCTCCTGTTAAATAAAGGGCAAATGAACTGGCTGTTAAACTAACAGTGAATTGACAGTGAACTTTGACGTTAACAGGCAGTCGAGAAATTCGCCCTTAGCAATTGACTTTAACGCTCACTCTAAATGTATGTATAGGCCATTATAGATAAATAGCATGGACTTGACTTGACTTGAAAACTGTCACTTAGCACTTAGAAAAATAACCAGAGAGCACACTAGCCAGTTTCAAATAGGCGTAAAATTTTCCCCTTTCGAATTGCTTTTTAAAAGTAATTATGTGATTTTTACATATAACTCTGTAATTTATTAATTTATTAAAAAATGGTGAAGAATCCAGACCCAGTTCATCCTCCTGTTAAAAGGGATAATGAAATGGCTGTTAAATTGACAATGAACTTTGACGTTAACGGGAACTCGAGAAAACGATTATGCCCCTTAGGACCGATTTCACAGTGGCAGGTTAATTTAAGTTTCACAGTTAACTATGGATTCGCAATTTTATTTAAGTTATTTAATTGAGTTTTTACTTCATAAATTTTTGCTATACGGCATTCTAATATCTGACCACAGGTTAACTCACCAACGTTGGGAAGTTAACCTTAGGTCAACTGAAAGTGAAAATTGGAAATCTGTGGAGGTTAAGTTAACCAGCCACTGTGAAATCGGCCCTTAAAGTAAACAAAACAATTGGGGAGCTCCAAGTTTGGGTGAAATCCAATTTAGACCTACCTAGTATTGACCTGTTATGGTATCCCAATTTTCCCAGGAATATAGTTGATTATTAAAACTATAAAAGGACCGGAACCACTTCCATTTTTAAGATCAGAAGTAAAATATAATATGTGTAAAGTAATTTTTGGCAGAGATAAAATGAAAAATAAAATGATATCGCCCTCACCGAGAATCGAACTTACAATTTTCGGAATGATAAACCCAGCTGTTAACCATCAGGCCACCGCTCACCGTTGATTGCTAGCGTCTAATTACTGATATGTGTATAGTTGTTAATGTTTCAAAGGGAAATCACATAAATATAATTGAGAAGATTTCTTTTTAACATTTCTAATTAGGAAAAAAAGAGAGAGAATCGAACTTACAATTTTTCGAATGCTAAACCCAGCTGCTAATCATCCGGCCATCGTATACTAATGATTGCCAGCGTCTAATTACAGCTTTGTACTAAATGTATAATTTTTTTTAAATAAGAATTTCTTCTTAAAACCATAGAGATTTCCCTATAGTTTTTTCTTCGTTTCCACCGTTGCGACTACCCCTTTGCCCAAAAACTGATCATGAAGGCAATCTTATTAATTTTATTTGGTATTTTTGGCTCTGTATACGTTTTCGTTGGAATTTTATAAGGAACATTCCTTGTGAAAGGGTTATCTGCGTGTCAAATTTTTTTTATATGGTTAACAAGAAATTAACTTTTTCCAAAAATTTCTAAATAAATAAATTGGGCGCCTTTTTTCAATGTACACAACAAATTTGGTTCTTTTGGGTTTATTATGTAATTTATAATCACCTTCGTTGTTTTACTGAAAATATTAGATATCTTCGCTCCTTGCCAGAAGCTTGCATGTCCCAAAATTTTAATTAAGTTCAAAAATTCATTGTTTTCGAAAAATTCATAAATTTTTTTAATTATCATTTTATTCAAGACGTTTTTATAACATAGATCATTAAATAGTTATTCAAGAGGACTAATTGAATAAAGGTCGAAAAAATGGTACATCATGTTTCTGGCAAGCGACGACGATATATAAAAAAGGTCAGCTATTTATATACTCATTAAAACTATAATAAATTCAGTTTGGTCCAGTATTTCTCGTTTTGGTCCTTTTTCTCAAAATTTTTGGTCCACCTTTTTGTTCTGAAGTGGCAACCGTGCAATGGGCCCGAGGTTCGGCCCCACATTTGCAAGAAAGTCCAATAGTATGTTGTGATGGTTTTGTTAGGTTAGAGAGGAACTGCGACCTGTTAGGCTAATTCCGATCACGGATTGAGTTCACAGCTCCGTAACTTTTTGTTTTTTTGTGGATGCGCCATTTGAGGACTTTAAAACTACACCTTCGCAGAAGAAGCATATATTAAGCAGAATTATGTTTGAACGTATGTATATGAGAAATGTATATTTTTGGTCATAATATTGATCATATAATGATAACACTAGTTTACAGCCAAAAAATACCAAGATATTCATGTATATGGGTGAATTGGCACTGATATTCCGAGCACAAAATATATTTTTATATTCTATTGTATGGGCAGGTTTTCGAGATATCGGTAATCGGTGTTTTTTCAGGTATCACTCCATTCAAAAATTATTTTCGCAAATGTTACAAAAGCGATGTACGCAAGTGATACCCTGTACGAAAGGAAATCAAAATACGCTTCCAACGACGTATCATATGTAGAGGTGGACCAAACCATCGCTGAACAATAGCTGGTCAAAGTCGAAATTTTGTCGAATTTTTACGATTTTTGGAAAAATTTTGATTTTGAAAATGTTTTTTTTTATGCGAAGTTATAAATTAGGAACTTTTTATCTTTTCTAAAATAAGTGTGTATAATTACAAACACTTTAAGCATAATATTTCCAAGATCTAGTGAAAACTGAAGTTTTTGCGATTTTTTTTTTTTGTAACTTTCAACATCCCTACTTTTAGTAGAATTTTAACAGGTCGATGTCTGTATATTGCAGATATTCAAGAAAGCCAATAGAGTCCAAATAGACCGTTTTTGGAACTTTTGTCTGTCTGGCTGGCTATCTTTCTGTCTGTATGTCTGTCTTTCTGTGTGTATGTTTGTGGTCGTATCACTCGAAAATTGCTGAGGGGATTAAATGAAACTTTCACCATTATATTATTAGACGTTCAACTTAAAATTTCGACTTTGACCAGCTATTGTTCA
Organism: Campiglossa producta; assembly: GCA_964058755.1. Lineage (NCBI taxonomy): Eukaryota > Metazoa > Arthropoda > Insecta > Diptera > Tephritidae > Campiglossa > Campiglossa producta. The sequence goes on along the minus strand of CAXKVI010000003.1, from coordinate 60,671,541 downwards.
GCGATGGTTTGGTCCACCCCTACATATTCTACGTCGTTGGAAGCGTGCATCGCTTTTGTAACATTTGCGAAAATAATTTTTGAATGAAGTGGTACCTGAAAAAAACACAAAATTACCGATATCTTGAAAACCTGCCCGTACAAAAAATTTTAAAAATATGTTTTCTGCTCGGCATATCCGACGAATTTGGTTGTTTGGACCTCAAGTTATCTTTTCAATAGAACTCAAAAGGTGCTGTATAAAAATATTATATCTAAATAAATTGATGTTACCTCTGGTGTGCCTCAAGGATGTCATTTGGGCACACTGCTATTCACTCTTTTTATAAATGACTTGCCACAGTGTTTGATTCATTCCCGAGTTCTAATGTATGCGGATGATGTAAAAATTTGTTATTCGTACTTGCCTTCGGATTTACCCCGTTTAAATCTACTTCAGGGTGATTTGGATTCATTTCAACGTTGGTGCACAATAAATGCACTAGTGTTAAACTGCTCTAAATGTAAGTTTATGACATTTCACCGTGTGAAGCCTGATCTATCATCTTATGTTCTTTATGGCACTCCTTTGGAGCGCATATCTACTGTTAACGATTTGGGTGTTCTATTTGACTAGAAACTGAGCTTTAATTTACATCAGCGATAGGCACACTAACATAGTCACAATTTGTCATTGTATTGGTGCACACACTAATTTATGCTTGCCACATTGTTTTATTTGTATTTATAAGAAAAAATGGAGGGTTTCTGATAGAAAATATAATTCGATGCATATATATTTATATATTTGTTTCTTTTGTATATAGTATGAATTACTAGAACAAAAAAGACAGTTTGAAGGAGTTAGTAAACTTTTTATACACTGCGTACTAGTAGTAGTCCAAGACCATAGCGTGTACAAAAGCTTTTAAAAGCAAGGCCTGAAACCGATTAAAATAACGTTCCGGTTTCGGTTTCGGTTTTTGCAACGTGTTTCAGTTTCGGTTCCGGTTTCGTTCTTCAAAATTTATTTCGGTTTCGGTTACGGTTTCGTTCCGGTTTCGGTTCCAAATAAAAACAGGAAAACAAAAATTTTACTACTAAAATACTCTCTGAATTTTCATAACTTTTTTCCTGCGGCCATGATGGGATTTTTCCAATGTAATAATACATTTATTAACGCTATGCATGGATGAAATTTCTGCAAAACAAATTCCTAAAGTTAACTCTACTTTTTTATTAAAATGGAAGCCAAATGAAATGTATAAATCGTTAAAAACATTAAAATTAGTGGCGCTTTCCGAGACAAGCCTGAACATTTCTTTTTCGGATCTCGTAAATTTGTTTCGATCGCTTCATTCAACTATAGTCAAATTTCCTCTTTCAGAATTTTGATACTGATGTCAAAACGTGGCTCGACAATCTTCCATGAAAACTTTCAGGGTACCTGCTTGTAAAAGGAAGTACCTATGTGCCAACTCACAGAAGTATGGTATTGAAAAAATTCAAAACCGTTTGGAACCGGTTCCGGCATTTAAAACGGTTTCGGTTTCGGTCTTTTCCAGATCAAAATAACGGTTACGGTTTCGGTTTCGGTTTTGAAAAATGAATCGGTTTTAATCGGTTACGGTTTCGGTTTCGGGTTCAGTCCTTGTTTAAAAGTATTTTGAAAGAGCGAGAGCTGGTGCAAGGGAAAGAAAATGGGAAAGAGAGGGACAGCGAGAAGGCGAAAGAGAGGGAGAATGAGAAAAATAAGGACTGGGAGAAGGAGAAAGGGGAGCAGAAGGAGAAGGAGTAGGCGAAGCAGAATCATATGGCGAGGAAGAGGAAGAACGAAAATTAGAGGAAACGAAGTGGTGAATGAAGAGATAAAAACCTTAAATTATGCGATATTATGCGTTGGTGCGATATTATATGTAATTTATTCCTCCAATAATTCTGAAATATCTATTTCCTCTGGATACAGCTTTATCAAAATCAAATCTTTCAGATGCTGGTCGCTGAGACTATTTCTGGCTTTGGATTTTATGTATTTCATAAACGAAAATGCACATTCACACAAATATGTCGTTCCAAACATGGAGCACAATTTGAAAATGGCATCCAATATGTTTGGATACAACTCAACGTTTAATTTTTTCCAGAAATCAATGCCTGTTTCCATCGGGACAATAAATCACTCTGAAGTTTAATGAGCTCCCTGCGAATTTTTTCAGGTTGCTCTTCAATTTCACATTGCATTGGACTGGAAAATAAAGCTATTTGCAACTTTATCTTATCGAAATCATGGAATCTTCTGTTATATTCTTCTCTTAGTTCTGGAAATATTTCGTCATATTCGCTTAAGTTATGGTTAGGAAACAGATTAAAAATTTCACACGTTAATTTAAAGTTCTCCAAATTTTTGTCTAACAAATTGCGTATGAAGAATTTCTAATTTTTTTCGAAAGTCATCGACTGAAGATATAAGATCAAAAACTTCCTTGTTCTTACCTTGCAAGGAAAGATTTAGAATATTCATAAATTCTAGTAAATCGCACATTAGGGCAAATGGAATTAAAATCTCGGGGGTTTTTAGTTGTTGCGCTAACTCAACTTCAACATTAGTCTTTTCTGATATCAAGAAAGTATAAACTTCGTCACGCAACTCAAACAACCTTTTCATACTTTTCCCGCAACTCAGCCAACGGATATTAGAAAAAAGGATCAAATCGCCATGTTGTGCTTTAATATCTTCTAAATAAGTTTTCAGTTTTCGGTGGGAAAGTGAATTATGGCCGCCTCTCAATTTGTTTATTATTTTAGTAGCCGTTTGTATTACATCCGCCATTTTCGAAACTTTAGAAAGTAAAGCTTGCTGGTGTATAATACAATGAAAGGATGGAACATCAATTCCATTTTTTTTTAGGTAACCCAAAACCCCTATTTTTATTCCAGTCATAACAGGTGCACCATCTGTGCACACAGCCGACAATTTGGATTTATCTGCAAATGGAAACAAACATTTATTCACTACCTAGAAAATTGATTTTCCGTTAGCATGTGAATGTAACGACTCTATAGACAGCACTTCTTCATAAGTCTTGAAGGAATTATCTATTGTCTTTAAATAAATAATTAATTGACATACATCGTGAATATCAGTGCTTTCATCCAAACAAATTGAGAAGTATTTACATTCTGACAATCTTGTTTTGGTTTTTGATTGTATAAAAGAACTGATTTTTTCAGTATGCCTTATAAGAGTTCTACTAGAAAGGCAAATATTGTCGTACTCTTTAATTATTTTCTTCCCATCCTCACCCAAACATCCAAGTACTTCGATACTTAGCTCTTTAAAAAACATTCCGTCCTCGAAAGGCCTAAAGTAAAATTCAAACTGTTTGATGGATCAGAACTACTCAACTGTGCGTTTCCAAAGTAATCACTGATTACTTATCGAAACAGTTGCGCTTCGAAACGCGCCCATTGTGTTGCCTTTTTGAAATTCGATTGAAGATTAAAAATAAATTCGATGTGTTCGTTCTCTATACGTTAATTTTTCATTGTTCATTTTTTGGGCCTTTTGTAGATTTCCGCGAAATAAGTGGCAAGCGTCTGATCGAATTTCAAGGAAATTTAGCGAACAGCGGAGCAGAATTAGCAGCAGCGATTTTGTGTATGCACAAGCGAAGCTGCTCATGAGTAGCGTTTTGCCTATCATTGATTTACATATATCCGCTATTACAAATAAAGCAATGGGTACTCTTGGATTCGTTAAACGCTGGGCTAAAGAGTTTACTGATCCTTATCTCACCAAGGTTCCTTACACTTCGTTGGTCCGTCCAATACTTGAGTACTGCTCGTGTGTGTGAAGTCCAGGATATATTACTAGTATAAAGCGTATTGAGTCAGTGCAGAAGCAATTTTTGTTATTTGCTCTACGGGCCTTTAATTGGGATTCAAACACAGAGCCAAAGGTACCTAATAAAATAGAACAAAAATGATAAGATATCTCTATAGTTTTTCTTTTTAATCTTATTAAGGAGATTTTCTTTTTAATATTTTAAATGAAAAATAAAATGAATCGATCTTACAATTTTCGGAATGATAAACCCAGCTGTTAACCATCAGGCCATCGCTAACTTTTGATTGCTAGCGTCTAATTACTGATATGCGTATAGTTGTTAATGTTTCAAAGGAAAATCACATAAATATAATTGAGAAGATTTCTTTTTAACATTTCTAATTAGGGAAAAAGATAGAGAATCGAACTTACAATTTTTCGAATGCTAAACCCAGCTGCTAACCATCCGGCCATCGTATACTAATAATTGCCAGCGTCTAATTACAGCTTTGTACTAAATGTATAGTTTTTTTAAATAAGAATTTCTTCTTAGAACCATAGAGATTTCCCTATAGTTTTTTCTTCGTTTCCACCGTTGCGACTACCCCTTTGCCCAAAAACCGATCATGAAGACAATCTTATTAATTTTATTAGGCATTTTTGGCTCTGTGAATCTTCGTCTTGTATCTTACAGAAGTAGGCTTCTTCTTATTGATATGCCAACTTTGGAAAATCGCAGGATATTGCTTGGGGTAATGTTCCTGCATAAGCTGATTCTCGGCGAGGTTGACTCCTGTGAGCTGCTAAGCCGACTTAACTTTGCAGTTCCGGCCAGGGTGTCCAGACACAACGTACCCTTCCATTTACCCCTTTGTCGTCTAAATTTTGTCAAAAGTGATAAATAATAATAATTCTCCCATATACATGAATATCTTGGTATTTTTTCAAATTAATTATTTGTAAACTAGTGTAATTACCCTGCAGTCAAATTCCGAACTACTCAGCAAACATACTAGTTCATTGACTAACCATTTTGTGGCATATGCATACCAGTTCATTGTTGATTAGTTTTAAAACCAGTCAATGCCAAACTACTCAGCGAAAATTCCAGTTCATTGACTATACATTTTGCGGCGTATGCATACTAGTTCATTGCTGATTAGCGTTAAACCAGTCAGTGCCAAACTACTCAGCAAACAATATATGTAGTTCATTGACTATACATTTTGTGGTGTATTTATACTAGTTCATTGCTGATTAGCTTCAAACCAGTCAAGGCCAAACTACTCAGCAAACAATATAGTTCACTGACTATACATTTTGTGGTGTATTCATACTAGTTCATTTCTGATCACCTTTAAACCAGTCAATGTCCAACTACTCAGCAAACAATATAGTTCATTGACTATATATTTTGTGGTGTCTTCATACTTGTTCATATCTGATCACCTTTAAACCAGTCAATGTCCAACTACTCAGCAAACAATATAGTTCATTGACTATACATTTTGTGGTGTATTTATACTAGTTCATTGCTGATTAGCTTCAAACCAGTCAAGGCCAAACTACTCAGCAAACAATATAGTTCATTGACTATACATTTTGTGGTGTATTCATACTAGTTCATTTCTGATCACCTTTAAACCAGTCAATGTCCAACTACTCAGCAAACAATATAGTTCATTGACTATACATTTTGCGGTGTATTTATACTAGTTCATTGCTGATTAGCTTCAAACCAGTCAATGTCGAACTACTCAGCAAACAATATAGTTCATTGACTATACATTTTGTGGTGTCTTCATACTAGTTCATTTCTGATCACCTTTAAACCAGTCAATGTCCAACTACTCAGCAAACAATATAGTTCATTGACTATACATTTTGTGGTGTATTTATACTAGTTCATTGCTGATTAGCTTCAAACCAGTCAAGGCAAAGCTACTCAGCAAACAATATAGTTCATTGACTATACATTTTGTGGTGTATTCATACTAGTTCATTTCTGATCACCTTTAAACCAGTCAATGTCGAACTACTCAGCAAACAATATAGTTCATTGACTATGCATTTTGTGGCATATGTATACCAGTTCATTGTTGATTAGCTTTAAACCATTCAATGCCAAACTACTCAGCGAAAATTCTAGTTCATTGACTATGCATTTTGTGGTATATTCATACTAGTTCATTACTGATTTCCTTTAAGCCAGTCATTGCCAAACTACTCGGCAAACAATGTAGTTCATTGACTGTACATTTTGTGGTGTATTCATACTAGTTCATTTCTATTGCTTGGGGTAATGTTCCTGCATAAGCTGATTCTCGGCGAGGTTGACTCCTGTGAGCTGCTAAGCCGACTTAACTTTGCAGTTCCGGCCAGGGTGTCCAGACACAACGTACCCTTCCATTTACCCCTTTGTCGTCTAAATTTTGTCAAAAGTGATAAATAATAATAATTCTCCCATATACATGAATATCTTGGTATTTTTTCAAATTAATTATTTGTAAACTAGTGTAATTACCCTGCAGTCAAATTCCGAACTACTCAGCAAACATACTAGTTCATTGACTAACCATTTTGTGGCATATGCATACCAGTTCATTGTTGATTAGTTTTAAATCCAGTCAATGCCAAACTACTCAGCGAAAATTCCAGTTCATTGACTATACATTTTGCGGCGTATGCATACTAGTTCATTGCTGATTAGCGTTAAACCAGTCAGTGCCAAACTACTCAGCAAACAATATAGTTCATTGACTATACATTTTGTGGTGTATTTATACTAGTTCATTGCTGATTAGCTTCAAACCAGTCAAGGCCAAACTACTCAGCAAACAATATAGTTCACTGACTATACATTTTGTGGTGTATTCATACTAGTTCATTTCTGATCACCTTTAAACCAGTCAATGTCCAACTACTCAGCAAACAATATAGTTCATTGACTATATATTTTGTGGTGTCTTCATACTTGTTCATATCTGATCACCTTTAAACCAGTCAATGTCCAACTACTCAGCAAACAATATAGTTCATTGACTATACATTTTGTGGTGTATTTATACTAGTTCATTGCAGATTAGCTTCAAACCAGTCAAGGCCAAACTACTCAGCAAACAATATAGTTCATTGACTATACATTTTGTGGTGTATTCATACTAGTTCATTTCTGATCACCTTTAAACCAGTCAATGTCCAACTACTCAGCAAACAATATAGTTCATTGACTATACATTTTGTGGTGTATTTTTACTAGTTCATTGCTGATTAGCTTCAAACCAGTCAATGTCGAACTACTCAGCAAACAATATAGTTCATTGACTATACATTTTGTGGTGTCTTCATACTAGTTCATTTCTGATCACCTTTAAACCAGTCAATGTCCAACTACTCAGCAAACAATATAGTTCATTGACTATACATTTTGTGGTGTATTTATACTAGTTCATTGCTGATTAGCTTCAAACCAGTCAAGGCAAAGCTACTCAGCAAACAATATAGTTCATTGACTATACATTTTGTGGTGTATTCATACTAGTTCATTTCTGATCACCTTTAAACCAGTCAATGTCGAACTACTCAGCAAACAATATAGTTCATTGACTATGCATTTTGTGGCATATGTATACCAGTTCATTGTTGATTAGCTTTAAACCATTCAATGCCAAACTACTCAGCGAAAATTCTAGTTCATTGACTATGCATTTTGTGGTGTATTCATACTAGTTCATTACTGATTTCCTTTAAGCCAGTCATTGCCAAACTACTCGGCAAACAATGTAGTTCATTGACTGTACATTTTGTGGTGTATTCATACTAGTTCATTTCTGATTAGCTTTAAACCAGTCAATGCCAAACTACTTAGCAACATTATAGTTCTACGCCTAAACATTTTGTGGTGTATTCATACTAGTTAATTTCTGACTACCTTCAAACTAATCAATTACAAACTACTCAGCAGACACCTAGCTCGTTTACTATACATTTTATGGATGTTTTTATACTAGTTCTTTGCTGATTACCCTTAAACCAATCAATGCCAACCTAATCAGAAAACATACTAGTATACAACTATAATTTTCTGGGCAAAATCATACTAGTCAGAAAGTTTTCTGAATATCAATTGTAATTTTCTGAATGTCAATTGTATTTTTCTGAATATCAAATAGAAATTCTGAATATGAATTGTAATTTTCTAAATATAAATTGTTACTTTCTGAATATAAACTGAAAAAGGTGTAGTCAGAAAAAGTCTAATCTATTTTAGAATAATACTAATTAGAAAAATTCCATTTCATACTACATTATTTTTATAAGGCCTTATTACACCGCAACCATTAGTACGATCTATTGTAGTACATGGTACTATGCAAACATTATTTGAATTTTTGGTTTGCTTCTTTTTTTTTCTCTTGTAATTCACAGATGCTTTTTCGTGTTTGGGTAAATACAAATATGATGCTGATGTATATATGATCTAGTATGTCAACTGCTATATTTCTTGTGTATATACACAGAAAAAAGGCACTGGTAAAAAGGCACTGGCAAAACCAACAAAATCGTGCTGTTATCCTGAAGTTGACCAAATTTTGGTTGTTTGAACGGTATTTTTTGTTGAAGTAACTGCATTCAGATCTTTTATGATCCCTCTAGAGCTTTTATGATCCCATTTTGGCCAGGTTTGTTTGGATGTCCGGCACCCTGGGGATAGTTGCTACCTTTCGTTGGCTTGACGGAGTGTGTACTCCAAGCCAACGAAAGGTGGCAACAATCCCCAAGTACCGGACATCCAAACAAACCTGGCCGAAATGGGATTATAAAATATCTAGAGGCATTCTCGCCCTAAGAAGGAGAGAAATCTCCATATTAATATTTGTTCTAACTGGGCACTGCCTTATTGGTAGGCACGCAGAAGGTGTGCCCTATCGACGATGCTGTAGGAGCTGCAAAGATGATGAGGAGGAGGAAACGGTGAAGCACCTCATCTGCAACTGCCCGGCCTTAAGCGGCGCGAGAACGCGCTTTTTGGAAGTTCCCTTCCTGGATAGCCTAAACCAGACCGCTGAACTGGACATAAAGGACTTGATGGCCTTCATAAAGTCATCTAAGTGGTTCGAGGAGGAGTAACGGTGTCGGTTTAGGAGTGTCAGTCCCGGGATTCTGCTATGTGGAAAGTCCCAACAACTCAGGGATTTTCCATATGGCCGGGTCCCGGGACTGACTTTCCTAGTGTTGGTGGTATCACAACGGGCCTTTCAAAACTGGCCTCTGCGGCAGCCACTTGAACCTAACCTAACCTAACTGCATTCAACTGTTTGAACAGTCACAGATTTGTAAATTTAAAAAAAAAAACTAGGTCCCGCCAACTTATAGGAAAAAAATCAAAGCAGCACACTATAAGTTGGAAGAGAAGTTCGGCACAAGTCTCGTTAGAGGTTATGACAACCTGTTGGTATATAACCCCCATTTTTTTACGTTGCGGCATAAACTTGAGTATATTGACAACAACAATATAAATTAACTCTAACAATGCTCCTTTAACTCGAGTGTATGATGTAAAAATAAGACTAACTTTTATCTATATATACATATGTGGGACCGGAACTCCGCAGTGGACGACTAACTTAACCTTAAGTAACCTTAATTTACCTTACCTAAAAATACAACTCCAAAGCCCCAATTACATAAAACTTTGACAAATGCGCGCCTCGTCTTTGAGTATTTGCAAAAATTTCGCTTCGCTTTACGTTTAAAAAACTTTGTATGAAAGTGGATCCTACAAAGTTGAATGCAATTGGGCCTTCCCCTAAATAATCAAACTTGACGAACGCGGAATTTGAAAGGAGCCATTGCAAGTTGAATTCAATAATTAAATTAAAAATATGTACAATAAACAACGTAATTTAAAAAATATAGAAAAAAACTTGTGTTAACTTTAACGAGAATCGAACTCAGAGCCTTTAGCTCATTTTTGGCCGTGTATGAACTAGTATATCAACTGGTATAATGCTGATGCAGAGGCTGACTAGTATACTAATTGGTATGGTGCTGATGCAGAAGAGGACAATTGCTTTTCTTTTTCTCTTGTAACTGCTTCTTTTTTACCTTGTAATTCACAGATGCTTTTTCGGGTTTGGGTAAATACAAATAGTCGCTGCTTTCTAAAGAATAAACTGGTATATTGCTGATGTAGAGGCTGACTATAATACTGGTGCATAGACCGACTAGTATACCAATTGGAATGAATGTCAAATTCGTGGACTAGTATGACAAGTGGTACGATCTGAATGGGCATAATGATTAGTATCTCCTGCCGCATAGACTGAGCAGTATGTCAACTGGTATGATTTTGATGTATATATGAACTAGTATGTCAACTGGTAAGATTCTGATGCATATATGAACTAGTATGTCAAATGGTATATTTCTGATGCAAATTTGAACTAGTATGTCAACTGATATGATTATGTTGCATAAATGAACTGGTATGTCAACTGGTATGATTCTGATGCATAAATGAACTACTATATAAACTGGTATGATTCTGACGCATATATGAACTAGTATGACAACTGGTATGATTCCGATGATTTTTTTAACTAGTCTGTTAATTGGTATGATTCTGATACATATATGAACTAGTCTGTCAACTGGTATGATTCTGATGCAAATAAGAAGTAGTCTGTCAACTGGTATGATTCTGATGCAAATATGAACTAGTCTTTTAACTGTAATGATTCTGATGTATATATGAACTAGTCTGCCAACTGGTATGATTCGTATGTATATATGAACTATTCTTTCAACTGGTACGATCCTGACGTATATACGAACTAGTATCTTAAATGGTATGATACTGATGTGTATAATAACAAGTATATCAACTGGTATATTCCTGATGCAGAGGCTGACTAGTCAGCCAATTGGTATGGTGCTGATGCAGAGAAGGACAATTGCCATCTCGTAGGACATCGCCGTGTTAAAAATACCAGTTGCTAATATGGAAAAATTACAGAACTCGAACTAGTTGAGGCCGCCTGGCTGACTGGTATGTGATTAGTATAAAACTACACTGAGAGAAATGCATTGAATGTTGTGACAATATCACTATTGATAGCGACGAGTTTGATGCAATATTCATTCAGAATGAGCGAGTTATCAAATATTATTTTCTCCCAATAAAAAGTCAAATGACATGTCAACCATTTCGATATGATGTACTATTTTTTATATTTATGGATAGAATACTAATATATTTGAACGGCATGTCAATATCTATGGTCGTGATATGAATTTCTATTGTCGGTATATCCATATCCATATTTACTGCATAGTAATAATGGTGGAGACAGCGTATTAATATATATGGGCGAAATGTAAATTTTTCTGGGACGCATAATCATAATAGTTCAACAATTTTTACTATGGATTTTCTAACAATATTACAACTTGTTGGAGCGGTTTTTTTAAATTCAAAATTTTTTGAATTTCTTATGATTGAACATTTTTCTAAAAATTGTATAATATACCGTAGCCGAATGGTAGAATACTGGGCTAACGTGCCAGAGGAGCATGGTTCGAGTCCCACTGAAACCAGATGTCGAATTATATAAAATTTTGTTTTTTTAAACTATTTAGAATTTATCAATAGTTTATATGGATACCATTTCAATAGTGATTTATCAAAAAAACATTGATGAAACATCCATATTCATTGATGGGACAGAAATATCAATTTTTATTTAATGTGATATCAATAATTATGGATGTTCCATCCATAGATTTCCCTCCGTGTAGTTAAGTTGACTGCAGGGTAATCATGTAGAATATCAATAAATAAAATTTAGTGAAAAAAATTGGATCAAAAACACCAAAAAACGACGGAAATATGATTTTTTTAATATTATAGTTGGGCTATGTTTTTTATTCAAATGTTTGCTGGGTTGGGCCTTTTTTGGCCGATCAGGTTTAAAAGAAAAAAAACAATATAAGTTTTTACTTTTTCTTCCTATGCATTCTTACCATTCCAATCACCCATGGAAGCAAAAAACTAAAACAATAGAAAATTTTATACGCAAAATATCTATTATATATAAATGCGCAATGCTTAAAAGTTTTCTCCTTTTTTTGCAATAACCACAATTCTAAGGCATATAAAATTTGATATGTATCGATAGGTCTCGCCGAGCAGGGTGTGCGACAACAAACCAAAAAATACACGCATTCACTTTATAGAGCCGCTGTTATGTGTGTATGTAGGTACACTTGCATTGTTTTTTGAGCGTAGGTACAAACAGTGTTTACAAAAACAAAATCTGTGCGTGGGTATTCAGAGAAGCAAATTCTTGCTCGAACATGATGTTTTGACCAAAAAAGCACAAAGCCCTTCGTGGCTAGACTTAGTGAAATAAAGTAAAAAGGAAAATTGATAAAACTAAAAAAAGTAAAATAAGAAATATAAAAGTGATTGAAAGTAAAAGAAGAAATTTGTTGCAAATGAAAGGAAAGGAAAGAATATAAAATAAATAAAAATAAAACAAAATGAAATAAATAAAAGTATAAAATAAAGGAGAGAATGGGAAAGGAAAGGAATGGATACAAGGAAAATAAAAATAAGATAAGGTAAGGAACGGAAAATATAAGAGAAAAATCAAAGGCAAATAAAGGTAGGGAAAGGAAAGGAATGGAAAAGAAAAAAGGAAGGGAAGAAAGGAAATGTAATGTAGGTAAAGGAGTGGAAAAGAGAGGCAAATAGAGAAAGACAAAGAAAGGAAAGAAAAGGTAGCGAGGAGGAAGGTACGGAAAATAAATGAAAATAAAAAGAATGAAAAAGAAAGGAAAGAAAGGTAATGAAAAGCTAAAAAAATAAGTAAAGGAAATGAATGGAAAAGAAAGAAAACTAAAGGAGTTACGGAAAGGAAAAAAAGAAAGTAAGGAAACGGTAGGAAAGGAAAGGTAGGAAAAGGAAAGGTAAGGAAAAAAAGTTGAAGAAAATAACGGTAAGAAAAAAATAAAAGAAAAGAAATGAAATGAAAAAAAAAAAATTAATAAAATGAGAGGAAACTAAGGGAAACGAAACTAAAGCAAAGGAAACGAAAGGAAATTAAAGAAAAAGAAAATAAACGGAAAAAGGAATGTAATGGAAATGGAAAGAAAGGTCAGGTAAGAGAATAATAGAAACGAAAAGAAAGGAAAATAAAAGAAAAGAACAGAAAAGAGAGAAAGAAAGTAGGGAAATAAAATGAAATGAAAGAAGAGAAAAGGAAAGAAAAGGAAAAGAAAAGTGATGGAAGAAAAGGAAAGGAACTAAAAGGGTAGGGAAGGAAAGAAAAACAAAAGAAATAAAATGAGATGAAAGGAAAGGAAAGGAAAGGAAAGGAAATAAAAGCAAATGAAAGGGAAGGAAAGAAATACGTATGAAGACTACCTAAGAAGAATAAATAATTATCAATATTGAAACTATATTACTGAATGGTGTAAAGAGGGAGGAAAAGGCAAAATAAACAGGAATGTATAGAAACCAAAAATATAAAAAATATGAAAAGAATGGCAAATTTAAGAAACAGCAAAAAGGTAGGAAGATAAAATAATCTTTTGTGGTTGAATTTCAACCACTGGGCGAACTCTAGTACACTTAAAGCGACGAGCAATTTATGGATGATAACAACAAAAAGATTATAAATGTACTTAGAAAAAATAGCTACCCGTAGGGGCTAATTAAAAACTTAATGAAAAAACTGCACAAAAAATAAAACAGTCTAATGTTACAACGAATAAAGTAACAGATAACAGCAAAACTTACATTGGAGTGACATACATACCTGGGCTAACAAATAATCAAAAACTGAGGCGAATAATTAAACAAGACAACATAATATCGTAGCCCGGATAAATGATTGGGGTGTAAAAGTAGGTCGCCTCCCAGTTGGTGCACCCTGGGTAACGCTAAATGACCTACATGGCCTACACGGCTAGTTTCTTGTATTGCCGGTTCTACGAGAACAGTACCAGTACTTGTGCTGTACCCATCGTGCCGAAACGGCCCGGGTCGTTTTCTTATATCGACCCGGCCAAGAGCAATACACTCGGGGTGACCCTGTCTGGCATTTAGGCAGGGCTACACCTCGCTACAACAACAACAACAACAACGATAATTGCACACAACCCACACAACACAAAGACGAGATTGAAAAAGATCAACAAAGCAATGTTGTGTATGAAATTAAATGCTTAGGAGACGGGAATAATAGCTGCAATAAAAGATCTCTAAATAAGAGAATACATGAACATGTAATGGACGCGCAAAATAACAAAACAGCAACGGCACTGGCTCAACACCTGACTGTCGACAATCATACAGCTGATTTCGCGAATGCAAGAATTTTGGACATGGAGAAAAGGGGAAAACGAAGAATGACATTGGAAACTCTCCGCATACAACAACAGCTGGGCCATGTTATGAATTTTAATGAAGATATGGATAACACAAACAGCGCTTACACAGATGTCTGTCATTAGATAAGTAAAGAAAGGATGCAGTAAAGATGATGTTGTTGTTTTGTGTTTTTTAAAGTTTTTAACTATCTAAACCAATATAAACAGACTTCCCTTTCTTTAAGCAAATGATTTTTTTAAATTTAATACTAAATAATTTTTGAAAAAGTAACTTTGCAAAAAAAAGTTGTTTAACCTTTACTGTAGCCCACTCAATTTCCTTTAAGAATCTGTATCTTTCTTTGTTTGAATTTATTGCATTTTTGACAATTTTCGAAAGAAAAAATGGGAAATCGAAAAACATGCTAATTTTTGAGGCTAGAATACTAGACAACGGCTAATCTGAAAACAATGTTGGTCAATGCAAATTCTATTTCCTTCAAAAATATGTTCAGATAAATGGTGTTTTACAACAATGGCTTGTCGTTTTTATACCAAATATGAGGTAAAGTCTGCGAAAAGAAAATCAATATAATTTTTGAAAAAAAAAAACGAATTTTTTTATTTTTGGCCCAGTCTAATGTAGATACATTTGTATATAGGAGTGGGTCTAATTTGGAGGTATACGGCGGTAAAATGTCGAAGTGGTGGTGGTCCACAAATAGGTACTAGGTTTAACTGCATGCTAAGTAGGTATGTATGTATACCGACTTAATATTGCCTCAACTGTTAACCATTACTTCATATGCCATTAGCATTGCAATACTACTCTCATTTAGTTCCCAGAATTCATTGTACTTAAATCAGAAATATTTGTTGTGACCGTAATGCCAATTTTTGGCAAAATCACAGCATGCTACTATTCAAATGAAAATCGTTCAGGTTCAAAAACGTAAATATGATTTTACTGTAAGCATTAAGTGGGCGGCCGCCGTGGTGTAGCGGTTAAGTGTTCGGCCTTCTACACCAAGTCGTGGCCGATCAATGCCCGGCAAAAGTAACATCAAAAATTATTTAGAAAAATAATTTTTCTAAATGGGGTCGCCCCTCGGCAGTAGTTTGGCAAACTCTCCGGGTGTATTTCTGCCATGAGAAGCTTCTCAGCAAAAAACTCATTTTCTTTGCAAGTGCCGTTCGGAGTCGTTCGATTGCAATTCGAAAAGCAAAACGTCAAACAAAATGTAAACCCGTTTCATAAAGGCCCAATTACATAAAGCTTTGTTTACTTAATAGTAAGTAGTAGGTAGTTGTAACCGTACTTCGCCCTGCTTAGTCGGAAGATCCACTTATAAAAAGTTGCATGACAGACCAGACAGGGGTTGTACGGGTGTTGACAGTCCTTTTCCAGATGAAAACGGTACGTTCCGCTACTCCCTTGCGGTACTGCCGACTGTCTTGGGAACGATTTCGTGAATTTTAGTCGCCTATTACGACCAGCATACCCATCTCGGGCATATTCTAAACCCCTAATCCGCAGGGGGACTTTGGTTACCTCGCCTGACATTTGAAACTTCAAAACTTTGCGCACATCTTCAGAGGTATGTTACAATGCTTCATTTAAACACGTATATTGAAATTTTCTGTCAAATTCAAAATGAGAGGAAAATCAAAATAAAGTTTTATGTAATTGAGCCTTAAAAGTTTCATTTTGACAGGGTAGATCAATTATGAATAAAAAAATTATCCAATAACTTAATAACTTAAACAAAATTTAAGATTCGTATTATTATATTTCAAGTTCTTCTTCCCTAATTATTCTTTTCCCTAGAGAGAAGAATTGAAGGAAATTTTCCAGGGAAGTAAAAAAAATCCGAGCGGAAATTTCCGAAGAAATATTTAGAATAGGACTGTATGACCCCTTTTGAATTGTCTAAATGTTTTGTACTTGAAAGCTGAAGCCCTTTTTAAAAAACAAATATGTGCTTCAAAAATAAATATATTTGTGGGCATTTATATACATATAAAATATCCAATCGAGCATAATGTTTTATTATTATTGACTTTGACGCTGAGCTTGGCTCCATATTTTAATATTTAATATTTTTAATTTTTGTTAAAATTACACAGACTTTTTGCAAGCGTACAAACTCAACCGTGTAACGCTGTTTCGTTGTAGCTTCTCTTTTATTTTATCACAACACACGTTATTTGTTTATTTATTAAGATTAAAACGGATCGGGATCTAATTCATGAGTCGGCAAATTGGTAAATGCAGGTGTACAAGTGAGAGCGCTTATACACGCGCTGTGATCGTCCGAGCTATATTTTTAACATTTGCTGACCAAACAAGTGACACCCCCACGCGATGCGTTTTCGCCCCTTGCTCAACGACCACTAAATCATTTGGTAAACAAAGAGCGAAACGTGTCTGTGTGATGAGTTCAACTTGTTTGACTGATTTTCAGATCTATGGGGCGCCGGTGCTTGATCTAATTGAACGTGTAGCACCTGCCTATGCTAATGTTTTTCACAGAGGTTGGGTTTTTTACACAAACGCGTGCTGCAAAAAGTCTGTAATTTTAACTAAAAGTACATAAAAATATTAAATGGAGGAGAGCTCAGAATCAGTAATAATAAAAAAAGACGAATTTCAGAAAGGAATAAAACAGAGAGATGAACGATATAAATTAATTGCAAATGCAAATGCGAAGGCCGATTCTTGGAAATCGAATTCGAGGGAAAAATGCTTGACTATGTGTGTTGCCGAAAATGTCACCTTGTTTTGGCCTATAAAGCACGGAATGGTACTGGAGTACTTTCTAGACACAGAGGCCCGTTCGTTGCTCCTGCTATCCAAAAAAACATTAGCATCCTATGCAAAAAAAGATATACCGTATCGTGTTTTGAATAACTTAGCACGCAAGCAATTAGCTTTCGTAGCAAAGGATTTACAACCATTAAATATTACTGAAGGTAAGTTCAATGGAATTCGGTTTAAATAAATTGAGTTATAATTTATAAAAATGTCAGGACTTGGTTTCCGCGATTACATGCAGACGGTTGTGAACAAAGTCGCACTCGCGCAGTGTTGAGGAGCTTATAGTGTCGAGAAGAATGTGCTGGCATTTACTACTGATATGTGGACAGATCAATATTGTAATGTGAATGAACAACTTACCTCTTCGTCCAATGGGCAGCGGGCCATTGCTTTCCGTAGTAGACAAAGGGGACAAGGCGAACACTAATAGACAGAACGGCGGCCTTGGATCATCGAAATTAACCTGAACCCATTACTTTTAGCCGTGCCATGAACTGCCTATCCGACCGTATAGGTATAGGGTTTGAGGAGCGTACTCTGCTTAAAAGTCACCAGCTAATCTGCAGCGAATGGGGTGGGGTTCTTGCTCCTACACTGTCTTTTTTGGTCGGCACACAAACAAAAAAATTTTAAAGCAGAGATTTTCGCTTTTGAGTAACTCGCAAGCATACAAAGGGTGGATATGACCTCTGAAGATTCGTTTTCTCGGAACGACAAAAAGTATTTGTATCTAAAAATGGCGAAAATCAACGGAAATCCACTCGATCGGTTTCCTGCCTGTCTTTGAAAATACTCACCGGATGTGTAGGAGGGCTTCCGCTGTCATTTGCCTCTCCTTCTCTTTACCACCCCATCCTGCTAAGAGAAGAGTAAGAAATTTTCTCTTAGCCCATTTCCATCCCTAATGCCTCTCACGCAATTAACGAAGATAACAATAATAACAATTAATTTATTCATTTCATCTTTGTCTAACCCTACAAATTCAAACAAGCCTACACCTTCTTAGGCTAATCCCTATATATTAGGTGTGTATGTATGTGCATGCAACCATTTACATACCTTTATGTTAAAATTTCTTAATCAATCTACTTTTACGTTATTTACATTTCGAATGTTCGCAAATCAATATGTAATTAAAACTCTCTGTTAATCTCCTTGCCACAAAAGACAAGGTGTATGTACACCTGACCTCTCTATCATGAATCTGCTTTGCTCAATATTCCATACTTTTGTTGTTTATTATTTCTTTTCTTAATGGGACTGAAAAAAAAAAACTTACAGTAAACAATTAAACATTTCAAACCTGCAAAAAAAAGAATCTTACAATGATATATTAAGGAAATATCAATAACATTCGAACTTGTTTGACAATTTTCCTCTCAGTCCGCTCTTTATGCCCACAATATAAACAAAAGTGGAACGTATGTGGATGGTAAGTTTCACACAGCTGTATATCAACTATCATGCGATTTTTTTTTTTATACCCAGCGCACTAGTACTAGTACTAGTACAAGGGTATATTAACTTTGTTCACCTAACGGTTGTATGTAACGGCACAAAATAATCGAGATAGATATAGAGTTCCATATATGAAAGTTCTTAGGATTAAAAGAGGAGTTGATTAAGGCATGTCCGTCCGTCTGTCCGTCTGTCCGTCCGTGTACACGATAACTTGAGTAAAAATTGAGATATTTGCACGAAATTTTGTACACAGGTTACCTTCTGGTCAAGGTAGGTTGCTATTGAAAATGGGCGAAATCGGATGATAACCACGCCCCCTTTTTCGATATCGAAAATTTCGAAAATCACAAAAATTGATTTATCTCGGCAGCTGAAATGGCTAAAATGATATAATTTTATAGGTGAACCCCCCTGGTCATTCTCTTATGATTTTTCCATAAATTTTTTATAGTGGGCGTGGCACCGCCCACTTTTAAGGGAGGCATTTTTGAAAATTTGAATGGTCGTAACTCCTAAACTGATTACGATAGAATGATTGAATTCGGCACAAAGCATACTAGTGTCGTTGGGAGTATACCTGATGAAACTGGATAAAATCGCCTTTCAACCACGCCCACTTTCGATATCGAAAATTTCGAAAATCACACAAATTGACATATCTCGGCAGCTGAAATGGCTAAAATGATATAATTTTATAGGTGAATCCCCCTGGTCATTCTCTTATGATTTTTTCATAAATTTTTTATAGTGGGCGTGGCACCGCCCACTTTTAAGGGAGGCATTTTTGAAAATTTGACTGGTCGTAACTTTTAAACTGATTACGATAGAACGATGGAATTTGGCACAAAGCATACTAGCATCGATGGGAGTATACCAGATGAAATTGGATAAAATCGCCCTCCAACCACGCCCACTTTCGATATCGAAAATTTCTAAAATCACTTAAATTGACATAATTCGATAACGGAAATCGGTAAAATGATATAATTTTATAGGTGAACCCTTCTGACCATTACATAATGATTTTTTGATAAATTTTCTAAAGTGGGCGTGGTCCCGCCCACCTTTAAGGGAGGCATTTTTGAAAATTCAACTAGTCGTAACTTTTAAACTGATTAGGGTAGAAGGATGAAATTTGGCACAAAGCATACTAGTATCGTTAGGGGTATACCTGATGAAATTGGAAAAATCGCTCTCCAACCACGCCCACTTTCGATTTCGAAAATCACATAAATTGACATAATTCGGTGACGGAAATGGCTAAAATGATATATTTTGGTAGGATGAACCCCCTAGTCTCTCCATTACGATTTTTATTCCCAGCGCACCAGTGCTAGTACGAGCGTATATTAATTTTGTTCACATAACGGTAGTACGTAACGGCACAAAATAATCGAGATAGATATAGAGTTCCATATATGAAAGTTCTTTGTTTGAAAAGAGGATTTCATTCAGGCATGTCCGTCCGTCTGTCCGTCTGTGTATACGATAACTTGAGTAAAAATTTAGAGAAAATGGGCGAAATCGGATGATAACCACGCTTCTTTTGTCGATATCGACAATTTCGAAAATCACACGAAGAGACATATCTCGGTAGCTGAAATGAATAAAATGATATAATTTCATAGGTGAATCTCTCTTATCATTCTACTAGTAATACCCGGCGTGCGTTGCTACGCCAAAGAAAATCACCTGAATAAGATTTTACCATTTTTACCATTTCTCGGAAGATACATTATCTCATATTTTATCAAGGTGAAACGCCAGCTACACGCTAAATATCAAGCTCATCGAGTCATAAATATGATTGTTTAGAATATATCGGGCCCTGATAAACTTCCTGGAAGAAAACTTTTCCCACACTTAAACCTAAGCTTAACGCTACCTACATATCAAATTTAAAGTTAATCCAACCATCTATACGATACTTTAGAATAAGTCAGTCCTGGGTCCACTTCCCGGAAGAAAATTTATCCTATATATTAATCTAAGCATATAGCTACCTACATACCAAGTTTCAAGCAATTCGAGTCATAAATACGATTGTTTACAGATCGGTCCCTGGTCCACTTCCCGGAAGAAAAATCATCCTATACTTTAATCTAAGCATAACGCTATCTACATACCAAATATCAAGTAAATCCAGCCATTTATACGATATTTTCGAATAGGGCGGTCCCGGGTCCACTTCCCATAAAAAAAAATTTACAGAAACACTCTCCAGGCTCCTACTAATCTATCCCCAAAATTTCAACAAAATCGGCCGAGTAGTTTTGGAGTCCATAAGCCACATACATACATACATCCATTTTTATATGTATAGATTATGATTTTCGACTGGACTTTTAAACAAATTATGGTAGAACGATGAAATTTGACACAAATCATGCTAGTATTGTTGGGAGTATACGTGATGAAATTGGCTAACATCCCCCTCCAACCACGGCAATTCTCGATACCGAAAAATTCGAAAATCATCTAAAACACTGGTCATAATTTTTAAACTGATTACGGTAGAATCATGAAATTTGGCACAAGGTATACTAGAGTTATAGGAAGTATACCTGATGAAATTAAACGAAATCGCTTCCCAACCACGAGCACTTTCGATATGGAAAATTTCGAAAATCACATAAATTGACATATTTCGGTTAGGTAAATAACTAAAATAGTATAATTATATTATAATTTGGTAGTTAAATTGCTTGGTCGTTGATGGATTATAATTTTCTGTATTGTTCTTCCTTTGTAAGGAATTGTCTACTATTGACGAGTATTAAAAGATGTTGTACTAGTTTGTAGCTACCTGTATTGTATTTAGTGTGGGCAGTGGTTAGTGGCTTAGTTTGGATTATCTGCCTTTAAAAAATATTATAAAAGGTAGTTTCTGAAAAGTCTCTTCAATAAATTTACATTTATGTTGAATTCGTAGACTGAATATTTCATCATCGTATGAAGATTGTTATACCCAGCTGTACTTGTACACAGGGTATTATAACTTTGTTAGGATAACGGTTGGTTGATATCTAATTGTAAATTAATAAAAACAAGTAAGGAAGTCTAAGTTCGGGTGAAACCGAACATTACATACCCAGCTGTGCACATAAAGTGGGCGTGATCGTTCACCGATTTTTCTTATTTTCTGTGGTAGTACTCTACATAAACATAACATGCCTGGTACCTAGTTTCGTAAATCTATCTCACACCGTTCTGAAGTTGTTAGCAGTCGAATTTAAAAATTGCTTGACTCATAAGTGGGCGGTGCCACGCCCACTTTCCAAAATTTTGAAAAAATTATGTAAAGAATATGAAAGTTGATGTATGTACCAAATTATATTATTATAGCGAAATCAGTTAATTAGATATGGACTTTTCAATATTTCCACCTCCTTTCAATATAACTTTTATGAAAAAGTAGGCGTAGTCGCGAAGCGATTTCGTTTATTTTCTATAGCTGAATTTACCACAACAATAGTATGTCCTCTACGAAATTTCGTTATACTAGCATAAACTGTTCTGAAGTTATTAAGAGTCAAAATTTTAAAATTTCTTCAAAGATACGTGGGCGGTACCACGCCCCCTTTTCAAAAATTTTTATAAAATCGGCCTACACATATTGTAAATTTTATCATTGTAGCTGCTTCTAATATTGAATTAACCCATTTTATACGTTTTTCGAAATTTTCGATATCGAAAAAGGGGCGTGGTTATGGTCCGATTTTACCCATTTTCAATAGCAATCTATTCTGAACCCAAATAAGTACGCATGCCAAATTTGGTGAAGATATCTCATTATTTGCTCAAGTTATCGTGTTAACGGACAGACGGACGGACGGACGGACAGACGGACGGACATGGCTCAATCAAATTTTTTTTCGATCCTGATCATATTGATATATGGAAGTCTATATCTATCTCGATTCCTTTATACCTGTACAACCAACCGTTATCCTAACAAAGTTATAATACCCTGTGTACAAGTACAGCTGGGTATAACAATCTTCATACGATGATGAAATATTCAGTCTACGAATTCAACATAAATGTAAATTTATTGAAGAGACTTTTCAGAAACTACCTTTTATAATATTTTTTAAAGGCAGATAATCCAAACTAAGCCACTAACCACTGCCCACACTAAATACAATACAGGTAGCTACAAACTAGTACAACATCTTTTAATACTCGTCAATAGTAGACAATTCCTTACAAAGGAAGAACAATACAGAAAATTATAATCCATCAACGACCAAGCAATTTAACTACCAAATTATAATATAATTATACTATTTTAGTTATTTACCTAACCGAAATATGTCAATTTATGTGATTTTCGAAATTTTCCATATCGAAAGTGCTCGTGGTTGGGAAGCGATTTCGTTTAATTTCATCAGGTATACTTCCTATAACTCTAGTATACCTTGTGCCAAATTTCATGATTCTACCGTAATCAGTTTAAAAATTATGACCAGTGTTTTAGATGATTTTCGAATTTTTCGGTATCGAGAATTGCCGTGGTTGGAGGGGGATGTTAGCCAATTTCATCACGTATACTCCCAACAATACTAGCATGATTTGTGTCAAATTTCATCGTTCTACCATAATTTGTTTAAAAGTCCAGTCGAAAATCATAATCTATACATATAAAAATGGATGTATGTATGTATGTGGCTTATGGACTCCAAAACTACTCGGCCGATTTTGTTGAAATTTTGGGGATAGATTAGTAGGAGCCTGGAGAGTGTTTCTGTAAATTTTTTTTTTATGGGAAGTGGACCCGGGACCGCCCTATTCGAAAATATCGTATAAATGGCTGGATTTACTTGATATTTGGTATGTAGATAGCGTTATGCTTAGATTAAAGTATAGGATGATTTTTCTTCCGGGAAGTGGACCAGGGACCGATCTGTAAACAATCGTATTTATGACTCGAATTGCTTGAAACTTGGTATGTAGGTAGCTATATGCTTAGATTAATATATAGGATAAATTTTTTTCCGGGAAGTGGACCCAGGACTGACTTATTCTAAAGTATCGTATAGATGGTTGGATTAACTTTAAATTTGATATGTAGGTAGCGTTAAGCTTAGGTTTAAGTGTGGGAAAAGTTTTCTTCCAGGAAGTTTATCAGGGCCCGATATATTCTAAACAATCATATTTATGACTCGATGAGCTTGATATTTAGCGTGTAGCTGGCGTTTCACCTTGATAAAATATGAGATAATGTATCTTCCGAGAAATGGTAAAAATGGTAAAATCTTATTCAGGTGATTTTCTTTGGCGTAGCAACGCACGCCGGGTATTACTAGTAGAATGATAAGAGAGATTCACCTATGAAATTATATCATTTTATTCATTTCAGCTACCGAGATATGTCTCTTCGTGTGATTTTCGAAATTGTCGATATCGACAAAAGAAGCGTGGTTATCATCCGATTTCGCCCATTTTCTCTAAATTTTTACTCAAGTTATCGTATACACAGACGGACAGACGGACGGACATGCCTGAATGAAATCCTCTTTTCAAACAAAGAACTTTCATATATGGAACTCTATATCTATCTCGATTATTTTGTGCCGTTACGTACTACCGTTATGTGAACAAAATTAATATACGCTCGTACTAGCACTGGTGCGCTGGGAATAAAAATCGTAATGGAGAGACCAGGGGGTTCATCCTACCAAAATATATCATTTTAGCCATTTCCGTCACCGAATTATGTCAATTTATGTGATTTTCGAAATCGAAAGTGGGCGTGGTTGGAGAGCGATTTTTCCAATTTCATCAGGTAGACCCCTAACGATACTAGTATGCTTTGTGCCAAATTTCATCCTTCTACCCTAATCAGTTTAAAAGTTACGACTAGTTGAATTTTCAAAAATGCCTCCCTTAAAGGTGGGCGGGACCACGCCCACTTTAGAAAATTTATCAAAAAATCATTATGTAATGGTCAGAAGGGTTCACCTATAAAATTATATCATTTTACCGATTTCCGTTATCGAATTATGTCAATTTAGGTGATTTTAGAAATTTTCGATATCGAAAGTGGGCGTGGTTGGAGGGCGATTTTATCCAATTTCATCTGGTATACTCCCATCGATGCTAGTATGCTTTGTGCCAAATTCCATCGTTCTATCGTAATCAGTTTAAAAGTTACGACCAGTCAAATTTTCAAAAATGCCTCCCTTAAAAGTGGGCGGTGCCACGCCCACTATAAAAAATTTATGAAAAAATCATAAGAGAATGACCAGGGGGATTCACCTATAAAATTATATCATTTTAGCCATTTCAGCTGCCGAGATATGTCAATTTGTGTGATTTTCGAAATTTTCGATATCGAAAGTGGGCGTGGTTGAAAGGCGATTTTATCCAGTTTCATCAGGTATACTCCCAACGACACTAGTATGCTTTGTGCCGAATTCAATCATTCTATCGTAATCAGTTTAGGAGTTACGACCATTCAAATTTTCAAAAATGCCTCCCTTAAAAGTGGGCGGTGCCACGCCCACTATAAAAAATTTATGGAAAAATCATAAGAGAATGACCAGGGGGGTTCACCTATAAAATTATATCATTTTAGCCATTTCAGCTGCCGAGATAAATCAATTTTTGTGATTTTCGAAATTTTCGATATCGAAAAAGGGGGCGTGGTTATCATCCGATTTCGCCCATTTTCAATAGCAACCTACCTTGACCAGAAGGTAACCTGTGTACAAAATTTCGTGCAAATATCTCAATTTTTACTCAAGTTATCGTGTACACGGACGGACAGACGGACAGACGGACGGACATGCCTTAATCAACTCCTCTTTTAATCCTAAGAACTTTCATATATGGAACTCTATATCTATCTCGATTATTTTTTGCCGTTACATACAACCGTTAGGTGAACAAAGTTAATATACCCCTGTACTAGTACTAGTACTAGTGCGCTGGGTATAAAAATAATGTCTTTATTTAAGGGAAAATTAATTGCGAAACCAGAAAAAATACAAAATAACCTTAAGGCCACCAAAAAAAAAAAATTTTTATTATTTAAATTAACATTCAATAGGTATTTAGCGAGAGGTCCCAGTTTCGCAATCTGTGTTTAATACCACACAAAAAAAAATTTTGATATAAAATTTACGTATGTGCAGATATGTTGTTGTTGTTGTAACGAGGTGTAGCCCTGCCTAAATGTCAGACAGGGTCACCTCGAGTGTATTGCTCTTGGCCGGGTCGATATAAGAAAACGGCCCGGGTCGTTTCGGCACGATGGGTACAGCACAAGTACTGGTACCGTTCTCGTAGATCCGGCAATACAAGAAACTAAACTAGCCGTGCAGGCTATGTAGGTCATTTAGCGTTACCCAGGGTGCACCAACTGGGAGGCGACCTACTTTTACACCCCTGCAGATATATTTAAATTATCAGGTTTTATTTCCTAAATAAAAGAATATCGTTTTTAAGTCTCAAACGTCGAACAAAAAAAAAAATGTTATTTAAGTGGTTAAGTATATAAGTATATTTCGTTAATATAAATTTATTGTAATTTATTAAGATAAACTTATATTATTTACATATCGGCATATACGTGGTATGTTTGTAAGTGAAAGTATGGTAGCAAATGAAAAATGACATTTATATAAAAAAAATGAGGATAAGATTTACTTACATTTATTTTTCGTTTCCTCCGTCCACTGGCCAGCTGTCGGGGATGCGTAGACTGTTGAGAGTAAATAATTTCATTTCATTAATTACACAACCTTCACTTTCACCACCTCTTAGGTTCCCAATTAAACTTCTTGTAATAAAAGAAAACCAACAAAAAAAAACCAAAAAAAAAACAAACTTTTTTTACTTAACCTTTTTGGGTTTATTCTTCGGTATGAAAAGTTAATATATCTGGTTTCTCAATAAAACCAATTTTTCTTTGAAATTGCGCTTTTTCTATTTTTTTGGACTTACTCCAACTGAATATTTATAGTTTTTTCAATAAAATCAATTCTTCTTAAAAAACTTCACTTTTTGGTCTTTGGACTTAATCCAATTTACTTTTTCTTGTATTTTCAAGAAATTAATTTTTCTTCGCAATTTAGCTTTTGGTTTTTGATTTTTGGACTTAATGCAAATGAATATTTATAATTTTTAAAGAAAATCTATTTTTTTCTTATAACTTCACTTTTTGGTCTTTGGACTTAATCCAATTTACTTTTTCTTGTATTTTCAAGAAATTAATTTTTCTTCGCAATTTAGCTTTTGGTTTTTGATTTTTGGACTCAATCCAAATGAATATTTATAATTTTTAAACTAAGGCGGCGGGGATTCTATTGTCCTTCGAACACGGAGGTAATTGTGGCCGACATTATTTTTTTTTTTTCAACCGGAACGATGGCGATCATCAACGGAACTGCCTTCCACTATCTTCTTTTTGCCGAGCTGAGGCTATCGATTTCCATCAAAGCTGCATCAGGTGATCTTTACCCTGTTTTCGAACTAATGTGTACAAAAAATGTATGTGTAAAAAAAATTATAAATGCGTTATTTGGTTGTTTTCGAACTAGGTTAGGTTCAAGTGGCTGCCGCAGAGGCACACTTAGGCCAGTTTTGAAAGGCCCGTTGTGATACCACCAACACAAGGAAAGTCAGTCCCGGGACCCAGCCATATGGAAAATCCCTGAGTTGTTGGGATTTTCCACATAGCAGAATCCCGGGACTGACACTCCTAAACCGACACCGTTACTCCTCCTCGAACCACTTAGATGACTTTATGAAGCCCATCAAGTCCTTTATGTCCAGTTCCGCGATCTGGCTTAGGCTATCCAGGAACGGAACTCCCAAAAAGCGCGTTCTCGCGCCGCTTAAAGCCGGACAGTTGCAGATGAGGTGATCCACTGTTTCCTCCTCCTCATCATCTTTGCAACTCCTGCAGCATCGTCGGTAGGGCACACCTAGCCTTTCTGCATGCCTACCAATGAGGCAGTGACCGGTTAATACCCCTATCAATATGCAGATTTCCCTCCTAGTTAGGGCATAAATGCGTCTAGACCTTTTAAGATCCCATTTTGGCCAGGTTTGTTTCGATATGCGACACCCTGGGGATTGCAGCCATCTTTCGTTGGCTTGACGGAGTGTGTGCTCCTTCAGCATTAGTTTGCATGTGGCAAACGGCATACCTAAGCGCTCTTTATCCTGAAGAACCTGCTTGGTCGTGCCCTGCCTGGCAAGCTCGTCTGCCTTACAGTTTCCCTCAATGTCCCTATGTCCCGGGACCCATATGAGGTTTACGCGGTTCTGTTGGGCCATCTCCTGAAGAGATCGACGACAGCTGAGCGTCAGTTCAGAGTTGAACGTGTATGAGCCAAGGGATTTGATGGCCGCTTGGCTATCGCTGAAAATAGCGATATCTTCTCCGATAACACGTTTGCTTAACCAGGCCGCGGCGTCCAGGATTGCCGAGACTTCCGCCTGGAAGACGCTACAATGATCAGGTAGTCTGAAGGAGAGCTCAAGGTCCAAATCCCTTGAATAAACGCCTCCTCCAACTCTGCCGTCCAACTTCGAGCCGTCGGTGTATATGGAAGTGCCACCATTTGTTTCGGGACACCAATCCGTCCTCTCCCAGTCTTCTCTGCTGGGAATGTTTATTTTGAAACAGCTATCCCCGACTGTAGTAGTCGCACAACGATCTGTGCTTAGAGGGAGAAAGCTGTAAGATTCCAGAATACTGGAGTGTCCAATAGTACCCGCAGCCCAACTGGAGGTTTCTCTTAGGCGCAGAGCTGATGCCGCCGCTGACCGAAACCCTTCCAGATCAAGTGGCAAAATGCCCAGAATGACCTGGAGGGCTTCGTTGGGCGTTGTCCTTAGCGCAGCGCTTATACAGATCATATTGGATCTATGGACTTTCCGCAACAGATTCAGGTATGTTGCCTTGCTCAGCGCAGGCCACCATACGACGACTCCATAAAGCATGATTGGGCGAATGATGGCCGTGTAGATCCAACTGCATACTCTAGGGCTGAGCCCCCATTTTTTGCCAATGGCTCTTTTGCAGGTGTAAAGAGCGATGCAAGCTTTCTTCTGGCGCTGAAGAACATTCTCCTTCCAATTCAATTTCCTGTCCAGAACTATGCCTAGAAACTTGGCCTTATCCGACAAGCCCAGGCGCGTGCCATCTAGTTCTGGTAGGCTTAGTGGCGGTATTTTGTACCGGTTGGTGAAGAGGACAAGTTCCACCTTCCCTGGGTTGATACTAAGTCCGCAGCGAGAGGACCACGTCGAAACTTCTCGCAGTGCTACTTGCATCAGGTCACACAGAGTTTGTGGGAACTTGCCTCTGAATGCAATAGCTAAATCGTCTGCGTATGCCACTATCTTCCCGCCCCCCCAGCTTGTGTCACGTAGCAACGAGTTGACTGTGAGGTTCCATAAAAGCGGGGAAAGAACACCACCCTGGGGTGTTCCCCTTGTGACATAGCGTGATAACTCAACCGTACCAAGTGAAGAAGCTATTTTCCTTCCCATTAAAAGTTGGTCAATTAAACCAGTTAGAGGTCTGTCTACTCCCAGATTAGTTAGAGCGGAGTTGATAGCCTCCGGGCTTATATTGTTGAAAGCCCCCTCAATGTCTAGGAGGGCCACGAGACAGTAGTCCTTTTCACACAGCGATTTCTCAATGACAGACACTAGGCTGTGCAGAGCGGTTTCTGTTGATTTACCCTTGGTGTATGCATGCTGATAGCTAGAGATAAGGTTGCTATCAATAGTCGTTAAGAGGTAGTCGCTTAATATCCTCTCAAAGGTTTTTAGTACAAAGGACGAGAGACTGATCGGTCTGTAGTCTTTTGGCTCGTAGTGTGATGCCTTCCCAGCCTTAGGGATAAACACTACCGTGGCGCTTCTCCAGGAGCCCGGAATGTGGTTGAGAGCCAGGCAGGCTGTGAAGAGAAATACCAGCCATTTAGCTGATGTCTCCAACGTGTTTATAAGCTGCGCGGGGATAATCCCGTCCGGCCCGGCAGCCTTATACGGTTCAAAGCTCTTAACTGCCCACCTTACTCTTTCCTCAGTGATGGGTATATTTACTGCCAGGTTTGTTGCAGGTGCTAGTGGTGCATCATGCAGATTCCCCGGAAAATGTGTATTCAAGAGCAGCTCAAGGGTTTCCTCTTCCGTGCTGGTCCAGGATCCGTCAGGCTTTCGCAAATAGCTGATGGTTGTTTGACTTTTCGAGAGGACTCGTCTAAGTCTCGCTGTGTCGTCGACCTTTTCGACGCCAGTGCAGAAATTTCTCCACGAGGTTCTCTTCGCCTGTCTCAGAGCTTTTTTGTAGGCCCTTAGTTTAGCTTTATATTCGTGCCAATGAGGCTCAGAGCCGAAGCTCTTGGCCTTGTTAAATTGTTTCCGGCATGATATTCGGAGCGAGTCCAAATCGTAGGACCACCAATGTGGCCTGTGTTTACCGCGTGGTTTTGGCACTGGACAAGCCTGTCCTAGAGCATTCGAGAGCGCCGATGTAAATCTAGTAACAAGATCCTCCAGCTCCTCTACTGATGAGGGGGCTTGTGAGGGCAGTACTGGGAGGTCTCTGTCTAATATTTCATTGTGTAACTGCCAATCAGTGTTACGTGGATTGCGTTTCATGATTGGTTGTTCTACAATAAAGTCTAAAACCATTTCTATGTAACGGTGGTCGGAGAAAGAATGTTCTTCCAGAACCCGCCATTTTCTGACCCACTCATAAGCGCCTTCACTACAGAGAGTGAGGTCTATGACCTCCCTGCGGGTCTTAGTGATAAAAGTAGGCTCATTACCCACGTTGCAAATCACCAGGTTGGTTGTTAAGAGGTAATCAAACAGAGACTCGCCCCTGGCATTGATGTCGGAGCTCCCCCATTGGACATGGTGAGCATTAGCGTCCGCTCCAATAATAAGATTACCCGTGCAGAAATTTGACACCAGGTCTTTCACCTCCATTTGTGGTGGGGGTTCTTCGGCGTCGTAGGGCATATAGACCGACGCCACCGTCAGGCGGGTGCTGTCGACCGTTAGACTGATAGCGGTAATATCACCATTGGTGTAGTTAGGTAGGAGAAAGGAGTTCAACTCAGACTTGACCAAAATACACGTTCTGACTTTGCTCTCCTCGCTGGCTCGAATGAGCTTGAAGCCCTTAGTCCCCAATCCGCAGATTCTCGAGCTATTGACCCAGGGTTCTTGGATGAGGACCACATCCACGTCGCCTTTAGAAAGACGACTACTTAAAGCAGCCGAAGCTACTTTAGATTTGTGCAGATTAATCTGAAGCACCACCAACATGAGAGCGCACAGACTTCCCTGCCGTCCCCATATCGTCGAGGTTTGCCCCATCCCGGAGGTTGCCTATCAACGACGAGTTGTTCCGATTAACTGCCCGATATGGCGTTGCAGGAGTCTTGCTGTCTGCAGCGTTGGATGTTAATCGCTCAGCGTTGGCTGCTACCACCGTGACGTCGAGGGCTTCCTCGTCCTGTAGGCTGTCCTCCATCTCCGAGTTGTTCACAGCACTATCGCCAAGGGACGTGGCGGATAACATGCTTTCCGCATCGGAATCCTCCGCTTCCTCTTCTGGTAATTCGTTTTCCGGTTCCCCCGGAGCAGCCGAGAAGGCAGCGCGCTGAGCATCACCACGATATACGTGGATAACGATCTGGCCTACGCTGTAGTGTACTAGGCCATTGCACCTTTTGAGGGGCTCGATTGACTCTTTATTCATGGTGAACACCACCTGCCTGTCGGGCCCTACCGCATCCCCGACCAGATTGACACTCCAGTCATGCGTTGGCAGGGACGGATTCATTAGCCGTAGCATCCCGAGAATTCTCTCGGGTTCGTCAGGGATGGCCGGAATCCACGCCCTTGCCCTTGGACGAGCTGGAATGTCCTTCCAGTCGACGACCTCTATCTTTGCGCCCTTGTAGACTTCACCCAGCTTAGCAGCTGCTGCCTTGTACAGTGCTACGGTTTTTGCATCCTCGCATGCGAGTAATTTAATCTGACCCTGGTGCCAACCCGCATCCGTTACTCGCGCCGAACTACCCGGAAACTCTGGAGCAACATTGAGAAGAATGTTGCCGAGTTCATTTCGCACGTAACGCCACCGGTCCTTAGGGATGGCCAGGCGGTCATTGCCTCGGTCCAGGACGCCTATAAGGATCCTGTCCTTGGTTACCTCAGCAAAGCTTAGTTTGCCCGCTCCAGGGGTATTCTGATGCCGCTTGGGAGGGGGATTCAACTCCAGGTCCGATCTCTGGCGCTTGAAAGGGTTAACTTTTAACCTCTTTGGCATGTAAGAATTTTGGAAATCCGGTATCACAGCTTTCGCTAGCTCTACCGATTTACTGGAATTCGGCGACAGCGATTCCTGCGGTACCCCTTCATACCTCTTCAGGATCTTTGCAGCCAATCTTTTCTCGTGGTATGTGAAGCGGCGGGGAGATGTCTCCTGGGAGTGCGGACCCGTAGTTGCCATCGCGGTCGCTCTCCTTGCCGAAATCTCAGTTGCAGCTTCCTTCTCCTTCGAAACTCCGAGGCCAGGTCGTGAGACCGCTGCCACAGACGTAAAGATACTGGTTTTCATATCAGCGGTTGATGGGAGTTTAGCATCTGCCGTTGTCCGCTTAGTTGCGTTGGCAACCGCACTGGTGCTAGCTCCCATCAAGTCAATCTTAGTCGATAGAGGGTTGGTTGACCCACTCGTAGTTGCCATCGCTGTCGATCCCCCCCTTGATTGTGGAACGGAGGTTGTCCTCCGGCGTTGTTGTTGCTTTCTCGCCTGTTCCTCCATAGCTCTCCTTTGCTGAGGAGTGAAATTTGGCGTTGTTTGTTTTTTAGGTTTATCGTTTTTATTTGGATAATTTGAGTTCATCTTGTTCGTACGACCCATCGCCGGACACGGCCAGCTAAGGGTCAAGGGAAGAGTAGGGGAAAATGTGTCGTCCGCCGCGGCAGAGCCCCGTACCGCGGTAAGGCCATGCTTACTCTCTGAGGCGACCCGGTATCAGAGAGGCTCCGTTCAAATACAGCCACGATTTGCCTCCCGGCTGCAAACGTCCAATGGGCACGGTTTCGCATAACACCCTGGATTGGGAGGGGGAAGATCTTTGTCGTCGCGCCAGAGAGGCTAGGCTGCTCTCGTGATGAAGTGCCGTACGGAGCTATGATCACAAGGGCAGCGTAGCCCTGTGGCTATCGACTTAAGCCCTCGTACCGCGGCAAGGTATCCACCCTTCACGAGGGTGTTTTCGAACTAGTGTGTACAAAAAATGTGTGTGTAAAAAAAAGTTAATGCGTTATTTGGTTGTTTTCGAGCTAATTTGCTAATGCATTCCCCATGCACTTTTTTTTTGATCGAACTTTTTCCGGTCA
The DNA here is from genome assembly GCA_964058755.1 of Campiglossa producta. Lineage (NCBI taxonomy): Eukaryota > Metazoa > Arthropoda > Insecta > Diptera > Tephritidae > Campiglossa > Campiglossa producta. Next base: position 60,638,690 of record CAXKVI010000003.1, on the reverse strand, counting down.
TTGCTCTTTCCGGTACCACGATCATACGATTTCAGCCTTTCAGTTCGAATACACATATACACGCACAAGTACATGACTACCAGACTCAATCCGTTTCCGTTCGTTCCAAAGATTTAATAACATCACCTGTGACTGTTGCAGCAGCTGTTATTAACATTGGTAAAGGAAATGTTATTAACATTGGTAAGGACTGTTACGGATGTTAGGGTATTGTTAGCTGTTATACCGCCCTGACAACACAGCTACATTGATGTTGCTGCTGTGTGGACAACAGATCAATAGAGCTGAAGGAAGATAAAGACAATTCTCGCAGAAAAAAAAAACAAAACTTGTTTACTGTGTTCGCGAATCTGTACTACCTCCAGTTTTATTACCATAAGTCTTTTGTGTGGAATGTTCCCACTTCCTTTCCGTTCAAATCTTCAACAACGTAATAGCAGTTTCCCTTTTTCGATTTTATGCGCGCTTTTACTCCGGTTGGAGCAAGCTTAGCGTTGAAATATTCAGCCTGTTTACTTTGCACAAAATTGCGTCTGGTTACTAATTGGCCTATTTTAAAAGATCTGACTCTGGTTCTGAGGTTGTATCTAGCTGCGTTTTGTTGATGCGCTTTCTCTAGGTTTCTTTTGATGTTTTCTCTAATAATTTGGAATTTATCAAGTGGCAAAAGTTTGGCTTCACCCTCGTTCAATAGATTTAAATGCCGCAGAAGTTCATAGTCCTTAGCATGAGTTATCATATGTTGACCGAATACAGAATAATATGGGGTATACCCTAGCGACTGGTGGAGACTATTCCGAAGCGAGCCATTAATGCTACTCGTGAACAAGTCCCACTCGCGCTGATCTTTACGAATATAGGCTCTTAGGGCTTCGTTAATTGAGCGATTGACTCGTTCAGAGGAATTTGATTGTGGTGAATATATGGCCGTGCAAGTATGCGATATACCATATTGTTTCAGAAAACGTTCAAATTCTGCTGACTTGAATTGACTTCCGTTATCCGTTACTACCTTTTCTGGGACACCAAAACAATCTAAAACGTTTTCCTTCAAGTAATCAATTATAAGACGAGATGTAAACTTTCTTAAGGGTTTTAAAAACGTAAATTTTGTAAGATGGTCTAATATTATTAGGAGTCCTATATTGCCCTTTTTTGAACGGGGAAATGGTTCGATTAGGTCCATGTACAGGACCTGGAATGGTCTGTTGGAAGTAATTTATTTTCCCATGGGGGGGGGGGTCGAAGACATTGGGTTGGCGCTTTCGAGGTCTGACAACTTTCACAATTCTTAATATAATCTCGAATCTGGACGACCATACCTGGCCAGTAAAACTTTCTTCTAATACGTTCCACCGTCTTGGCTATGCCACCATGCGCCGATGTTCGTTGATCATGTGCCGCTTGAATGAGTTTTACGCGTAGTTCTAGGGGCACATATAATTTCTATACAGCATCGTCTACATTAGCATCACCTGTTACGCACTCAGTTCGATGGTATAAATATCTGTCAATGACTTGAAAATCAGGCAAATTTGCTGTTTGGTATTTGGTCTTTAATTCCTCGTAGTCGGGTGAATCAAATGCATCGGAACTTAAATCTATTTCCGGTTAGACGTCAAGCTCTAGCTCGCCTATGTCGCTATCGGGTATGTCTTCGTAAATCCGCGATAAGGCATCTGCTACGACATTGTCCTTGCCTTTACGATGTTCCACCTTAAATGTGTATCCCTGGAGTTTGACAGCCCACCTAGCTAACCTTCCACTCAAGTATTTCTGCCACATAAGCCAACGCAGACTGGCATGGTCTGTGACTACTGTAAAATCGTGGCCCTCAATATACATCCTATATTTCTTTATGGCCAACACCACTGCCAAACATTCTAGCTCCGTTACTGAATAATTTCTTTGGGCCTTGTTTAACTTTTGTGACATATAGGCTATTGGTCTTTCGTGGCCGTCGTCATCGGCTTGAGTTAGGCATGCTCCTATTCCTACCTGACTAGCATCACATTGTATGATGAACCTTTTGTTATAATTTGGGTGAATGAGAACTGGCGCGGTGGTCAGCTTCATTTTCAAGTTATCAAAAGCTTTCTGCGCTTCTTCATTCCATTCAAATCGTTTTTTCTTTCCCAGCAGCTCTGTTAAGTGAAAAGTGGTGGTCGAGTAGTCATCGATAAACCGACGATACCAACCCGCCATTCCTAAAAATTTTCTGAGTTGACGCATGGTTTTTGGTATAGGGAAGTCCTGGATCGCCGCGACTTTTTCTCGATCAACCTGGAGAGTTCCGCCTCCTACCACGTATCCTAAATATTTTACTTGACTTAAACAAAAGGCGCTCTTTTGAACGTTGATTGTTAAGCCAGCTTTCCGCAATAGTGTGGAGACTTCGGATAAATGGAGTATATGTTCATTGAAAGTGGATGATACTACCAGGAGATCATCGAGATAAACAAAAATATTCGATTTTAAATAATATGGAACCACTTTATCCATAAGTCTGCACATTGTTTGTGGCGCATTGCACAATCCAAAAGGCATTCGTTTAAATTGGTACAAAGGCCTGTTGGGGACTGTGAAGGCGGATATGCATCCTTGACAGTCACCTCATTCACTCTTCGCGAATCTAGGCAGAAACGAACCTTACCAGGTTTTACGATCAAAACCACCGGTGAAGACCAAGAAGAGTTTGGGGCTTCCTCTATAACACCGAGGTCAATCATTCGATCAATTTCCTTACATAATAGCTTCTCCATGGCTGGAGAGATTGGGTAGTATTTTTGTTTAATTGGTTTGGCATCGCTCGTATCGATAACATGCTCGATTACCGTGGTGAGCCCAAGACCATCTCGCTCGAAATTGGGAAAAGAATCAATTATTATTTGAAGTTTTTGTTGCTGCTGTGCTGTAAGCAAAATGGGCAACGTCGAATCATCTGTTTTTATACACTCTAAATTAGTTACAACTGGATTTACATTTATGCTAATGTCAAAGGCCTTCCAAAAGTCTATCCCGCAAATTACCTCTTGAGTTATTGCAGGTACAATCACAAATTCGAAAGTTTTTGACTGATTCCCGTGGCTAACGTCTGCGCTAAAGTAGCCATTTATTTGTTGACGGTGGCCATCGGCTGTTTCCACGAAACTTTTTAGCTGTTGGCAGTGTAAACTTGTCTTAGTTGCCAGCAGTTCTTTAGCGAACTCCCCGCCGATTACGCTTTTATTGGCACCACTATCTAACAACGCTAAAACCAATTTACCTTCGATTTCTAATTTTATGTACGGCCTAGTATCTGATGGTTTGTATACTATGGAAGAAATAATATATTTATTCAACCGTTTTCTATTAGCCCAAAAATTACGCATACGCCTAGTAGAACGTGATCTCGGTAGATTCGAGTTAGGAAATAGTTCTGCACGCCGCTTTTGGTACTGCATCCATCTAACATGATAAGGTATAATAGGTCTAGAATTGGGACTTTCGTCGTTTAGCTTTGGTATAGGGACTGGGGTTTTTAATATTTTTGGACAATTTGGATCCGAGGCTATTTGAGTGGAGGATACCCGCGTCGACGGATATCCGCTTTCACGTTTCCCTCAAACTTTTTGCAGTTTAGGCAATTTGGTTTATATGTATTTAAGATACCGCATCCATAACAGAAAACTCTTCGTACGGCATTCGTGCAATCCTGATACCTATGCCCGCTTTCGTCGCAATTCCAACACTTGTATTTGTTAGTGTCCACTTCCGACACAATAGTATCTTCCGCATTAGAGGAATGGTATTCTTCGTCCTCCTTGAATAATTCAGCCACCTGCCGTTTTGGTTGGTCGCGTCGAACATTATTAAGGTTGGCAAAGAAATTTTCGTGCTTATGGCATTCCTTCAGAAGCATCGCCATATCTTCAACCTCAACGTGAAGTAATTCGTGCCTAAGCTCAGGCTTAAGGTTTCTTAACATCGTTTCTATCAACTCGTTGTCGGACATCGGAATACGTAGTCGGTGGTTCATTGCTAACATGTCGTCTAAAAATTGGTCAAATGATTCATGTGGCTTTTGCTTTCGGCGCCGCATGTTTTCTTTACGATCAAAGTCGTTCAGGTGGTCTTTGTATTTTTGTCTGAGTCCTTCACATAGCTGACTCCAAGTGACGTTTTCTGCTTGTCGATGACAACGCCAAAACCAGGCTTGTGCGTTGCCAGCGAATAACATGTGTGCATGTTGACATAATAGGTCGAAATCTCCATTTAGACATTGTCTCGTCAGGGAATTTATTCGGTATATAAAGTCCTCCACGGACATTTCGCCTGCTGCCCCGGTGAAGCGAACATGCCAGCTTGATATAATTTTCTGGACTTGGGCCGTCGGTGTGTCCCATGAACGCGTGTCTGACCGCCGAATCTCTGGTGGTTGTCGGTAGTTGTTGGAAAAGGGAATATCTCTTGGCCACTCTGTTGGTTGATTAGGTTGACCATTCGTAGAGCCTTCATTGCGTCTGCCTACATTTAAGTCAGCAAGGAGGGCACTCAGTTCGTTCCCTATCTGCGCTGTTACTTGTTCGCGAAAATCGCTAAGTGATTCTTGAATTAATCGACGTGTTCTTGCTTCATCGTCGGGAGACCGTTGAATGGGTGGAGTGAGGTTCGTACGTATGCCTCCTCTTGGAGAGTTAAAAGCGTTTGCCCTAGCGACCGTTGTTAAATTACGGTTCTGGTTCATGGACCGAGTAATCATACGAGATCGACCGGTTCCACGGTTTGTGTTGCGATTTTCAATTGATGGTCTTTGCTGACCAATCATTGAATTTGATGGGTTTCCTTCAGTGACCTCCGAAATATCTCCAGGATCTTGCCGTTGTGGTTGTAACATTACGGACTCATCATCCTGGTTGCCTAGCTCGGTCAAATTATCGGAACTGTGATGGATAGGCATGTTGTATTAAACTTGTTTAATACCCTTCAAAAAAAATATACGGGTAACAGAAAAAATATGAACTACTCAGTCCTAATGTGAGCTAGCCTAAAAAATTAATATAGATAGTAATAACTCCTGATAATTTAAGAGAGAAAAAATATGAATATATCTGTATCCACAATAAAAAAAATAATAGGTGTTGGTACTCAACTTCTTCAAGTTTTAGACTTGGAGAGAAAAATTGCGTGTGTACGAGGACTTACATAGTGGAATAGAATTCAAAGAGATATCTACATATACAATCATCCGATGTGGTAGTTTCATTGACCAGCAGTTAAGTGGAAAACAAACGACCAAAAAAAAATTTAACTACTTAAAACTTTTATCTACTTGTTCCAAACGTACCCCGCGAGTAATTTACCGAAATTATCCAGAAAAGAAATCTCCAGCAAGTAGCACTGATGTGGGACAAAATAGATATGAGTTTTAAAAGAACAGAAAAATGATTTTCGGGTGTGCCGCGAGTAATCAACCGAAATTATACAGTTGAAGAAATCTCTAGCAACACATTTCGCTACGTTTGTGTAAAAATTACCTTACGTCAGACAATCTGAAGCTTTAAAACAACAAAGAAAAAGAAAAAAAGAAGGCACCCACATATACCTGGTTCGAAACCGAAATGTTCCAGATAACGACATTCCAAGATATTATGCGTCCTGAACTCAAATAGGAAAAGAAATTTTTAAAAAATTTAATGCGAAAACAATAACCCTCAGTGGTCACACCAAGATGTGTAAGACCGAATAATACAGTACATGTCAGCTCGTCTGGCGCCATAAAAATTTAATCTTTTGTTTTGAGTAGCACATCTGGGATTAAAATCTCATTGTACATTGCCTAGACGAACATCATTTTCGGGCCCCCCATTTATGTAATGTGAATGAACAACTTACCTCTTCGTCCAATGGGCAGCGGGCCATTGCTTTCCGTAGTAGACAAAGGGGACAAGGCGAACACTAATAGACAGAACGGCGGCCTTGGATCATCGAAATTAACCTGAACCCATTACTTTTAGTCGTGCCATGAACTGCCTATCCGACCGTATAGGTATAGGGTTTGAGGAGCGTACTCTGCTTAAAAGTCACCAGCTCATCTGCAGCGAATGGGGTGGGGTTCTTGCTCCTACACTGTCTTTTTTGGTCGGCACACAAACAAAAAAATTTTAAAGCAGAGATTTTCGCTTTTGAGTAACTCGCAAGCATACAAAGGGTGGATATGACCTCTGAAGATTCGTTTTCTCGGAACGACAAAAAGTATTTGTATCTAAAAATGGCGAAAATCAACGGAAATCCACTCGATCGGTTTCCTGTCTGTCTTTGAAAATACTCACCGGATGTGTAGGAGGCCTTCCGCTGTCATTTGCCTCTCCTTCTCTTTACCCCCCCATCCTGCTAAGAGAAGAGTAAGAAATTTTTTCTTAGCCCATTTCCATCCCTAATGCCTCTCACGCAATTAAGTAAATTTACTCCATAGTTATTTCGAAGATAACAATAATAACAATTAATTTATTCATTTCATCTTTGTCTAACCCTACAAATTCAAACAAGCCTACACCTTCTTAGGCTAATCCCTATATATTAGGTGTGTATGTATGTGCATGCAACTATTTACATACCTTTATGTTAAAATTTCTTAATCAATCTACTTTTACGTTATTTACATTTCGAATGTTCGCAAATCAATATGTAATTAAACTCTCTGTTAATCTCCTTGCCACAAAAGACAAGGTGTACACCTGACCTCTCTATCATGAATCTGCTTTGCTCAATATTCCATACTTTTGTTGTTTATTATTTCTTTTCTTAATGGGACTGAAAAAAAAAACTTACAGTAAACAATTAAACATTTCAAACCTGCAAAAAAAGAATCTTACAATGATATATTAAGGAAATATCAATAACATTCGAACTTGTTTGACAATTTTCCTCTCAGTCCGGTCTTTATGCCCACAATATAAACAAAAGTGGAACGTATGTGGATGGTAAGTTTCACACAGCTGTATATCAACTATCATGCGATTTTTTTTTTTTTTTGATATCTAATTGTAAATTAATAAAAAAAATAGTGTCTTTATTTAAGGGAAAATTAATTGCGAAACCAGAAAAAATACAAAATAACCTTAAGGCCACCAAAAAAAAAAAATTTTTATTATTTAAATTAACATTCAATAGGTATTTAGCGAGAGGTCCCAGTTTCGCAATCTGTGTTTAATACCACACAAAAAAAAATTTTGATATAAAATTTACGTATGTGCAGATATATTTAAGTTATCAGGTTTTATTTCCTAAATAAAAGAATATCGTTTTTAAGTCTCAAACGTCGAACAAAAAAAAAATGTTATTTAAGTGGTTAAGTATATAAGTATATTTCGTTAATATAAATTTATTGTAATTTATTAAGATAAACTTATATTATTTACATATCTGCATATACGTGGTATGTTTGTACGTGAAAGTATGGTAGCAAATGAAAATTGACATTTATATAAAAAAAATGAGGATAAGATTTACTTACATTTATTTTTCGTTTCCTCCGTCCACTGGCCAGCTGTCGGGGATGCGTAGACTGTTGAGAGTAAATAATTTCATTTCATTAATTACACAACCTTCACTTTCACCACCTCTTAGGTTCCCAATTAAACTTCTTGTAATAAAAGAAAACCAACAAAAAAAAACCAAAAAAAAAACAAACTTTTTTTACTTAACCTTTTTGGGTTTATTCTTCGGTATGAAAAGTTAATATATCTGGTTTCTCAATAAAACCAATTTTTCTTTGAAATTGCGCTTTTTCTATTTTTTTGGACTTACTCCAACTGAATATTTATAGTTTTTTCAATAAAATCAATTCTTCTTAAAAAACTTCACTTTTTGGTCTTTGGACTTAATCCAATTTACTTTTTCTTGTATTTTCAAGAAATTAATTTTTCTTCGCAATTTAGCTTTTGGTTTTTGATTTTTGGACTTAATGCAAATGAATATTTATAATTTTTAAAGAAAATCTATTTTTTTCTTATAACTTCACTTTTTGGTCTTTGGACTTAATCCAATTTACTTTTTCTTGTATTTTCAAGAAATAAATTTTTCTTCGCAATTTAGCTTTTGGTTTTTGATTTTTGGACTTAATTTTTAAAGAAAATTTATTTTTTTTCCTTAAAACTTCACTTATTGGTCTTTGGACTTAATCCAATTTAAAAACTTCTTAAGTCCTTCACTTCTCGAACACATTTAGTCATAGGACATTTATATGTAGTCCTTTATTCATTTCGAGGCACTTCACCACTTTTCAAAACTTATTTCCCAAAGAAAACTAAGGCGGCGAGGATTCTATTGTCCTTCGAACACGGAGGTAATTGTGGCCGCCATTATTTTTTTTTTCAACCGGAACGATGGCGATCATCAACGGAACTGCATCCCACTATCTTCTTTTTGCCGAGCTGAGGCTATCGATTTCCATCAAAGCTGCATCAGGTGATCTTTACCCTGTTTTCGAACTAATGTGTACAAAAAATGTATGTGTAAAAAAAATTATAAATGCGTTATTTGGTTGTTTTCGAACTAGTGTGTACAAAAAATGTATGTGTAAAAAAAAAGTTATAAATGCGTTATTTGGTTGTTTTCGAGCTAATTTGCTAATGCATTCCCCATGCACTTTTTTTTGATCGAACCTTTTCCGGTCATTGCTCTTTCCGGTACCACGATCATACGATTTCAGCCTTTCAGTTCGAATACACATATACACGCACAAGTACATGACTACCAGACTCAATCCGTTTCCGTTCGTTCCAAAGATTTAATAACATCACCTATGACTGTTGCAGCAGCTGTTATTAACATTGGTATAGGAAATGTTATTAACATTGGTAAGGACTGTTATGAAATAAAATTGTTAATAGAAAGTGCCAAAAAATTGGTTAAATATTTTAAGCACTCCGAACTTAACAACAAATTAACAAAATCTTTAAAGCAAGAAATTCGAACACGTTGGAACTCCATTTTCATTATGCTTAATAGTATTTTCGAAGTAGAAAGTGAAATTAAATCATTACTTCTAGCCAAAAACGAAATCAAAAGGATATCCGATTTAGATTTTGATTTAATGAAAGATTTAATTAAATTTCTTGAGCCATTTAAAGATTGCTCGGAAAAATTGTCATCAGTAAAAGAGCCAACTATGCAAATATATGCATTGTGGTATGAAAAATTGAAACACCATTGTAAACCTACATTATTTGAGAACGCCCCCTGCAGTCAAATTCCGAACTACTCAGCAAACATACTAGTTCATTGACTAACCATTTTGTGGCATATGCATACCAGTTCATTGTTGATTAGTTTTAAAACCAGTCAATGCCAAACTACTCAGCGAAAATTCCAGTTCATTGACTATACATTTTGTGGTGTATTTATACTAGTTCATTTCTGATAAGCTTCAAACCAGTCAAGGCCAAACTACTCAGCAAGCAATATAGTTCAATGACTATACAGTTTGTGGTGTATTTAAAGACTATTGCTAAGTTTGATGTGAACAATTTGCGTTAATATATTTGAATAGAATAAAATTTTCTCTAATGAAAATATTTGATATCTGAGACAAACGATTGCTAATAGTTTTACAACATAATATAGCAAAGTGAAAATATTACAAAGTATAAAACTCAACACCCCTTCTCAATCGGTAAGTCCCAGATCTGAACGCATTTCTTGAAATGTCTTGGTATCCAGGGCCTTTGTAAAAATATCAGCCAATTGATCTTTAGTGCCAATTGATTGAAGTTTAATTATTCCACGTTCGATATTGTCTCTAATAAAATGGTGTTTGATGTTTATATGTTTCGATCGCTTTGATTCAATATTATTTGCCATGCCAATACATCCTCTGTTATCTTCATATATAATAACAGGTTCATGTGTTATTTGATACAAGTCGTTGAGTAAACCTCTAATCCAAATGGCTTCTGATACTGCCGCGCTGAGAGCCACGTATTCTGCTTCACTTGATGATGTGGAAACTGTCGTTTGCTTCTTTGAAGACCATGATACAGTACAACCAAATACCTTGAAAACGTAACCACTAATTGACTTCCTGTCATTCATGTCACTACCCCAAACAGCATCCGCATATCCAACTAATGGTGTATCAACGAGATCATTAAACTCTAATTTCATAGATTTTGTTCCTTTTATGTATCGTACGATTCTTTTAAGTGCTTGCCAATGCTGTTCCGATGGGTTTTGCTGAAATCTACCCATATATCCAATTGCAAAGCAAATATCAGGACGCACGCAAAGCATCACGTACATTAGACTGCCCAACAACTCTCTATATGGCTTTTCCAAAGATCCTGGAATATCTCTAGGAGTTAACTGAATATTTTTCTCCATTAGTGTTTTTATCGGGTTACATTCTAACATGCCGAACTTCTCCAAAACTTTTTCAATATTTGCTTCTTGCGATAAATGTAAACGATTTTGCGAATTCTCAATCTTCATACCGAGAAAGTGCCTCAGCTCACCACAATCTGACATCTGAAATCTGGTTGCCAACTTATTCTTAACGTCATCTATGTCATGCAATTTATTTCCAACTATGAGAAGATCGTCAACATACAGCACAAGCACAAGCAAATCACCAAGCTTATTTTTCTTTGTATAAAGACAATAGTCATGCTTAGACCGCGTGAAGCCTAACTTTACAATAAAATTATTGAATTCCTGGTTCCAACATCTAGGTGCTTGCTTTAGCCCATAAAGCGATTTAATCAATTTACAAGCTTTTCCTTCGTTTTTGTTGACTACCCCTTCTGGCAATGACATATATATTTCCTCTTTGAGTGAACCGTATAAGAAGGCAGTTTTAACGTCGAGTTGATGGAAGTGAAAACCATTTTTTACACCAACAGCTAGAACAACTCTTACAGTTGTTAGCTTCGCAACAGGAGAATATGTCTCAGTATAGTCTATTCCTTCCTTTTGTAGAAAACCTTTAACCACCAACCTCGCCTTGTAACGGTTTAAATTGCCATTTTCGTCAAACTTTGTTCGAAATACCCATTTTGATTTTAATAATTTTGCGCCTTTTGGAGGAGTTACAATTTCCCAAACATTGTTATCTTGCATTGACTTTAGTTCTTCGTTTACTGCCATCATCCACTTGTCCTTGTCAGATCTGCCTTCAATATCCTTAAAGCTTTCAGGAACATCTAACATAAAATTTGATGCAGTATCGGCAGTGTAACTGATAAGATAATCAAGAAGCTTACAGGGAAGAGTACGCCTTCGTTGACTGCGGCGTAGTTCAGGTTCAGCTTCTCCAGGATCATGACTAACACTGTCTTCAAAACGATCGTCTTCTGCACTTTCGTCCATATTCGTCTCTCTTGTCGCATTACCATCATCATTGTACATTCGACTTGTATCCCCTTCTGCCTATACCACTGCTGCTGTGCTAATGAGTTATACTCACGACCTTGATCCATAGTCATCTTTGAAATTGATTTGCCAAACATCGCAGTTACCATCGCTTCGTATTCTTTAAAAACTTCAAAAACTTGAGACTTCTTTATTAGGTAAATCCTTGCAAAATGAGTATAGTCGTCTATAAATGACACGAAGTATTTTGAACCATCATAACCAATTGGGTCGATCGGGCCGCACACATCGGAATGTATTCTTTCCAAAACTCTTGTTGATCTTGTCCTCGTACCATCAAATGGATCCCTGCATTGTTTCCCTTCAAAACAAGTGTCGCAGAAATTTAAATTTCCACATTTCGCATTGATACCAGTCACCATATCATGTTTAATCAAATCATTCAAACTTCCTTGGCCCAAATGTCCTAATCGTTTATGCCATAGCTCTAATTCGTTTGTTGCGTATGCTTGCCGCACATGCTTAACCACATTTACTTCAAATTCGTACAAATTGCCATTGAGATTCGCTGTTGCAATTACCAAGCCATCTTTTTTAATAATAGCAACGTATTTTTCAAACTTCACTTCTAAACCAGCGCTCGTAAGTTTTCGTACCGACAACAAATTGTCCCGCAGCTCAGGTATGTATAAAACATTCATCAACGTGATGGGAATACCTTTATTGCTTGTCCCCTGAATGTCACCACAACACTTTGCCGAGATGGTCTCGCCGTCCTTTGCCACATTTATAATAGTAGGTGGATTTAAATCTTCAGACCTATTAAAAAAGATTTTATTATTTATTAAATGATCGCTAGCACCCGAATCCAATTTGAAAACTAATTTTGATTCCGACGGCTTTTGGAAGTTTCTTCCAACCATGAAACAAACATTTTTGTTACCACCTTTGACCTTACAGTCTGCTGACTGTGCGTTACCCTGACGGCAATCTTTTGCCTTATGCCCAAACTTTTGGCATCGATGACATTTTCCATTAAATTTGATATGCTTCTTAAAACTCTTTTTGCCAGAGAAAGCAGTTTTATCTTGAGTATTTCCAACTGCCCTATCATTAAACTTAGTCTCTTCCGCAATTAAACGTACCTTCGCAGTATTGTAATCTAGTTTACCATCAAGATTTTGAAGAGCTGTGACCAAGGGATCGAACTTCTCCGGAAGTGAAAGAAACAATTGAGCCAAAATGTCCGTATCTGCCAGGAAAGCCCCAGATAGCTTCAGCTGCCTAACCAAACCTTCAAATGTAGCCAAATGTGCTACCACAGACTCATCCTCGCGCATACGTAGCGTTGTAAGCTGCTTACGTGCCAATAACTGAGTCATCAGCGATTTCTTCGCAAAAGCATCGTTGAGACTGTTCCACATTGATTTGGCCGATTTTTGCTCCCTTATGTAGCTGAGACAATCGTTATGCACGAACGCCACCAGCCGCTCCATAGCTTTCCTATCCCGTTTGAGAAATTCAGCTCTAGCACCCGTTTCTGTTGGTGGATCGCCCGTTAAAACGTCCCCAAGATTCAACGATTCCATGTGGATTTTAACGCGGAATTGCCATTCATCAAAACCAATTCCTTTGAATTGAGGAATTCCAGTTGCAGTGTCCTTCGTATCGCCCATAACCTAAAGACTATTGCTAAGTTTGATGTGAACAATTTGCGTTAATATATTTGAATAGAATAAAATTTTCTCTAATGAAAATATTTGATATCTGAGACAAACGATTGCTAATAGTTTTACAACATAATATAGCAAAGTGAAAATATTACAAAGTATAAAACTCAACAGTATTCATACTAGTTCACTTCTGATCACCTTTAAACCAGTCAATGTCGATCTACTCAGCAAACAATATAGTTCACTGACAATACATTTTGTGGTGTATTCATACTAGTTCATTTCTGATCACCTTTAAACCAGTCAATGTCCAACTACTCAGCAAACAATATAGTTCATTGACTATACATTTTGTGGTGTATTTATACTAGTTAATTGCTGATTAGCTTCAAACCAGTCAATGTCCAACTACTCAGCAAACAATATAGTTCATTGACTATGCATTTTGTGGCATATGCATACCAGTTCATTGTTGATTAGCTTTAAACCATTCAATGCCAAACTACTCAGCGAAAATTCTAGTTCATTGACTATGCATTTTGTGGTGTATTCATACTAGGTCATTTCTGATTTCCTTTAAGCCAGTCATTGCCAAACTACTCGGCAAACAATGTAGTTCATTGATTGTCAATTTTGTGGTGTATTCATACTAGTTCATTTCTGATTAGCTTTAAACAAGTCAATGCCAAATACTCAGCAACATTATAGTTGTACGCCTAAACATTTTGTGGTGTATTCATACCAGTTAATTTCTGAATACCTTCAAACTAATCAATTCCAAACTACTCAGCAGACACCTAGCTCGTTTACTATACATTTTATGGATGTTTTTATACTAGTTCTTTGCTGATTACCCTTAAACCAATAAATGCCAATCTAATCAGAAAACATACTAGTATAAAACTATAATTTGCTGGGCGAAATCATACTAGTCACAAAAATCCTGGTTCGTACTAGTATGCAAGTATGTATGAATCTCGGGATGAAATTATACTACACCTTTTTCAGTTTATATTCAGAAAGTTTTCTGAATATCAATTGTAATTTTCTGAATGTCAATTGTATTTTTCTAAATATCAAATAGAAATCCTGAATATGAATTGTAATTTTCTAAATATAAAGTGTTACTTTCTGAATATAAACTGAAAAAGGTGTAGTCAGAAAAAGTCTAATCTATTTTAGAAAAATACTAATTAGAAAAATTCCATTTCATACTACATTATTATTATAAGGCCTTATTACACCGCAACCATTAGTACGATCTATTGTAGTACATGGTACTATGCAAACATTATTTGAAATTTTTGGTTTGCTTCTTTTTTTCTCTTGTAATTGACAGATGCTTTTTCGTGTTTGGGTAAATACAAATATGATGCTGATGTATATATGTTCTAGTATGTCAACTGCTATATTTCTTGTGCATATACACAGAAAAAAGGCACTGGTACAATCAACAATCTCGTGCTGTTATCCTGAAGTTGACCAAATTTTGGTTGTTTGAACGGTATTTTTTGTTGAAGTAACTGTATTCAGATCTTTTATGATCCTTCTAGATCTTTTATAATCCCATTTTGGCCAGGTTTGTTTGGATGTTCGGCACTCTTGGGATTGTTGCTACCTTTCGTTGGCTTGAAGGAGTGTGTACTCCAAGCCAACGAAATGTGGCAACAATGCCCAAGGTGCCGGACATCCAAACAAACCTGGCCGAAATGTGATCATAAAAGATCTAGAGGCATTCACGCCCTAAGAAGGAGAGAAATCTCCATATTAATAGGTGTTCTAACTGGGCACTGCCTTATTTGTAGGCACGCAGAAGGTGTGCCCTATCGACGATGCTGTAGGAGCTGCAAAGATGATGAGGAAGAGGAAACGGTGAAGTACCTCATCTGCAACTGCCCGGTCTTAAGCGGCGCGAGAACGCGCTTTTTGGGAGTTCCCTTCCTGGATAGCCTAAACCAGACCGCTGAACTGGACATAAAGGACTTGATGGCCTTCATAAAGTCATCTAAGTGGTTCGAGGAGGAGTAACGGTGTCGGTTTAGGAGTGTCAGTCCCGGGATACTACTATGTGGAAAATCCCAGCAAAAGTCTCGTTAGAGGTTATGACAACCTGTTGGTATATAACCGCCATTTTTTTTACGTTGCGGCATAAACTTGAGTATATTGACAACAACAATATAAATTGACTCTAACAATGCTCCTTTAACTCGAGTGTATGGCCCAGCATGAAAGCAGTCTTACTTTGACTCTTTTTGATGTAAAAATAAGACTTACTTTTATCTATATATACATATGTGGGACCGGAACTCCGCAGTGGACGACAAACTTAACCTTGAGTAACCTTAATTTACCTTACTTAAAAATACAACTCCAAAGCCCCAATTACATAAAACTTTGACAAATGCGCGCCTCGTTTTTGAGCATTTGCAAAAATTTCGCTTCGCTTTACGTTTAAAAAACTTTGAATGAAAGTGAATCCTACAAAGTTGAATGCAATTAGGCCTTCACCTATATAATCAAACTTGACGAACGCGGAATTTGAAAGGAGCCATTGCAAGTTGAATTCAATAATTAAATTAAAAATACAATAAACAACATAATTTAAAAAATATAGAAAAAAAACATGTGTCAACTTTACCGAGAATCGAACTCATAGCCTTTAGCTCATTTCTGGCTGTGTATGAACTAGTATATAAACTGGTAGAATGCTGATGCAGAGGCTGCCTAGTATACCAATTGGTATGGTGCTGATGCAGAAGAGGACAATTGCTTTTCTTTTTCTCTTGTAACTGCTTCTTTTTTACCTTGTAATTCACAGATGCTTTTTCGTGTTTGGGTAAATACAAATAGTCGCTGCTTTCTAAAGAATAAACTGGTATATTGCTGATGTAGAGGCTGACTATGATACTGGTGCATAGACCGACTAGTATACCAACTGGAATGAATGTCAAATTAATGGAATAGTATGACAAGTGGTACGATCTGAATGGGCATAATGATTAGTATGTCCTGCCGCAGAGACTGAGCAGTATGTCAACTGGTAGGATTCTGATGTATATGTGAACTAGGATGTCAACTGGTAATATTCTGATGCATATATGAACTAGTATGTCAAATGGTATATTTCTGATGCAAATTTGAACTAGTATGTCAACTGATATGATTATGATGCATAAGTGAACTGGTATGTCAACTGGTATGATTCTGATGCATAAATGAACTACTATATCAACTGGTATGATTCTGACGCATATATGAACTAGTATGACAACTGTATGATTCCGATGATTTTTTTAACTAGTCTGTTAATTGGTATGATTCTGATGCATATATGAACTAGTCTGCAACTGGTATGATTCTGATGCAAATAAGAAGTAGTCTGTCAACAGGTATGATTCTGATGCATATATGAACTAGTCTGTCAACTGGTATGATTCTGATTAATATATGAACTAGTCTTTCAACTAGAATGATTCTGATGTATATATGAACTATTCTTTCAACTGGTACGATACTGATGTGTATAATAACAAGTATATCAACTGGTATATTCCTGATGCAGAGGCTGACTAGTCAGCCAATTGGTATGGTGCTGATGCAGAGAAGGACAATTGCCATCTCGTAGGACATCGCCGTGTTAAAAATACCAGTTGCTAATATGGAAAAATTACAGAACTCGAACTAGTTGAGGCCGCCTGGCTGACTGGTATTTGATTAGTATAAAACTAGTTAAGTTGACTGCAGGGCCGTTATCGGACTAGTAAAGGAAAATACCTTAAAATCATTGGAAAAACGTTTTCAGCCTTCCACCATGCATTTGATTGGGTTGTTTTTAAACCCGCCTTTTAAAGAATTAAATATTTTATCAGATGAAAAAAAAAATGAATGTATTAGAGACGGTTAAAGCAATGATGTTTGAGATAAGTGAATTAAGTAAAACAACAGTAGATAATTCAGACTCTGATAATTCATCGCCCAGTAAACCAAGGCATGAATTTGAGGAATTTTTAGACAAAAACACTGCGAAAAGAATGAAACTTGATAAAAACGAAATAGATCTTGAGATTGAAAAATATTTTGCAAGCCCCTCACGTTGTGATTTGGGCGTTTTAGAATTTTGGAAGGAAGCAAGTGACTTGCAGTTGTTGCAAACTGTTGCTAGAAAAATATTAAACATTCCAGCAAGCTCTGCTACCAGTGAAAGGGTATTTTCAACATCGGGTAAAATCCTTAATGAAAGGCGAACGAGGCTGTTAAGCTCAAATTTAAATAAGCTCTTATTTTTGTATAAAAATATGTAAACACACTTGATTGAATGCAAACAGTTTGCAACAACTGCAAGTCACTTGCTTGCTTCCCAAATTCTAAAACGCCCAAATCGCAACGTGAGGGGCTTGCAAAATATTTTTCAATCTCAAGATCTATTTCGTTTTTATCAAGTTTCATTCTTTTCGCAGTGTTTTTGTCTAAAAATATTTTTAATTTTTTTTTTTTATAATTTTTCTTATTTTACCATTATATGTATCTACAAATACATAAGAAAATATGTGTTAACATATATCGACGGCTGAGTGGAAGATCACTCCGTTTCAAAAACGTCCTACATAGGTTGTTTTTAAATCGAACTCTTAGAAACAAAATATTTTGAAGTAGGGCGATCTGCCACTCATTCGTCGATACATACCTTATAACAAAGTACAAAGTACATGCCATCTTTACAAATATATACCTTATAAGCTTTAGATGCGTAAGTATATGCTATGTACAAAGTACATGCCATCTTTACAATTATATACAAAAACAAAATAAAATCCATGAAATACAGTTTTATATTTTTTTCGTGCGTGTCGTGTCGTGTCGTGTTATGGTATTTTTTCCCCGTGCGTGTTAGTGCCAACTTTTGAAAATCAGTTTCGTGACCGTGTCGTGTCGTGTTGCAAAAATCATGCACGCGCCCATCTCTAGTACCAAGCAACTTTCAACGTGCTTGGTCAGAAAAGTCTATAGGACAACCAAGTTGAGGTGTAAGTAACTACATACTGATCCTCTAACATACAGCTGCCAGCTTCGCATATATTACCATAACAAAATAATTAATTATAGTCGCAGGTGCATAAATCGATCTCGTTTCCTTTTACTAGACGTCTTACCAATCAGGAAATAAACTCTGCCTTGATATAAGTATATATTAACCACTTTAAACCCTTTCATTTTTACTCAATCAAATTAAAAAAAAATGTTGAAGAAGAAGTTTCTATGTGCTTGTTTCTTTTCCTTTAATAACGCAAATGACCTTTCCGTAGTCCCGACTCAACGCAACCCCGTCACTACCAAAACATACTACCAAATAATTAAGCGCAGTAAATATACCAATTATATACCAATATTTTCCTCATTTCCCTACTCCAATGTGATTGAGGTAGCAATGAAAACAAGAGAAAAAGCAAATGTAGCAACAGCTATTAGAAGCTAACATGGAAGAGGAAAAAAAATTTGCAAATGCGCAACAGTATGAAATAAGCGTGTCGGCTGAATTACTAAAAGGTCTATGCAGTTATTTTTACCCTGTAGGAAAATTTCTGTTTGTATGAACAAGTGCATTTGTAGAATCTAAAAGCAACAAGTTAGACAAATTCTGGGCTTGAATTGTTCATATGTGTAGTCATTAAAGCTTATTCACCCGCTGCTAAATTATTTGCAATATATTAACTTGATCATTCCTTAAGTCGCAAGTAAGTATTCCCCATCAGTTAGGATTGAACAAACAGTTATTCATAGAACTTACAATTTTTTTGTGTTATCTTTTGATTTTATTCTCTTTTAAATGTTTTTTACTATTTATTTTTTTATATATTTTATTTTATTTTTCATTTTATTTTATTTTATATTATTTTGTTTTATATTATTTTAAATTGATTCATTTCATTTTATTTTATTTTATTTCATATTAATTTTTATTTATATTATTTTGTTTTATGTTATTTTAAATTGTTTCATTTCATTTTATTTTATTTTATTTTTTTTTTATTTTTTTTATTTTTATTTTTTTATTTTAATTTATTTAATTTAATTTAATTTTATTTTTTTATTAATTTTTTTTATTTTATATTATTTTTTATTTTATTTTATTTTGTTTTATTTTATTTTATTTTATTTTATTTTATTTTATATTATTTTATTTTATTTCTTTTTTTAATTTTATTTTATTCTATTTTTTTATTTTTATTTTTTTTGTTTTATTTTATTTTATTTTATTTTATTTTATTTTATATCATGCCGACCGCCGTGGTGTAGCGGTTAAGCGTTCGGCCTTCTACACCAAGTCGTGACGGTTCGATGCCCGGCAAAAGTGACATCAAAAATTATTTAGAACAAGAATTTTTGGCAAACTCTCCGGGTGTATTTCTGCCATGAGAAGCTTCTCAGCAAAAAATTAATTTGCTTTGCAAGTGCCGTTCGGAGTCGGCAAAAACTGTAGGTCCCGCCAACTTGTAGGGAAACTCAAAAGCAACACACCACAAGTTTGAAGGAGAAGCTCGGCTAAAAATCTCGTTAGAGGTTATGATAACCTGTTGGTATATCGCAGCCATTCGTTTTTTCTTTTTGTTTTTTATTTTATTTTATTTTATTTTATTTTATTTTATTTTATTTTATTTTATTTTATTTTATTTTATTTTATTTTATTTCATTTTATTTTATTTTATTTTATTTTATTTTATTTTATTTTATTTCTTCCTTTGAACTCCATTTGGGTTACATATTATACATCGGTTGTATACAAAAAGATATAGAAAGCTATTTATACTAAATTCAGGCACTTATATGAATGAAACTAACAGGTACATTTGTAATAGGAAAATCTACATGTAATGATTTAGAAACAATGGAAGTTGTTGATAAGATTACAGACTTTTGGATACTTAAAAACTAATTATCAAACTGTAGTTTTCCAGTGTTGTCATTAGTGCTTTTGGTACTACGCCTGTCGATGATATTATGATTGCCTCTATGTTTACTTTGTCCAGGTTCCATAGCTGTTTAATTTCCTGGGCAAGAGCTTGGTACCTCTTCTCTTCTCCGCATAGACTTCTAGCAAATTGTTCGTGTTAGGGATTCCAATGTTAATTAAATACGCCAACTTTGCGATTTTTATACCCAGCGTACTAGTACTAGTACAAGGGTATATTAATTTTGTTCACATAACGGTAGTTTGTAACGGCACAAAATAATCGAGATAGATATGAAAGTTCTTAGTTTGAAAGGAGGATTTCATTCAGGCATGTCCGTCCGTCTGTCCGTCCGTCTGTCCGTCCGTCCGTCCGTCAGTCTGTGTACACGATAACTTGAGTAAAAATTGAGATATTTTAATGAAATTTTATATGCAGGTTACTCTTTGGCCAAGGTAGGTTACTATTGAAAATAGGCGAAATCGGATGATAACCACGCCCCCTTTTTCGATATCGAAAATTTCGAAAATCACACAAATTGACATACCTCGGCAGCTGAAAGGAGTAAAATGATACAATTTTATATGTGAATCCCCCTGATCATTCTCTTATGATTTTTCCATAAATTTTTTATAGTGGGCGTGGCACCGCCCACTTTTAAGGGAGGCATTTTTGAAAATTTGACTGGTCGTAACTCTTAATCTGATTACGATAGAACGATGAAATTTGGCACAAAGCATACTAGTATCGTTGGGAGTATACCTGATGAAACTAGAAACAATCGCTCTCCAACCACGCCTACTTTCGATATCGAAAATTTCGAAAATCACACAAATTGACATATCTCGGCAGCTGAAATGGCTAAAATGTTATAATTTTATAGGTGAATCCCCCTGGTCATTCTCTTATGATTTTTTCATAAATTTTTTATAGGAGGCGTGGCACCGCCCACTTTTAAGGGAGGCGTTTTTGAAAATTTGACTGGTCGTAACTCTTAAACATATGCCGGTCAGATCCTGCGTATAACTATATATCGTCCATATAGAGGAGATGTGACACCTTGTATGATGTGCTCTCTAATACTTTTATTTTAAATCCGTTATATATCCGCTAAATATTCAAGAATATTAATTACATTTGGAGCTATCTTATACACTTTTAAAACTTCTATTAACCACGAGTGACGTACCCTATCATAAGCTTTCATATAATCAATATACGCCGTATATATATTTCTTTGCTTATAATACGCCTGTTCCATTACAATGGAGTATATAAGGAGCTGCTCTTTACAGCCCTGATAGTTTTTATACCCAGCGTACTAGTACTAGTACAAGGGTATATTAATTTTGTTCACATAACGGTAGTTTGTAACGGCACAAAATAATCGAGATAGATATAGAGTTCCATATATGAAAGTTCTTAGTTTGAAAGGAGGATTTCATTCAGGCATGTCCGTCCGTCTGTCCGTCCGTCCGTCCGTCAGTCTGTGTACACGATAACTTGAGTAAAATTTGAGATATTTTAATGAAATTTTATATACAGGTTACTCTTTGGCCAAGGTACGTTACTATTGAAAATGGGCAAAATCGGATGATAACCACGCCCCCTTTTTCGATATCGAAAATTTCGAAAATCACACAAATTGACATATCTCGGTAACTGAAATGGCTAAAATGATGTAATTTTATAGGTGAATCCAACCGGCTATCCTCTTATGATTTTTCTAAACAAATTTTATAGTGGGCGTGGCACCGCCCACTTTTAAGGGTGGAATTCTTGAAAATTTGACTGGTCGTAACTTTTAAACTAATTAAGATAGAACGATGAAATTTGGCACAAGGCATACTAGTATCGTTGGGAGTATGTGTGATGAAATTGGATAAAATCGCCCCCCAACCATGCCTACTTTCGATATCGAAAATTTCGAAAAACACACAAATTGAGATATCTCGGTAAGTGAAATGGATAAAATGATATAATTTCATATGTGGATCACCCTGGTCATCCTCTTATGATTTCTCCATAAATTTTTTATAGTGGGTGTGGCACCGCCCACTTTTAAGGGTGGTGACTGGTCGTAACTTTTAAACTGATTAAGATAGAACGATGAAATTTGACACAATGCATACTAGTATCGTGTGGGAGTATATCTGATGAAATTGGATAAAATCGCCCCCCGAAAATTTCGAAAAACACACAAATTGAGATATCTCGGTAACTGAAATGGCTAAAATGATATAATTTCATAGGTGAATCACCCTGGTCATCCTCTTATGCTTTCTCCATAAATTTTTTATAGTGGGCGTGGCACCGCCCACTTTTAAGGGTGGATTTTTAAACCGGTTAAGATAGAACGACTAACTGTCATATTGGGAAAAGCTCGACAAAAAGCATCGAGAAGGCGGGGTCTATATCCACTGGTGCTCGTTTCATTCAGGGTTATTTTGTAGTAGCTTCGCGTTACTTCTAGTAAAATCATTACGCTTTCGCCAGCGTGAAATAGTACTATAACTATTGCGTGTAATGTTGTTTGTAGCTTTTTTTTGATTTTTTGTTCAAAACAAAAAACATAATAATTCAACATAAAAATAATAATTCGACAACAAAATTCTTATTTTAATTTAATTTAATTTAATTTTATTTTATTTTATTTTATTTTATTCTCTTTTTTATTTTATTTTGTTTTATTTTATTTTATTTTTATTTTATTAATTTTTTTTTTATTTTACTTTATTTAGTGGCCTAAGGTGTTAGACCTTCTAGCATACAAGTCACTACAGTGTTGTGAGTTCGACTCTCACAATGCCGGGACGAAAAGTCCATGAAGAGATGTAATTCCAGTATCATCGAAACATATGTCGGCTTGTCTGGTTCCTGCAGCGCGTAGGTAAATTTTTCTCAAAAAACACATTTTCATACAATTCCGAAAATTGCTTCACAATACCGTCGGTATTTACAGCAATAGACTACAAGTCAAAAGCAACAAAGTGTTTAAATGTTACAAATGAAAAAATATTCGTGCTTCACTAAGCATAGAAAATTCTTTCATAGGTTTCACACCAAGTCGTAAAATTCGCAAATATTTCATATAAGTTAGCATTGAAATTAAAGGAAAAATGTTCTGTATGGAAGTATAAATATATGCATAAATGGACACTGAGAAGGGTTTACCTTCAAGCTGGGTAGTGGCCTAAGGTGTTCGACCTTCTAGCATACAAGTCACTACAGTGTTGTGAATTCGACTCTCACAATGCCGGGAGGAAAATTCCATGAAGAGATGTAATTCCAGTATCATCGAAACATATGTCGGCTTGTCTGGTTCCTGCAGCGCGTAGGTAAAATTTTTCTCAAAAACACATTTTTATTTTATTTTGCCCCCTCTTTTAAAAATTATCCACTACGTACAAACAAAACAAAATTTTAAATTCGAAGTATTTAAACAGATGATTTGCAATTTTGGATGGAATTTTCCCTAGAGAAAGGAGTTTTCCAAAGAAATTAAAAAATCCAACGCAGTAAAATTCCGGAAGAATATTCAGAATTTTATTTTAATTTATTTTGTTTTATTTCATTTATTTTTTTTTATTTTGATTTGTATTATTTTAATTTCGTTATCATACTTTATTCATATACCACATTTGATTGCAATCGCTTGCAGCATTTCTTCCTGGGTATGTAGGCGATTGAATGTACGTGTGTCGGCTCCATATACATACATATGAGTATACACATGTAGATATATGCATAAATAAGCAAAAATGGAGAAATAACGAGCTCATTTGCACGTATTTAACGCTTGGTTAAATGGCGCTTAAAGCCATAATTTGTTTT
Organism: Campiglossa producta; assembly: GCA_964058755.1. NCBI lineage: Eukaryota > Metazoa > Arthropoda > Insecta > Diptera > Tephritidae > Campiglossa > Campiglossa producta. The sequence continues at coordinate 60,614,887 of CAXKVI010000003.1, read as the reverse complement.
TTTTTTGGATTTTTTTTTTTGCATTTTGATCATTTCTTCTCACTCGCTTATATCGTTATTAGTGTTGGGCAGTATCGATTCCAAAAGTACTCAGTACTCGATGCTGAAAAGTATCGACAGTACCCGATTCTTAAAAGTATCGACACTGACTATTACTACTACTACTACTATTACCACTTAATACTCGAAATGTACTCAGTGTCTAAGTAGTAATTACTACTTAGTAATACGAAGTACTCAATACCGAAAATGTACTCGATACAGAAAATGTACTCCATACAGAAAATGTACTACATACAGAAAATGTACTAGATACAAATTCCACGAGTTTTATGTGGTGACGAATAATTCTTAATTTTTATAAAGGGGTTAAAGGAATACAAATACGAAATAATAATAAAAACATATTTTTATTAAAAACGTTTGACGTAACGAGGTGGTATTATGTTATATAGGTAAATACAATAAAGGTAACAAAAAAAATATATGTACATACATGTATATTTTAGTAATTCATACACACATTTTGAATTTGTATATTAAAAAATAAATTATTTTAAAGCAATTCAGTTTCGATGTGAGATTTATAACTATAAAATTTTAAATTGGGTAAATGAACATAAATTCAATAATACTAAAGTCCTGCCAAACCGGCTTGTAGTTGCATACAAACTAATTCTCGGTTACATTAGGGTGATTCAAATAAAAAAAATGTTTTTTTTTCGGTCTTACCCCTTGAAAAGTAAGGTATTAATGAGAAAATAAGCCTCGCAACAAAATTTGCTGTGTTTGTCACTTTTCCCATACATTTTGTATAGGGAAATGGGATCTTTTTCAAAGAAATTTTTCCTTTTTTTAAATTTATTTCAAATACCTTAACATATTCTTAAAGTGGAGGCTTTGAAGTTTTCAAAATGGTAAGCCGGGTGCTTGTTGTAATATATAGACAGACCTACTAGCAGAACTTGACGAAAAGTACCCGATACTTTGAAAGTACCCGATGCTTAAAAGTATCGATACCAAAGTAGTAACTACTCAAAAGTACTCGATACTGCCCAACACTAATCGTTATACGACTCTGTGTGCCCTTGCTGATGGCTATTTTCTTAAATACGCAAACAAACATATTTATAAATATGTACCTATAAATGAAAATAAATACTTATGCAATTATACAAATGTATGTGTATAAAAATATATTTGTATAAATGCTGGCGGCTAGCCTTTAGGCTGCAGTGATTCAATTATTGCTGACTTAAAAGTTTATTCGCTATTGGCTCCATTGCTTTTACGTAATTTTTCATTAGCAAAATAATTTTTTCTGCAATTTCTCTTGTGAGCCTTTCAAAAAAATTTCAGTTATATATGTTTAACTATCAGTTTGGTTAGGTATAAGACATGCACAAAAAAGTTCGTATCTTACCTTTTTATTAGGGCTTGCACGACTTCATATAACTTCTCAAGCTCCTGTTTCGAACCCTGTGCAAACTTCTCTATATACATACATTTCCGCTTCATAACAAAATTAAATCATCTTCCTCTTCTTAGTTAGAGAAAATAATCAAATTTAATTATGCTGCATTAAATTTCACTCACCGTTAACAATATCTAACTAGAAAAAAGTATGTTTAAAATTTATTTTAAGTAAACAAGTAAATGACCAAATGCATATCATCACTCGCATTTAATTAAGTTTGATAAATTAGGTGTTAATTGTACATTTCCAATGAGCACACGCCACATTCGAGAGTGAATTTTTACTGCAAATGCGAGCATTAGAGAGGTGTTTAATCAGTTCTCGGAAAATATTGCTTTTGAATACATTTGAATCAATACGACCGCGTTGTGTGGCTATAAAACTACACTTTTGTTTCAATTAATTATCCATTACCATTTGTCATCATTCAATTGTATCACCTGTAACAGGTTTAATTTAATTTACAATTTTGTTTTTGGTTTTTGTTGCTATTTAAACTTACTATTTAAACTTAAATTGCTATTTAAACTTAAATTCCTTTCCGCACGTTAGCCAACATTTCTCAACAATCATTTTAAATATGGTTTTATTTATACCAAGTTGTGGTAAGCCAACTAGGTAATGTAACTTTGATAGGTTACCCATGATTTGCAGCAGACTTGAACTTTTTGAACTGATTAAAGGTGGTAGTATGGCTCACAACGATTAAACAAAAATAAGTATATAACAATTTTTCGAAATTCGAATTATTTTCAAAGTTATAGCTATCAACACTTTTCGAAAGTACTGATTTTTTGATGATTTTCTCACGATTGCTCAAACCGATTTTGCTATTTTTTAAATATATAAAAGATGGTATCTTCTACCAAACGACGATTCTAATTTTTGCAAACATTATTCGCAATTTTTAACTTCTCCATCGTGGTCAGATGGCGATTTTGTATGATGTTGTTGGGCATTCCATTAGTAACTATCAGCAAATAAAATTAAATTAATTAAAAATTATAATCGTCGTTTGGTAGAAAATACCATCTTTTATATATATTTAAAAAATTGGCAAAAACGGTTTGACCAATCGTGAGAAAATCATGAAAAAGTGAGGAATTTCGAAAAGTGTTGATAGCTACAAGTGTGAAAATAATTCGAATTTCGAAAAACTGGCCCAAACGTATTTTTTTCATGTTGTTGTGAACTATACAAAAAATTTTCAGAAAGATAGTACAACTTCCCAAAAAAGTGGCTCACTTCACAGAATTCAACTCAGCAGTATGAACGTATAGAAAGAAGGCACATAATTTATCTTATTTTGTTTTTGACATTATTTAATTTTTTTTTTTTAATTTTTTTTGTTTTTATTATTTTTTTTTTTTAATTTTTTTTTTTTTATTTTATTTTATTTTTTTTATTTTTTTTTATTTTTTTTTTATTTTATTTTATTTTATTTTATTTTATTTTATTTTATTTCATTTTATCTCATTTCATTTTCTTTTATTTAATTTAATTTAATTTAATTTAATTTAATTTAATTTAATTTTATTTTTTTTTAATTTAAATTTATTTTATTTTATTTTATTTTATTTTATTTTATTTTATTTTGTTTTATTTTATTTTATTTTATTTTATTTTATTTTATTTTATTTTATTTTATTTTATTTTATTTTATTTTATTTTATTTTATTTTATTTTATTTTATTTTATTTTATTTTATTTTATTTTATTTTATTTTATTTTATTTTATTTTATTTTATTTTATTTTATTTTATTTTATTTTATTTTATTTTATTTTATTTTATTTTATTTTATTTTATTTTATTTTATTTTATTTTATTTTATTTTATTTTATTTTATTTTATTTTATTTTATTTTATTTTATTTTATTTTATTTTATTTTATTTTATTTTATTTTATTTTATTTTATTTTATTTTATTTTATTTTATTTTATTTTATTTTATTTTATTTTATTTAAATTTATTTTATTTTTATTTTATTTTGATGATTTTTTTTATATTTAATTATTTTATTTTATTTTATTTTATTTTAATTTATTTTATTTTTATTTTATTTTTATGATTTTTTTTATATTTAACTTTTTTTTTTTGTTTTACCTAAAAGGTGAAGGTGTTTTTTCGTGCGTGTTTTTTGGTTTTCGAGCTCAACACGATCACGCACGACCACGATACGAACTAGACTAGAGGGGCGCGGGCATGATTTTTGCAACGTGTCGTGTCACGTTCACGAAACAGATTTTCGAAAAAACCCACTAACACGCACGGGGAAAAATTACTAAAAGACGACACGCACTAAACACGCACGAAAGAAAATAAAACGGTATTTTCTGTCTTTTTTATATATATATATATTTGTAAATAAACATGGTATGTACTTATACATCTAAAGCTTATAAAGTATGTATCGACGACTGGGTGACATGTCGCTCGATTTCAAAATATTTTTCAAGAACTCCATATACATATCAAAATTTGTTTAAATAACACTCTTTTGGAATTTTTTCAGCAACGCTCTATCTAAGATTTTGATTCAAAAACAACCTCTCTAGGCTATTTTTGAAAAATATTTTGAAACGGAGCCGTCTATATATGTTTAGACATAATTTTTTATGTACTTATGTAGATACATATAATGGTAAAATTAGAAAAAATTAAAAAGAACAACTGTAACTTTGCACTCAATCAAGTGCACTTAGTACATGCAAACGCAGTTTACAAGTTTGAATTCAGTTGTTTAAAAAAATGAGAAACTTTGGCAAATAAATATTTTTCTAAAGCCTATACAAAAAAAAACTTTTAAGGTGTTTGTATTATAATGCACACATGTGAACGCGTATTTTCGGTTTTCGGGCTCAACACGATCACGACACGAAATCGCATTATCATACACGAGCACATGGACACACGCGTGCGTGTTTCGTGTCACGGTCAAAAACACGCGCGACGCCCATATCTACTCTGAACTCTAAACCCCCTGCGACACGCCTTAGACGTTTCCAATAGGAACCGAATTTTGTATGTAATATCCCCGACTATATTTCTATGGACACACAACTAGGTACGTATACAGTAAACGGTTTGACCAAATATTGATTACTTCACTTGCTAAAATTTCACTACAGCAATGTTTTGAAACTCGCTGTATAAATACGGTGACCATCCGTTCTGTTTTTGGCAGAACAGTTCTGATTTTAAGGACTTTGTTCTGCGTATTTTTTTTCTAAGGAAAATAACAGAAATGTTCTGTTTTTAAGCAAATGTTCTGTTTTTGTTCTGCTTTTTTGTGCCGGCAACCTTTTTTAACAAATGTAATGAGTAGCTCTGTAACGTTAGTTTGCTCAATCATTTCAAAACTTTATGAAAAATTTAAAATCTTTCAAAATATTTTAAAAATAATTTAGTTTATGTTTAACACGGTCAAGTGCTTCAAATCAAAAATTGAGTACGTTAAAATTTAAAAAACGTACCAAATTTGAAAGTTCCCTAACCGGAAAAATATTCGTACCAAAAATGACTTTCAATGGATGCACTTTGGTTGAAATTATTTGAGATTGGAATTTCAATGTTTCACAGACGTTGGCAACATTTTTGAATGCAAAAAGATGATTACGCCATGAAAAACACGTTTTTATTCCAAATATTGAGAGTTTAACCATAAATAGTTCATAGCAAGGCAATACCAAGCCTTAAGTAAAAAGAGTTCTGTTTTTTTCAAAAAAAAATTATGGTCACCGTATGTATAAATTACGAGGAATCTTTTTCGAAAAATCATCAGCGCGCTGGCAATGAACTCTGCTACAGGATGAATTATTTGATTTGGAAGCTAGGAGTTGTCTGCGCAGTTTCGCCAACATAAATCAATTAATGCTATTACCTGTATGGATCTATGTACTTCTATAGAAAAGAAAAAGAGAAAATGAAGAAAATTAAAAAGAAGAAAGTAAAATCCGTTTAATAGTCTGGTAATCTCTGATAATATCACACCGACTATCGTTCACACTCTTGCCCTACGATTTACGGTTAAACATTGCTGAAATATAAAAAGGCGTAATTGTATATGTATGAATAAATGCTATGACATTGTGTGAAACGAACATTAAAAAAAATCGGATAATTACTCAGCTCATTTAAGTCATTTAAGTGCATGCATACATACATGCAAGCGTAATTAAGGAGGTGGACAAGTGTGATGTGTAGGAAATTTCTCATTGTGTGTACTGATTTCGTTAAGAAGACGGCATAGAAAATTACTTAATTGTCCAAAGCTGAGTAGATTTAAATTGATGTGTGCTTAATTGAAATTAAAAGATTTATTAAGCATAAGCGAATACACCAAGCCACCTGGCTGTCCCCTGATCAAAGAACAAGAAACCAGATTGATCATGTCATGATCGACGGCAGACGCAGCTCCACCGTTGTAGACGTGCGTACTCTACGCGGTACCAATATCGACTCGGACCATTATCTTGTTGCAACCAAGATACGCATACGCCTCTGTGCAACGAAGAAAGTGCGCAAAGTAACGGAAGGAAAGTTTGACGTCGAGAAGCTGCGCATGACACAGACAGCTCATAATATCAACACTCAACCCTCCACCCGCCAGCAGAGGGCAATCCTCGACCTAACGATGTAACCGAGCAATGGAAGCATATCTCTCACTCATTGCCCACCGCCGTTGAGGCCTCTATAGGGTTCCAGCGAGCCCGCAAAAACAACGAGGCAAAGAAGGAAGAGAGACGCCTTTTCAGAAAAAAGAAAAGTGAGGCCGAAAGGCGTGAGTGTGAGGATGCTGGCTGGCAGGAACGATGGAAAAGTCGTCCCACCACCTGACTATGATGAAGTGAGGATAGCTATATCCCGGCTCAAAGACAACAAATCGCCTGGAAAGACGGACTACCCGCCGAGCTGTTCAAACACGGAGGCGAAGAGCTGGTAAAAAGCATGTATCAGCTCTTATGCATAATATGGTCAGATGAGTGCATGCCTCCAGATTGGAATTTAAGTGTGCTCTGCCCAATCCACAATAAAGGCGATCCCGCTAACCGTACCAACTACCGTGGAATCAGTCTTCTTAATATCGCATATAAGGTTCTTTCTAGCGTATTGTGTGAAAGACTGAAGCCCTTTGTCGACAAACTGATTGGACCTTATCAGTGTGGCTTGAGACCTGGTAAGTCTACCAGCGACCAGATTTTCACCATACGTCAAATCCTGGAGAAGACCCATGATAAATGAATCGACACACAACACGATCTCTTTGTCGATTTCAAAGCCGCTTTTGATAGCGCAAAAAGGAGTTGCCTGTATGCCGCCATGTCTGAAGGACCTCTCTGAGCCAGTTGAAACCATTAGCTTTTTTTTTTTTTTTTTTTTTTTCAATCACCAAATCAAGCACCTGTGCAAACACAGAGAAGCTAACAGCGGCTGATGCGAAACCTTCACTAAGCGCCGGTACCGAAACCAATTTCTGAACGTCTGTGGCAGTGGTCTCACGACCTGGCCTCAGAGATCCAAAAAAGCAGGAACCCGTAAAAAAGGGAACGACCGCGATGGCAACTAACGGTCGAAATTTCTCCCAAAAGACATGTCCCAAACGCTCTGAGTACTTGGACAATAGCGGCCGCAAGGATCCTGAAGAAATACGAGGGAGTTTCACAGGAGACGCTATCGCCGAATGCAAGAAAGACCGTGGAGATAGCTCAAGCGCTGTTACCGAACTTCCAAAGCAATTATGCGCCAAAGAAGGTTAACTGAAATCCCTTCAAACGCCAGAGATCGGACGGGGAAGCGGCAGCAGAACACCCCCGGAGTAGGTAGACTTAGCTTTGCTGAAGTGACCGAGGACAGGATCCTCATAGGCGTCATTGACCGAGGTAACGACCGTTGGGCCATCCCTAAGGACCAGTGGCGGTACGTCCGGAACGCTCTCGCCTTCTTGACATTATGGATGAGTCTCCAGGTGCCACGGCGAGGATGCAAGAACTATTGCACTGTACAAGTCAGCAGCTGTCAGAATGGGTGAGATCTACCCAGGGGCAAAATCGAGGTTGTAGACTGGAAGGACATTCCGGCTCGGCCAAGGGCAAGGGAATGGATTCCTGCCATCCCTGCTGAACCTGAGAGAATTCTTAGGATGCTACCCGTCTCCCCCCGACCAGGGGACTGCAGTGTCAATCTGGGTGAGGATGCGGTAGGGCCTCATAGGCAGGTGGTCTTCACCTTGAATAAGGAGGCACTCGGTCCCCTTCAACGGTGCAATGGACGAGTTGATTACGGTATGGGTCAGGTCGTGATCCACGTTTACCGTGGCTATGCGCAATGCTATTTCCGCTCCTCCGGAAGACTCGGACATCGCAAGTGCCGAAGAGGAGTCGGACGTGTCCGACTCGGAAAGTATGGTATCTGCCACGTCAAATGGCGAAGGCGCAGTGAATAGCTCGGCGATGGGACACACCCTGCTGGACGGGGAATACCTCAACGTCACGGTGATAGCAGCTAGTCCTGAGTGCACCAATGTTGATACTGCCACAGATAGAAGGGTTTCCGCCACGCCAAATCATGGTCTGAACAACTCGTCGTTAAATAAAAAAAAAGCCTCCCAGACGAGGCAGAACTCAACAATATGGCAGTCGTCTTTCTAAAAGCGACGTAGATGTGGTCCTCATCCAAGTGTTAAATATGCTTTGAAATGATTATTTTTTGTTGTGTGAAAGGCTGAAGCCCATCGTAGACAAACTGATTGGACCTTATCAGTGTGGCTTTAGACCTGGTAAGTCTACCATCGACCAGATTTTCACGATACGCCAAATCCTGGAGAAGACCCATGATAAAAGAATCGACACACACCATCTCTTTGTCGATTTCAAAGCCGCTTTTGACAGCGCAAAAAGGAGTTGCCTGTATGCCGCCATGTCTGAATTTGACTTCCCTGCAAAGCTTATACGGCTTTGCCAAATGACGTTGAGCAATACCAACAGCTCCGTCGGAATCGGGAAGGACCTCTCTGAGCCATTTGAAACCAAACGAGGCTTCATACAGGGCGACTCCCTTTCGTGCGATTTCTTCAATCTGATGCTGGAGAAGATAATTCGAGCAGCAGAGCTAAACCGCAATGGTACAATCTTTTACAAAAGCGTGCAATTGCTGGCGTATGCCGATGATATTGATATCATTGGCCTTAAGCGTAAGCGCTGCCTTCTCTGGACTGGATAAGGAAGCGAAAAAAGTGGGTCTTGCCGTGAGCGAGGACAAGACGAAGTATTTGCTGTCATCAAAGAAAGAATCGGCGCACCTGCGCCTTGGCAGCCATGTCACTCTATAAATCTCTCATCATATCTGTCCTGATGTATGGCTCAGATTCATGGACAATGTCAAGAGAAGATGAGATGGCCCTTGGAGTATTTGAGAGAAAAGTTCTCCGGAAGATTTATGGTGCTTCCCGTGATGCCAACGGCGAGTATCGAAGGAAATTTAACGATGAGCTGTACGAGCTCTACGCAGATCTGACCATAGTCCAGCAAATTAAAGCCCAAAGACTCCGCTGGCTGGGCCATGTTATGCGAATGGACAAAGAAGCTCCAGCACAGAAGGTTTTCCTATCGTCGCCTGAATTCGGCAGCAGAGGAAGGGGGAGGCCTCGACGGAGATGGAAACAATAGGTGGAGGATGACTTGAACTCCCTTGGGGTTTCCAATTGGCGTCAGTTATCGCTAAAAAGGAATGACTGGCGTGCTTTGATATGCAACGGCCAAAATCGCTTAGGCGGTTAAGCGCCAATAAATGATGATTATGAAACTATAGATAATTTAATATTATTGACTTGAGCGGCCAAATATTTAATTATAAAGGCGTATACTGTGCGCTATTAAGTATCAACGAACAAAATAAAAATAAAGCAAAATTAAGTAAAATAAAATAAAATAAAATAAAGTAAAACAAAATAAAGTAATATAAAATCAAATATAATAAAATAAAATATTTCATTTTAAATGCAAGCTTGAAGCCAAGAAATAATAATTTTTGTTTTTAAAAAAATTTCATTATTGCTGTTGGTATTTTTAATTTTAATAATTCATATTATTAATTAAAATTTTTTGTTAGAATAGAAAAAGCAAGTTTTTGGGCCACACACCATAGCTTCATAGATCGATTTCAGGAGTTGCTAGTTCCACTCATCAGTATGATTTAGGCAACGCGACTCTAACCTATCGGCTAGTTACGTGTTATTTTTGTGAACGCCTTAAACACACTTTTCTATTCTGGGTTCTAACTGGTTTATTAGCAGCAGCGATATATATATATATCACGTTTCACTAAGTGTTGGGCTTTTTGTTGTTTTGTCAGTTCGCCAACAGTAATAATGAAATTTGTTGAAAAACAAAAATTATTATTTCTTGGCTTCAAGCTTGCAATTACAATGAAGTTTAGTACCAAAAAGCCGTAAAATAACAATTCCATTGTTGTAAACAAATATGTGTAAAATAAAATAAAATAAAAAAAATAAAAAAGTAAAATAAAATAAAATAAAAAAAAATAAAAAATAAAATAAAATAAAATAATTTTTGTTTACCACTATTAGAAAGATTAACGAGCTCGAGGCCAAATATATGTATATTGTTTATTAAAACGCAACAAGTGAATTTTTAATATACATTTATTTTGGTGTATAACGGCACGTCGATATTTCGACTTCACCCTGAAGTCATCATCAGGACTACAAAAGAACAGACATATATTATTTAATCATAAATAAATAGTTAAAAAAATTATTCCAAGTACACAACTTACATTTTTGACTGATTTATGTCGACTAAGGTAACAATACAAAAATATACATGTTTTTAATTTTAAGAAACAGGAAAAGCAATGGACAAAAATACAGTTATCGTAAACAAAATTGTTTTTTGTCTCATGAGCAATACATTAACTAAGTAGTGGACGCCGCTCACTTGAACCAACTTTTTTAAGTTTTTCGAAGTAAGCCTCCAAAACTAAGTTACGGGCTTTCGAAGTTCGAAGTTGGACCCTTCGAAAATTTGGTTTTCTAATAGTTTTGTTTAAAAAATACACTTTCAAAAAAAAAGAAAGTGCACCAATCAAGTAAGAGTATCAAGAAGGCCACGCCCACATTTAACCCTTTTAAATTTTTTAAACAAAACAATTAGAAAACCAAATCTTGGAAGGCTCCAACTTCGAACTTCGAAAGCCCGTAGTTAATTTTTGGAGGGTAACTTCGAAAATCGGGGAACGCCATTTTTTACTTATCTCTTAAACAGTTCAAAAAATTTGATTTAGTCTAATAACCAGAAAAAAATGGATTTTGTCCTACAGTGTTATTGCATTGGAAAAATGTTATAAAAATTCAGCCCTAATTTGCAGCTACATACTTAAGTTTTGTAAAATTTTTTTTCGTTCGTGTTTTTATTTGGAAACCGAAACCGGAACGAAACCGTAACCGAAACCGAAATAAATTTTAAGGAAACAAAATCGGAACCGAAACGGAATCGTTTTACAAAACCGAAACGGGAACGTTATGTTAATTGGTTTCATACCTTGATAGGAACACACCATAGGTAGAGCAAACCAACAATACACAAAAAAGTGGTATGAAGGAATGCAAATAGAAAACCTCAGTGTGCTTCTGTGCTTCTGCATAAAAATGCAAGTTACCGGCAGCCTCCACACACTACCCTTACCATAACTGTAAACAAGATTGATCTTTTCAATCAACTCATACTGCAAGCCCGCGTTAAAAAAAAAAAGGCCAAGGTATTTCACAATATGGTGAAATTAGAATGTAAGCAATGATTGTAATCTTATAAATAAGAGTGAATTACGAATAAAGTTTTTAGTTTTTGAGCAACCACCAATCAAGCTTTACTAAAACTCGGCCGCGTTCACGGTCTCCTAAATTAGTTTTTAAAAAGGTTAAGCCACCGAGGCTAACCTTAGTTGGCGCCCAACGTGGGGCTCGAGATACGAAATTTAGGGGGAAAAGTACAAGTACCCTAGTACGCGAGTAATCTCGAAAATTTGAGGAATTTTTTATGAACTCCGCAATTTCACTACAATTAAGTGGTACAAAAATATTAAAAGAAAAGCTTTGCAAAAACTGAAAGCTTTTAAAAAAAAGAAAAAATAAAATAAAAGAAAAAAGGATCAAATAAGGAATTAAAATATCCTTGTGAAAGTTTTTTTGTGTTTCGTTTCACGAAAATTAAAAAAAAAAAAAATTCAAAGAACACTTCACCACACCACAAACATTAAAAATGCATAAAATATGCAAGTATTAAAGGAAGAAATTTACAGATGACTGAAAACTTTAAAAAATAAAAAAATCTTCACCACACCATAAAAATAAAAAAAGTACAAAAAGTGCAAAGAAGAACGAAAAGAAAATTTACAAAAATTAAGAACATTAAAAAGAACTTTGAAAAAAGTATACAAATTTAAAATAAACATCTAGAAGAATAAGAACTCTGAAAAAAAGAAAATATAAGAAAAAATTCATAAAAAAATAAATCATCTTTACGCTGCTGTTTTTCAAGTCACGGAACACAGACACCCTTACTTAGGTTGTGAAATTTAAATTTATTGTTGTATTCAGCAATTTTAAATTTGTTTTTTAAAGAAGAATAATAAATGGGTAATATCCCAAATAAGCCAAAGTATTTGAGGCTAAAATACTGCGATTACTGTGGTGGGGACCATGATATTTTGAAGTGTCCCTTGCTTAAAAAAAAGAAGAAGAATTAATAGCAGATTAGGCAAACAAATATGTGAAAAAAGCCTACGTTAAATAATGATCAATGTTTGCGCCCATATGGCAACTCTTAATTACTATGTAATTCCCAAGAATGATGGAAGTGAAGTAATAAGAAGAACAAAAATGACTGTTCATTGTAAACATCCGCAGCTATTACATTCGCTATAACCCGCTTAAGAACTTAATTTAATAAATCAAATATCGGTATCAATCCGCTTCAATAATTAGATCATTTGTTTAACCCGCTTTATTTTGCGTACATTGTATGCAAGGAAACAGTCCGCTTTTATACATTTTCGTTTTTGTACGCAATAATCAAAGTTTCTCTACCGAAGAGATTAACAATGAAATAATTAAATTTCTAGAAACTCTAGATCCCTTTCAAGGAAGTAATCCGTTTTCGTCACATAGCAATAATACCCCAGTATTGGACGAAGATCTTGGTGAGTTGAATGAAGTTTTGGTTGAACTTCAAAAAGAAGAAAATAACATAATTAAATAGAAAATAAATAAGGAAAAAATTTTAAAAAAATTTTAATAAAATGGCGGAAGTTTTACCTTTTGATTTGATCACTAGATTGATCTCCGATAGCAATATCGAATTAAGGCAGGAAATTGACCGACTAAGGTCCCAATTGGATACTAATTCCAATGGTGCTAGAGATTATGTAGCTGAAACAATAGACGAAAATATTCAATGTCAAGAATCTCTTGATATTATTAAATCTTTGCCAGAATTTTCTGAAAATTTAACGCGTATGTAAGTTGGCGTGAAGCAGCTCATAATGCTATGAGCTTGTATGTTAGGAAAAGCAGAAAATATTTCGCTGCACTAACAATACTTAGGAATAAGGTAACCAGTGATGCCAATGATGTCCTGACTAATCATGGCACTGTTTTGAATTTTGATGCGATAATCGCACGTTTAGATTTTGCCTATTCGGACAAACGTCCAATTCACATTATCGAACAAGAATTGAGTGCCCTGCGACAGGGCTCAATGACGGTAGTAGAATATTATAATCTGGTCAACAAGAAGTTGACTCTCTTAATAAATAAAACAATGACACATGGTAATACGGAAATTTCCAAAGAGTTAAATAAGAAGAATGCGGATCATGCCCTCAGGAATTTTATAACTGGCTTGAATTTGCCATTGAGAGATATTATATTCTCTTTAAGCCCACAGGACTTACCCGATGCTTTGGCTAAGGCTCAGGAATTGGAGTCCAATAATCAAGGAATTCGGTTTGCGCACAATTTTGCAAACGAAACTGCTAAAGCTAAACAAGCCTTTCCGAATAATAATTTGCGATTTCCTCAAAGAGGAACTCAACCCAATAATTTCCCAAAAAGCCAAGTGGGTAATCAACAAAATAAATACAAAGGTCCTGAACCGATGGACGTAGATCCATCTATGTCAAGAATGTTTGACAGGAATTATAATGCCAGAAGGCAGCAAAACACAAATTATCTTAACCAAAACACGAGGCCTGCTATAAATAATTCAAACACTCATGTGAATAGCCAGCAAGCGCAAAATTCACAAGGAGTGAAGCGGCCAAGAGAAAGCAATAACAGCTTTAGGCCACAAGAAAAAACCCAAAGAATAAATAATTTGAATGAAAATTATTTTTTAGCAGAAGAGGGGATAGCCTCCCCTACATCACAACCTGCGACTATAAATTAAATAAAAAATTTAAAGCTCTTGTCGATACAGGAGCAACTTCTTGCTATATAAAGGGAATTAAAAGGGTTAAAAACCGTGAATGGTTATTCAATTATCTATTATATTAATAGGCTAACAAATTTTACATATAAATATTTGCCAAGCTTAAACCCATACTAAATATGCATAAATATTTATGAAATGCATATGGATTTGTTGGCATACCTCTAAGGCAGTGCACAATTATCTAATATATAACCAATACTGCTTCATTTATCTGTAATAAGCGAATGAAAATTTCTCATGCCACTTGAATTGGTTATCTGACAATCAATTTGTACATAAAGCGATAGCCCAGTGGGAAGCGTCGGGGGTAGTGGTCGAGCGGTTAATGGTTCAAGTACAGCTATCGGCCAAATTTTTATTTTTATTTTTTGTCATTCAAAATTGTTTTTATTTTTTCAATATATAAATATTTCTTATCTTGACTTTTTTAAAATTTTTATGTTTGTGATCTCTATTTTCGAGAAAAAAAATTGCTGAATATTTTTAGTTGACGGAAAGCATATGCCTAGATACCACCCATTATAGAAATGCGATAACCGCTTATTCAATTTGGGTTTTTTTGTCTAATTTTTGATGATATAAGATCGAAGTTGCGAAATTTTTTCAAACACAGTAGTCTATTTATCGGACTTCGGTAGATTAGTTCTTTAAATTTTAGTGATTTCTACCGTTTGAGACAAAGTTGCTGATAGACTCCCTATTTAAAATATAAAAATCGACAACATATTTAATATGTACTTAAATTTTGAACTAAATCAAGTGGTTAGCGGTCGTCTTAAATTTTACTAAAGGCAACAACTGATTTCTATTCATATGTACATATGTATTAACTTTTAAAAGGGCAGATTTGCAACCCGAGCCCCAAACAAGACTAGACCAAATTGAATAGAAAAATTAATATATATTTTTTCTTTAAATCAAATAAAAAATCCATATAAATTATCTTAAATATTGCTAAGTTATGGTTAAAGAAGAAAGCTAGAAAATCCTCAAACTTTTTTTGACCCAACCAGAATTTTTAATTTATCCCCTCTAAAAAAATTTAAAAACACTCCTGTATAATAAATTTCTATAAAAAGAACTCATTTT
The DNA here is from genome assembly GCA_964058755.1 of Campiglossa producta. Classification (NCBI taxonomy): domain Eukaryota; kingdom Metazoa; phylum Arthropoda; class Insecta; order Diptera; family Tephritidae; genus Campiglossa; species Campiglossa producta. The sequence goes on along the minus strand of CAXKVI010000003.1, from coordinate 60,599,812 downwards.
CTGCAAAATGAACCTTTCAATCTTTCACTCAACAAGCTCCTCCTTTTATTAGAGAAACTATTTTCATTCTCTCGCTCATTGCCCATACAGCTTGAATTGATGATTTGAAAATAAATTTGTAGATAAACCAGTAGAGCAGTGGTTAGCGCATCGGATAGCGAGCGAACTGTTGTAGGTTCGAGAACAGCTCCGGGCTACAATTTTTTTTTTTCATTGAAATAGTTTTTTCTTTTTTAAAACATCTTTAGGTATGTGAGTATTTCTAATCTTGATTTTTTATAAGCTCATTAAAATTTCATAACACATATTTTTATATTTGTGATACTTTTTTCGGAAAAAACTTACTGCGAATATTTTCATAAATATACATACATTATAGAAATGAGATAACCGCTTATACAATTTGGGTTTTTTGGTAAGTTTTCCCGAAAATTAAAATTTTTTTAAAAACACCCTCATATTCATAAAAAATAAAATTGGTTTATAAAGCTTTTTAAAATGACATTTTCATACAAATTTTGAATAATAAGAGCTTAATAAACCTTTTATATTTTTTATGAATAAGGGGGATATTGTTCTGTTTATCGGACTTCGGTAGATTATTTCTATAAATTTTGAAATATAAAAATCCATAATTTTTCATAGGTCCTTAAATTTTGTACTAAAAGAAGTGGTTAGAGGTCAACTAAAATATTACTAAAGACATTTTGCCCCGTTTCAATATACCTACATTTTTTTTTTTTTTTTTTAAAAATCAAATCAAAAATCAATATAAAATGTGTTTTTAAATATTTTCAAGTTAGGGTTGAGGAAAAAAGCTTAAAAACCCTCAAACTGTTTTTGCGTAAGGCTAGATTTTGCCCGTTTAACCAATTTTGAATAACTTTTTTTTTAAATCAACATACCCACATTTTTTTCAAAAATCAAATCAAAAATCGATATGAAATGTCTTTTTAAATATTTCTAAGTTATGGCTAAGGAAAACGGCTAGAAAATATTCAAACTATTTTTGCAAAAGGCTACATTTTGCCCGGTTTCACCACTTTTGAATATTTTTTTTTTTTAAATCAATATACGTACTATTTTTTTCACAAATCAAATCAAAGATCGATAAGAAATGTATTTTTAAATATTTTTAAGTTATGGTTAAGGAAAAAAGATAGTTTTTGCAAAAGGCTAGATTTTGGCTGATTTTACCACTTTGAATACGTTTTTTTTTTTTTAAATCAACATACCTACATTTTTTTTTAAATCAAATTAAAATGTCTTCTAATTATTGCTAAGTTATGGATAAAGAAAAAAGCTAGAAAAACCTTTAACTGTTTTTGCAAAAGCCTAGATTTTCCCTAACCAGCATTTGTAATTTACCAACACTAAATAATAAATGAAGACATGCATGGATGAAGGGGGTATGTCGCATTTTGAGTGAAACGAGAAAATCGGCTTTAAAGTTTTGCTTAAACATTTGAGGTTTTTTCGAATCTTTATGGAAAACTGACAAAAAAATTATGCAAAGCCATAAAAGGCGTTGCATAATATGCAATAAAAAGCATACATTTATATTTAGTGTTTTATATGAAAAAATCGGAACATACCCCCTTCTTCCACAATTCATATTGAAAAGTTGTGTACATACCCCCTTCATCCATGAATTATCTTCTACAATTTTCACGATAGCCAGGTTCTGATAAGACAGAAATATACATCTGCATAAAAACTATTCACCAATGCCAAAAACAGAAATTGAGTGAGAATGTGACATACCCCCTTCATCCATGCATGTCTTCAAATTTCTATAAATAGAACTCATATTTCTACAAAATGAATTTCATTCTTTCACTCAATAAGCTCCTCCTATTATTAGAGAAATTATTTTCACTCCTTCGCTCATTGAGTACTTCGGTGCATTATCTGAAGATATGCATGGATGAAGGGGGTATCTCGCATTTTGAGTGAAACGAGAAAATCGACTTTAAAGTTTTGCTTAAACATTTGAGGTTTTTTCGAATCTTTATGGAAAACTGACAAAAAAATTATGCAAAGCCATAAAAGACATTGCATAATATGCAATAAAAAGCATAAGTTTATATTTAGTGTTTTATATGAAAAAATAGAAACATACCCCCTTCTTCCACAAATAATATTGAAAAGTTGTGTACATACCCCCTTCATCCATGAATTATCTTCTACAATTTTGACGATAGGCAGATTCTGATAAGACAGAAATATAGATCTGCATAAACACTATTCACCAATGCCAAAAACAGAAATTGAGTGAGAATGCGACATACCTCCTTCATCCATGCATGTCTTCATCTATTATATTAATAGGCTAACAAATTTTACATATAAATATTTGCCAAGCTTAAACCCATACTAAATATACATAAATTGTGAGGACCAAATATAAACACGTTAATTTGGCCCACACAAAACGCAAACACACCATCACAACAAGTCGCAGAAACACAATCAAAACAACATGTTTCAGCAACATAGTAACCATGGCAACGCAACAATTGGAGCTAGCAACACCAGAATCCGCAGCTATAAACGAAGCGACACAGCAGCACAGCAGTCAGTCAGCACGGAGCTGTGGTTGCGACCAGAGCTACTACTGAAGCACTTCTCGATTGTGGATCGGTGATTACCTGCGCAAGAAAGAATTGCTTCATAGGAGTGAGTCGTGGAATTAGGCTAGTGAATGTGTCGGTTATACCACCAAACACTACTTGAGACCTCGTTCGCACCCGCAAAAGCAAAGGCCACGCCACCGTAACGTGCAAACCGCGAACAGGCGACGCCCGCTCACCTGCGTCCAAGTGAACCGCGCCGCAAGTACTCCGCGAAGCAGCTACGTCAACATCCAGCGCTGCGCAGATACGCTAACGTTAACATCGAACGCCAGCAGAGCAGCAGCACACGACGCGAGAAGGCGACGCCAGCAGAACGACGCCAACGTCGACGCAAGCAGAGTGCCGGTATAAGGCGCGACAGAGAAACGTAAACGCAAGCAGAGCAACGCCAACGTAAGGCAGTGACGCCAAGCGCGGCAGAATTAACGGGATCCGTCTAACGGAACACGGCCGGACCATTAAATTACAACGCTACATTTATAAATGAATTAAGTGAAATTATAGGAATAAGATTAGAGTTAAATAAAGATGATATGAAAAGCGATTTGCATGGTGTCCCATACATATTTACAAAATTATTGTAACTGGACTCTGGAGACGGCGAGTATACCCCTGCAATTATCAAAGAAGCAACGGGGCAACAGAAAAGCTGCGTTACAATTGGCGCCCGAGCAGGGACCCTGCAAATCATTGAACGTCAGACGGAACATTCCTGACTATACGCCCAAGTTACAAAATGGCCGAATCGATAGACACCACGTGGTTGGACAACATTTCAAAGGATCGACTGGTATCCATCGCACAGGAATTGGGTATCGAGCAGACAGGCACCGCCCGGGAAGTCCGAAAACGAATATTAGCATTGGCATCAAAGGCAACAACGGACCCGGAAATACAAGCCAAATTTGCATCGTTGGAGGTCACCTACCAGGACGCCGTAACCTCCAGTGAAGACGAAAGTGAGGCGGAAAAACTAGATCCCCCGGACACCGGCATGAACTTGAGCAACATGCCCTCTAAACAGAACATACCGGCATTTCCTCATCGGGACACTCAATCCACACTACACAACCCGACATCAGGAATAGCACCAGCCGGCACCAATATGACTCAACAGGTAACCCAAGCGCCAACCGTTGTATTTGCGCCCATCATCGACCAGGTACGAAAGTGGTCGGTGAAATACGAGGGAGGACGAGATCCGTTGGCTTTCGTCGAACGGCTGGAAGAACTATCGGAGGTTTACACGCTTAACATGGATCTCCTCCCGAAAACCATGCCCGAGCTACTAGGAGGCACCGCCCTTCAGTGGTATCGTAACAACAACGCACATTGGAGTAGCTGGGCGGATTTCAGACAGGATTTTTTACGTTTTTTTCTACCAGCTAGATACTTCGAACGCCTCGAGGACGATATACGGCAACGAAGGCAACACGCACGCGAGAGATACAAAGACTACGTGCCAGCGATACAAAATTTGATGAGGCACGCCGGGTACAGCCACGAACAACGTTTGGAAAGAATCTTCCGAAATAGCCAGCCGGATTACCTGCTCTACATCAAACGTAGGGATTTCAGCAATCTCACAGAGCTCCTCACACTTGCCGAGGAATACGAGAGCATCCACGAGGGATACCGACGACCCTCAGACACAACCCGCCGCGAAGTAGCACGACATGTCGTAGGTGACAAAACCTTGGTTTCAACACCACAGCCAGCACCACCGCCACGACCAACGAGCACACAGCACCACTCGCCTCCGGAAAATCCGAGATTTGACCGCAACAACGTATGCAGAAGATGCGGTGAACAAGGACACTACGCCAATAGATGCCGAAATCCACGAAAAATTTTCTGCTGGGAGTGCGGCCGTAACGACGTACGCACCATAGAATGCTGCCGCCAACGTCAGGGAAACGACAGAGGGCTACACCAAAGGCAAGGCGCGGTGAGCCCGCGGAACCCAGCGCCGAATCAGCAGCAGCAATGTACCAGGAACATGGCCGCCTGTACGCCGTAGCCAGGCTCGGAGCGGAATCAGCCGAAGCGGTCATCGATACAGGAGCATCGAGAAGTTTCGTCTCAAGCAGCCTAGCAGAGCGTGTGGTAAACTCGGGAAGCGGAGAAATGGTGAGAGTGGCCATAAAAATAACGATGGCAAACGGGACTAGCACCACAATCTTCGACGCCATAAGGACTGAGGTGCGCCTTGGAGACGCGTCACACCACACAGTTCTCCACGTTATGCCCGGAGCAATCGACGACATCATACTTGGATTAGATACACTAGGGAGCATGGGAGCCACCATATCCTGCGGAGGAGGGCACCTCGCATTATCCAGGCCGCGTTCACAACATACGCTGTCACCAGGCGAACCAACACAGATCACAGAGGAGGTAACGCCACCAGGCAGGGGCAACATTAACACAGAGGAGAGGATCAACAGGATCAACGGTGCCTACGGCGGGGACGAGGAGGAACGAGTACGTGACTTCCTGACAAAAGAGCTCCGAAAATTCGAGACCATAAGCGGGGTGACGACCATAGCCGAGCACAAGATCATCATGACGGACGACCGCCCCATCAAGCAACGTTACTTCCCGCGCAACCCAGCTATGCAGAGCATCATCAACGACGAGATTAATGAACTGCTCCAGAAGGGATACGTCGAGCCGTCATGCAGCCCACACAGTGCACCTATCGTACTAGCTAAAAAGAAAAATGGGAAGTGGAGATTATGCGTGGATTATCGGCAGCTCAACGCCCGGTCCGTACCCGACGCATACCCCTTACCCAGAATACAACACATACTGGACAAGCTTCGACAAGCGAAATACATCAGCAGCTTAGATCTGAAAAATGGTTACTGGCAAATACCATTGGAACCCCAGAGCCGCCCCTACACAGCCTTCACGGTACCAGGACGCGGGTTATTCCAGTGGCGTGTTATGCCTTTCGGCTTACATTCCGCGCCTGCAACGTTTCAAAGAGCGCTAGACCAGGTCATTGGACCGGAGATGGAACCTTACGCGTTCGCATACCTTGACGACATAATCGTCATAGGATCCACGCTGGAAGAGCACTTTCGCAACTCGAAGGAAGTACTACTACGATTACAACGCGCCAACCTCAGGATAAACCCAGGGAAATGCGAGTTTTTAAAGAAGGAACTCCGATACCTAGGCCACGTAGTAAGCGACAAAGGAATTCACACCGACCCCGAGAAAGTTGCTGCCATCAAAGATTTGAAACCACCAAGGAACGTGAAAGAGGTACGTCAATATCTCGGTATAGCATCGTGGTACCGACGATTCGTACCCGACTTCGCCACAATCAGCCAGCCACTCACCGCCCTGCTGAAAAAGGGCAAACACTGGAAGTGGGGGGCCGAACAACAGGAAGCCTTCGAGGTTCTAAGGCAGAAACTGACGGAAGCACCGATACTCGCCTGCCCGGATTTTACCAAGACCTTCACCCTACAAACCGACGCAAGCAACTTCGGACTAGGAGCCGTGTTGACACAGGAACTGGAAGGCGGAGAACGCGTGATCGCCTATGCCAGCAGGAAACTTAACAAGGCAGAGACCAACTATTCATCCACTGAGAAGGAATGTCTCGCTATCGTCTGGGGAATACGTAAAATGAGGCCATACTTAGAAGGGTACCGGTTCAAGGTAATCACGGACCACATGTCACTAAAATGGCTAAACTCCATAGAAAGTCCCTCCGGCCGTATAGCACGATGGGCCTTGGAACTCCAACAACACACCTTCGACATCGAGTACAGGAAAGGAAAGCTGAACCTGGTAGCGGATGCACTATCACGACAGCCATTGGAAACCTTACGACTAGCAACGACAACAGAGCCACAATGCAAGTGGTGGTGCAAGCGAGTGAATGAAGTCCACACTAACCCGGAGAAATATGCGGACTACATAATGCAAGATGGACACCTGTACCGCCATATTCCCTGCCGGTCACATGATGAAGAAGCGGTCCCCTGGAAATTTTGTGTACCCACACCACTACGACGACGAGTGTTAGAAGAAAACCACGATATTCCAACCGCTGGGCACATGGGCATCCGCCGGACAGTAGCGCGGATTGCCAACCGGTATTACTGGCCCGGAATGTTCCGGGATATAAGTCGATATGTACGTCAATGTGAGTCCTGTCAAAAATACAAGGAGACACAGCAAAAGCCGGCTGGAAAGATGCTCTCACAGGTAGCTCAAGAACCATTTGCCACGATATGCGTCGATTTCGTTGGGCCACTTCCGAGATCCACACATGGAAACACGATGTTACTTGTATTTTTCGACCGCTTTAGTAAATGGGTGGAACTGATCCCCATGAGGCGCGCTACAGCAGAGGGTCTTCGCCGCGCATTCAGAGAGCGCATCCTCGCCAGATTTGGCGTTCCCAAAATCCTCATATCAGACAACGGCGTACAATTTACGAGTACAATGTGGCAACGCTACCTAAAGGAGATGGGGATACGACAACAATTTACGGCGCCCTACACCCCGCAAGAAAACCCAACGGAACGGGCGAACAGAACAGTCAAGAGGATCATAGCACAACTCACCAGGTCACAACACAACAGATGGGACGACCTTCTCCCAGAGATCGAGCGTGCCATAAACACCAGTGTCACCGCATCTACAGGGTATAGTCCAGCCTTCCTCGTACAAGGACGGGAACCGCGACTACCAGGGGCACTGTTCGACGAAGTTAACATCGGAACCGGCACGACTACAGCCACGGCCGATGAAAAACACACCAGGATGCAGGAAGCCTTTAAGATAGTGAGGCAAAACATGGAGCGAGCGGCGGCAGATCAAGCCAGGCACTACAATCTACGGCGGAGAAAATGGACCCCCGAGATCGGCGAGCTAGTACTCGTAAAGGAGCATCACTTGTCCAAGGCCACTGAGGGATTCGCGGCAAAGTTAGCTCCCAAATACGACGGCCCATACCAAGTTCTAGGGTACACCTCCCCAGTCATAGTAAAGTTGAGAAAGAGGGACGGGGGAAAGGAAAGGACGGTCAGCATTGCCGAATTAAAGGCATACCATACGGCAGAGACCCCCACAAGAAGTTAAAACTAATTTAAATAATTAAAATCAAGGACGAGAAAAAAAAAATGCAGGCTCCGCTCATTCGATCGCAAACCACTGAGGTGACAACAAGTATATTTTGCTAAGAATTTTTTTTTTCCCCGATTAAAACTAATCAACAACCGACATGGAAAGTTACAGCAATAAACTGACCAACAGCATCAAGCGCATGCGCAAGCGCTACGAGGAAGAGGAGGCAAAACGCCCGAGAATCGTTTTGATGGAGGGAGCTGCAGGCGCCGACGTCATCAACAAGTGCACCACTAAACGCGCAGTAACGGCCGCAGACTTCACGGGCGTCGCTACACCAGCACGCGCTTCAGTCACTGACGGCCACCGCAAGCACGCAGTTACGGGAACAGGCGTCACGCGCGCCCCTGAACCACCACGCGATCCAGGCGCTGACGACAACCGCAAGCGCACTGCAACATACGCTGACGTCGTGCGCGTTACTGCGCCTACATACACGGCAGGCTCCGACGCCAACACCAAGCCCGCCCCAGTACGCACAACCACAGCAGAAGGCGGCACCCGCGCAGCGTTGCGCGCAACAGCCGCACAAGCAAACTGTACCACGACCAACGCATCGGCACAAGCAGCAGATGGCGACAACGCAAAGCGCGCAACTAAAGGGGTAGATAAGGACGCCACCGCGGTCAATGAATCGGCCATCGCCACAACTTATGCCGAAAACGAAGCCAGGCGCACAGCGGAAGCAGCCAGACGAGCAGCAGAGCTGATGGTACGCACAACGCGCAGAGCAAAATGGAAGGAAGCCGCTACCAAGGCCTACGACAAAATCAAATCTGTACCGGCAACAGGCGTACTCAACCGGATAAATACAGAGGATGAGGAGATGCAAGTCGACACACCGGGTAGTGACGTACACAAGGCAGAACAATCGCCGCCAGTAATAGGGGTCTCCTCAGATGAAGACGCGGCCTCACCAGAAAAGGTATTGTTAGCTGTAATCGAGCTCTCCTCAGATGAAGACGCAGCCGCACCAGGCAAAGAAGGGCCTAGGACAATATTCCCGGCAAGACGAGGCGGCATACCCCTCTATGAAAGCGACCTCAACTCGCTCAAAGGGTCACACTGGCTGACCGACCACGTCATCGATGCTTGGGCAAAGGGACTGGAAGAGTTACACGAGCAACAAAATACTACTCTCAGCCCTTTCGTGGTCGGTCAGCTAACTCAAAAGGAAACCAGGAGGAAAGCTACAGACGCATACATCGCTGGGTCCGGAACGTTGACTTGTTTGGCAAGAGTGTGATCCTTGCACCCCACAACGTAGCCAAACATTGGTACTTGCTGGTTCTGGCCAATGCAGCAGTCACACACCACGTCGCCGACAAGGAGTGCTGGCAGGAGCGGTACGTATGGGTAGCGGACTCAATGCACAGGGCAAAAGTTCCGCACGCGACGCAGGCCTGGATGGATTTCCTACGGTGGGAATACATGCAGCGTTACGGGCATGACGGGTTTAAAGCCCAGGAGGTGATATTGGAGGTACCGCAGCAAAACAACAACAACGACTGTGGCGTCTATGTGGTAGAAAATATGGAGAGGGTACTGAGGTACACGGGACGCGGAGAAGGAGGCCCAGGGCTGATTCGACAGCCGTTCACGGAAGAAATGGCAAGCCGAAAGCGCAAAGAAATGTTGGCCAGGTTCCTACAGGAAAACCAAACTACGCAGAAGACGACCCAAACTAACACGCCCATAGACCAACGCCACACAGCACCAAAACCAAACACCACAGACATCCATCAATCCCGACACGTCCCACCACCAGAAGGAGAAACGGAGCCACAACCGACAACAGAAGAACAACTAGTAGTGACGGTCGAGGCACAAGACGCAGATGGGCCGATGATGGACCGATTCCCGGAGATAGCAAGCGAGGTACGAAGAACTTTCCGACGCATTGCAGCAGGCGAAAGCCGTACCCGAGTAAGGTTCCGCACACCAAAGTACGCAGTCACCGTAGTAAAAAGTAAGGCCCACATACGAATACTGGGTACCGAAGGCTGACTCTCCGAAGTGGGGGGGGAGTGTGAGGACCAAATATAAACACGTTAATTTGGCCCACACAAAACGCAAACACACCATCACAACAAGTCGCAGAAACACAATCAAAACAACATGTTTCAGCAACATAGTAACCATGGCAACGCAACAATTGGAGCTAGCAACACCAGAATCCGCAGCTATAAACGAAGCGACACAGCAGCACAGCAGTCAGTCAGCACGGAGCTGTGGTTGCGACCAGAGCTACTACTGAAGCACTTCTCGATTGTGGATCGGTGATTACCTGCGCAAGAAAGAATTGCTTCATAGGAGTGAGTCGTGGAATTAGGCTAGTGAATGTGTCGGTTATACCACCAAACACTACTTGAGACCTCGTTCGCACCCGCAAAAGCAAAGGCCACGCCACCGTAACGTGCAAACCGCGAACAGGCGACGCCCGCTCACCTGCGTCCAAGTGAACCGCGCCGCAAGTACTCCGCGAAGCAGCTACGTCAACATCCAGCGCTGCGCAGATACGCTAACGTTAACATCGAACGCCAGCAGAGCAGCAGCACACGACGCGAGAAGGCGACGCCAGCAGAACGACGCCAACGTCGACGCAAGCAGAGTGCCGGTATAAGGCGCGACAGAGAAACGTAAACGCAAGCAGAGCAACGCCAACGTAAGGCAGTGACGCCAAGCGCGGCAGAATTAACGGGATCCGTCTAACGGAACACGGCCGGACCATTAAATTACAACGCTACATTTATAAATGAATTAAGTGAAATTATAGGAATAAGATTAGAGTTAAATAAAGATGATATGAAAAGCGATTTGCATGGTGTCCCATACATATTTACAAAATTATTGTAACTGGACTCTGGAGACGGCGAGTATACCCCTGCAATTATCAAAGAAGCAACGGGGCAACAGAAAAGCTTCGTTACAAAATATTTATGAAATGCATATGGATTTGTTGGCATACCTCTAAGGCAGTGCACAATTATCTAATATATAACCAATCCTGCTTCATTTATCTGTAATAAGCGAATGAAAATTTCTCATGCCACTTGAATTGGTTATCTGACAATCAATTTGTACATAAAGCAATAGCCCAGTGGGAAGCGTCGGGGGTAGTGGTCGAGCGGTTAATGGTTCAAGTAGAGCTATCGGCCCTTTTTTTTTATTTTTTGTCATTGAAAATTGTTTTTATTTTTTCAATATATAAAAATTTCTTATCTTGACTTTTTTTAAATTTTTATGTTTGTGATATCTATTTTCGAGAAAAAAATTGCTGAATATTTTTAGTTGACGGAAAGCATATGCATACATAGCACCCATTATAGAAATGTGATAACCGCTTATTCAATTTGGGTTTTTTTGTCTAATTTTTGATGATATAAGATCGAAGTTGCGAAATTTTTTCAAACACAGTAGTCTATTTATCGGACTTCGGTAGATTACTTCTATAAATTTTAGTGCTTTCTACCGTTTGAGACAAAACGATCGCATAAATTAGTGGCTATTTGTTAAGCACAATCTCATCATCCGATTATTCAAGTGCAACATAAAATCTCGAAAACCGAATATTTGCATGGCATTTGCCATAAATAATTTTGGAAAGGGCTGCTGTAATTTAATATTTTTATTATATAATAACAGCCGTTATTTTTAAAATTCTTTGATGGCCTCATTTAGCCTATAGATGAGTTTTTAATGTATACATTTAATTTGGTCGAGGTTCGGCCACGGGCCTAAAGGCAGCTATTGACAAAAAGTTGATCAGATGTTTGAATAAGTTCAACTATTTTAAATTGGTCGAATTTCGACCACGGGATATACTAGTTAAGTATTATTGTATAATAAATTTGTTTGGAGTAAGACAGGTTTTCTATGAAATAGATAACTTAGAGTCTGATTTGCTCCTAGGATATAACTTTTTGAATAAAATAGAGGCGCACATCGACTTGCGCTGTGGTAAAATTTTTTATAAAGTGAAAAATGGTGAAGATGTAATTGAAAAAAGTATAAATATAAACTTTCATGATGAAAGTGAAGAAAATGTAAACCCCTTGGGACTTGCGAGTCCTAAGGCGCCCGCCAATGAAAATACCGGCAGATTAAATTCAAATGTTAAAAACATAAATAAGGCAAAAAGGCCTAAATTAAGTGAAAATTTAAACCCCTTGGGACATGCAGTTCCTAAGGCGCCCGCCGACGGTAATACCGGCAACACGAAAAATAAATTAAAAAATAAAAATTAAAAAAATAAGAAAGTGCTTATTACGAAAGAAAATTTAAACCCCTTGGGACAAAAAGTTCCTAAGGCGCCCGCCGATGGTAATTCCGCCAATAATGAAAAGAAGTCTGTAGAAAAAGTAAAAGATATTGAGGAACAAAAAGTTTCTACAAAGCCAGCCGAAGATTTTACCGGCAATATTATATTAAAAAAATTTTCATGTCCCAAAAAAGCGGACCAAATAATCTTGAAAATTTGAGTGATGACATAAATAATTTTAAAGAGAATAAATAAAAATTGTGAGTATGAAAATTCAGAAAAATCTTCTGAAAACCTCGAAAATGAAAATAAAGATAAGGAACTATTAAATTTTAAAAGGTATATTAAAGAAAGAATTTATTATTATTATTATTATTTATTATTTATTTATTTAAAGTCGACACAACACAAAGCGGTCGACTGTTAATATCCCAAGTATTGTTACAAAACAAAAACATATATATGTAGTAGAGCGGGTCGATTTTTTTTGCATCAGGGGCCCATGGCGATTGTGGTTAATTGGATAATTTCAAGCATTTTTGCCGAAGAAACTATAGGTCTATCATGAATTTCGAGCTAGCGGATTTTTCAAACGTATTTTTTTTTCTTAAAAAAGTGATTCACTTGTTAAAAAGCTGTGTTGAAAACTAAAAAAATTCATTCTATATATGCATTTGGGGGTTTTTTGAGTCGATAAACCCATTTCCGACATTCATTTTTTATTTTGACGTCCGCCAGAGGGCGTTTCCGTCCTTTTATTTTTGTATTTTTTTTTTATTTTTTTGTTTTAAGTAAATTTTTTTTTAATAGAATATGACACGGTGGAAAATTTGCTAACCACCTTAAAAGAATTTATTCAACCAAAATTGGTATTTGCAATTCACTGCACTATTGAGAACTTATATGAGATCCAAGAACCCCTAAAACGAACCTTTCAAAATAAATTTGTTTATACAAGCCTTTTTCCAATGGATGTAACTAATAGGGAAGATCAGTCCGGAATAATTGAACAAACCCATAATAGGGCCCATCGTAGCTTTAATGAAACTGTTAAACAAATAGAGAAAATGTACTATTGGCCAGAAATGAGAAAGAAAATGAAAGAATATATTCGTAATTGCATAATATGCAACAAAAATAAATATGATCGACATCCCAAAAGAAACCCAATAGGAAAAGCTCCCATTTCAGATAGAGAAGGGGAACAGTTACATATAGATATTTTCTACGCACAAAAATTAAAATTTATCACATGTGTAGACTCTTATTCAAAATTCTTAATAATAAAACATATAGAAGATAAGTCAAATATTGAAGAAAAAGTTTTGGAAGTGCTTCAAACCTTCACGGATGTAAAACAGATTACCTTGGATAATGAACCAAGCTTCACAACACCAACATTTAAATCCCTAATGCAAAGACTAAATGTCGAAATATATTTTTGCGACCCAAGACATAGCACAGCAAATGGGCAAATAGATAGGGTCCATTCAACAATAATTGAAATAGCTAGATGTATAAAGGATGAATACAATATAGTTAGTGATTTGGAAACAATCCTTAGAGCAGCCCAACAATATAATGTAACAATACATTCAGTTACAAATCTTAAACCAAATGAAGTCCTTTACACTGAACCAAAAACGTACATGTTTTTTACGAACAAAGTTTCATAGAAGTTCGCGTTGGGTTTTCTTAAAATATAAGAAAAAATTCATAGAATCTAAGAAAATTTTCTTACAATTTATGAATGAATATATGCTTTCTGTGGATTTGTTTACATATTTTACGGAAAAGTACTTATATTCTAGGAAATGTTCGTAAATTTCTACGAAAAAGTTCTTTGGAGAGGTTTTAACGAACAATTCTTAAAATCTATGTACTTTTTCATTGGATACATGAACGTTTTTGGTTCAGTGTATAATAAAGTAAAACACGATAATTTACCAAAAATATTAAAGCAAGAAAAGATGCTTACGACCCATAATAAAAATAGAATAGGAAAACAATATTGTCCCGGCCAAATTATATATGAAAAGATCATAGGAGAAAGGAATAAACTGAAACCAAGATATAAGAAACAACAAGTTAAAGAAAATTTAGAAAATAAAATAATAATCAATAACAGAGATCAAGTTACACCTAAAGATAACATTAAATCTTAATTTTTCACAGATTTCAAACATGATATTATTAATATTTGCATCCCTGTTCGGCCTGATAACTACTGACATTGTGGATTACACTAGACAAAATTATGTATTAATTGAAAAATATATGAGGAATATGGGGATATTTTCCATATCACAAATTTAACATATTTAGAAAATTTAGTAAACGAAGAAAAGCAAAATTTATTTAACTCATCATTTTCTTATATCACAAGTAATCATGATAAATTAACGATTGATAGTTTGGATGATGGATCTGATATTTTGATAATTGAAGCTCTCTTGGGACAGTTAAAACAAAAATCTTTCAGAAAAAAGTGGGGAATAAATTAATTGGGAACACTTTGGAAATGGATAGCGGGAACCCCTGATCATGATGATTTTGTAAAAATTAACGAAAAATTAGATGAACTAGTTGAAAATAATAATAAACAATTTAGTACAAATTCGGAAATTTTGAAGGTAATTACGGAATTAAAAATTAAAACATTAAAAAGAAAACGAAATCAGTATATGAAACATGAACTTCAAATTTAATAAATACAATTACTCTTGGAAAAGTAGGAACTTTAAACCCAGTAATTTTGCATTTGGATGAATTAAAAAATATTACAGCACACCAAAATGGTTTAATGTCAGTTACAGATTTAATGGATATATCGGAATTTAAAATTACTCAAAAAAATAATGTAATTATTATATATATTAAATTATTATATATATCGGAGGCAAATCGCCTACGTAAGGTCCTCTCCAAAAACCCTACTCCTCTCAGCTGTATTCGTACAGCTGATGGAGAATGGGCCTCATCTAGTGCCGAAATCCTGGATACCCTGGTCACGGCCCACTTTCCGGGCAGCACCTCTCAACCATACCTACCCTCGAACTCGCAATCTAACCCAAGGCCGTCGAGGCCCTTGGACCACATAGTCAGCAGAAAAGGAGTTAACTGGGCAATCAGGTCCTTCAAACCCTTCAAATCTCCGGGACTAGATGGTATATTTCCCGCCGAACTACAAGCAGCGAGCGATCTTATTAGTCCGCTGCTAACTCAAATCTACAAGGCATGCCTCAACCTGGCCTATATCCCCACGGAATGGACCAAGGCAAAGGTAGTCTTTATACCGAAAGGAGGCAGGACATCCTGCAATAACCCAAAGGATCTCAGACCTATAAGTCTGACCTCTTTCCTCCTAAAAATTCTAGAAAGATTGCTAGATGCCTACATTAGGCGAACGGCAAATCCAGGACTAATCTCCAACAGCCAGCATGCCTACTCCAAGGGCAAGTCCGTAGAGACGGCTCTACACGCTATCACCTCTGGGATAGAGAAGGGACTTGCTTTCAAGGAGTTTACGCTCGGCATTTTTCTTGACATAGAAGGGGCTTTTAACAACGTTCTTCCAACAGCGGTAACGAGCTCCCTGCGTTCGCTGGGAGTGGAAGAGCCTCTAGTGGAGTTCGTTGAACTCCTTCTCCAAAGAAGAACCATTATTTCCGAAATGGGCAATTCTTCACTTACAAGGTATGCCAACAGAGGAACTCCCCAAGGGGGTGTTCTCTCTCCTCTACTTTGGAACCTGACGGTGAACACTCTTTTATCTAGACTAAAGCACACCGGCTGCCAGGTCATTGCCTATGCAGACGACATAGCCCTGACGGCTACTGGCAAGCATCCTTCGGTGCTTAGCGAACTCTTGCAAAATGCGCTGAATCTAACAAAAACCTGGTCTGAGGAATGTGGACTAAGCATCAGCAGTGAAAAAACTGAGATGGTGCTCTTCACCCGCAGACGCAATATACCAGATTTCACCGCCCCATCGCTGAATGGGAGGGTGATCAAACTCTCTACCGAGGTTAAATACCTTGGCGTAATTCTTGACAAAAGGCTGGACTGGAGGCGTAATATGGAGGAACGCTCCAGGAAAGCCACAATGGCGCTCTACGCCTGTAGGTCGGCAATCGGAAAAAAGTGGGGTCTTCAGCCCCACATTGTCCACTGGATCTACACGGCAGTGGTGCGACCTATACTATTCTACGCCGTCACCGTATGGGGGCCGGCTCTCGAGATCGAATCTAACAAAACCAAAGCCACAAAGGTGCAACGGATGGCAGCAATGCTTATTAGCGGTGCCCTCCCCTCCACTCCCACCAAGGCTCTTGAAACCATACTTTTTCTTCTTCCCACTGACCTGTATGGGAAATTTACTGCCAGTTGCAACGCAGCTAGGCTCAACGCACTACAACCCTGGAGGGACTGCAGGTTTGGGCATACCCAGATCCTGAAGCAACTCCCCAACTCTTACTTAAAGCTGGACTACGCAATACCACGGCCTTGCTGGGATAACAAGTTCGAAACGTGGATCCCAGAGAGAAGCGAGTGGAAAAATTGCGTGAAACCGGGAGGTCAAGAAATCTCCGTTTTCACGGACGGCTCTAAACTAGACAACAAAGTCGGCAGTGGAATCTTCTCAAGTAAGCTCGACATTAATATGAGCTTACGCCTTCCAGACCACTGCAGTGTCTTTCAGGCTGAGCTTATAGCTATCTGGGAAGCTGCTCGCTATCTGACTAACCTGCCAGTGACTAACTCTATCTCCATTTTTTCCGACAGCCAAGCTGCCATAAAATCCCTGCAAAGTAGTAAGACGTCGTCACTAGTGGCGATTAAGTGCAGGGAAGCTCTAAATAAGCTATCCGATAAGTGCAGCCTGAGTATAATATGGGTCCCAGGCCATAGTTTTGTATCGGGTAACTGCGCTGCCGATGAGCTAGCAAGGAAGGGCACCTGTCTACATACAATCACCTCCGGCAGCTGGGTGAGCCCCCCTCTAAATACATGCAAGCACTGGCTGCGTTCCCGGTTCATAGAACAAGCCGACGCAAGATGGGCCATGGAGCCGACTTGCAGAACGTCCAGGCAAATTTGGCCCAAACTTAACGAAAAAAGGTCGCAATCGGTAATTCATCTGAATCGCCTATTCATTAGCCCACTAGTGGGCCTTCTTACAGGACACTGTCTTATGGGAACCCATGGCGCTCTCATGGGCCTCTATACAAATGACTTCTGCCGCAGCTGCAGGGACGAGGAGGAGATAGAAAGTGTAGAACACTATCTATGCCACTGTCCCGCTCTGTCGAAAACCAGGTACCGATGTCTCCGCAAACACTCCTTTGGATGCCTCGCGGAGCTAGAATCTGCAAATATAGATGATTTTCTGCGCTACATCAGACAAACGCGCTGGTTTAGCTTCATGGGTGTATAAACTCCGGCCCTAAACACATCGAACCTTGTGGGATCCGTCTGTCCGTCATCACCATATAGAGTTGCAACGTATACGTTGCACTTTGTATGGGGGTGACGGGCGGACGGATCCCTTCAAGGTTTTTATGTGTTTTTGAGGCCTCCTGCCTCGACCCGTCCCAGCGGAGAGGTCGTATGTCAGAAGGTTTCTTACAAAACTTTTTGGGGGATGCGACCTTTCTGCTGGGTCAGGTAGATCTACAGAAAGGGAATTTTTAGGGCTCCTTTCGTGGTATCACAACGGACCAAACTAAGGCCCACGTGAGCCTCCGCGTGGACTGCGGAGGCAGCCACTTTAACATAACATATATATATTAAATACCCAAAAATAAAATTTACATGTAAATATTATGAAACTAGAGCTATAGCACAGATAGATGGTAAGTTGATAATTGACAAGAACATAATTAGTTGTAACAATGAATTTTTGAATGTCCGAAATTGTAAAACGGAAATAACGAGTAATTATTGCGAATTGAATAAAGAGAAAACATGTTTATCGGAACTTTTGAATAAAAAACCGGCATAATGTAAAAAAATTAAAGAGAGAAACAATAACATTGAATTGATTAAGCAAGGAGCTATTTTAATTTCAGGCGAAAATATTGTACAAAACCAAAATTTAACAGGAACAGATTTACTAACATTTGAAAATCAAACAGTAATAAATAATGTAACTTATGTGAATATTGAAACGAAAATTTGGAACTATTTGACACATAGTTATATAAATAACTTCGAAATTTTGGAATATATCGAATCAAGTAATGAACATTTAAAATTAGAAAATATAAATTTCCTGGGTAAAAGAAATGGAGATATCAAAAGACATACTTTCATTTTTTATATTTTTATAACTTTCTGCATGATCGTGACAATTTACTTATGCAGGAAGTTGCTTAAATCAAATAAAGTTAAAAAACAGAATGAAAATTCTGAATTGCAGCAAATTTCATATAACGAAATTTTGGCCCAAATTCATAATTTAGCAAAAAATAAAATTGAATCGGGACGATTCATCTTAGAGAGGGGGGAGTTACCGGCAGCCTCCACACGCTACCCTTACCATAACTGTAAACAAGATTGATCTTTTCAATCAACTCATACTGCAAGCCCGCGTTGAAGTCTTATAATAACAAATAGTCCTTATTTGTTTATTCAGCTGCATCTGAATAGATACAGTTTAATTGAAGTCTTGATGGAATTTTCCATCAATAAGATATTGATATCTTCATTTTAAGGCCAAACCATTTCAAGGGCAAAATATTTCAAGGCCAAGGTATTTCACAATATGGTGATATTAGAATGTAAGCAATGATTGTAATCTTATATTACGAATAAAGTTTTTAGTTTTTGAGCAACCACCAATCAAGCTTTACTAAAACTCGGCCGCGTTCACGGTCTCCTAAATTAGTTTTTAAAAAGGTTAAGCCACTGAGGCTAACCTTAATTTGCACGCCTAATAATATACTCATATTCCGTGTATCATATGGAATATATGTCGAGGTCTTATGTCTAAAGGTATGAAATTGTCAAGCTTATAAGAAGGTTATAACTAGGTTGATTGACTTCGCCGCTTCCCGCAATATGGTCATCAGTAGTACCAGGTTCCAGCATAAGCGAATACACCAAGCCACCTGGCTGTCCCCTGATCAAAGAACAAGAAACCAGATTGATCATGTCATGATCGACGGCAGACACAGCTCAATATCGACTCGGACCATTATCTTGTTGCAACCAAGATACGCACACGCCTCTGTGCAGCGAAGAAAGTACGCACAGTAACGGAAGGAAAGTTTGACGTCGAGAAGTTGCGCGTGACACAGACAGCTGATAATTTCTCCACTCGACTCTCACACCTGCTATCGGAGAGCAATCCTCGACCTAACGATGTAACCGAGCAATGGAAGCATATCCCTCACTCATTACGTACCGCCGCTGAAGCCACTATAGGGTTTCAGCGAGCCCGCAAGAACAACTGGTACGATGAGGAATGCACCATAGCCTCGGACAAAAGGATGCTGCCTACAAGGAGACGTTGCGAACGGGCGCAACCCGCAGTGTATGGCAACATTATCGTGAGGCAAAGAAGGAAGAGAGACGCCTTTTCAGAAAAAAGAAAAGTGAGGCCGAAAGGCGTGAGTGTGAGAAGCTTGAGATGCTGGCTGACAGGAATGATGCCCGAAAATTCTATTAAAAGATCCGGCGGATGACGGAAGGTTTTAAGACCGGGGCAAGCTCCTGTAAGGACAATAATGGCGACCTGGTAACCGACGTACAAAGTGTACTTAAATTATGGAGGGAGCACTTCTCCTCACTGCTAAATTGCGAGGGAGACGTCGAACCCGATACCTCAATCCCTGACGATGGAAAAGTCGTCCCAACACCTGACTATGATCAAGTGAGGATAGCTATATCCCGGCTCAAAAACAACAAAGCGCCTGGAAAAGACGGACTACCCGCCGAGCTGTTCAAACACGGAGGCGAAGAGCTGGTAAAAAGCATGCATCAGCTCTTATGCAGAATATGGTCAGACGAATGCATGCCTCCGGATTGGAATTTAAGTGTGCTTTGCCCAATCCACAAGAAAGGCGATCCCGCTAACCACACCAACTACCGCGGAATCAGTCTTCTTAATATCGCATATAAGGTTGTTTCTAACGTGTTGTGTGAAAGGCTGAAGCCCATCGTAGACAAACTGATTGGACCTTATCAGTGTGGCTTTAGACCTGGCAAGTCTACCATCGACCAGATTTTCACGATACGCGAAATCCTGGAGAAGACCCATGATAAAAGAATCGACACACACCATATCTTTGTCGATTTCAAAGCCGCTTTTGACAGCGCAAAAAGGAGTTGCCTGTATGCCGCCACGTCTGAATTTGACTTCCCTGCAAAGCTTATACGGCTTTTCCAAATGACGTTGAGCAATACCAACAGCTCCGTCAGAATCGGGAAGGACCTCTCTGAGCCATTTGAAACCAAACGAGGCTTCAGACAGGGCGACCCCCTTTCGTGCGAGATCTTCAGTCTGATGCTGGAGAAGATAATTCGAGCAGCAGAGCTAAACCGCAATGGTACAATCTTTTACAAGAGCGTGCAATTGCTGGCGTATGCCGATGATATTGATATCATTGGCCTTAACAACCGCGCCGTAAGCGCTGCCTTCAATGGACTGGATAAGGAAGCGAAAAAGTGGGTCTTGCCGTGAACGAGGACAAGACGAAGTATTTGCTATCATCAAAGAAAGAATCGGCGCACCTGCGCCTTGGCAGCCATGTCACTGTTGATAGTTACAAATTTGAAACTGTGAGGGACTTCGTCTATTTGGGAACCAGTATCAACACCGAAAATAATATCAGTCTAGAAATCCAGCGGAGAATCACTCTTGCCAACAAGTGCTACTTTGGACTGAGTAGGCAATTGAGAAGTAAAGTCCTCTCTCGAAGAACAAAGATCACGCTCTATAAGTCTCTCATCATACCTGTCCTGATGTATGGCTCAGATTCATGGACAATGCCAAGTGAAGATGAGATGGCCTTGGAGTATTTGAGAGAAAAGTTCTCCGGAAGATTTATGGTCCTTCCCGCGATGCCAACGGCGAGTATCGAAATAAATTTAACGATGAGCTGTACGAGCTCTACGCAGATCTGACCATAGTCCAGCGAATTAAAGCCCAAAGACTCCGCTGGCTGGGCCATGTTATGCGAATGGACAAAGGAGCTCCAACACAGAAGGTTTTCCTATCGTTGCCTGAATTCGGCAGCAGAGGAAGGGGGAGGGCTCGAATGAGATGGAAACAACAGGTGGAGGATGACTTGAACTCCTTTGGGGTTTCCAATTGGCGTCAGTTATCGCTAAAAAGGAATGACTGGCTTTGATATGCAACGGCCAAAATCGCGTAGGCGGTTAAGCGCCAATAAATGATGATGATGAGAAGGTTGATTTAGAAATACTACAGGGCATCGTAGCTGATTTGTTATAAGCAATTGCTTCAACCGCTTCGGTGCAGACACAGTAGTTCTGTGTCCGAAAAGCCATCTGATGTGGAGCCTGGAAACTCCGAAACGCGTCATGGCATCCATCGCTGTGTAAATCTTTGTCAATTTTCTCCAAGTATCAAAATTTATAAAATTTCGTAACATCAAAAATTAGAAAACCCTAGTACTAGTAAAAAAAGTACAGCAGGTAGAAACAATTTTCGAGCTTAGCTTCAATAAGAAACATTCAAATTAAATTTAATTTAATATGCGCAGACGGCTTGAGAAATTTCGTTGAGAGTAATCAGCTTTTAGGTTCAAGTGGCTGCCGCAGAGGCACACCTACGCCAGTATTAAAAGGCCCGCTGTGATATCACCAACACTAGGAAAGTCAGTTCCGGGACCCTGCCGGGCAGTTGCAGATGAGGTGCTCCACCGTTTCATCGCTCTCGTTATCTTTGCAACTCCTACAGCATCGTCGATAGGTCACACCTAGTCTTTCTGGTTGACTACCAAAACATATTATAGATTACAAATTTATAGATACCTACTTCAAGAAACTCTTTTTGCCATAAAAAGTTTCTTGATGCTTTTCTAGGAATATGCATATATTTCTGCATTTAGATCTTCCAAAGTAATATGTATGTACTGAGCAAAAGCAATTGGAGTGTAACTTATAATTAAGTTCCTTAGCAATAGGTATTATTCATACTCATGCGCACATAATATATACTTACTTTCATTTCTTTTGTGTTGTGTTACTTGCAAAAAAGGGCAAAATTTATTTATAAAGTCAACCACATAAATACACATAAAACGTCAAGGGTATCACATGTCATATTTGTAATGTATTTGTACACATGTAGCTAACTTGAGTCTTTCTGTAGGCGCACAAACAATGGCGCATTTTACCGCAACGGAAATAAAAAGAGCAAACGCCTACATATCTCAACAGGCTAATGTGGAATATTTGGCCTAAAACAAATGTACTAATGTAGCCATATATTTAACAGCTTTTAAAAGAGTCGCAATATATTAATGTACAAGTACTTGTATTCCATATGTAAGTGTGTGGGAAGCTCGCTTTGCTGCGTTTTGCCAAGCTGTTTTCAAAGTGGCATTTAAGTTTTTTTTTGTTTGTTTGGAAAACTTTTTTTCAGCAAAGGTAAAGCAGAAAAATATAAATATGGACCACCAGCATACACTGGAACACAAAATTGCTAACATACACTTTTATTTCTTAGAAAAAGACTTAACTTGATATAAAGTTTGGTATATATAGAAAATAAGGGCGGGGTAAGAAAAGAAATAAATTTCAGTGTAACCGGGAAGCAGAAATTTTTTCCGAATTTTCAAATTCATATAATTGTATTTTCCACCATGCCATTACCGAAAAACGGATGATCTTAAAAGCTAAAACTAGCGACTAAAGTTAATAAGAAATTCGTATTTTTATCTCATTTTGTAGCCTGAATACCACGATTTTTAAAATTTTACAAATGGGTTAATTTCTTCTATGGTATGTACCCCTAATATCCGAGAAATTTCGAGTGCCTACTTAAAACAGTGTACTTAATTCGAACCTTACCTTTTCCATTTAAACTGCGGTATCTAACATTTGGATGTTTCTAATATAAACATTTTTGCATCTATACTTGGGTAAGACGAAAAATTATATTTTTCGAATTTCGTAATTTGACCACTCAGAAACGATTGGTTATAAAAATTAGATGAATTTGCTCCTTTAGGTATTATTAACCCTTAGGGGTGGCTATTTTTTTCGCCCTTTCCCATACATTTTGTATATACTCTTAAAGTTGAAGCTTTGAAGCTTCCAAAATGGCAAGCCGTGTGCGAATATCTTAACTATTAAAATAATTACAGCCTCTTAAAGTTTACTAAATTTTATACGTGTTACTGTGTATGTGTGTGCTATAGTACAAAACTCAGCCATTTTCAAATGGCTGTAATTATCTTAGTAGTTAAGATAATTGCACATGGCTTACCATTTTGGAAGCTTCAAAGCTTCAACTTTAAGAGTATGTAAAAATATTTTCAAAAAAGTTTCAAAAATTGAAAGAAAATTTATTTTGAAAAAATACCATTTTCCCCATACAAAATGTATGGGAAAGGGCGAAAAAAATAGCCACCCCTAAGGGTTAAGTTAGAGCGCTAATTTTTTGCAAGGCTTATTTTCTCATCAATACCTAACTTTTTAGGGGGTAAGACCTAGTCGACATTTTTTTTGAATCACCCTAATATACATATACACTAAGCTGTTCCTTATATCAACCTTTTTACAAATGTTGGGTTCGCCGGGCGAAATATGATATATTTTGCTCTAAAAATAAGCTGTGCATAATTTTACTCGAATTGGATAACTTTTAGAACTTGCACGTTGCATTTGAAAATTTAAAAAAATATATGCATTCAGGGTGCAGCAGATTATATAAAAGCATTGATATCCGTAAACTTGGTACACACTTAGGCCACTTCAAACAACGGAGGGTTAAGGAAGATGTGACTTGGAATTTGTAATATTTCTCGACTAAATCTGCTAATAGCTCTTAAACTGGGCATGGAAATTTTAGAGCTATCGAAGACCTTTTATGTGGTGAGTAGCGGGGTTCGATTGGAAAGACAAAGCTCGAGATTTTTCGTAAAATACAAAAATGGTGTTTTCTCACATTTTTAAAAACGACAACTTTGCGAAATTTCAAAACCTATAGCAATTTTTTAATTTTTCTCTTCAGAATCGGAATCTGCACGTCTGCCCAGGCCACTTTGGTTTTTGAAGGTGTATATCTTTTTTTTTTTGTTAAATTACCAAAAATCGGCGACAATATACCTTTGAGATCTGTTAGCTAAACCTTTTGTGGATTTTATAGCCATTACCTGCTTGCTGACTGATTTAAAAAAAAATATATATATTTTGTCAAAAAACCTTCACAAGCATTTCAGCTGTGAAAATCATCATTGACTGTAATAATTTACCTGTTAAAATATGTTCCTGGTATATTCCAAGAGCTCATTCAAACAAGAACAGCGCTTTCACTGCTCAACACTACTTTTCAAGTCGCGTATTTATAAAGCGAATTCCCGTATTTTATAGCCGAATCGACAACGATGAATAAAATAACCGAGTTTGCGTTGTAGCTTAGAAGGGTACCAGATGACCAATCATGTATAATTTTCACACAAGTTTGTTGTAAAACGCGTCTGGTATTGCTTATAGACATAATTTGTACACCCACCGATACCCAAGGTACGTTTTCTCATAGGTGGCCTGGCCAGGCCGCTTCAAACAACGAAAGGATAAAAAACTTTCACACAACGGACGGCTAATTGTTAAATAAATCGAAAAGGATAATTTTTTTGACTTGATTTTTAAGTCGTTTTAAAGCTTAATCAATTTCAAACAAAATTTTTCTTAACCATTTTCTTATCGGCTCAATAGTAGAAAGCTATATCCAATTTAAAAATATGTTACAGCTAGATTTACCATATCGATTCTCTACAGCAAAGCAGCCGAAAAGTTGATACATAAAACCCACAGCAATATTCGTATGGATTTTACATCAAAAACACTTGTTGATTTTGAAATAATTTTCTCGATTATAAATATCGATATACCAAATGTAGCTATATAGTGATACTAAAATGTTTATAACTTTGGTATTTCTGAGCCGATTTGCAAACAGCTTTAACCAATATGATTTGGAATTGATTGAGCTTTGACATCGTATCAAATTAAAATTAAAAATGTTATTAGTTTTCGCTGTAAATCAATACATATTACGAGGTGACATAAAATTGTGCTCTATTTCTCTCATTAATCTGCTAATAGCTATTAATCTGGTCATCTGATTGGAAACCATTATATGGCGGGCTTTTAGAGCTATCGAAGACCTTTTTTGTGGTGAATAGCGGGGTTCGATCGGAAATACAAAGCTCGAGATTTTTCGTAAAATACAAAAATGGTGTTTTTCTATAGCGAATTTTTGGTTTTTCTTTTCAGAATCGGAATATGCACGTTTTTTCACGTAATAAATGTGAACCAAGTTTACGGCTATCAATGTTTTTATATAATCTCCTGCACCTTGAGTGCATATGGTTTTTAAAATTTTCAAATGCTATGTGCAACTTCTAAAAGTTATCCAATTCGAGTAAAATTTTGCACAGCTTATTATTAGGGCAAAATCTATCATATTCCGCCCGGCGAAAAAAAAAATTGACAGATGGATAAAATATGCATATGCATCCAAATAAAAAAAAAAAACAGTTTACTCAAACTCGGCCAACGTTTTATACGAGTCAACTTACACCAGAGTACTTACACGCATACATATAGGTAAACCAGCCGATATGCATATCGTCGGTGATTATGCAAAACAACATTAGCGACATCTGAGAGACAGCGTAAGTGATGTTTGTGGCAAACACTTGTATAGCCCATGGCATTAAGACTTATTTTTTTATTCTCAAGAAAACTACTTTTGCGTTGGAATGTAATTAGAAGAATCGATCTTGATCGGAGTTTTCTTAAAACTCAATAATTTGTAGGTTTTACAGCTCCAAACTAAAATATCACATACGCCGTTTTCAAAATGTCGCATGCGTCGTTTGCAGAATCACCGACGATATGTACATACCTATATCTCCCTAAGTTCATAGCTGGATCTCTCTTCACACACACGCCTAACATACGGGTGTTTTATGTGTACTTCTATGTAATCCATGGCGTATACGTAATATAAATCGGAATTGGTCATTTTATGTTAGCCACAGTTGTTTACTACAGCAAAAAGAACATGTATGTATAACCACCACAAAAACTTGCTAGTTTCGATTGACCTTTTTTGTGTGGGCTCAAATTAGAGTGAAATGAATTTATGACGCTATTCACTTCACAAGTGGCTTGGTATTGAAAATTGGGCAGAGTGCAATGAATTGCAGCAATAAATATATTGGGGACTTAATTCTGGTAAAGTAATGAAATCAATTAAAGCATTTTATTATAGTTTAAAATGTTGAATTATAAACACACGTTAGTGTGGTTTGTACAGAAATAGATATTTTTTTAAATACATTTTTGTGGTATGGAAATGTCTACTATGTAACTACGTTTATAGGATTGAGAACGATACTTTATAATCTTCGGGGCAATATGTGTGAGGAGAGCAAAACTGTCACTCCAACAACTGAGTAAAGCTGCGTATATTATTTTTAATGTTATCCGAATAGAACAAACAATTTTGGCAAACATTTGCAAGAACAAAATGTTGTTGTAGTTAAAAAACAAGCCTTATTTCGTTATGGCTTAAAATCAATTTCTTTATGAACTTTTCATGAGCGTTTAATGTAGATAAATGTAGTTTCACCTGCGCCACGAATTACGTTCTATAAAAATAAAATTAATGCGCGAATTCTATTTACATGCTTCTTAAAATACATTCCCTTCTACGAAGCTATACAAGAGATTCTTAAAGGTACATAAAACTAAAAGCGTGTGAGAATATTAATGCCTGTTAAATTTAAATGGGCGTGTAAATATCTGCGCATTCTTTTGATACCCACATTCTCAAATCTTATTAGATATTTTCAGTGTAGCTGGCAACCTTTTAAAATAACTCTCAAATAACAACCTTTAATAAGAGAGGTTGGATTGGGCAAAATAATTATTTACAAAATTAAGTATGGAGAAAAGAATGGGTTTAGCTGGCAACCCAAGGAGGTTATCTTACCTAGAAATATTTTAGTTGAAAGACGTCGTAAAATGTTTCACTAAATTTAAAAAAAAACTCCTATAAGGTGGCAACCATGTAAAACATCGCAGAAAGGTACCGAATGTTCAAACACGTAGTTTAACCGTTTGGAAACCAAACAGAATATGCCAAAAGATAAAACAATTGGATTAGGTGGCAACATTAGTGGTAATCCTACCTAAAAATATTAGTTTAAATACTACAGTAGCTGGGTGACCGAGCTTGCTCGGTGCTATCAATTCAGCGCTAACTTTACTTACCCAAAATAACCCTAAAATAATCCCAAAATAACCCTAAAATTATCCCAAAACGACCCCAAAAAGACCGCCAAATGTTTCCAAAATGAGCCGAAATTGAACCCAAAAATTATCGTAAAATCATCCCAAAATGATCCAAAAATGATTCCCAAATGACCCCAAAACACCCTTAATTGTACCCAAAATGATAAGAAAATGACCCCAAAATGATTCAAAAATGATACAAAAATGACCCTAAAATAATCCCAAAAAGACCCTCAAATGTTCCCAAAATTAACGGAAAATGATCCCAAAATGACTTCAAAATGATTCGAAAATGACCCCAAACTTGTCCCAAATTAATCCAAAATTGAACCCAAAATGATCTCAAAAATAGCCCCAAAATTATCCCAAAGTGACCCCAAAATGATCCCACAGAAAAAAAGTGGGATGTTCTACGGAGGAGACAGGTCAAACTATATGGATTTTGGGTCGCTGAACACGAATCCGTAGTCAGAATTCAAAAGTTAGCTCTTGTTTTTTTTTCTAACCTCAAAAAACTACCATTTTTCGAGTTTTAGAGACATAGTAACAAGTCACGAGCCCAATCTCTTATAATCTATATATATATATAAATGAAAAGTACTCTGTGTGACCGCGGTTTCTGTCTCAACGGCTTTAGCGATTTCTATTCTGTAAAATATACTTTCTGGGACCTTTTCTGTAGCAGGTTTATAAAAAACCCGATTTAAAACCTTTTGTTTTGTTACCGAAAAATGAAGAAAGCTGAGACGTGTAAATTTCACAATTTTCTATAGGAATTAGGTATAGGTAAAAATAATAACCTATATATATAAAAATGAAATGTACTCTGTATGACCGCGGCGGCTGTCTAAACGGCTGAACCGATTTCTATTCTGTAAATTTTACTTTCTTGGACCTTCTCTGTAGCAGGTTTTCAATTTGTGTCTGACGAAAACTAACACTTTTATTTTGTGTCTGACGAAAAGTAACACTTTCAGGTTTTCACTGAAGAAAATGTACTAGCCAAAAGTGTTAGTTTTCGTCAGACAGAAAATAAAAGTGTTAGTTTTCGTCAGACACAAATTAAAAGTGTTATTTTTCGTCAGACACAAAATAAAAGTGTTAGTCTTCTTACAGAATTTGAAAAGTGTTAGTTTTCGTAAAAATTTTTAAAAGTGTTAGTTTTCGTATGGCACGTCGAGGTAATCTAAATATATATAAATGAAATGTCTAAACGGCTTAACCGATTTCTATTCTGTAAATTTTACTTTCTTGGACCTTCTCTGTAGCAGGTTTATAAAAAAAACTGATTAAAAACCTTTTGTTTTTAAGCCAAAAAATGAAGAAACCTGAGACGTCTAAATTTCACAATTTCCTATAGGAAATAAGTAATTTATATATATATAAAAATGTGATGTCCTTCGATAGTCTCTGATGCCTGCCTTGACGGCTTAACCTATTTCTTTTCACTAAAATCCTTGACACTGCTAGTATAAATGGCGGCCGATTGATGTCGCTCTAGTTGTCCATAGGTTAGGTTAGGTTCAAGTGGCTACCGTAGAGGCACACCTAGGCCAGTATTAAAAGGCCCGTTGTGATACCACCAACACTAGGAAAGTCAGTTCCGGGACCCTGCCATATGGAAAATCCCGGTATTAACGGAATTCTCCACATAGCAGAATCCCGGGACTGACGTTCCTATACCGACACCGTTACTGCTCCTCGAACCATTTAGATGACTTGATGAAGGCCATCAGGTCCTTTATGTCCAGCTCCGTGACCTGGCGTAGGCTAACCAGGAAGGGAACTCCCAAAAAGCGCATTCTCGCGCCACTTAAAGCCGGGCAGTTGCAGATGAGGTGCTCCACCGTTTCCTCCTCTTCATCATCCTTACAACTCCTACAGCATCGTCGGTAGGGCACACCAAGTCTTTCTGCGTGCCTACCAATGAGGCAGTGCCCAGTCAATACGCCTATTAATATGGAGATTTCTCTTCTCCTTAGGGCATAAATTTGTCTTGATCTTTTATGATCCCATTTCGGCCAGGTTTCTTTGGATATCCGGCATCCTGGAGATTGCAGCCATCTTTCGTTGGCTTGGCGGAGTGTGTACTCCTTCAGCATAAGCTTGCATGTGGCAAACGGCATACCTAAGCGCTCTTTATCCCGAAGAACCTGCTTGGTCGTGCCCTGCCTCGCAAGTTCGTCTGCCCTACAATTTCCCTCAATGTCCCTATGCCCCGGGACCCATGTGAGGTTCACGCGATTCTGTTGGGCCATCTCTTGTAGAGATCGACGACAGCTGAGCGTCAGTTCAGAGTTGAACGAATAAGAGCCAAGGGATTTGATGGCCGCCTGGCTGTCGCTGAATATAAAAATGTCGTGTCCGATACTGTGTTGGCCTATCCAAGCCGCGGCGTCCATGATTGCTGAAACTTCAGCCTGGAAGACACTGCAGTGATCAGGTAGTCTGAAGGAGAGCTCAAGGTTCAGATCCTTTGAATAAACCCCTCCTCCAACTCTGCCGTCTAACTTCGAGCCATCAGTATAAATGGAAGTGCCGCCATGAGTGGCGGGACTCCGATCCGTGCTCTCCCATTCTTCCCTGCTGGGAATGTTGATTTTAAAACAGCTATCTCCGACTGTTGTGGTCGCACAACGATCCGTGCTCAGCGGAAGAAAGCTATAGGATCCCAAAATACAGGCGTGTCCAGTAGTGCTTGCGCCCCAGCCGGACGTTTCCCTTAGACGCAGAGCCGATGCTGCTGCTACCCGGTGCCCTTCCAGATCGAGTGGCAAAATGCCAAGAATGGCCTGGAGTGCTTCATTGGGCGTTGTTCTTAACGCACCGCTTATACAGATCATGCAAGATCTGTGTACTTTACCTAGCAGATTAAGGTTTGTTGCCTTGCTCAGCGCAGGCCACCATACCACAACTCCATAGAGCATGATTGGTCGAATGATTGCGGTGTAGATCCATTTGCATATTTTGGGGCTGAGCCCCCATTTCTTTCCAATGGCTCTTTTGCATGTGTAGAGTGCAATACACGCTTTCTTCTGGCGCTGAAGAACATTCTCCTTCCAGGTTAGTTTCCTATCCAGAACTGTGCCTAAGAACTTGGCTTTGTCAGCCAGGTTCAGGTGCACGTCATTCAGTTTTGGTAGTGTTAGCGGTGGTATCTTATAGCGGTTGGTGAAAAGAACCAGTTCTACTTTTCCCGGGTTGATGCTCAGTCCGCAGCGCGAGCACCATGAGGAAACCTCTCGCAGTGCTACTTGCATCAAGTCGCACAGGGTTTGTGGGAATTTGCCCCTATATACTATAGCTAAGTCGTCTGCATATGCCACTACCTTCCCGCCCCCCCAGCTTGTGTCTCGCAGCATCGAGTTGACAGTGAGGTTCCATAGAAGCGGGGAGAGAACACCACCCTGAGGCGTTCCCCTTGTGACATAGCGTGTTAAGTCAACCGAGCCCAGTGATGAAACTATTCGTCTACCCCTTAGCAGTTGATCAATAAGTCCAATAAGAGACCTGCTTATGCCCAGACTTGTTAAAGCGGTGTTTATAGCATCAGGGCTTATGTTGTTGAAGGCTCCTTCAATATCTAAAAAGGCCGCAAGACAGTACTCCTTCTCATACAGCGATTTTTCAATAACAGAAACTAGGCTGTGAAGCGCAGTTTCTGTAGATTTCCCTTTGGTGTATGCATGCTGATAGCTACAGATCAGGTTGCTCTAGGGTTTCCCTCTCCGTGCTGGTCCAGGATCCGTCAGGTTTGCGCAAATAGCTTGTGGCTGTTTGAGTTTTTGAAAGCACTCGTCTAAGTCTCGCTGTATCGTCGACATTTTCGACCCCAGTGCAGAAATTTCTCCACGATACTCTCTTCGCCTGCCTCAGAGCTTTTTTGTAGGCCCTGAGTTTAACTTTATATTCGAGCCATTGAGTCTCCGTGCCAAGGCTCTTGGCCTTATTAAATTGTGTCCTACATGATTTTCGGAGCGAGTCCAGGTCGTAGGACCACCAATGCGGCCTATGTTTACCGCGTGGTTTTGGCACTGGGCAAGCCTGCTCTAAGGCATTCGAGAGCGCCGTTGTAAAGGTCTTTACCAGATCCTCCAACTCCCCTACTGATGAGGGGACTTGTGGGGGCAGTGCTGGTAAGTCCCTAGATAGTATTTCATTGTGTAGCTGCCAGTTAGTGTTACGTGGGTTGCGTTTCATAACCGGCTGCTCAACAGAAAAGTCTAGAACTATTTCTACGTACCGGTGGTCGGAGAATGAGTGCTCATCGAGAACGCGCCATTTTCTGACCCTCTCATAAGCCCCTTCGCTGCAAATAGTGAGATCTATTACCTCCCTACGGGTTTTAGTAATAAACGTAGGTTCGTTACCCACGTTGCAAACTACCAGGTTAGTTGTTAACAAATAGTCAAACAACGACTCTCCTCTAGCATTGATATCGGAGCTTCCCCACTGGACGTGATGAGCATTGGCGTCAGTTCCGATAATAAGATGACCCATGGAAAAATTTGCCACCAGGTCTTTTACCTCCCTCTGTGGCGGAGGTTCTTCGGCGTCGTAGGGCATATAGACCGACGCCATCGTCAGACTGGTACTGTCGACTGTTAAACTGGCAGCTGTAACGTCACCATTGGTATAGTTGGGCAAGAGAAATGCATTCAGCTCAGACTTAACTAAAATACAGGCTCTAACCCTGCCCCCCTCGCTGGCTCGAATAAGCTTATAACCCTTAGTCCCCAAACCGCAAATCCTTGAGCTGTTGAGCCAGGGTTCTTGGATGAGGACCACATCTACGTCGCCTTTAGAGAGACGAGTGATTAAAGCAGCCGAGGCTACTTTAGATTTGTGCAGGTTTATCAGAATCACCACCAACATGAGAGTGCTCAGACTTCCCTGCCACCGCCGTATCGTCGAGTTCCACCTCGTCTGGAGGCTTATCTTTCAACGACGATTTCTTCAGACCACGGTTTGGCGTGGCAGAGATCCTACTAACTGTGGCAGTGTCAACTGTGGTGCGCTCAGGACTAGCTGCTATCACTGTGACGTTGAGGTCCTCCCCGTCCAGCAGGCTGTCTCCTATCTCCGAGCTGCTCACTGCTCCTTCGCCATTTGACGTGGCAGATACCATACTTTCCGAGTCGGACATCTCCGACTCCCCTTCCGGCACTGCGATGTCCGAGTCCTCCGGTGCAGCCGAAATAGCAGCGCGCTGTGCATCGCCGCGGTATACGTGGATCACGATCTGACCCATGCCGTAGTGCACTCGTCCATTGCACCGTTTAAGGGGCTCGAGTGCCTCCTTATTCAAGGTGAAGACCACTTGCCTATCAGGCCCTACCGCGTCCTCGACCAGATTTACACCCCAGTCCTGCGTCGGGAGAGACGGGTTCATGATCCTCAGCATCCTGAGAATTCTCTCAGGTTCAGCAGGGATAGCAGGAATCCACGCTCTTGCCCTTGGCCGAGCCGGGATGTCCTTCCAGTCGACAACCTCGATTCTTGCCCCTTGGTAGATCTCACCTAGTCTTGCAGCTGCTGCCTTGTACAGTGCAACAGTTTTTGCATCCTCGCAAGCGAATACCTTGATTTGGCCCTGGTGCCATCCCGCATCAGAACCCATCGGAGTGGCACCCGGAGACTCATCCATAATGTCGAGAAGGGCATTACCGATAGCGTTCCGGACGAACCGCCACTGGTCCCTAGGGATGGCCCAGTTTTCATTACCTCGGTCAATGACGCCTATGAGGATCCTATCCTTAGTCACTTCAGCAAAGCTGAGTTTACCCATTACGGGGGCGTGTTGCTGCCGCTTCGGGTGAGGTTTTAAATCCACGTCCGATCTCTGGCGTTTGAAGGGATTTATATTAACCTTCTTTGGCGCGTAATCGCTTTGGAAGTTCGGTAAGATAGCTTCAGCCATCTCCACCGTCTTCCTAGCATTCGGCGATAGCGTCTCTTGTGAAATACCCTCGTATTTCTTCAGTATCCTCGCGGCCGCTCTTTTGTCCAAGTACTCAGAGCGACTGGGAGATGTCTTTTGGGGTAAATTTCGACCCGTAGTTGCCATCGCGGTCGTTCCCTTATTTGGATCTCTGGGGCCAGGTCGTGAGACCACTGCCACAGACGTTAAAGATTTGGTTTCGGTACCGGCACTTACTAGGGCTCTAGCATCAGCCGTTGTTGGCTTCACCGTGTTTGTACCGGTACTTACTTTGGGGATTGCCCCCTTATTATCCAGAGCTGATCGACTCGTAGTTGCCATCGCTGTCGATCTCTCGGCTGATGAAGAAATGGAGTTTGTCCTCCGACGTTGCGTTCTCGCTTGCTCCAGCATTTTCCTCCTCTGCTGGGCAGTATACATGGTTGTATCATTATTTTTAAGGTTTTTATTACTTTTTTTCATCTTGTTCGTACGACCCCTTGCCGGGCAAGGCCAGTTTAGGGTCAAAGGAAGAGTATGGGGAATGTGTCGTCCGCCGCGGCAGAGCCCCATGCCGCGGTAAGGCCATAGTTACTCTCCGAGGCGGCCCGGTATCAGAGAGGCTCCGTTCGATTACAGCCACGATTTGCCTCCCGGCTGCAAACGTCCAATGGGCACGTGGTCGCATAACACCCTGGATTGGGAGGGGGAAGATCTTAGTCGTCGCGCCAGAGAGGCTTGGCTTCTCTCGTGATGTAGTACCGGCGGCACTATGATCACAAGGGCAGCGCAGCCCTGTGGCTATCGACTTAAGCCCTCGTACCGCGGCAAGGTGTCAACCCTTCACGAAACAAAACAAAACGAAAAACGAATAAAATGAATACATACTAAGTGAACATGATGGATATAAGCTGGCAATAATTTCAACGCAGCTTGGTGTAAGAGGTACACACTGCGGGCTTCGAAATTCCTAATCCCCTTGGTTCTTGGTTCGATGACCAACAAAAGGTGATGAAAAATTTCTAAACGCAAAAGCCATTTGATAAGTGCCCTTGAGCAAGGGCGAAATTACGTAATCAGGGTAGCTTGTAATTGTTGTTGCTTTTCCATCTTGTTCACTAATAATAAAAACACAGAATAATTTAAGAAAAATTATTCCGAAACGGTCAAAAGTCCACCAAAGTTTCAAAGGTTCCTATTTCATTTCTGTAAAAAGTGATTTCTTTGACCTTCCCTGTAGAAGGTTTATAAAAAAACCGGTTAAAAACCTTTTCTTTTTTGCCGAAAAATTTTGCATAATCTATACCAAGACCTGGCATATAGTGGGACAATTGTCCGTATATCTGAGAACCAATGAAATTGTTGGTGAGCTTGTGAGAGCGCTATGATCGCACTGACCAATCAATAGACGTCGTTGGTTATGCCTAGTTGCTCACTGACAAGCAACGACTCACCAACATACGATGTTGCTTTGGTGCTTGCGAGTGAGCAACGGAGAAAAAACAAATAACAATTCACAGTAGAAATTCATCTGCCGGGCCCTGATCTATACATCGCTACTTACGAATTTAAAAATTCAAAAGCGTCTCCTTAGAAATCAAGTTTTGCTACATACGACAACTGAGGTAGCTACGGCTACTCTGTAAAAGTTCTTTTTTGAACCTTCTCTGTTGAAGATTTGTGGTCTTAGACAGTGTTTGTACGATATGGGTATGACAGAGAGTGCTTCTAAGTCTCATGTCCGAACCCTTTCCCAAATACCGACCAAAATGTAGACCAAGTGCGACCCTGGAAGGTGTTTGTACGATATTGGTATAAACGTGGTGTAAAAAAAAATTTTAAGCAAAGGGCAGTGGCTCTTCCAATGAAACATAATTTTTCATGCTAAGAAATATACGATACTATTATACTCACGAAAAAAATCGAGTTATTGGCACCAATACATACTTAATTTTTAAGCTGAGTTCCTTTGAAAGGGTTCATGTCAGGGACTTATTAGTCTTTAAGGATGAATATCTCTACAAATTTGTGTCGCATATACAAGAATGATCGAGTAGTAGGAAAAGGGGAAGTGGCACCACACAAAATGATGAAAGAAAATATAGGTATAATCGTGAATTTAACAAAAATCTATTTTGTGCAGAACGAAGTCTGCGGGGTCAGCTAGTCTATATATATCAAGGTCTGAAACCGATTAAAATAACGTTCCGGTTTCGGTTTCGGTTTTTGCAACGTGTTTCGGTTTCGGTTCCGGTTTCGTTCTCCAAAATTTATTTCGGTTTCGGTTACGGTTTCGTTCCGGTTTCGGTTCCAAATAAAAACAGGAAAACAAAAATTTTACTACTAAAATACTCATGTACCTATGTAGCTACGAAATAGGTCTGAATTTTCATAACTTTTTTCCTGCGGCCATGATGGGATTTCTCCAATATAATAATACATTTATTAACGCTATGCATGGATGAAATTTCTGCAAAACAAATTCCTAAAGTTAACTCTACTTTTTTATTAAAATGGAAGCCAAATGAAATGTATAAATCGTTAAAAACATTAAAATTAGTGGCGCTTTCCGAGACAAGCCTGAACATTTATTTTTCGGATCTCGTAAATTTGTTTCGGTCGCTTCATTCAACTATAGTCAAACTTCCTCTTTCAGAATTTTGATACTGATGTCAAAACGTGGCTCGACAATCTTCCATGAAAACTTTCAGGGTACCTGCTTGTAAAAGGAAGTACCTATGTGCCCACTCACAGAAGTAAGGTATTGAAAAAATTCAAAACCGTTTGGAACCGGTTCCGGCATTTGAAACGGTTTCGGTTTCGGTCTTTTCCAGATCAAAATAACGGTTACGGTTTCGGTTTCGGTTTTGAAAAATGAATCGGTTTTAATCGGTTACGGTTACGGTTTCGGTTTCGGTTTCAGTCCTTGATATATATGAAAAAGAAATGTACTGGATTACTGCGGCGGCTGTCTAAACGGCTCAACCTAATTCTATTCTGTAAAATTTACTTTCTAGGACCTTCTCTGCAGCAGGTTTATAAAAAAAAAAAACGATTTCCCCAAAAATGTGTTAGTTCATTATGGGTATCAAACATGAAACATGAATGCTGTCATAAACCATTTGATTAATTTCAATACCTAACCTACCCCGGAGATATCTCATAAAATGTGGGGTCGTTTTCTAATCAACTTTAAGCTTTATCAGTACGATGAAAACATTTTTTGTGACCGAAATTTGGGTTTATCGAGCAGACAAACTTTAAAGCTTACATGACAACACGACCCTTAAGTGCTGAACTCCAGTCTTTTTGTTGGATTTTATTCTTTGCTAACCCAGCTGCAAAAAAACAACAGAAATTGTATGCATACGAAGTCGCGGGTACCAGCTAGTCTCTACATATAATAAAATTGTAGCAGGTCGATGTCTGTACATGGCAGATATCAACAAAAAATTGATTTGCGGAAGCATTATTAAGCCAGTAGAATCCAAATCAACCATTTTAAAAATTTGTGTGTGTATGTCTGTCTGTCTGTCCGTATGTTTGTGGCCGTATCACTCTTTAAGTAATGAACACAAATTGATTTTTTCGAATAAAGAAAATATAGGTATAATCGTGAATTTAACAAAAATCTATTTTGTGCAGAACGAAGTCTGCGGGGTCAGCTAGTCTATATATATGAAAAAGAAATGTACTGGATTACTGCGGCGGCTCTAAACGGCTCAACCTAATTCTATTCTGTAAAATTTACTTTCTAGGACCTTCTCTGCAGCAGGTTTATAAAAAAAAATAATTAAAAACCTTTTGTTTTGTTGTCGAAATATAGGTAATCTATATATATAAAAATGAAATGTACTCTGTATGACCGCGGCGGCTGTCTAAACGGCTGAACCGATTTAAAATTTACTTTCTTGGACCTTCTCTGTAGTAGGATTATAAAAAAAAAAAACGATTAAAAACCTTTTGTTTTTAAGCCGAAAAATGAAGAAAGCTGAGACGTCTAAATTTAAAATTTTCTATAGGAAATAGGTATAGGTAATCTATATATATAATTAATAGGCTAACAAATTTTACATATAAATAATTGCCAAGCTTAAACCCATACTAAATATGCATAAATATTTATGAAATGCATATGGATTTGTTGGCATACCTCTAAAGCAGTGCACAATTATCTAATATATAACCAATACTGCTTCATTTATCTGTAATAAGCGAATGAAAATTTCTCATGACCCTTGAATTGGTTATCTGACAATCAATTTGTACATAAAGCGATAGCCCAGTGGGAAGCGTCGGGGGTAGTGGTCGAGCGGTTAATGGTTCAAGTACAGCTATCGGCCACATTTTTTTTATTTATTTTTTGTCATTGAAAATTGTTTTTATTTTTTCAATATATAAATATTTCTTATCTTGACTTTTTTTAAAATTTTTATGTTTGTGATCTCTATTTTCGAGAAGAAAAAATTGCTGAATATTTTTAGTTGACGGAAAGCTTATGCATACATACAACCCATTATAGAAATGCGATAACCGCTTATTCAATTTGGGTTTTTTTGTCTAATTTTTGATGATATAAGATCGAAGTTGCGAAATTTTTTCAAACACAGTAGTCTATTTATCGGACTTCGGTAGATTACTTCTATAAATTTTAGTGATTTCTACCGTTTGAGACAAAGTTGCTGATAGACTCCCTATTTAAAATATAAAAATCGACAACATATCTTATATGTACTTAAATTTTGAACTAAATCAAGTGGTTAGCGGTTGTCTTAAATTTTACTGAAGGCAACAACTGATTTCTATTCATATGTACATATGTATTAACTTTTAAAAGGACAGATTTGCAACCCAAGCCCCAAATAAGTCTAGACCAAATTGAATAGAAAAATTAATATATATTTTTTCTTTAAATCAAATAAAAAATCCATATAAAGTGTCTTAAATATTGCTAAGTTATGGTTAAAGAAAAAAGCTAGAAAATCCTCAAACTTTTTTTGACCTAACCAGAATTTGTAATTTACCCCCTCTAAAAAGATTTAAAAACACGCCTGTATAAGAAATCTATTATATTAATAGGCTAACAAATTTTACATATAAATATTTGCCAAGAGTGAGCAACGGAGAAAAAACAAATAACAATTCACAGTAGAAATTCATCTGCCGGGCCCTGATCTATACATCGCTACTTACGAATTTAAAAATTCAAAAGCGTCTCCTTAGAAATCAAGTTTTGCTACATACGACAACTGAGGTAGCTACGGCTACTCTGTAAAAGTTCTTTTTTTAACCTTCTCTGTTGAAGATTTGTGGTCTTAGACAGTGTTTGTACGATATGGGTATGACAGAGAGTGCTTCTAAGTCCCATGTCCGAACCCTTTCCCAAATACCGACCAAAATGTAGACCAAGTGCGACCCTGGAAGGTGTTTGTACGATATTGGTATAAACGTGGTGTAAAAAAAAAATTTTAAGCAAAGGGCAGTGGCTCTTCCAATGAAACATAATTTTTCATGCTAAGAAATATACGATACTATTATACTCACGAAAAAAATCGAGTTATTGGCACCAATACATACTTAATTTTTAAGCTGAGTTCCTTTGAAAGGGTTCATGTCAGGGACTTATTAGTCTTTAAGGATGAATATCTCTACAAATTTGTGTCGCATATACAAGAATGATCTAGTAGTAGGAAAAGGGGAAGTGGCACCACACAAAATGATGAAAGAAAATATAGGTATAATCGTGAATTTAACAAAAATCTATTTTGTGCAGAACGAAGTCTGCGGGGTCAGCTAGTCTATATATATGAAAAAGAAATGTACTGGATTACTGCGGCGGCTGTCTAAACGGCTCAACCTAATTCTATTCTGTAAAATTTACTTTCTAGGACCTTCTCTGCAGCAGGTTTATAAAAAAAAAAAACGATTTCCCCAAAAATGTGTTAGTACATTATGGGTATCAAACATGAAACATGAATGCTGTCATAAACCATTTGATTAATTTCAATACCTAAGCTACCCCGGAGATATCTCATAAAATGTGGGGTCGTTTTCTAATAAACTTTAAGCTTTATCAGTACGATGAAAACATTTTTTGTGACCGAAATTTGGGTTTATCGAGCAGACAAACTTTAAAGCTTACATGACAACAAAACAACAGAAATTGTATGCATACGAAGTCGCGGGTACCAGCTAGTCTCTACATATAATAAAATTGTAGCAGGTCGATGTCTGTACATGGCAGATATCAACAAAAAATTGATTTGCGGAAGCATTATTAAGCCAGTAGAATCCAAATCAACCATTTTAAAAATTTGTGTGTGTATGTCTGTCTGTCTGTCCGTATGTTTGTGGCCGTATCACTCTTTAAGTAATGAACACAAAATGATTTTTTCGAATAAAGAAAATATAGGTATAATCGTGAATTTAACAAAAATCTATTTTGTGCAGAACGAAGTCTGCGGGGTCAGCTAGTCTATATATATGAAAAAGAAATGTACTGGATTACTGCGGCGGCTCTAAACGGCTCAACCTAATTCTATTCTGTAAAATTTACTTTCTAGGACCTTCTCTGCAGCAGGTTTATAAAAAAAAATGATTAAAAACCTTTTGTTTTGTTGTCGAAATATAGGTAATCTATATATATAAAAATGAAATGTACTCTGTATGACCGCGGCGGCTGTCTAAACGGCTGAACCGATTTAAAATTTACTTTCTTGGACCTTCTCTGTAGTAGGATTATAAAAAAAAACGATTAAAAACCTTTTGTTTTTAAGCCGAAAAATGAAGAAAGCTGAGACGTCTAAATTTAAAATTTTCTATAGGAAATAGGTATAGGTAATCTATATATATAATTAATAGGCTAACAAATTTTACATATAAATAATTGCCAAGCTTAAACCCATACTAAATATGCATAAATATTTATGAAATGCATATGGATTTGTTGGCATACCTCTAAAGCAGTGCACAATTATCTAATATATAACCAATACTGCTTCATTTATCTGTAATAAGCGAATGAAAATTTCTCATGCCCCTTGAATTGGTTATCTGACAATCAATTTGTACATAAAGCGATAGCCCAGTGGGAAGCGTCGGGGGTAGTGGTCGAGCGGTTAATGGTTCAAGTACAGCTATCGGCCACATTTTTTTTATTTATTTTTTGTCATTGAAAATTGTTTTTATTTTTTCAATATATAAATATTTCTTATCTTGACTTTTTTTAAAATTTTTATGTTTGTGATCTCTATTTTCGAGAAGAAAAAATTGCTGAATATTTTTAGTTGACGGAAAGCTTATGCATACATACAACCCATTATAGAAATGCGATAACCGCTTATTCAATTTGGGTTTTTTTGTCTAATTTTTGATGATATAAGATCGAAGTTGCGAAATTTTTTCAAACACAGTAGTCTATTTATCGGACTTCGGTAGATTACTTCTATAAATTTTAGTGATTTCTACCGTTTGAGACAAAGTTGCTGATAGACTCCCTATTTAAAATATAAAAATCGACAACATATCTTATATGTACTTAAATTTTGAACTAAATCAAGTGGTTAGCGGTTGTCTTATATTTTACTGAAGGCAACAACTGATTTCTATTCATATGTACATATGTATTAACTTTTAAAAGGACAGATTTGCAACCCAAGCCCCAAATAAGTCTAGACCAAATTGAATAGAAAAATTAATATATATTTTTTCTTTAAATCAAATAAAAAATCCATATAAAGTGTCTTAAATATTGCTAAGTTATGGTTAAAGAAAAAAGCTAGAAAATCCTCAAACTTTTTTTGACCTAACCAGAATTTGTAATTTACCCCCTCTAAAAAGATTTAAAAACACGCCTGTATAAGAAATCTATTATATTAATAGGCTAACAAATTTTACATATAAATATTTGCCAAGCTTAAACCCATACTAAATATGCATAAATATTTATTTGCTTCATTTATCTGTAATAAGCGATTGAAAATTTCTCATGCCACTTGAATTGGATATCTGACAATCAATTTGTACATAAAGCGATAGCCCAGTGGGAAGCGTCGGGGGTAGTGGTCGAGCGGTTAATGGTTCAAGTACAGCTATCGGCCACATTTTTTTTTTTTATTTTTTGACATTGAAAATTGTTTTTATTTTTTCAATATATAAATATTTCTTATCTTGACTTTTTTAAAATTTTTATGTTTGTGATCTCTATTTTCGAGAAAAAAAAATTGCTGAATATTTTTAGTTGACGGAAAGCATATGCATACATACCACCCATTATAGAAATGCGATAACCGCTTATTCAATTTGGGTTTTTTTGTCTAATTTTTGATGATATAAGATCGAAGTTGCGAAATTTTTTCAAACACAGTAGTCTATTTATCGGACTTCGGTAGATTACTTCTATAAATTTTAGTGATTTCTACCGTTTGAGACAAAGTTGCTGATAGACTCCCTATTTAAAATATAAAAATCGACAACATATTTAATATGTACTTAAATTTTGAACTAAATCAAGTGGTTAGCGGTCGTCTTAAATTTTACTGAAGGCAACAACTGATTTCTATTCATATGTACATATGTATTAACTTTTAAAAGGACAGATTTGCAACTCAAGCCCCAAACAAGTCTAGACCAAATTGAATAGAAAAATTAATATATTTTTTTTCTTTAAATCAAATAAAAAATCCATATAAAGTGTCTTAAATATTGCTAAGTTATGGTTAAAGAAAAAAGCTAGAAAATCCTCAAACTTTTTTTGACCTAACCAGAATTTGTAATTTACCCCCTCTAAAAAGATTTAAAAACACGCCTGTATAATAAATTTCTATAAAAAGAACTCATTTTCTGGAAAATGAACCTTTCAATCTTTCACTCAACAAGCTCCTCCTTTTATTAGAGAAACTATTTTCATTCTCTCGCTCATTGCCCATACAGCTTGAATTGGTGATTTGACAATAAATTCGTAGATAAAGCAGTTGAGCAGTGGTTAGCGCATCGGATAGCGAGCGAACTGTTGTAGGTTCGAGAACAGCTTCGGGCTACAATTTTTTTTTTCATTGAAAATAGTTTTTCTTTTTTAAAACATCTTTAGGTATTTCTAATCTTGATTTTTTATAAGCTCATTAAAATTTCATAAGACATATTTTTATATTTGTGATACTTTTTTCGGAAAAAAACTTACTGCACAAAATTTGAATGTCTTTTTAAATATTTCTAAGTTATGATTAATGAGAAAAGCTAGAAAACCCTCAAACTGTTTTTCCAAAAGGCTACATTTTGCCCGGTTTCAAAATACCTAAATTTTTTTTCAAAAATCAAATCAAAAATCGATATAAAATGTCTTTTTAAGTATTTCTAAATCAAAAATCGATATAAAATGTCTTTTTAAATATTTCTAAGTTATGGTTGAGGAAAAAACTTAAAAACCCTCAAACTGTTTTTGCATAAGGCTAGATTTTGCCCGGTTTACAATTTTGAATAACTATTTTTTTAAATCAACATACCCACATTTTTTTCAAAAATCAAATCAAAAATCGATATGAAATGTCTTTTTAAATATTTCTAAGTTATGGCTAAGGAAAAAGGCTAGAAAGTCCTCAAACTATTTTTGCAAAAGGCTACATTTTGCCCGGTTTCACCACTTTTGAATATTTTTTTTTTAAATCAATATACGTACTAT
Source organism: Campiglossa producta (assembly GCA_964058755.1). NCBI lineage: Eukaryota > Metazoa > Arthropoda > Insecta > Diptera > Tephritidae > Campiglossa > Campiglossa producta. The sequence goes on along the minus strand of CAXKVI010000003.1, from coordinate 60,556,667 downwards.
TTTTTTCAAAATCAAATCAAAAATCGATAAGAAATGTATTTTTAAATATTTTTAAGTTATGGTTAAGGAAAAAAGATAGAAAAACCTTTAACAGTTTTTGCAAAAGGCTAGATTTTGGCTGATTTTACCACTTTGAATACATTTTTTTTTTTAAATCAATATACCTAAATTTTTTTTTTAAATCAAATCAAAAATCAAATTAACCCATTCAGGACCAACGTGACGTATACGTCACGACAAATTGTCATGTCTTTGCTATTCGTTGTAAAAAAATTCTGCACACTGAACTTTATTTGAAGTATAGAAAAATATCATTTGGAGTGTGGTG